>JAMWYP010000182.1:0-600000 GCA_025563575.1 Acacia pycnantha | reverse complement strand
TATTTGCTTGACGAACCGAGTGAACGAAGTTTACTAGGTCCGAGTTGGTGGACGAAACAACTCAAAAGATTAAGGTGATCCAGCGAAACTTCTCACCGCTCGAGTAGACAGAAGAGTTATGCTGATAGGAGAAGGCGACCGTTGCATTTCAAGGAAGGTGAACATGTATTTCTAAGAGTCACACCGATGACTGGCATTGGTAGAGCAATTCGAGCGAAGAAGCTTTCACCTCGTTATATGGGTCCCTATGAGATTTTAAAGAAAATAGGGTCAGTAGCTTATAGAATTGCTTTACCCCCACAACTTGCAAATCTTCATGATGTTTTTCACGTATCGCAATCGAAGAAGTACCGACGAGATCCTTCTCATGTTATTGAAGCAGAGGAGGTAGAACTCAATGATAACATGACATATAAAGGCGAGCGGAGCGAATTGTAGATGAAAGGGAAAAGCAATTGAGAAACAAGACCATTAAGCTTGTGAAGGTAGTATGGAAAGGAATGGCTCCGAGGAGATGCTACTTGGGAAGCCGAGGAGAGCATGCGACAAACCTATCCTCACTTATTTAATTAGGTAAGTAGAATTCTTACGTATATTAAATTTCGAGGACGAAATTTATTTAACGGGGAAGAAATGTAATATCCCAGTTTTCTAACAAGAATTAAGTATTTTTAGGATGATTTATTTAGTATTTAAGGTTTAAAGGAGATCTAGAGGTATAAGATAAAAAAATGATTATTTAAAAAAATATATAAATAAATAAAATATATTATTATAATATTTAATTATTATAATATTTAATTTATATTATATATATTATTATTAATATTATTATATTATTATGTTCTATTATTCGGCGAAGAAACGAAAGAGTAGTCACGAGACAAATAGTAAATTATTATTATATTATATATATTATATTATATTAATATTATATTGTATTATTATATTATATTGTATATTATAAATGTGTTGGCGAGAATGTGAAGTCACGGGTGAAGAAAAACATTGGAAACAAAACAAAACATGTGGGACCCACTGGAAAATAATTTCAAACTTTCCGACAGTCTTCACGTGAAAGTTTTGAAAATTTGGTACGGGGAAAATTACGTAGAATGACCCAGAGGTGTAAATTATGATTAAGGACCCATTTTTCTCAATTATAAATACACACACAACGCACGCGAAACGCAGAGAAGAAAGGAAAGAAAAGGGGAGAGAGAAGGAAGAGAGAGAAAGAGAAAGGAAGAAAAGAGAGAGAGAGTGTGAGGTGGTAATTATTTGGGGATACTTAGTAGTTGCTTTGGTGATTATTTGGGAGTTAGCCAAGAATGAGTAACTCGGATATTTTTCCTTATACTTGTGAATTATGTATGATTATATTTTTATGCTTATACTATTTATTTTAGACTGATATATATGATACAATATTGGGTTGTAAGGTTTTAAGATTCTGCTATGGAAATTTTAGATTGTATTTGTACATGGCACTAAATGCACGTATTATACATACCAATTTACTGTTTACTATTTACTGTTTACTATTTACTATTTACTGTTTACTATTTACTATTTACTATTTACTGTTTACTATTTACTATTTACTGTTTACTGTTTACTATTTACTATTTACTATTTACTGTTTACTATTTACTATTTACTATTTACTGTTTACTATTTATTTACTGTTTACTATTTACTATTTACTATTTACGAATGGTAAATTACTATTCACGAATACATACAGTGATACTATTTATTGATCATGAATTTCAATGGTTTTATTTGATATTAATGGAAGCGTAATGCATTATTTTTGAATGAGTGCATTTATCATGGCGGTTGTATTTGTGATGGGATGGAGTTTGGAGGAATCGATATGTTATGATTTTATGCCACCACTCGGTGCACGGTGGATTGGTACTTTTCGGGCCCCTTCTTTCATGTTTTCCTCCGTAGGGATTACATTAGAGTTGTGGGACATGTGACACCTCCTTTATTCTGATAAGGAGGGGAGCCATAGTCCATACTTAAGCTCTATACTTTTGGCCGAGTATAACTTAAGTTTTGGTGAGCTTGGAACAATTCAGTCACATGAATATGTTTCTGTTGGACTATGTGTTAGCCTATGGCTCCAGTCAGCGGTATAAGGACGGAAGAGGATATAAGGGTGGTTGCATCTGCATGTTATATTATTGAATGGTTTAAGTTGATTAAATGATAAACGTTTTTGTAAAATCTTTTTATGAGAACTTTTGGATTATATATATAGTTATATAAAAAAATGTATTTCATTATCTCTTATTTTTAGTCATATATGATTTGCTTGTGTACGGTAGAATATTCGGTGAATTCTTGAGATGTGGAAATCTCATCCCATATTAACATTTTTCGGTGAATATCCTAGTAAGGAGCAAGGGAAGGCACCTATGGAGTGAGCTTTGAAGGCTCTTTGTACTCCTGTAGTTTATGTTATGTTATTTCTATTTGCCAAGACCCTAAGACTTCCGCTTTGTATTAAACTCTGAAATATTTTGGAAAACTATTTTGGCTTTGTATTATGAACTCTGTTTGAAACGGTTATGATTTTAAATGATTTGGTTGATGATTAATCGTGTTGGAGATAATTTGAATATTTTTGGCCAAGTTTTCGGGTGTTGGATTTGAGGTGTTACAGTGGTACCCTCCCTCTAGTGACTGGGTCAGACTGAATGTTGATGGAGCTGTTTCTCATGTAGTAGGGAAAGCTGGTTGTGGTGGTGTTTTATGGAATAGCAGGGGGGTCTGGCTGGTGGGATTTGCCCGATCTATAGGTATATGCAGTGCGCTGGAAGCAGAGGAGTGGGCCATCCTGGAAGGTTTAAATATGGCATGGGAGCTTGGTTACAGGAAGGTAGAACTGAATTTTGATGCTAAGGATCTGCTGCAGATGTTGACGGAAGATGCATCAGCAGTAACAAAAGGGAATTTAATAGTCTGGCAGATTCTTGATTTTAAGAGGAGGAATTGGGAATTGATTTTTCGATTTTCCCCAAGAGAAACAAACAAAGTGGCGGATGTTTTAGCCAAGGAAGCTGTTTCATACACTGCGTTTTTCCATGAGTATCCTTCGTTTGTTCAAACGTTGGTCAATCAGGAGATGTTGGGATTCATTTCCCCTGGGAACCTTTCCATTTAGTCTTTCTTTATGTTTGTTTCCTCCTATATCAAAAAAAAAAAAAAATTATGCGAGTATGAAAATTAATTAATTTGAGATACTGAGTGCAAAAAAACATCCTAGAAAGCAGCATATAATTTAAATATATATAAATACAATATATAAAAAAATTTAAAAAAATATGCTCATACCTCTAATTAGAGGTATGAGCACATAAGAAACACATAATTATGTGCACCTAATGTGAACTCTACTGAAGTCTGATAATTGAAAAGAATTAGATGTTTTGAACTGGTGAAAGAACAATCAACAAAGATTTTTCTGATTCTTTCAAAGATGACAACTGATATTTTCAGCATTCCAATTACCATAGTAGTGAGTGAATAAGCTTTCAGTATTGGTTCATGTGTTCTAACAAAATATATAAGTTCTATTCTTCCATGTAATGTTCAAGATCTTATTTGTACTCGCAACTGGATGCATGGATTCACATATGATGTTAATTTACTAATTTATATGTATTTTATTTTTGTTATAGAGTTATTTATTCATTTAATTACAAATACATAATAACTATATTCTAATTTTATGATTTAGTTTATTATTTGTTGCAGATAAAGATCAAGAATGTATTTATGATACGAGAGAAAGAAATTTTTGATATTTTTACCCATGAAGCAGAGCATACTACTTGAAGTGAATCACAATCAAATGTCTTTGAAATTGATGATAGTGACAAAGAAGATGAAAACAATAGTCATCATACTCATGTTGTTTAATGATAAGCTTCTTATGCTTTGTGTGAGTTATTAATAAACTATAGTTTACTTTTGATTATAAATTAGTAACGGTGTTTGTTTGTTATATGATGCGTGTTGTTTAGACATTTGACAACATTTATTTGATAAATTATAAATTTAATTATTGTAATTTATTAATTATATTTCTTTAGAAAAAGCACAGGAAAAATAGTTAAAATTTAGAAAAATAACTTCTAACCCTGTAGGGTCGGCCTTGGCCTGCATGTTCTCGGGTTGGCATTGAAAAACAAATGTTTTTCTTACTCTAGACTTAAAAGGGTTGGCCCTAACATTTCAAGGATCAACCCTAATTCTTAACTCTAATGGTGGAAAAAGTTTTGTCTTGTAGTGCTTACCGCCCCTCTATGTGCTTACCGCCCCTCCATTCTCTAAAAAAGAATGTTCCTTTGATTTCTCTCTTCATACCATTGGATCATGTTTATATTTAATGTTATATTAATATTTTTATATGCAAAAAATCCTAACCATTGAAACTTAATTCATTAGTGGAGACATTCAATGGCGAGGAAATAGAAAGAGATTAAGGCTCCGTTTGGATCAAAGAAAAGGTAGGAATGAAATGGAACGGAAAATATTTTGCATCAATGTGTTTGGTTCGAAGTGGAAAAGAAAATAGGTTGATAAGAAAATTTTTGTTTGGTTGAAAGAAAATAAAGTGGGAAAATGAGGCAAAATACCATTTTACCCCTAAAAATATAATTTTCTTTTTATACCACATAAAATAACCCGTATATGTCAATTTTTTACACTCTAGTGTGCGTCCCAAAGTCACCTGTGCAATGCTCTGAATATGGTCCACACTTAGTGTAAAATTGGAACACTAGAGTGTACACTTGAGTGTTCCAATTTTACATTCAAGTGCCCTTGCAATTCTTCACACTCTTGGAATATATTGTTAAAGGTATGAATTAGAGTGTGCCCTATAATTTGCAGAGGCATCGACAACTACTAAGGTATGAAACTTGGTTTTGCCTTCCATCCTGGATGAAGTGACACAAAAAACCAAAACACAAAATTCAAACTCCAGTGTGCTGATGCTGGAAGCTCCCAAAACAAGAAATTGCTTTGAAAACACATGAATCCTTGAATTAGTAAAAAAAAAAAGGGCCAACACCAGCTAATTCAAACGCATGAATCTTTGAATCGGAGGAGGTATTATGCTCATTGGTTATTGGAAGGGAGAAGCTTGAGAGAGGCATTGTGCATCGTGCATCGTGCATCAAAAGGGGATGCATAACTGCTATCACCGCCGTGGGTTGTCGAATAAATTGCTATCGCCGCCATAAATAAATGTTGAGGGTGACCAATTTGATTCTCTCTCTAAATCATCCATTGATTTCCTTTGAGCAAATTACTTTTTTTTTTTTGCTATGACAGAGAATGATGCAGATCAGGGAACACCGTCAGGAAGGGCCATGGTGAGAGGAGGGGCAAAGTCGACTTTCGTCATTTTCGTAAGCACCGGAAAATGGGTTCCCACCATTTTTGGTGGGAACCCATTTTCATTTAAACATGGGAGAATGGACGTGTGTGGGAAAATATTTTCATCCGGAAAATTTGAACCAAACAGTCGACGCTAGTTGAAAATCTACATTTTCCTTTTCCATCGCTTGATTTTCAGTGATCCAAACGGGGCCTTATATCTCATTCCATTCTGACTAAATTGCCCACAACAATTTTTTTGATATTCCATGACTACCCTCCAAGCTAAAAACCCTTTTTTCTCATCCATGCTCCCAGGGGATCGCGCCTGTTTACCCGGCTTCGTCTCCTTCGCTCGTCTCCTCCTCCAACCGCCGCCTACTCCTACAGCCACCGTCGCTTTCTCCTCCAAGCTCCTTCGTTCAGGTAAGTAAAAACCTTTCATTCTTGTTCATCCACCTTGTTTCTTGTGACTCCCCAAAGTTCCTATTTTCTTCTTCTACCTTGCTTGAACTGAAACTTCCATTGCTGCCACAACAAAACTCTGTTTTGATGGTTCTTTTAATGTTGAAGGCTGAAGCTATGGTTTCAACCCGAAAGCCCTAACGTTTCTGCCCTTGCCGAGCCTCCAACACTCAGACCGCATTCACTCATATACGTTGAGCTTCTTCATTTGTTCTCACATTTGGTAGCTCATTTGCTGCCTCGCATTTCTTTCTCCTCTTCTCTTCTGTCTTCTCTTATAGGAAGGTTCGTAACTCGTTATTGCTCTGCTTTTTCGTTCTTTGATATTTTAATTGTCAAAACTCGTCTTGTTTGTTTTAATACCTCGGAGAACAAGGAAGAATATTCGTTTGGTAAGAAACTAAAGTGTATACTTGCTCAAATCAGTTCGATACTCGACAATGACTCGCAGCCTGAAGAATCCCAAGAAAGCTAAGAGGAAGAACAAGGTTTAGTCCTGTGAATTATTATTCAATTCTGTTCGGAATTTTTTTTTTTTTTTTTTTCTGGGAGTTGGCTGATGTATTTGGTTCTGGGATTAAAATTCAGGGCTCAAAGAATGGGGATGGTTCTTCATCTTCTTCGATACCTTCTCCTCCGGCAAAGGTTTGGCAACCGGGTGTGGACAAGTTGGAGGATGGAGAAGAGCTTCAGTGCGATCCTTCTGCCTACAATTATCTTCATGCCTTCCACATTGGATGGCCCTGTTTGAGGTAACATACGGTTTATTTTTTTCCCATCTTATTTGCTTCACGAGGGGAAAAGAAAAAATAGGCTTACCATGGGATTGTTATTTGTATAGTTATTGCTACTCACTATCTCATTCCCAAAGAATTTCGCTTTATTTCTCTTTTACGGATGCAAATTAGGTATAAATGTATAATCTTGTGCTATAACTTCTGTTATATTCACGATAGGATGGGATTAGCTATTGCTTAGCTTTTAGAACCTGAGATATGTCATTTTATTGAAATGATATTCAAAATGAGAGTCTTGGTGACCATTACCTGGGTCTTTATTTTAAATTCTGCTTTATTTATGTACTGTATTATAAATATGTTTTGACAGCTTTGACATTGTTCGTGATACCCTGGGCTTAGTTCGGACTGAATTTCCTCATACAGTATACTTCATGGCAGGGACTCAGGTGAGCTTTAATTTATAGACAAGTAAGGTGAAGATTTATTATGAGTTATTGGCCAGCTTCTGCGCACTTGTACATTCTTCACTTTCTGCTGGATTAGTTTGTGGAAATATTAGTTGTAAAGGTGAACAAGCTGATTTCATGTTTTGTAATAGTTTTTTATTGGGGTGCCATTCACTCTAAGGAGTTTTTTGTGGAATGTTTATAATTACTCGTAATTAACAGAAGAAATTCAAATTCTCCCTTTCATCCTCTTCATTTATATTTTTGTGTGTTTTTTTCCCACATTTTTGACATTATCATGTTGATATGATGGTGCTTGTGCAGGCAGAGAAAGCTTCGTGGAACTCTATTGGAATTTTTAAAGTATCAAATATCTCTGGTAAAAGACGTGAACTGGTGCCTAAATCTGCAACTGATGATACTGAAATGGATAGTGACAATAGTGATAGTGAGGATGATAGTGATGATGAAGATCCTGATAGTTCTAAGTCTCCAATTTTGCAGGTAATGTCTTGTAAATTTGACTTTGTTATAGTTCAATTCCTTGCTGTTCTAACATAAATAACATTTTTCATTGATCCTTTTCACTTTTATACTACAGTTGCGGAAGGTATCTCATGAAGGTTGTATCAACCGCATACGCTCCATGTCTCAAAATCCTCATATATGTGCAGTTTGGGCAGATACAGGCTATGTGCAGGTTATATTTTGATTATTTTCTAACCAAATCCCCCTCCTTTTTAGTGTATGATTTTTTTATATAGCTATTTGACTGAGTCAGGTCTGAGCATTGCCAGGCCAATTGAAGGCAGCTAACTCGAGATCTCATGCTTAAGCAACTAAAGCCCCTTTCATTAAGACCAAAGCAATACATTAATACAACTTGTTTCAAGTAGTTTGATACATATAGTTTATGTGTAGAATACTGTTAGAATGTAATTACAATATGCCTTTGGATGGTAAATTTTGTTCTTTCTACTAATTATTTCTATTGCGGTGCTGACACGGAGCAAACTTTTTATTTACTAATTTATCATTTTGATACTGTGTTGACTATCCCTAGATTAGATTCAAGATAACTGTTAATTAATAGCATTTGGAAGAACACAATATACTAATATGACTAAATACACTCTATTGGCTTGTAGGGTGGTTCTTGATTAAATTAGAACAATTCCTTTTGATTGCCCCTGCTTCTCCAATGTTGCTCCTATCCTTTATGCTATAAGTTCTAATGTGATGTGACCCATTGAGCATGAATTCATCACTCTATCTATTGGCTTGAAAAAATCTGACTCTGTTTTTACTCCAGTCATATTTTCAGTTTGCATATGGTCTTACTCTTGAGTATTGAATTTGTAGGTCTGGGATTTCAAATCTCATCTCAATGCTCTAGCAGAATTAGAAACAGAAGGCGTCCAAGGAGTCGCTTCAGTTTTTAATCAGGATCCGCTGGCTAAGTATAAGCATCAAGATGAAGGATATGCCTTAGACTGGAGTCCAGTTGATCCTGGACTGCTTGCATCTGGTAATCTTAATTTGCCCTTAGTTTAGCTTAATTTAATACATCATCCCCCAAAAAAAAAAAAAAACCCGTGTTTTATTTAACTAGCTTAGCAATATGAAATAGTCTCCTGCTTATGATGTAATCATTTTCTTCATTTTTTTAGGGGATTGCAAGAATTGCATATATCTTTGGAAGCCTACATCTGGTGCAACCTGGAATGTTGAAAAAATGAATACTGCACATAAAGCAAGTGTTGAAGATCTACAGGTGAGCACGTAACGCGCAAAGCAACATGAGTTCTTTGTATTTTGAGTATATCCAGTCTACAGTATCATTTGCAATGAAGGAGTTGTTTTACTCCATTCTTATTATTTCTAAAAATTTTATTCATTCTTGCAGTGGAGCCCCACAGAACCTAATGTTTTTGCTTCTTGTTCTGTTGATGGAAGTATCGCAATATGGGATACCCGTCTGGGGAAGTCACCGGTAACATCTTTTAAAGCTCATAATGCAGATGTTAATGTCATGTCATGGAACAGGTATGCAACAATGAATTTAATGATGCTCCCTGAACTTTATTCCTAATTCTATATCTCATGCTTGATTTGTGCTAAATTCTTCTGTGTAGGCTGGCCAGTTGCATGTTGGCCTCTGGAAGTGATGATGGGACATTTTCTATTCGGGATCTTAGATTGCTCAAGGTATGTCCAGCCTGGATTTTCATAGCAAAGAAAATATTCAGTGTTATTTTTTATTTTTGTAAAAAAAGTAAAAAGGAAAAAACAATGCTGGTTTTAATTGGTATGTAGGATGGAGATTCTGTGGTAGCACATTTTGAATACCATAAGCATCCAATCACATCCATTGAGTGGAGCCCACATGAAGCTTCTTCTTTGGCTGTTTCATCATCTGACAATCAGCTCACGTAAGTGATATGATATTTTGATAACAAGTTCTTTGACATTTCAAACAGACTTTGGCATATCAATAAGCCTGTTTTAGATTTATCTATCTGGGAACTTTAAAAGTTCTGCATTGGCTTCAACCGTAGGATATGGGACCTTTCCTTAGAAAAGGATGAGGAAGAAGAAGCTGAATTTAAAGCTCAAACCAAGGAGCAAGTGAAGGCCCCTGAAGATCTGCCACCTCAACTTTTATTTATTCACCAGGTAGGTCATATATCAATTAATATGAATGTAAGATATAAAACTTACAAGTTACAATATTTTTAAGTCATTATCAGATTCTGTAAAATGTGAGTGAAAACGTGTAAAGGTCATATCCTGATTGACAACATTTGCTGATGGGTTCTGTAGTTTCAACTCAGTCTTTGTTTCTATAGTTTCATAAAGACTTAGTCTGAGTTGAAGTATTTGGACTAACACCAAAACTTGTTAAAGTATAGGGATCAGGTCATTTTCAACTCAAACCAAATTCTTATGAAACTATAGGGACCAAAACCAAAATTTGGTCGAACTAGAACTAACAATAATATTTAAGCCTTTGCTGATTTATGTGTTGAATTGAAACAGGGACAGAAGGACCTTAAAGAACTTCACTGGCATACTCAGATTCCTGGAATGATTGTGTCTACGGCAGCGGATGGATTTAACATCCTCATGCCTTCAAATATTCAAACAACCTTGCCATCTGAGTGTGCTTGATACTTGGTCATTGGTAAGGGATGTTTCCTGCAAAATCACGGCACGTTTCTGGTGCAAGAATATTTTTGTGTATATTGAGTGTTTTAGAAGGTTTAAATTCTGCCTTTTTTTGGCTCATCATTTTCATGACATTCCTCAAAAGTTATGCTAGGTTGTTCTTCTAGTCATGCTTCATTGTTCTTCTCGTTTGTTCTCTGTGAAGGAAGTATGGATTGATGAGGAATTTGATATTAATCAAATCTTTCAGAATTTTGGGTTTGAGATATATTTAAGCAAAGTTGGTTTTGGATCGATTGAAGCAGAACCTATACATCTTAATTATTTATTTTTCCTGTTATTTAGAGTGAGGAATAATGCCATGAAGGCACCCAAAAATAAAGGTAATAAGAAAAGAAAACTTCACAGTACATTAGACAAAAGATTAAATTACATACTTTGAGTAATATATAAATAATCTTCTTATCCCTTCAAATTTAATAACAAACCTTTCAGAGTTTCAAGTCTTAGTGGATAATGTTCAGCCATCATATACCTTTTTAACTGATTTTTTTGGGTATACAATCCCTTAAACTAAGTTATATGCACCTAATTCTATAGCATCGATGAGCTATGAACAAATCTAATCGTAAGGTTTTTATCTGTATAAATAAATGAGTTTGGATGGGTTTATTGTAACAGTTTTCAGTAATATGAAAGGTTAACCAGTGAATCTACTTATGAAGTATTTAGCGATCCGCACTTGACACCATAAAGTTTTTTTCTGGGGATAAGAGTATACATGAAATTTTAAAAATGGTGTGAAAATATCATGATCATTAAGACAACCAATGTTGGTGGTTTAATAAATATGTAAATCAAGAAAATGGTGTAAAAGTAAATATGAAGTTTTTGAAACGATGTGAAAATGACATGATGTCAACCAACATTAACCGTTTAGGAAACAACTCCTAAACCCGGGCAAGTAGTATAAAGAGTTGACATTCCCACTAAGACTAAGGCAAAAGTATACTAATTAATTCAATTATGCTTTTAATTAGGTTGGACAAAATCATTTTAAATAGTTCAATTTGTAAACACAATTTTTGGTTCAAATAAAGTAAATTGGAATAACAAGGCAAAAGTTGATTCTAACTTCAAGGAAATGAGGTTCTAGGATCACTTCTCCCTTCTATACTTTTTAAGACCAATTAATTCCCTCTTAATTAGTTTTCAAATGAAAAATTAAGTGTTTGTCTAAGATTCACAAGTGTTGGAAAATCTTTCTCAAGTCAAAACCAACATCTATTTTCAAAGAACTCATTCAATCTCTTATAACAAGTTAGTGAAAATAGTCATTAAGACTCAATCTTATAATAACAATATTAGGTCAATAGGTAAATCTCTTTCCTATTAACAAACTATCCATTCAAGCAAGAATTCCAAGACTGACATGATGTCATCAAATTTCTCTCAAGTATAATCTCATTTAACATAGTAGTTTAATTCATTATAGAAATAAGAGTAAAGAGAATGGTGAACGACCAAGAGTGGAAGTCCTAAATCTCTTCAAGATTACCAACTAAGCCTCCAACACCTTCAAGTCTCTCACCCAAGCTCTCACCTTGCTCCAGATTCAATCTACAAGTCAAGAATGAGGTATTTCCGTCCTATCCCTTCAATTAAAGCCCTCAAAATGCATTTCAGCAAGTGAAACACATAGTTGTACTTTTTCCTTGTTCAGCATGGCGATCATGTTGGTCGCCGAGACTTTTTGTTCAAAAACTTTACCTCTCATTTTCCTTGACAACCATGTTGGTCACCAAGGCTTTTTGCTCAGTTGTTCTCTCTCCAATTTAGCTGATTTTTTATCATCTCCTTGACTTCAATGGCCCTTTTCTAGCTCAAGCATTGCCTATAAATCCTCCTACAAGAGAAAGAGGATTTATAAGTTCTTCCTTTCTTTTGATGAGGCACTAGTCATATGATTTATATGCAAGTATTTCTTTAACTTTAGTTTGATACTTTAACTTGCACATTTTCTTCTATAAACTCTTTTTATGCACAATTTCTAAGAGTTTACACACATGCATATGAGAAAATACTTCATAGGTAAATTTGCACCTAAAACCTTACGTAGTACTCAAAAGTTTACATAATATAGCATGCATTTTTCACCCTCATTCCTACCAAACAATTCAAATGAAGGATGGTAAGAGATGGTTTTGGACATTCTTCCTATGTGCTCATATAGCGAGAGTATAATTACTGTTTACAAAATTTCCAAACAGAGATCGAGCCTCAGTAATCTCCTCAGAGAAAGTATGCTCTATATATTCATCTCTCTAATAACAAGATTAAGCACTATAGCCTTCATTGTTCACTGATTTATGCGCATACATCTAGATATATTTTGGACCATGAAGCCCCTCCTTCCTTATAGATTTAAGGTTATAAATCCGATTTAATTGAACATCATTTGGTCGCAAAAACAAAGCTTTGCTATGCAAGAACAAGAGTATGATCATCAATACTATTACTTGACCTCTTGCAATATTTGCAAGAAAAGATTTTTAAAAAAAAACTTCACTTATTTCATTCAAAATTTCATAAACTTTGAAAATTTAAGTTGATGTGCATATCCTTGTAGGAATCAGTCACATTCCTCTCTCACTCGTTTTTTATTTTTCTCACCAACTCTGCACTCTGCTTCTGATATGTTCTTCTTGTTCGAGTTATGAGCTATTATTAATCCAAAAGAAAAGTCACAAAATATGTCTCTTCTTGTTTCTAAGCTTTGAATTCCTAGCCTTCAATCTTTAGCAACTTCACCTTCACTCTCATCCTTCCTCTTCTTTCCACCATCTTTTCCCTCTGCTTTATGCTTAACATGCTCTACATCACCTCCACGTCTCTATATCCACACATTTCAACTTCATCTCTTAGCTTCACCAACCCAGCGCCTCATCACTACTAGTCTACTACCACCTCCGCCGTAGGCACTGTTGCGTTATTAAATGCCACGTCAGAAATAGAGCATATATCCATCCCATTAAACCTGACTCAATACTATCCTCCAACAAATCTTCCCTCCAGCCAATCACCCACTTGAAACTACTAATACAGAAAGAATAAGGAAGAAACTGGAAAGTTAGGATTTTTAGGAGAACTCACTAAGAGATTTGCCAAGTTTGAGTAGAGGAGGTATTGAACTAAATAATATCTATTATTGAATCAACCAACCCTAATACACAATTGAGAGTTTTGTATTTATAGATCAACAATCACACCTATACTGACCCAATTACATAGCCACAGAAATACTAAATCAAACATATTATTCTTACATAAGTCTTAACACCCCCTTCAAGTTGGGGGCTAAACAAATATATAGCTCCTAACTTGCTAAGCATCCTATCCTATATCTCTTTACCTACCGCCTTAGTCAAGATATATGCCTCTTGACTGTAGGATCGAATATGTTGCAAGGCAATCACCTTCTCTAAAAGCTTTTCTTGAACAAAATGAAGATCTAACTCAATATGCTTTGTTCTCTCATGGAAAACAGGATTAGAAGCTGTGTGCAAAGTGGCCTTATTATCACAATACATGTTAAGAGGGGTTAAATGTTCATAACCAATTTCCTTGAGTAGTCCAACAACCCATACAACTTCTGATACTACCGAACCCAACACCCAGTACTTCTCTTCAACTGAAGACTTCGAAACAGTGCGCTTCTTCGTTATCTTCTATACCACAAGTGAACCACTAAGCTTTAGAAGATATCCTGTAACTAATCTTCTTGATGTTTCACACGCTTCCCAATCAGCATCACAGAAATAGTCTAACGTAGTGGTGCCTTCTCAACTAATAAGCACTCATACCCAGGGCTTTGCTTTATGAAAGTGGAATATCACCTAGAGGGGGGTGAATAGGTGATCTCAAATTCTTTTTCGAAGATACTCTCGATGACAGAATTAGAACTAAGACAGAAGAATAAATGAACACTGGGCAATTTATACTGGTTCGGTCTAATTCTTCGACCTATGTCCAATCCCCAAGAACTCCTTGGGATTTCACTAATCTTATCAAATACGATTACAACTCAAGGATGATCCTTTCTCTCTTGGACTCACTCCCCCTTACTGGTTGCAAATGTACACCCACTCTTAAGGTTCCACAACCTTAAGTTACACAAACTGAACCGTAATAAATGTTTAAGAAACAAAGACTCCTCACTGAGTAGATATTTGATAATCACTGAAGTGCTAGAAATATCCGAAGATATTAATGAGACAGTTGAAACAATAAATACAATAGACTCGAATTGAATGCGCAAGATGTTTCGGTAGGTGGCGAAATTGAATGCGATGCCTTTTTATAGTGAACGCCATCAATCCCGTTGGGAGACTTCAACAAAGAGCCGTTGTGACTCTCTGTTTTTCTGTTATATACAGAAACAGAGTGACGAGGTATATTTGAACGTTGCTTCATTAAATGTTCTTCGGCGGTGACGATCTTGTGCAGAGAGACAATCAGAAGCAAGCTGGAATAAGTGTTCCTCGAAAGAATGATTTTGTCTACTGTGATTGCTTATTCCTAATGTTGCTCTGTTTTTCCGACTTTCATTTAATGCGCTGCCATGTTGGATTGCCTTTTGCTCGAATTCAAATATAACCTGGTTAATCACTTTAAAACTCAACCAAAGAATGATTAGATATGATAAAAGTGAGATTAAAGATGATTAATAATCATTAGAATATAACCCATTAATTTACAGAAGCGATTCAGCAGTATATGTTCTTCGTAATTTTTTCTGGAAAGCCATTCTCGAGAATTGTTCTAAGCATTCTCGAGAATCAAGTTAGAAACCGAAAGATGGAAAGATAATTCTGAAGGAGTTCTAGAGAATTGATCACCTCGTTCTCGAGAATCCTATGGCCAGGAGCTTTATAGTGAAGATTCGATGAAGCTTTTCTCGAGAACTTAATTGTCATACTCGAGAACCAAGCGATTAATCAACTTTCGTAGAAGTAGAGTATTCTCGAGTATTGGTACTGCATTCTCGAGAGTTGCTGTTATTCTCGAGAATCAATTCAGAATTCTTGAGAATCATGTAATGAGAAGTATTTGATCATCATATTTATTCACTTAGCATACTCGAGAGTCAGGAGTTAATACTCGAGAATTGATACTATTCTCGAGAGCGAAGTTAGCATACTCGAGAATCATAGATCTGGAAACAATTGATCATTCATTAGCCATTCTCGAGAATCCATGACTCATTCTCGAGAATCACTGACATTCTCGAGAATTAACTTCCTATTCTTGAGAATCATGTAAGGTAATTTAAATCCTTTTTATCTTTACATAGCATTCTCGAGTACTTCTTGGCTGTGCCCGAGTATTACAGCCATTCTCGAGAATTGATTGCCAATTCTCGAGAATCACTTACATTCTCGAGAATCCACTTCCTATTCTCGAGAATCAAGAAAGGCAATGTGCATCAAATATGTATTTACTTGGCATTCTCGAGTACTTCTTGCCAGTGCTCGAGCATTACTTCCATTCTCGAGAATCTAATATTCATTCTCGAGAATCATGTTATATCCAGACATGATGTTGTGGCAGACTATGTATACTCGAGAATCTCTTGTGGGTATTCGAGCATTAGCTCAATCTCGAGAATTCAATCTTATTCTCGAGAATTAGAACAACAAAAGATTATTTGATTTTACCATGCTATACTCGAGAGTCCTGAGGTCATTCTCGAGAATCAGAAAGGATATTCTTGAAAATGTTTGTTTCTGGTTCACCGATTGAGTTACTTATGTTTTTGTCTTGAATCCTTTAAATCCTTTAATCCTTTTGTTATCATCAAACCACATGGGATCTAACACTTTAGGTACCGTAACACGTGCAAAGCTGCTGTCATGTGACACTTCATGGGCTGGTGCATAAACTGACTCAAGACGCGCACAAAGAAGCAAATATCAGGTCTGGTAGCAATCAAATAGATCAACTTACCCACTAGTCTTCTATATCTTTCCGGATCATTAAACAAATCCTCCTTCTTGTGTGTTCTTTCTTCATATGCTGACAGTTTAAGTGTAGTGGACATGAGAATTGATAGTGGTCTGCAACCACTCATGCTAGTATCTGCAAGCAAATCCAAAATATATTTTCGTTGTGAAAGCACTATACCCTTTATTGACCTAGCTACTTCAATACCAAGGAAATATTTCATTTTTCCCACATCCTTGATTTTGAAGTTGCTATGCAACAAGTCCTTTACTTCTCGAACTCGTTTTTCTGAACTACCAATAATTATCATATCATCGACATACACTAGGACTAGCATAATGTCAACACCAAATCTCTTAAAGAATAAAGAATAATCATGCTTGCTACATTTAAAACCACAACAAATTAGTGCAACACACAATTTATCATTCTATTGTTTGGAGGCCTGTTTAAGACCATAAAGTGACTTATTAAGTTTACACACCAATCCCCCTGACTTTCGAAACCTTGGGGAATGGTCATGTACACTTCCTCATTTAGATCTCCCTACAAAAACGCGTTATCCACATCCATTTGAAATAAGTCCCAACTATACATAAAAGCTAATTTCAAAATAATTTGAATTGTAACATTTTTTTCTACCTGTGAGAAGGTCTTATGATAATCGATCCCTTCTCTTTGAGTGAAACCTTTAGCAGCTAGACAAGCTTTATACTTATCAATAGTACCATTAGGTTTATAGTTAACCTAATAGACCCATTTGCAACCAATAGGCTTTCTCCCCTTTGGGAGAGGAACAATATCCCATGTTTTGTTGCGCTCCAAGGCTGCAATTTCATGATTCATCGCTTGAACACATTTTTCATCTTTCATTGCTTCATAATAAGAAGTAGGCTCAACAACCAAAGCTATATTACACAAGAAACACATGTGTGAACTAGAAATATGACTATAAGACATATAATTCTCAATAGGATACAAGCATTTACTCTTCTCTTTGTGTAATCCTAACTGTGAGATAACAAGTCCACAAACATAGTCTGTCGCCCATATGGGGGGTTTGCGCTCCCTTGCTGTCCTTTCACGGCTAGTAGGCAATGTTTGTGAACTTGGTTGGGTAGGTGTATTTTCTGAGTTAGGAATACCACTTCCATGCCTAGTTACATGGTCTACATTTTCTCTTGTCGTAGTAGGAACAATAGGATGCATGCTCACTCGTCTTAAAGGTAAATCCTCATCAAATAAAAACATTTTGTGAAGTTTTGCAGTGTCATTCATCGGATCAGCATGCAAATTGTCAAGAAAAGCGAATGCTTCCTCAATAAAGACAACATGCCAGATAATCAAAATGCTCTTAGTGCATAAGTTAAGAAGAACATACCCCTTTTGATGACTTGGGTAACCAATAAACACACAAGGAATGGCTCGAGACTGAAATTTATCACAATTAATTAAATCAATAGCATATGCCAAACAACCAAAATTTTTTAAACAACTATAATTAAGTTGTTTATTGTACACCCTTTCATAGGGAATTTGAAAGCCTAAGATCCTAGAGGGTACCCTATTAATTAGGTATGCTGCCATGCTGACACACTCCCCCCGAAGCAAATGGGTATGTGAGATTGGAGCATAAGGCTCCTGGAAACTTGCATAAGAGTCATATGCTTTCTCTCCACAATTCCATTATGTTTCGGAGTATATGGACAAGATGTTTCATGTATAATTCCCTTTTCAAGAAAGTATGTTTGCAGATTATTGTTTACAAACCCAGTTCCATTATCACTACGTACTCTTTTAACATGAAAAGCAAACTGATTAAGAACATAGCAACAAAGTTCTTTATGTATCCAACAGTTTTAGATTTATGTCTCATGAGAAATACCCAAGTGGCTCTTGAGTAGTCATCAACAATGTAAGAAAGCATTGATGACCTTGATGTGTAGGTGTTCTATATGGACCCCATACATCCATGTGAAGAAACTCAAAACAATAAACAGATTTAATACAACTAGAGGCAAAAGGGAGTTTTGTTTGCTTAGATTGAATGCAAACTTCACAACTTTTATTTATATCGAAACCTTTGTCTTTTAAAAAATTCAGATGCTTCAAAACAGACAATGGGGCATGACCCAACCTATTATGTAATGTCCAGATATCTATGGGTTCATTATGACTGGAAATTCCTTTATCAACCAAATTTACAAGATTAGTATTTGGTTCATTTTGAAAAATGTATAGACCATTAACTAATCTACCAGTCACCTTCATTTTCCCATTTTGATGGTCTTGCAAAATGTAGTGGATAGGGAAGAAAATGACCATACAATGTGCATCATTTGTAACAAGTAAGATATATATCATATTAAATTGCAATTGTGCTGCATATAAAACATTATGTAACTCAAAAGCATTGGAGAATTTAACATGTCCTACATGAGTAACTATCACTCTATCACCATTAGGAATTTTAATTATTTTAATGGGTCCTGTATATTTCTCATATGAGTTTAAAAAAGATAAATCTCCAACCAAGTGAGTAGTTGCACTAGAATCAATTACCCAATTAACATGTGAGTAAGGGTAATGAGAGAAATTCAAACCTGTACCAATTAAGGCATGGATATTTGAACTCGGCTCAGTGTCCTTGTTGAGGAATTCCATGAGCTTGTCATATTGTTCACGACTAAACTTTGGAGCAATCATGTCATCACTGGGTTCAACTCCCTCCTTATCAAATTGATTGAGATTGGCTACCTGAAACGTATTTGGTTTGCTTCCCTTAAAATCAGCAGGGAATCTTACCAAATGACAACCATTATCTTTAACATGTCCTTTCTTATTACAAGAAGAGCCTTCTGGAAGTGGGGTATTTCTTCCTCGTCCTCTGCCACGCCCTCTTCCATGGGCAACCTTCGCAACTCCTTCCAGTAGGTGTGTTTTTACACTGTTACTGAGGTGATGTTGAGCCTCATCCTTAATGATCATACTAAATGCTTGATTTACAGTCGGTAGAGGACTCATCAATAGAATTTGACTCTTAGGAACACTTTAAGTATCATTTAATCCAAGCAAAAATTGCAACAGTTTTTGTTGTTGTAGACGTTGTGAATAAGCTTGAGAAGTAGGACACTTACAGGATGGAATCGACAATAAAACATATTCTTATTCCCAGAGTTCTTTCTTCTTAGAGTAATACTGTGAAACTGTGAGAGTCGCTTGCCGCATAGAATTGATTTCCTGATGAAGACTAAAAATGCACGATCTTGTTACCTTGTCAAAATGTTCCTGCAGATCAAGCCAAACAAGGTGTGCTTCCTAATGAAATATGACACTATTGGCCAACTCTGTAGAGAGCGAATGCAATAACCAAGAGAGAACGATGACATTGCACCGTTCCCATTGATCATGGAGTTGAGCATCGTGTGCTTCCTTGGTGCAGGTCCTGTCAATAAAGCCTAACTTTTGTTTCCCTTTAAAAGCGATTCTCATCGACCGGCTCCATATAGTGTAGTTCTCACACTCACTAAGTATTTGTGGTATAATAGTAGACCCTTGGGTATCGATTCTCATCGACCGGCTCCATATGGTGTAGTTCTCACACCCAGTAATGCCAGCCTCTTTGTTTGGGATGCTTTAACACTTTTCTTGAAGATCCAGACTATATTGACCTCGGATTTTGTAATGCCAGCCTCGTTTTTGGACTATTCTTGCTTTTGGGCCTCTAAAATAGAGGCTTGAAATATTTTATTGGACTAGTGGCCTATGGCTTTGGTACCATGTTGAATTGAATAATACCTATTATTATTATTATTATTTTTTTTTTGCTACAAAATTTTAGGAAAGGGGTTGGGCTCACCCACAATCCAAGGGCAGGGCACTTGGAGCCCAGTTCGCAGGGCATACTGGACAGAGAGTACACATGCCTCCACCTCTACCAGCGTTTCCACTGCTTCCCAGACCCCTAGGATGCCTCCTCCAGCGCCTTGACCAACGCAGGGATCGAACCCCCTCCCTTGAGGTGAGGAAGTCCGACCCCTTGCCAGTTGAACCCAAGGACGAGGGGTAATAATACTTATTATTGAATCAACCAACCCTAATACAATTGAGAGTTCTATATTTATAGATCAACAATCACATCTATACTGGCCCAATATACAAGGCCCATAGAAATACAAACCAAACATATTATTCTTACATAAGTCTCAACAAGAAGGACAAGACTCCAAGTTGTTCTCAGCTTATGCCACCAATCCATGCTTTGTCAAAAAATGAAGAATGAGGATACAAGAAGAAGGAGAAGATGTAGGACGATAGAGAAGAAAGAAAGGCATCGAAGGTAATGCACATGACATTGATCGGCATTGTGCTGACGTTGGTCTGGGTTTTGGAAGGTAATGGGATCTGACTTGGTCAGGATTTTTGGTATTGTATGCAACTTACAAGAGAAAGGAGGAAGATGTGGAGGAAAAATAAGGAAATGATTGTTTAAAAGTGGCATTTGATTCGGTTACTCTTATCACTTTCATGTGTTCCTTAGTCTTAGAGTGGTGAATGAAACCTTAAACAATGCTCCATTGCAGTGTTGTACGTTCCTCATGCCATAAAATTTAAATAAGAAAAGGGTTAATTCATCTAACATATAGGGTTGCCCCTGGATTCTGGAGGCGGTCCATGTGTTTATTTTGTCTGAGGTCTTTGAAACAAAGTGTTTCAATTCAAAAAGCCCTAACATTGTGTCTTTCCCAACCTCCCCGTGCTCAATACTCACTGTTGTTTTCAGCTCATTTCTCTTTGACTCCGTTCTTTCTATTATTTTGGCCAAACTCGTGCTCTAGAATCTCTTGATAAAAAAATAAAGTTTTTAGTTGCATCCTTTTTATAGCGCTTCCATCATTAGGCTTTGAAATTTGCCACCAGCTTTTGGCAAACTTTGTTGGGATCCGTACACGCAGCGGAGTAAAACTTTTACGAATCTCATCCAAGGATCGCTCAACGGCGTTTAAATCAAGGTTTAGGGTTTCCGAATCGTATCTATGCAGAACAATTGGACTGGTGGGCTACCTTCTCGATCAGCAGAAGTCGACTCTTCGAATCACCTTCCTCTACCGGTATCCACGAAGCGTGCTAGCGCCTCTGAACTGTGCATCTCACTATCTTCTATCTAGGGTTTCTTGCGTCTTTTCTAATACTCTTGACAAAATGTCCCGTAGGTTTTTCTAAACCTAGCAGGCGTGTTATATTCAAAATCAAACCTCATTAATTTGAAATTCAAATTTTGAATCTGGATTAAAAAATAAATAAATTAAATCTATCTGATAGATCTAATCTAATTTATTTATTTAATCCAAATTAAAAACCTTCTGATTTAATTTATCTCTATAAATTAAATCCGAGAAATGATATCTATCTATTTAATTAAATCTGAGATACTATATCTCAATTTAAATTAAATGATATCTTTATTCGAAAATTAAATTGAGATACAATATCTCTATTTGTTTTAGATATTTAATTTATCAAATAAATTAAACACAAACAAATAATATATAATAATATTATAATCATCATTAAATAATATTATTATATTAATTTTGAATTTAATTTTATATATATATAGATATATATCTATACATATACATATATATGTATGTGTGTGTGTATATATATATATATATTCATCCTAGATTGAATACATTATTCATTAAATCTTAGACATATCTAAGATTCAATGAATCTGGACACTTTTGCTCGTGTTGGGCTATTCTTGTGTGCGACCCTGCAGGCCCACATGAGATTGGCAGCGGGCCAATACTGTACCAGCTCACAAGTTGCAAGTGGCCTCTAGCAAGACATTGCGACTACCCAATTCATATGGGGATCGATGATACAATACAACCTATCGTACAACCATGTCACGTCCCTTTTGTCACGCGATAATTTGGTCAAGGATGAGGCATGGAGAATGTCAACTTCCTGTTCTTGACCATTACTTTCTCGATTCTTGAGTAGTCTAATTGAAATGGAAACTCCTTTCCATCGTAGTATGGCCATACATTTCTCAGACTGACTCATCGAGGGGCCCAGTATTATGTCTCTACAAATGTGAGGGACAAATTCCATCTTGACCATTCACTTTCCTCTGCATGAAAACCACTGATCTTGATCGTAGCCTTTATCTTCACTCGGTCAAAGGTGACTTTTGACTAAGTCAAAGATCAGCGACTCATCATGTAGGAATCCATGATGATCTCAGGTCGACGGGCGTTGTGACGCGATTATACTTGAGAAAAGCTTATGACTTATTCCATACAGCTTTCTCATAGTGGGTCGGTCCAGCACCTTGTACTCTTACAAGTGCCTATGACTTTGACTCGTATCTCCATACTCATCAAAGTCACACTGGTCTTATTTCATCTTCACTCCCGCGAAGATGACCGACCAGGGACATTTAGAATAACCTATAAGATGTATCCAAGGATCAATTATCACTATAAACATGCAAATGAAATAGTAACTAAAGGAGAATACTTTAACATAAACATCTAAAGTACAATGACTTGCCCCTAGGGCATAATTTCCAACACACTTTACTAATAGCACTCATGAATTTGTACTTTTTGATACGTATTGCACCTAATAATTTCAAAATTTTCATCTAATCTCTCTACCCATTCCTCCTGAAGAGTCAAGTTTGTCTACAAATACTGGGGGATTAAATTTTTGGATATTATCCCAAACTTGAATGATTTAGTCCACTTTTTGATTAGTAAGATCATTGCTTTGGTGTCTCTTTCTGTCTAACTTGACTTGTCTCCGCACCCTCTTATCAATTTTTGCCATCAAATCACTTAATTGTCTCAAAATTTCTTCATTATCTTAGGAGAGAAGTCAATCATTCTCCATGCGTGACCTTGTATTTCTCACTCTTTCTCCCCTCCTAATGATGAAACTACAACCAAAAGACATAATAAGGTGATGGTTCAAAGCTTAACTAAGAATTGAAGTTACTAATAAGGGAAGTGCACTTGCCATTAATGCATATGTTGACATGACCACTATAAAAATGTTTTGAAACATCAAATAAGAAACCTCAAAACACGATACTCTAATACCAAATTTGTAACACTCTAATTTCTAATAATCATTTAAACTATTGTTCAAGTACACTACCATGGTAATAAAGAATCAAAACTCAACCAATAAATATTACCATGGTAGAAAGTTTAAAAGCCAATTAAAAAATATTTATCAAACTAGTGAAACATCCTAATGTAGAAAAGAACAAAACTGCATATAAAATGCTTTCCATGATTATTTAGAAAACAATAATCTTCCTTAAAGCTTTCAACACAACATCCCGGTATAAAAGAATATTCCATGATAGAACAATTTAATAAACTATTTCCAACCTAGTTAAAGTGAGTACTCAGAATCCTTGAAGACAATGGGGCCTCAGGCATTTGAAGCCCAACATAACAATAGTCGTTCCATAAGCCCAGATAATAACTTGTTAAATCTGTTTATCCAAATCTATTATGACAAAATCATAGCGGCAAGCTTTGCCTAATACAACAAATACATATTTATCAAATATATCAATCAAACACCAAAACCAATAGTTTCCAAAACCATAATTCACAATATTGGAATTTTATAGAATTCTCAAATCATAATTAAATAATTCATAGGTCATGACATTACATATGTAAACATGAATGACAAATGATGACATGTGAAAGTAAGAGGAACCTTAACGAGAGCCTACAACTAGGCTCATCCTCTTACAACTTATTTGCAACCCTACTTAGATCTCACCTAAACAAAAGTAAACATAGCAACCGTGAGATCCAAGGACCTTAGTAACCATTTGTTATTCAGAAATATATATGCAAAATGAAATCGATAAGATAAAGTTCAAAAATCAAGTTCAACTTCCAATAATTAACTTATATTATTCCTTACATAAAATCTTTCACAAACTAGTTCTTGATTCAGTTAACAAAACCCCTTTCCAAATAGGTTCCAAAACGATTAAAAATCATAATTCATTTTCCATATATTGTTCACAAGGACTTTCATAAAAATATGTCTCAACCTTGGTACAAAATAATTATATAAAAGATTTATCATATTAAAATCATAAATCA
Source organism: Acacia pycnantha (assembly GCA_025563575.1). Taxonomy (NCBI): domain Eukaryota; kingdom Viridiplantae; phylum Streptophyta; class Magnoliopsida; order Fabales; family Fabaceae; genus Acacia; species Acacia pycnantha. Next base: position 575,628 of record JAMWYP010000182.1, on the reverse strand, counting down.
TATATATAACATGCTAAGCAAATGATTGATGCACATATACCATCCTTATTACCCTTGACCAACCTTATAACCATTGACTGGAGCCATAGCTAACAAATGATTTATCCATTTAACTGGATTATACAAGATTCCAAATCATGAAGCTTCACCTGGCCAAGGTCCCTAGCTCGTCATGATTGGACTATGACTCCCCTCCTTTTACTGAAACCAAGGAGGTCTCACTGTTCACCTAACCCGCTATCATTCTTGGCCAAAGGAAAAACATTGGAGATGGGGCCTTGAGAATCGCCACTCACTATGCATTGATTAGTAGCATACCAAGTGGTATTTGTTTACACAATTACTCCCATCACAACTCTACAACTATCCATGTGCATAAAGAGAATCAATCACAATTATGGCATGTATCAAATAATGAGTATGGTTCCAAGCAAGATTTATCAAACAATACATCCCTAAAAAAATCATTAAGATAACAATACTATTTCAACTCAAGGAACCACAACAAAACGTGCTCATAATCTAAAACATATAACGTCATTTACAAATCACTATAACAAACGATATTTCCATCATAACACACAAGCATACTTAAACAATTTTTAAAACACATATCCATAAGTTCTAATACTCACAAGCAAGCTTGAATAGTTTTCAAGTATAGTATTAGTTTATGGGATAGGTTATTCTACCTACTCTTATTCTACCTACCACTGCCTACCACTCTCAATACCGTTAGATTATGATCTCATCCAACGGTAGATATTTGAGGCATAAAATAAACATTTTTTCCCCTTCCTTCCTCCCTCCCTCTCCCCCTCTCTCTGTTCGTTTCTCTTCCCTCCGTAGTGCCACCATAACCTAATAGCCGAAAACCTCTTCAATAGCGCTCATCTTTAGCCGCTTGCTTTGTGTTCTTCGCGACCAAGGCCGTGTATCAGATATAGAAGCTGGAAAAAATTTCCCTAAGCAAGCATCCCATTCCTTTGGTGGATGCAATCAGCTCTGAATTTTCTTGGTAAATCCTTATACCTTTGCGTATGTTCTTGTTGTTGTTTTTGGTGAGAATCTTAGAGTTTTGGGGACTTATTTGGCAAACCTAAAACTCGCAGCGGTGAAGGTTTGTGGGGTTTGAAAGCATTTTGTTTAATATTTTTCCCGGGGAAAGGAAGGGTTCAAACGGATGAAAGTATTTGTCTTACTTATTTCAATTTTAAATGTAAATTAGATGGATAATCTACTCTCATGATCATACAAACTCATCGCTTCTGTTTTGGGCTGTGTTCAGCTTTCGATCTCACTCTTGTCTGCTGAACTTTTGTTTTATTTTTGCCCTTCGTCTTGCAGCTCACTATCCAAAAAATCCTGGTTTAAACAATCCTCAAAACTTCGATTAGGTAGCAGCGTATAGTATCGCTGAAACAAGAATATAATAACGAAACCCTTCTGACGCAATTTTCAACTCTGAAACAAGAGGCTACAGAGTAATCACAGTACACACTCAATGGATCAAAGATCAGTGGGTGTGTCATGTAAATTTTGCTTTTGATCATTAAATTCCACAAAAAGCAGCAATATTAGCCATTCTCTTCAAAAAGCACCAGAACCATACACAAACCTCTTTAATCTCTCTGATATTCTCCCAGCTCTATCACCACATTCTCCTACCTGTACGTAAAACATCAATTCAAAATATCAGCCTATATTTGTATATTTATGTTTGGTTACTTCTCCTTTTTTTAATTTTGATTTTAATCAAATATTAAATATTTACGATTCAATTTTACCCAGATGGATGATACAAGGACCAATTTTACACAACTTAGAGATATTGTTGAGGATCCAGTAGATTATATTGACTTGAGTGATGAGATTGAGTAGGACATGCCTCATTTTAATAGTATGCCAAATGTCATTCCATTGACACCGACAAAGAATATTGATATTTCAATTGAGGCTGGAATGAAATTTTCTAAAAGGAAAGATGTAATAGACTTGTACAAAGCATTTGGTATGACAAAGGGTTTTGGAATCCGAGCACGGAAAACCAAGAAGAATTACATGAAGCTAACATGTGCTAGAGAAGGTTATCCAGCACCGAAGACGAGCAATATTGGTGAAGTATGTGAAATCAAATCGAGGAATACATCATCATCACGCATAGGGTGTAAATCTTGCCTTAAGGCTTCTATCAATGGAAAAACAAACATGTGGACAATTACATATTTTGACGACAACCATAATCATGGTTTGGTTACTCCGAAGAGTGTTCCATATATCAAATCATATAAGCAAATGCCTAGTGTTGCTAGATCATTAGTTGAAAAATTCAGTGAGTCAGGCTTGCCCACTGGAAAGGTGGCCACCATCCTCAAAGGCCATGATTTATTGTTTGATAGTCGAGATTGTTATGATCATATGAATTAGGAGGAAAATATATGACGCTGGAGATGCACAAGCCGTGGTACATTATTGTAATAGACAACAATCAATGAATCCTAATTTCTTTTATTCGATCAAGTATGACGAGGATGATCGTATGGAAAGCTTTTTTTGGATTGATGTGAGGTCCAGATATTCCTATGAGCTTTTTGGAGATGTCATCACTTTTGACACGACATATAGGACTAACAAATATGCATTGCCTTTTGGACCCTTTGTTGGTGTGAATAACCATTTGCAGTCAATCTTGTTTGGTTGTGCTCTATTAAAAGATGAAACTGAGGATACTTTTGTGTGGTTATTTGAGGAATGGCTTCGAGCAATGAATGGAAAACATCCAGGCGCAATACTTTTGTGTGGTTATTTTAGTTCCATATTTTGAATTATTTCATATATTAGTGATAGCATACTTACACATGTAGTTGAACTTGCAGGACAAGGCAATTACCAATGCAGTATCCAAAGTGTTTCCAAACACAAAACATCGATTTTGTATGTGGCATATTATGAGAAAGTTTCCAGAGAAATTGTCCCATGTGTACCAAGACCATGGGTCTTTCAAGAAGGAATTTCATGATTGTATCTATAAGTCCAATAGTATTCAAGAATTTGAAGATAACTGGCATCGTCTTATTATTGAGTATCGTCTTATTAGGAATGAGTGGATGCATTCACTTTATTCAATTAGATCCTCTTGGATACCAATATTTAACTGTTCCACTTTTTTGTCGGTATGCACACTACTCAGCGCAGTGAAAGCATCAATGCATTCTTCGATGATTTTGTTACATCTGGCACTACATTGAAGGAATTTGTGGAGAAATATAACCAAGCAGTAGATGCTTGCTACGAGTCATTGAAAAGGGAAAATTTTGAGTCCATGCACAAAGAAAGGCGCTTGCAATTCAATTTTCTATTAGAGGAGCATGCGGCAAAAGTGTATACGCGTGCAATTTATGTAAAGTTTGTTAATGAGCTCTCTCATATCCTAAGTTTCTCCAAGGAAAAACTTAAAATTGATGGTGAATGGGTTACTTATCAAGTTTTTAATATAAGAGACATAAAAGATTCAACAACAGTTGAGATAAAGTTGGAAAGTAGAGAAGCTAGGCGTTCATGTCTTTATTTTGAGTTCATGGGAATCCTATGTCGACATGTTCTTGCCATTTTTTTTTGTTGAAAATGTTGAGCAGATACCGATACACTTCATTTTGCGACGTTGGTGCAAGGATGGAAATGATGTGCTAAGTAAAGACAGAGAAATGTGTTTTCTTAATGGAGATGGATTGGTTCACAACCTTCATCTAAGCTCTAAATGTCAAAAACTTATCGAGCTTGCACAAAGGTCAGATGAAGCATTTAAATTTATTTCTGATGGTCTTGATCATCTTACTACATCTGCAGAAAATTTTCCAACATATGGAGAGAGTACACAAAATGGGGATATTGACGTTCAGTACTTGAATTCTCAACTCGAAGAGTCTTCTCTGATGAACTTGAAGGATCCCAACATTTCCCAGACAAAAGGCCGAAAAAGGATTTGTAGCGGAATTGAAGAATCATCAAAGCAAACCAATATTTGCAGACATTGCAAAAAACGAGGACATAATAAGCGCTGCAAAGAAATAAATATGCATTGATTATAGGTTTTTTTTTTTGGATTAAGTTCTTTATTTATAAAATTTGTGTTATGCTTTTCATATGATATTTTTTTTGAACGAATACAATTATTGAAAGAAAATAATCAATTTTATTAATATGGCAATTGTTCATAGTAAAATATAACTAACAGCTCATGCACATGCCAGATAAAAAGCAGATGAGCGGAGGACATAATAGTGTTCATGAGAGGATTTAAAACAGTGCATCTTAAGACCAGACATCTATATGTAATGATTATATCAACACCGTCCTTCAAAAATTCTAAGAAAGACCCAGTAAAATTTCAATGTACAAGAACAACTAATTGCATATTTTCCTGATAAACTGCCTAATCCAACCAAACAAAGGATTACATTATGGAAGAAAGATACCAGTACAAGAAGTTCAATTTGAACTCCCACTCTTATTTATATACATCCCGAATCTAAGTAGGCAAATTTACTAGGTTCTATCTATCACTATGTCATATAAACTTATATACATAAATCTAAAGCAAACCATCTCATTGAAAAGGAAGAGGGAAAAAAAGTCAAGCCGTCACTTAAGAAAGAGGAATAACTCTGAAAAGAAAAGAAGGTTCCTTCTCCTCAAGGCAAATTCAGAGAAGAACCAATTCTTTGGTTCTTCTTTCAGCTGGCTCACGTCAAGAAATAACTCTTCCAAACAAGGCTGGTGTGGTGAGCACATATTGCTTGGCATTTGTAACTTCCAAACAAGGCTTGTCTCACTCTGCTCTTCTTCATATTTTGAAGCCTTCAATGAAGTAGCATCCTTCTCAGCATGGGGCGTATCAGATTCTTTACCTGTTCTTGAGGTTGCATACGGATTAGTGACCTCTTCTGTAGATAGAGTGGGGGCTCCATCCTCCATATTCTCATTTGGATTCTCTCCCAAAGTGTCCTGGATTCATAACAACATCAGCTAAGCATGTTGGTGTAGTAGACCAATTATCAAAAAACAAATGAGGCAGCAAGAATAACATCTACAGAATCAATTTGTTAGCTAAAAGCTTTTATAGGCAGATATTAAAGGATCGAAACACTAAGTGTTCTAGATGACACAATGTGATACTGAATTTATTTTCCATCGCAGGTTTAGAAATCATAAGTTGCCCTCAGCTTATTAATTTGAATCAGTTTTTGGCAAAAAGAAGCTCAATTAGGTTGAAGTTTTACCCACAGAGGAACTTTCCCTGAAGTCGAGCATAACTTCAATCCAACCCAAATAAAGAATAATAATCAACTCTGGATCAGGGGAACAAGATCAGACAGTGGATTCCAAACCTTCCCACCGCGCTATGCAATTTTTGTTTCATAGGTGGATTTTTGTTTCTCGATATACAAGTCGACTCAAAGACAGCCTAATTTTTGGGATAAAAGACTTGATCTAAGCACAATAAAAGAATAAAATAAAAGGGGAGACACAATACCTTTTGTCTACGATTCGGTTTCGTGCGAAGCAATCAGTTCTTTCTCTGATTGAGTCCTTCGAGATTCTGACATCAGAAATAGGGGAGAGCAATCTGAATAAGATAGATCAATGTTAATTCAAGTAGATAACTGAAATTTGCATTTAAAACATCATATAACTTAAGCACTAAAATACATGGATACAAAATTTCCATAGCATAGAGAAGTGGAAATCTAGGCCTAAGAATCCAGTCAGTAAAGAAACTCTATTCATTATAGCATTTAGGCGGAAAAAGATATGGAAATTCATTGAAATTGAAGATGCCATCAATCTAAGGTAGTACAAAACAAATCATGGTAGACATAGTCAAGAAAAGCACAGTTCGAATCTTAACTAACTAGATACGTGCATAAATCTGTGTATATACCTCTAAGGTTCAAACCTAGAACTCAAGAGTAGTGGATGAATTGTAAAAGCTTTGCTTGATTGAGGTTGATTGATGTTGATAACTTCTTTTACAACATTCACCATCAAGCATTGCTTCTTTAGCTTCCTCAAAAGTTGAATTATTCTGTCTATGAAGTTGCTCTCTTGAGAAGCTTTTTCTCATCCTACAAAACCATATAAATCTTTTTCTTTCTTGGTATCCAACTTTACTTGGATCCAATCAACGTTAGCTTGTAGGAACAAGATCAAAAATTCATATGCTCTTATGAATTTAATCATTTCAGAATTACTAAGCATATAATTTAAAGATTTCAATAATGAAATTCAAATAGACTTTCAAAGATTAAGAGAGTAATTAATTTTTAAATGATTTTCAATGCTCATTCATATAATACTCAATGTATAAAACCTCAATAAAAATTACTGAAAAATAGCATAGGAGGTTTTACCATTGTCTCCCTTATACCTTAGCACTAGGAGGATTAGCTTTGCTTACCCACTGTTTCATAGGTGTTTGCAAAGTTCTCTCAAGGAGCATAGGCTTCAAGTATCTTCTGTTTGATGCTTGAGGGATTCTCCTTTTCTTGTTTTCCTCAAGATAATTAAATGGTACTCTATGGAAGTTTGTTCTTGAGGTGGAAGATACTCTTCTAGCTTGTGTCCATTGGTTCTTATGATTAGACCTTGTATTTTCTGCAATGGGTGCTCTGAAGATTCTCCTATTCATTGGTGCATGAGAAGCTCTTGGATTTTTCATACAACCCTTATGTCCAATGTTCTTCAAATCATCCTGCACATATAGAGCACTAGGAGGACATTTTGGTACCCACTTATTCTTGGGTCCTTCCGGGTTAGTTTGAGCCTTAGGGAAAACATAAGTTCCCTTTGGTACCCATTGATAATTGCCTACAGGCTTGCTCTTTCTTTCCTTTTTATGAAAACAGGAAGAAGTAGCATGACCTTTACGGTTGCAGTAGCTGCAATGAGCAAAAGGATTTGAAGAATGGATTGATTTTTGAAAATAGTTCATATAGGATTTTTGTCCAACCTTCTTCTTGCCCTTTCGTTTATCAAGGTCAGGTCTATAACCAATTCCTGACTTGTCATTTGTGAACCTTTGCTGTTTTAAAATGACCTTGAGCATTTCACTACCCTTAGTGAATTTCTCAAGAGTTTTTGTAAGATGTAGATTTCTTTTCTCTAAAATACAACAATTGTCACAAACCTTTTCTGAAATCTTTTCGCAAATCTTTTCAGAAATGTTTTCACAAGTAGAAATAGAAGAAGAAATAGTTTGAGCTTGTTCTTCCAAAATTTTAATTTTTCTTTTTGAAGCCAAAAGTTCTTTTGCAACTTTTTGAAATTTAGTGAAGAGAAAATTATATTCAGATAGTAATTCATCATAAGATGATTCAGAATCATTTACCTCTTCACTTTCTGATTCTTCTTCTCGGGCCACAAGACAGATGTTTGCTCTATCTTCATGAGTTACTTTAATAGCATCCCACATAGCCTTAGCAGATGGTAAAGTGCATTCGAGAATATTCTTTTTGACTTAGAGCACTTTGCAGCATATGGATTGCTTTCATGTTGAGAGTGACTTGTCTTCTGTCATTCTCATCAAACTCTTCTTCATGCTTGTCTCTCTTAACTCCATCTCTAGTGACAGATGGTTTATAATCACCTTTCTCGAACACGTTCCATAAACCAAATTCAGTTGCTATGACAAAGCCTCTGAACTTAGCTTTCCAGAAGGAGTAATGTTCTCCATTGAAACTCGGTGGTCTGATGATTGAAGCACTGTCGGGTAGAATTCCTTCCATTGGATCTTTGATCTAGGATGTTAATCCTTATAACAGATAACCTGGCTCTGATACCAAATGAAAGTGAAGGAAATCACCAAGAGGGGGGGTGAATTGGGGATTTAACAAATTCTTTTTCGATCACCCACACAACAGATGGACCCCAAGGTAAAGTGGAGAATTGCTCTGTTTTTGAATACTTAAAACAGAGCTGAACAGAGTAAGAGAAGAAGAGCTTGACACAGAAGATTTATACTGGTTCGGTCCTAACTCTTTGACCTACGTCCAGTCCCCAGACTCTCTGGGATTTTCCACTATCACTCGAACACAATTACACACTCTGTAACTCAGGATGATCCTCTCTCCCTAGGACTCACTCCCCCTTACAAGTTGTAATTGTTTACAATCAGATACACACTCTGTACTCAAGAGTTATCCTCTCACTAGGATACACTCCCCTTTACAAGTTGTACTCTGATTACCCAATCCAAGACTTGAGATTCTTACAATGAATGATATACAGAAAATTAACTCTCTTACAGAGTAGATAAGTGATAAACACTGAAGCACAATGTATCAAAGATACAGATGAAAATAAAGCAGTGAAAGACTAAGTTCTTGTGTGCGTTTTCTGTATCTGTCTTCTCTTCTGCCAAACTTCAAATCTTCAGCTCTTTATACTGTTTTGAAGTAGATGACCGTTATAGATCCGTTGAGACTTCAATATAACCGTTGCCTTCAATAGACATGGTTTAGGTTGAGCTTTTTGTTTTCTTCTCTTTCTAATCTTCACTTAATCCAGCTATGCAGAAGTTCAGAGTTGACTCTCTGCAAATTAATCCGTTGGAGTAGCAGTTGCTGGATATAGAAAGCATTCTTTTATCTTTTCCAAACGTGTGCAGATGGATTACCCAAAAGTATGTAACTTTCTGGGTTTAGCATTTAATGTGCTGATACTACTTTTTGCTTTTGCTTTAAACCTTCAATAATCATTCTTTAATTCATCTGAAACTCACTAACAAAGTGGTTAAACATAGCTAGGAATATGTATGAATGATAATAGAAAGTATTGAGATCGAACACAAAAGTTTCGCAAAATCATTCTGTTCGAAATTCAAATTTCGCGATGGAAACTCGAGTTAGTTCATCCAAACTCGAGTTTTCATGTTTCAGTGTTCTTTTAGTAAAAGACCGAAACTCGAGTTATCAATCGAAACTCAAGTTTTCTCATTCCAGAGACAAACATCGCGATTTGGCATTTTGGACAAGTCTGGTAAATAGTGCAAAACTCGAGTCATTAAGTGACTAACTCGAGTTTTGGACTCTTAATGAAAAATCAAGTTTTAGTCCAAAATCTCAAAACTGGAGTTTCCAAAACAAAACTGGAGTTTTCAAATGTTCGAAATTAGCATATCTCTCTGCCTGGCCAAAACTCGAGTTTCCAAAATTAACTCGAGTTTTCTCATTCTTTGAAAACTTTGGAAACTTCTCAGAAGACCAAAACTCGAGTTTTAAAACTAAAACTCGAGTTTTCTCTTTTATTGAGAAAACTTCGAAAACTTTGTTGAATTGAGAAATCGTGTTTTCGCAAGGTTGGATTTAAGCAACATTTGCTTATGATGCAAAACTCGAGTTTTCAACCTTAACTCGAGTTTTCATGAACTTTAAAAACTTTTAAGAAATACTTTGAAAAATCTAAACTCGAGTTTCCCATGGAAACTGGAGTTATGGAATCTTTGAAAATATTGGTTGCTCTCTGTCTTGTCAAAACTCGAGTTTTCAATATGTAACTCGAGTTTGCTTTGTTCAGTCATCAAAACCAATTGGGAACTAACAGTGGAGGGTTTTAGAAGACGAAGAGGCAAAACCTGCGAGAGGAGAAGATTCCGATAGAAATTAGGCAATAAAGTTAGGGTTAGAAGTCTGCAAATGAAATTAGTTCTTTGTAGCAAAATCGAAGGGAAAAGAAAATGACGAGAGGAAGCCGTCGCACCAGCGGAGGAGAGAGACAGGGTGGGAGAGAGGAATGGGTAAAATGTATATTTTATCCTTTAAATATATGCCATTGGATGATCTCATAATCTAATGGTAAAGGAAGGGGTAGGCAGAGGTAGGTAAAATGAGAGTAGGAAGAATAACCTATCCTATATCAAATATGCAATTTCAAATCAAGCTCTACATAGGCACAACAAATCCTAAAATAGTTTAATATACACATATATAGTTGACAATTATATAAAAGAATAACTAAGGTTACCTCAACTCCAAACTTATTTTTACCAACACTTGAATGCTTCCAATTTGCCACCACCAAATAATTTAACTTCAATCTACACCATTTGTATTTACTTAAAGTCTCCAACTCTACCTTTAACATCCAAATACCACTTTTAATGACTAAATCTCTAATCCAATATCAAATCATATCTTTTTCAAATCCTAATATCTCATTTGAATTAATAATTAACCCGTAATAATTCAATTGGACCAAAATCCCCAATTTCTCCAACTTAGTGTTCCAACCAAAATACCTATTTTCATTTTACAAACTTTAACAACATTCTAAATTGATTAAACGTCAATTTTACCTCCAATAAACATAACCCAGTGACAAATTCAAGTTTAATCGGTTATAACTATGATATTGAATCATAACAACCCTCTAACATTCAAACCCTAACTCTAAATCTCTCACATAATGTAATAGAAAAATTATAAACCGATTAAATGTAAGTATTCACTTACCTCACAATCCTACAGTTCCCATTTGTTGAAAATCAACACTTGCTCAAAGCCCTAATCTTCAAACTTGTTTTGCTCTCAACAAGATTTACACCACTAAAAAGCTCTCATTGAGTAGAAAAATATTTGTCAAATAACCATTGTTATCAGAATCGGACAGGACCGGTAGGTTTTGGCAAGAATCGGCCAACCGGTGGTCCAACCAGTCCAGTCATGTAGGTTGGACCAGTTCAACCTTCTAAAATTTAAATTATATCATTTATAAAAAAAATTTATTCAGAATTTCATATAAATAACCTTGAAATCGTTAAATCCTCATCGATCTAGCTGTAGGTTAGCTCCGGTTTGACCTCGATCTGACCCACTAATCATTGACCCAGTACCTTGATTGATTCGGTAGCCAGTCTTGGTTTAATAACCTTGGAAATAGCTATTGAGGTTGAGAGATTTTATGAGGACAAAATGAAGCTTTAAAATATCTGAACTTCCATTAATGGAGGACTCACACACTTTTGGCGCTAAAGAAGAAAGAAACAAAGAGGAAGAAGACGAGGTGCCCATAAGAAGGAAAAGAACGAGACAAATATTATAATATAGTGTGGCCCCCACCTTTTTTAATTTCATTATTCTTTTCTTTATTCTTTCTTTCTTTTCTTCTTCCACATTTTTTTTTCTTCTTCCAAAAAATAACAATGATAGAGAAAAAATTTACTTATTCTCAAACACATATTTTGATATTGGAAAATCTCAAAAATTTGTTAAGATTCTCCAAAAGTCACAATAATTAATTAAGCTTTATATGTGTATTTCACTCAAATAAAACTTTTATGATATTTTTAATTTTTTAATCCCTAAGCTCTCTCCATCGTTTTCAATCCATTTTTGGATAATTTCTTTACACTCAAATAATTATACGGAAATTTCTAATTACCATAAAATAATCCCATTAAATTCCACTTCATTATTAATAAATATACTACTCACATTTTTCAATCTCATTCCACTATTCTCCTAATTGTATGTTTCTATATCTCAAACAATTCATTTGATATACTCTACACCCCAATTTTCTAAATAAATCATATCCAAATAATACTTAAAGGGTTAAGGTGCAAATTGGCCAACGAAGTGTTACGTAAAGAATACCTGGCACAAAATGTTTTAGATGGACCAAAAATACAAATGAACGATTGAAAATGAAAGAAATAACCAATAAACATTTTAAAATAGGAAAATAACATAATGACGTTAATTTCAACTTAATGACGTTGTCTCTCCCCTGAACTTCTTTGTTGAATGGGAAAATGCAATAGGCAGCTGCGCATGCCCTCGCCGCCGCAGCACTTGGTCGCGTGGGTCCCATTGCCAACAGTTTATGCGTGATGGGCTTGGGACAAATGGAAAAGTAAGGCAAGACCTAAAAACTACAAGAGGACGATTGGAAAAAGAGGGAGGCACGACTGGAAGGAGGAAGCTACAGTAAGCATGATGAAACAGAGGGGCAACACATCAACACTTCATCAGCTTTCTTCTCCGCTTTCGTTGTCAGTGACTCTCGCCTACATCACCATTGTTGTCGGCGACATCCCTTCTTCCTCCTCTCCATCGTCATGCTTCAGATTAGGAGCAAGAATCAGAGTCACGATTCATTATCATCAATCGTTTTTGGAGAGGGAGAGCGAAAGTAAAACGAGGCGCACAACCTTTTTTTGGAAGCTATGCTGAATGCTGGAATAGTGGAAAGATTCTAGATGTAGTAGAGCAACTTTACTGTTCATCATCCTCTTCCTTGAAACGCATATGCTCGTTCGTTCTTTAATTTTATTTCCCTTCCACTTTGATTTTCTACCTAGTGGGACTAAGTAAAGGCTGTGCTGGTGGCACCAGCGACAACGTCATCAGCTCGTTCGTCCTCTTCCTCCATGACCACCGTGAATGAACTTGAATTTGAGACAGATCTGTCGATCAACCATAGATTGACCAATGGCATTAAGTTGAAATTAACGGCATTGTGTTACTTTCCTATTTGAAACTCTCCATTGGTATTTTTTCATTTTCAATTATTCATTTGTATTTTTGGTCCATCTAAAATATTTTTGTGTTAGATGCTCTTTGCGTAACACTTCGTTGGCCAATACACCTTAACCTAGTACTTAAATATTAAAAACAAAATTGGGATGTTTCAAAAGCTATTAGAATTTTGGGTTTGAGATATATTTAAGCAAAGTTGGTTTTGGATCGATTGAAGCAGAACCTGTACATCTTAATTATTTATTTTTTCTGTTATTTAAAGTGAGAAATGATGCCATGAAGGAACCCAAAAATAAGGTAGTAAGAAAAGAAGACTTCACAGTAAATTAGAAAAAAAGATTATATTACATAAAACTCCTTCGAACTTTGAGTAATGTTTAAATAATCTTCTTAATTCTTCAAATTTATTAACAAACCTTTCATTGTTTCAAGTCATAAAACTCCTTCGAACTTTGAGTAATGTATAAATAATCTTCTTAATTCTTCAAATTTACTAACAAACCTTTCAAAGTTTCAAGTCTTAGTGGATAAAATTCAAGAATTATATACCTTTATAACTTATTTTTTCGGGCATACAATCCCTCAAACTAAGTTATATTCACCTAATTCTATAAATTTTAAGTCGTGTCAGCTATGAACAAATCTAATCGTAAGGGAGTTATCGGTATTAATACAAGAGTTTGGTGGGGCTTATTGTAACATTTTTTAGAAATATGAAAGCTTAATAAGTGAATCTACTTATGAAATATTTAGCCATCCTCACATCACACCATAAATTTTTTCTAGGAGTAAAAGTATATATGAAATTTTCAAAATGGTAAAAAAATGTCACGATCATTAAATCAACAAATATTGACTGTTTAATAAATATGTCAGTCAATAAAATGGTACAAAAGTAAATATGAATGACATACAATTATGACAACTAACATTAACTGTTTAGGAAACAACCCCTGCACACACATAAAACGACCAATATGAAGTCTTTTGCACGACGACATAATGGCTGCACAACCTTAGTGTCAAAGCTGCCTCATATGTTGTCCTTCTCTCTCTCTCTCTCTTGTTTTGCTAGTGCTTTTTTCTCAAAGCTAATGAGCTGCGCATTGGGGGTATTGTTGCTCTAGATTAGTTGTGTTGAAAGGAGGCAAAGAGGAGGAGGTTGAGGACGATTCGTTCATCTTTATGAAAATCCAACTCGTTAATCCTTTAAAATAATATTCATCAACGACGAAGAATCAGAAAAGGAAAGGATTGTGCAGCCATTGCATCGTGTAGGAGACCCCTTAATGGCGAACGAGGCTGTTGCGAACGAAAATGCTATGTAATGATTAAAAGTCAACAGTGGTTGACTTAACAACCATAACATTTTACACTATTTTAGAAACTTCATATGTATTCATATGTACTTATGCACCTAAAAAAAATTCAGAGTTTCAAATGCATATGAGAAAATACTTCATGGGCAAATTTGCACATAAAACCTTACATATTACTCAAAAGTTTACATGATATAGCATGCATTTTTCACCCTCATTCCTACCAAACAATTCAGATGAAAAATGGTAAAAGATGGTTTTGGACATTCATCCTATGTGCTCATCTAGTGAGAGTATAATTACTGTTTACTAAATTTCCAAACAGAGATCGAGCTTCAGTAATCTCCTCAATGAAAGTATGCTCTATATATTCATCTCTCTACTAGCAAGATTAAGCATTGTAGCCTTCATTGTTCACCGATTTATGTGCATATGTCATTTCCATATTTATATTGGACAATGTAACCTCTCCTTTCCAAGGATTTTGAGGTTATAAGCCTGATTTAATTGAACATCATTTGATTGCAAAAACAGAGCTTTGCTATGCAAGAACCAGAGTATGATTACCAATGCAATTACTTGACCTCTGCAATATTTACAAGAAAAGATCTAAAACCTTTACTCATTTCATTCAAAATTTCATAAACTTTGGGAATTTAAGTTGATTATAGTGCATATCCTGGTATGAATCAGTTACATTCCTGTCTCACTCGTTCTTTATTTTGCTCACTAACTCTGTACTCTGCTTCAGATATGATCTTCTTCTTCTTCAAGTTATAGGCTATGATTAATCCAAAAGAAAAGCTTCCAAACAGGTCCCTGCTTGTTTCTAAGCTTTGAATTACTGGCCTTAATCTTCAGCACCTTCCACCTTCGCTCTCATCCTTCCTCTTCCTTCTACCATCTTCTGTATCTGTTTTATGCTCAACATGTCACACATCACCTCCATGTCTCTGTATCCGCACATTTCCACTTCATCTCTCAACTTCACCAACCCTCAGCCTCTATCACTACTACCACGTCCGTCGCAGCCATCACCTGCGTTGTTAAATGCCATGTTAAAAACAGAGCATATATCCTTCCCATCAAAACTAGCTCAATATTATCCTCCAACAAATCCTCCCTTCAATCAATCACTGAAACTGGTAAAACAAAAAGAAAAAGGCTATAGAATAAGGAAGCAACCGGAAAGGCAGGATTTTTAGGAGAACCCACCAAGAGATTTGCCGAGTTTGAGCAGAGGAGGGGCAAGACTCCAAGTTCTTCTCAGGTTATCCCACCAATCCATCACTAGTGGAAAAAAGGCTTTTAAGACCGGACAAGAAAGGTACATTAGGACCGGACACGCGAGCAGTCTTGTTCCAGGCGGTATTAAAAGTCGACCTTTAAGACCGGACTTTTACACGGTCTTAAAGATTTTCTTTAAGACCAGACATTTTAAACCTTCGGTCTTAAAAGTCGTACTAAATAAATATCGACCGCTCTTAAAAGATCCAAATATTAAGACCGGACAAATATCAATCCGGTCCTAAAGATAGAGGACTCTAAGACCGGAGGACTAATTACCCGGTCTTAAAAGACTGACTTTCAAGACCGAATTTTTTTAATGGACCGGTCTTAAAGACCAACTTTTAAGACCGGCTTAACACCTTTAAGAGCGGTGTTATATATACATCCGGTCTTAATATTTGAACATTTAATAGCGTATTTTTATTTGCGGTCTAAATTTTCCCGTATTTTTCCCTGTTCTGTTCTTCCGATCAATATATATACACAAATCCACCATCCAAAACAGCACATAAAAATCGATATACTTTAAGCTACAAGCTATGAACATGAATAAATTGAATTGGGAAAAAGAATACAAATATTATCCACCATGAGTTATATGGCCTCTTAATTAAGTCTAAAACAACTAAAGTAATTTATACAATAAGCTAACATATAACTAATTACAAAGGCAATGAGTTACAATACATGCAAGACGTAATTCAACATACAAATGTAGTCCAATATATTATTCACCATGCCTTCATTTGATTCCCACCCAACAACGTAACATGCATCCTCTTTTATAACATGCCCCTTTGAAACGGATCCGCCACAAAAACAAAACAAGAACAAATTCATATTCAATGATGACATTGTTTAATTAAGAACATAGACAACATATAATAATAGTTAAAACCTTAAAGTTTTCTAAGAATTCTGCATATGAATATTAATTACCTTATGAATTGACACTTTTATAAAGTGATATCCTCCCATATCCCTTCTTGATGATCATTTCTTATGCCGGGTTCATTATCCGCTTCATCTTCTTCGTTCATGTTCGGTAGACCCCTTGTAAAAGGAGTACTCTCAGGAAGATCACCATAATTTGAATGACTTTCCTCATCAATATCAATGACCCTCTTTCCTTGGAGAGCTACATACCACATTTTATTTTCTTGATCGGTGATATAGAACACTTGTTTTGCATGATCTGCCATAATAAAAGGTTCATCTCCAAAACTTCTACTATTGACATCGACTAAAGTGAATCCTAGTCGATCGATCTGAACACCATTATTGACATTAACCCACTTGCATTTGAAGATGGGAAATCTAACTTTGACATAGTCCACCTCCCAAATCTCTTCAATAACCCCATAATATGGCATGACTGCCAATTTAGGCCTCTTGTCTTTCGAACTGGAGAAGTGCATAGATTCAACCTCTAACATAACACCACTGTGCATTTGTGTTATGCTCCCTAATCAAACTTTGTTCGATCATTCGATGGTTCTCTTTCCTTACAGCCTCTTTATGTGCAGATATGCTGGCTTGAACTTCATCAACATTATTCAATATGTATAAGTGGACTTGTGATAATTCATCAGGATCGACACTCTTTACCGAAGCCCCACGTCTACCCCCTTCAGCGTGCTGACGTTTTGGAAGCCCAATATGTCTTACTTTGGCCAAATAATTTTGACAGCATTCCATGGCCTCTTCAAACATATTTCGAACAATTGATGCTTCAGGCGGTGCGCGTTCCTCACATACCCTTTTAGGAATTTCATAGATATTTCAATAGGGTACATCCACCGTAAAGGGATAGGGCCGCACAACTTTATCTCCTCACTAGATGAATAATGAGATGAACCATGATGTCAAAAATGAAGGAACAAAAAGCTTCTCAAGGTGGCACAAGATAAGATATCCTTCATTCTCCAATTCATCCAACTTTTCAATCTTGAAAACTTTACTACAAACCGCATTGAAGAAGAAACAAAGTCTAGTCAAACGACCCGAAGATCATATTCGGCAATCCCTCGAATAGCTACTGGGAGTAGCTGTTGCATCAAGACATGACAGTCATGAGACTTTTGGCCTACTAATTTCAAGTCCTTCATCGAGACAAGCCTCTTAAAATTTGAAGAATACCCCGAGGGAACTTTTGTGCCATGTAAACACTCACAAAAGCTTCGTTTCTCATCCTTAGACAAAGTATGAGAAGCCGGGGACAATAAGTTCTCTTCCCATATGGCCTTGGATGCAAGTCTTCGCGTATTCCCATTGCTTGCAAATCCAATCTTGCCTTCACACCATCCTTCGAACTACCTTGTATGTTGAGAAGCGTGCCCACAATACTATCACATACGTTCTTCTCCACATGCATGACATCAATACGGTGTCTCACATCAAGATTGCGTCAATAGGGAAGATCAAAGAATACAGATATCTTCTTCCATATATTTGTTTCTTTTCTACTATTTCCGTGCTTACCGAAGATGACACCGATATTTTTAACCTTTTCATACACTTGCTCCCACCAATGCCACCGGAGCTTCTTCATACTCTTGGCCACCAAAAAAGGCCTTCTTTAATCGACGATATGGGTGGCCCCGTCTAAGAAATCTCCTATGTCCAAGATACACCGTCTTTCTTCCATGTTGAAGTTGATGGTAGCATGTGCCTTCTTCACAAACCGGACATGCTTTATGGCCTTTTACACTATACTCGACAAGTTCCCATATCTTTGGGAAGTCGTTTATAGCACAAAATATCATGGCTCTCATTCTAAAGACCTCCTTCTTGAAAGAGTCAAAAACATCGACACCTTCTTCCCACAACTCCTTCAAGTCTTCGATCAAGGGCTCTAGGTAAACATCTATGTCATTTCCGGGTTGTTTTGGTCCCGAAATCAACATAGACAAGCATGATGTACTTTCGTTTCATGCATAACATAGGAGATAAGTTGTAAACAATCGGGACTACGGGCCATGAGCTATGTATGCTGCTAAGGCTTCCATAGGGATTCATTCCATCCGTGCTAAGGGCAAGCCCGAGGTTCCTAGGTTCTTCGCCGAAGTTCGGAAATAATTGATCGATCTTCTTCCATTGAGAAGAATCGGCCGGATGTCGAAGCTGTCCATCCGAAATCCTCTCATCTGCATGCCACCTCAGATATTTTGCATCATTTTCATTCGCAAACAACCGCTTGAACCTTGGTATGATTGGAAGATACCACAACACTTCTACAGGCCCCTTATCTGACTTGTACCGTGGGGTTTCACATATCGGACAACTCGCTTCTCTTCAAACTCTTTTCTATATAATACACAATCATTCGGGCATGCATGGATCTTTTTGTACTCCATCCCAGTGGAAAAAGTATCTTCTTAGCATCATAGTAGCGATGCGGCAACACGTTATCATCCGGAAGCATGTCCTTCTAAGCCTCAAGCAATTCGAAAAACTCTTGTCGCTCCATCCATGACGTGCCTTCAAGCTTACCAATTTCAATACAGCGTTCAACAATTGGTATTTTTACACCCACGGTATAGCGGTGTCTCGCATCACCGCACATATTACCATATGCATGTGATCGCTCAAAAGCCTCTTCTCCTACATCACGGATAATGTCCTCTATGCGATCATCCATATCCGTGTCATTATCATCAAATGCCACTTCCCCATGTTGTTTCCCACTTGATGGCACTTGTTCACCATGCCATACCCATACTGTATAAGTCTTACAAAATCCGTGACAAATTAAATGTGTGCGTATAACTTCAAGACATAGTCGACACTCATTCAAACATTTTACACAAGGGCAATAATACTTCCCCCCATCATCATGGGCATTTTGTTTAGCAAATTCTATAAATTCCCTAACCCCATTCTGATATTCAATACTCGTTCGTAAAGCATCTATCCAACTGTGATCCATAGTAGAATTCCTATATATTATTTAGACGAATTAAGAATTACTTTTGGTCATAAATGCATCACGGTGAATCCAAGAACCAAAATAAATGCAAGACGAGGAAATTAAATGCAGGGGATGAAGGTCTTGTGGACTAACCTGTAGCATATGCGTTTGCTAAGTCGTCTTACTTCTCCGCTCACGAACGTTGATGTTGCAGACAAGACAGCAAGAGTAACCTAAAAACACTTGTTGGTCAGTTGGGTAGGTCTAAAGTGCAAATATAATCTTCAAAAAACAATATTCGTTAACAACGAGAGAATACCCATAACAACATTACACCGATTTCGTTAAACCCATGAAAAACCAAGAACGATAAGTCTGGAAAGTAATAAAGTTTTAACCGAAACATCTCTTACAGCTTCGTCTATAGACGTTTAGCTAAGGAACCGAGAGTGATTGTCGAGAAAGGTACGCGAAGCGCCGACGAAGCCGAGATGGAAATTTCGAGTCGGAACTCGAGTATTCACTTTCGGCGCGACAAGAGTTCGAGAGAGGAAATTTAATTTTTCCGCGCGACAAAGATACCTTATTTAGCTTTTTGGATTTTATTAATACCGGTTATTAATTAAATGTCCGGTCCTAAAGATACAACTAACATTTTAAGACCGGAGTTTTAAAATTATCCGGTCCTAAAATTTTATTAGACCTTTAAGTTTTAAGACCGGAGGTTTATAAAACATCCGGTCCTAAAATTCAAATTATCTTTAGACCGTTACTTATAAAATAAAATGTCCGGTCTTAATGGCCTTCGTGATTGGTATATTAAATCAATAAAATAAATGATATTTTTTGGACAAAAAATAAAGCAAAATTGGAGAATAAGTTTCTTTAATGAATTACCGGAGAACAGCCAAAAATTCATAGTGTTCTTAATGTTTCTTACATTACTTGAGAATATATACACAACAACAAAAAAACAAAAGAAAAACAAGCTGAATAATATCATCCACAAGAATCGATGAACAACCTCGGCGATTTCGGCGTGAAGAGCATTAATTTCCCACGGAGATCAGCAAGTTGTTGTCTTATTCTCTCCACCCGCAATATGAATGGATCATTACGGGAGAGCGGAGAGGGGTCAGAGGTAGGCGCGTTGGGGCCAACAGGTTGGAGAGGGGGATTATGAACATCTGCTTGGCCAGCTTCAAGATGACGGATGGACTCAGTAAGGACAGGATCGACAGAAGGATCGAGGGGGGGGGTGCGGCATGAGCAATCTCTTCATCATCTGAAGAAATAACAGTGGGTCCAACGACCCGAGAGTCTTCGGAAACAATACGACGCTTGTCGCCGGAGGAGGCGCACCATATAATGATCTAGCCATGGCACGAGAGTGAGGCGTGTATGCACCCCTACGAGCAGTTTGCTTGTATCTAACCATGGTTTGAGGATTTGAGAAGTTGGGGCGAGCTAGGAAGTGAGGAGTTAACAAGGACAAAGAGGTAGTGTGTGGAGTATATAAAGACAGATGGCAGGAGAGATAAACATCGATGATGAATTCGTCATTTTACTTTTATACAAACTTTTAAGACCGGACTTTTATCTTATATCCGGTCCTAATTTTAATTCAATTACTTTTAAGACCGTCCTTTTATCACATATCCGGTCCTAAAAATCATTTAAGACCGATATATTACTTGGTATCCGGTCCTAAACTAAGTTTTAATTCAATTACTTTTGAGACCGTCCTTTTATCAAATATCCGGTCCTAAAACTCATTTAAGACCGATATATTACTTTGTATCCGCTCCTAAAACTCATTTATTTTTATATTTCAATTTATTTTTTTCAAGTAAAAATCTTTGGTTAAAAATATTACTTTTAAGAACGGATCTCACACGGTATCCGGTATTAAAAGTTCATTCTTTTCAAGAGTCCCTTCCCCATTGTTGAAATGAATTCGAGTCTCTTCGGCTTCCACATAAACTTCCCAACTAGGCGTCTCCTCGTATTCGAGCAAATATGCGTCTCCTCGTTAATGTTTTCTAGCGTTTCACATTCTTCGGGATGGGTTCTCTATTTAAACTCGTTGTTACTTTCTTAACATTCATCTCCATCTCCTCCTAGAACCTCCACCGTAATGGCTTCTCCACCACGACGAGGTCCTCCTTCTGGGTGAAATCCTGAGGCACCTCCATATCCTCCTCGTTGCCTCCGAAACCGAACTTCCGGCAGATGCCGGAGCACTGATAGCCCGCGTCGATCATATAGACCGAAGCTTGGGCAAAGCTGCTTTCAGTCTATCACGCCGTCAACAACAAGCTGAAAGCGGTACTCGACGCCAATGACGTTGAGTACCATACCTCTGATGACGACGTCTCCGACCATTCCCTCCCCTCCGACAACGATGGGGAGGATTAGAATTTTTAAGTTTTTTTAAAAAAATTATTAAATAAAATTTTTATTTCCCAATCGCCTTCCTTGTTTGTCTTTAACTTTATGTTCTTTTTTCTCCGACAACAAGAACAAACAAAACATTGTCCTATTCGTGGTGATCAATCTTAAAAATTTGCAGAATAAAGTTAACAGATTGCGACCATACAAAACAAAACAAAAAAACATTATTTACCTTTTTCGAATAAAAACAAACAGAGTGACGACTATTCTCAAGTTTGGACCATCGTTGTCTTCCCCTCAACTTTTCCGGATGTGATGAAAATTTTCGGTGTCGTTTTCGTTATCTTCTTTCTTTTTCCAACAAAAAGAAAAGGGACACCGATGACGTTCTTCACATCCGTAAAAGTTGAAACGAGAACAACGAAGCACAAAACTTGAGAAGAACGCAGAAACATGGTTGCCTTGAACCCTAACGATATGTCTAAAAATCGAGTCACCAACTCTATTAAAATGAAGAATATTAGGACCGGACGTTTAATAAATCCTCGGTCCTAAAAATTAAGCCTTATTTTAAAATTTAAAGTTAGGAGCGGACAACTAACAAATATACGGTCCTAAAGGTTTCGGCAATCTATTAAATAAAATGAAGACTTTTAAGACCTGACTACTAACAAATATACGGTCCTAATATTTTAGCCGTATATTTTCTATACTTTTAGGACCGGATATTTGACATACATACGGTCCTAAAAGTCTCTACCCATATTTTTTAGGATTAGACGAAGACTTTTAGGACCGGATATTTGTTAAATATACGGTCTTAAAATGGACGAAGACCTTTAGGACCGTATATTTAACAAATATACGGTCCTAAAAGTCTCTACCCAAATTTTTTAGAATGAGACGAAGACTTTTAGGACCGGATATTTGTTAAATATACGGTCTTAAAATGGACGAAGACCTTTAGGACCGTACTTTTAACAAATATACGGTCCAAAAAGTCTCTATCCAAATTTTTAGAATTAGACGAAGACTTTTAGGGCCGTATATTTATTAAATATCCGTTCTCAAAATGGACGAAGACCTTTAGGACCGCACTTTTAACAAATATCCGGTCCTAAAAGTCGCGAAAACTTTTCAGAGCCTCATCTGGCTCATTTTCAACATCCGCCTGTACCTCAAATTTCAAGCACTAAATAGCTTTATCCACCATCCCATTCATTCGGAACCCAAAATGGACACACACAAATTGTTCGAAAAAATAAACAAATTTATTATTGAATTACATTGCTATATTTACAAATGAATGAATTAGCTAGTCGAAAAAATAAACAAATGTACGAAAGGCTATTGTTGCTACAACATCATATATTATTTACAAATGAATTAATTTAGGACATTAATTATTGTCCCGACTTGGATTTTCTAAGACTAGTTTATACAGATATTCACAAAAACCTCGCGTATGTGCTCGATTTCATCATCATCAAATGGCTCTTCACAGCAAACCTCGTAACATCAAAGACGAAACAGAAATAACATATTATGTGCATATTTCATATGTAACATTAAGCCATCGATGATCGAATTCAGCCATAACATCTTACCCTTAAAGTGACTTTAGTGTTTCCTCCGTCACAATATCATATAAGTGTTTCATGACGTACGGGCCACATAAGTTCGATCCTTAGGTTGCCGACGGGTCTAAAAATAACAATAAATATATATAAGAGCATATATAGCTTATCGACCAACTTCGAAGGCAATTATGCCATGTCCAATTATGTACTAACCTTAATTTTGTGCCATTTAGGATCGTGAGCCGAGCACCACGCTTTTTTACCTCAACACGGAAGGTCTTCATGGCACTATCATCAAAATCACAAATTTATCGGTAATGTTCACCGAAAATTCACAACAGAGATTTCGGACAAGACAATCAAAATGACATTCTTACTTGGTGATCATCGGCTTCAACGTAGTCGATGGATCGCCGTGAGTGGAGCATAAGAACAGACAAGTATATATGTACCCGAGCCAGTGTGGAAACAAGTACACCTTTCTTTGCACTTTACACAACCTATTTGATATGTACTCTTGTCTCAATTCCAGAGGTAGTGTTGTGCTTGCATACACTGGGCACAAGAATCCAAAATCCGAAATTCCGCCTGTTCAACGGTTTCTCGTGCATGCACCTACAAGAATGACATCGATGAGGGAATTAGTATATATGTATATATGTGTGTCTAAACGGTGCATTTCAATTATGTAATCAAGGAAGAAGATACTTACTTCATAAATATTTGAACACATGGACTAGTAACCTCCTTTCCAGGCCTATTACTTCATCGACAGGCCACGATTTATCTTTAAACCATTGTTGGGCTACCAAATCTTGTATTTTTCCTTGGCCGTCAAGTTAGCAGTAGGGGTGGAGCTTGAGGAGGGGGTGGAGCTTGAGAAGGGGGTGGAGCTTGATGAGGGGGTGGAGCTTGAGGAGGAGTAGAGACATCTACAAGCTTCACTGGCCAAGAGATGAAGGTTCCCTTGACATCACTCACAACCTTCAGCTCATCAGTTGGGAGAGGGACAGGTGCATCAAAGATCACCTCTTCAATTGACACTCGACTTCATCATCGCCCATTTGTTCGTGGTGTACAGCTGATCCCAAGTTGTGGACAGTCCCTTTAGCAACCAATTGTCTATGACCATCACGATCCTCCACATACAGATGACAAGGTTGCTCGACTCGATCGGTCCAACAATGCAGCTCCCTCTAGTGCTCGCGCCGCATAGGTGCACCAAGGTGTCAAGGGATCCACACTGGTCTCTGGCCGAGAGCTCATCAGGAGGAACTTCATTTTATCCATCTCCTCCTTCATCTTGCTCATCTCGATTGAAACATCCTCAATGTAGCATCTTTCGCCGCCGATTCCTCACTTAATTTGGCCGCGTCGATCCATCTCCTCCCGGGTAACCATACTTTGTCTCGTGGCGTTTGGATTTACCAAAGTATTGCTTTAGGCCTACCCGTCCTCCAATCCCCTTACACGCCCGAGTGATCTGGTTTTCCTGTCCGCAGCGGTCGAACATCATTCCTCCCGTCCGACGCAAAAGATCCCTCTCGCCTCCTTCTTTTTAAGATCTTCCCGTAAGATACGAGATAACGAGAAGCTTAGTGATGAAACATGTTTAGTAAGTAAAAATAACAATATCGATACTTACAATTCGTTCAGCAACTACACGAGTTTTTTCACTCGTGTAGGTGCCGCTTGGCTTTTGCCGAATATACAACCGAGCTCCTCGCGACGTATTGGAGATGGCGGCTGGTCAACTACCGTAGAAGGATTGGATTCAGCTTCATCTTCCAATCTCTTCCGTTTGGTCGCCATCAAATCTTTTTCGGCCTTTTCATATCCGCGAGAAGCCCCGTGTGGGCAATCATTCTTTCTCCCAATCTCCCGATATTTTTCCCTTATTTTCTCGTGAATCGGGATTGAAAACAACTATATATCAATTATGAATTCCACCATGTCACTAACGAAATTAGAGAACTTCGCTTGATATGAACGTCAAACATTAGTCAAATTCACTTCATCAAGTTTCAACATTTTACTTAAGGAAGATGTAGCATTGTAGAAGAAATTGGGAAAACCAAAGGAAAGGGAGTTGCGTAAATGCCGCCAACTCGGTCCAATTCATTCATTCATCATAAATGGTTCCTACACATATTAGAATAACTAACTAACTAACAACAACGTCTAACCATGGCCATTACACGGTTTACATATCAAACTTGCATGGAACTAGGACATGCTCCTCTCATGCGGGACAAAGGCAGCAAATGTATACTTCTATTCACACACCAAACCATTTAACTAACAGGATTAGATGTACACAATAATATTCACATATCCTCACAAAGTTAATAAGCAAACAAAAGTGCAAACAAAACTAAATATAACTCACCGTAGCTTCAGGAGTGGTCCGCTTCGAACAAATTGTTGCCAAGTTTGTTCATCAAGAAATTTGTACTTGTCCCTGTGGTTGATGGTCGGGCTTCTCCTCGGCAAAAATATAAGTGTTAGCCGAAAGGTCTTAAACTTCCCGAACCGCTCGGACAATAAGACAATGTTGAGTCTTTCAACTTCTCGGACTCAGAACGGTGAATGTAAGCCGGATAGTGTCCCACATAGGATCCTTTATTGTTTTTGGTCCACATTTTTCCACTCATCACCAAAATGCTAACCTTGCTGCGTACTAGAGCGCCGACAAAACTAGTATATGTGCTTTTATTAGGACCGAAAGGTTGCAAATTTTCATCAAAATGAATCTCGAGCTTCGTCCCAAGATTCGACTAAGGGATACTTCCATCATTCGTGTGCCGCTTCTACCACGGCGTGCACGGCGCCGAGGAGGCTCAATGTGAGATGAAGAGGGTTCGTTTGTCCGACCCTCCCAGTCAAACCAAAAGATCTGGAGTTTCAAGAACACGAGTGGAATCGTTTTCACCGTTCATTTTCAAGACAGTAAGAGAGGAATGCCCGAGAAAATGAGGGAGTAACAGAGGCTAACGGTAGACGCGGGCGAGGAAGAGAGGTAATGGAACAGGAAGGGTTTCGCAACGTGAACAGGGGTTCTTCAGTGAGAGTGTGAGAGTGACAAAAGCTTCCGCGTGAAGTTAACGTTTGTCGCTTCATTTTTAAGACCGGACAAATACACATATACGGTCTTAAAATATAACATTTAAGACCGATCTCTATATATGTCCGGTCTTAAAAGTAATTAATTTTTTATAACTTTTAAGACCTGGTCATTCTCTGTAACTATGGTCTTAACATTTATTACTTTCTTATTTAAACTTTAGTACCGGACAAATTTTAAGTTCGGTCTTAAAAATCAAAGTTTTAAGACCGGCTTTTATATATGTTCGGTCTTAAAACTTTAATACATTTATATTTATATTTTTCCGTATTATTTTGGAGTGTAGAAAATATAAGTCTGTATAGCCCTTCATTGTTTAAGAAGTTCTTTTTATTTACAAAACTGCCACCGGTCACATCTTTAAGACCGGTGCGTCGATTATCCGCTCCTAATGAGGCAGTCTTAAATCCCTTTTTTGCACTAGTGCATGCTTTGTCACAAAATAAAGAATGATGATATAAGAAGGAGGAGAAGGAGAATATGTAGGATGAGAGAGAAGAGAGAGAGAGGTACCGAAGGTGATGCACGTGGCAAGTGCGTGGATCGACATTGTGCTGACGCGGGAAAAACACCAAAATAATTTTTTTTTAAGAAAATATTTACCAGATTGAAGCACATTTAAAAGTAATTACCAAACTAATGCAGTCAAATACGTCACCTGACAGAACACCACCAGTCGCACCACTGGGTAGTGGTGTAAGATTGTCTCACGCCACTGGGTAGTGACGTGAGTCTGTCTCACGTAGTGGCGTGAGACAGACTCACGTCATGGTGGATCGGCAAATTCTTGGGCCGAGCTAGATTTGGTGAATATTAGAGTGGCGTGGAACACATTCACGCCACTAGTGGCGTGAGACAGTTTTACGCCGCTAGCTAGTGGCGTGAGACTTTCTGATGCGACTGGTGGCGTCCTATCAGGTGACGTATTTGACTGCATTAGTTTGGTAATTACTTTCAAATGTGCTTCAATCTGGTAAATATTAAAAAAAAAAATTTATTTTGGTGCTTTTCCCTGTTGACGCTTGTATGAGTTCTGGAAGGTAATGGGATCCGACTCCTTGGGATTTGGCATTGTATGCAACTTACAAGAGAGAGGAGGAAGTTGTAGAACTCAAAATATGGAAATGATTGTTTAAAGTGGCATTTGATTTGGCTGCTCTTGTCACTTTCATGTGTTTCTTAGACTCTCAGCGATGAATGAAATCTTAAACAATGCTCAATTGTAATGTTGCATGTTCCTAGACTCCAACATTGTTACAACTCACAAGAGAAAGTAATAAACATCTAAATAAATATGGAACATGGCACCAATGGGTTGGATCTAGCGGAAGAGGCTGGAGATGTTATTCTCTCACAATGTAGCAAATTAAAATTTAAATACCGGCTAAAAGAGGTGTGTGACTGTGCCTTGAAAGTGATTACCTCTAATATAAACGAGTGGAGAATTTTAGTTAGCTCCACTAATGCAACTTTATTTCAAATAATGGTTAAAATATTTTGAAATTGCACTACTGTATCAGAGGATTAAAGTGAAATTATATTTTAATGATAAATGACTAAAATGCTCTTCCTCTTATACTGTAAAATGAAGTTGCATTCGTGGAGTTAACTAAGATTCTCCGTAGAGAGAACATAAGATTAAAATGCTACACTACACAAGTTTTTCAAATTCCAATCCCTACTCCACTCGTTAAGAAGGCTATAGTGGAGATCTGATGTCTTTGTATTTAAAAATGGTGAAGATACTTACTTGTCATGGTCTGTTTCAAGATAACGGCTAATTTCTGAATTTGCCCCTTATTAAATAACTATTTATCAAAATGCCCCTGTTAGAAACCTATTTCCCAAAATGCCCCTGTCAGAAACCTATTTCCCAATCTGCCACTGTTTAGTCAACTAAAACATTTGGTTTAGTCGACTAAATCGCGGGCAAGAATTTTTTTTTCAGGCCCCGAAATTAAGTCGACTAAACCAAATTTTTTAGTCGACTAAACCCATTTAGTCGACTAAAAAATTCATTTAGTCGACTAAATCATTAAAAAAAAAAAGTTAAAACTTCGGAAGGCCGTAACTTCGGGCTCGGGAGTCCGAATCAAGCGATTCTTTTTTTTTTGATTCCACATAACTTTTTGAGATCTATACACTGATATAAAAATTATCTTCAAATTTAATGAAGAGAAAGGAGGAAAAACAAGTGATTCTTTATTGCGCAGGAAATACCAACAATTCATTAAATATAATCAAGTGATTTTTTAATTTTATATATATATATATATATATATATATATATATATATATATATATATATATATATATATATATATAGTTTCCTTTTATTTGATGTTTTATATTCATTAAATATAATCACTAATATCACTAACCAACAAGACTCGGTAAAACAAATTAAAATGACTCCACTACTTCCTAAAAATAGCTAACCACATGTTTACAATAATATAATAAAAAATCAGCACACTCAACACAATAAACAATTAAAAAATAAATAACTTAATCCTTCTTATTGTGGAATCAGCAACGTGCGGAAATCAGTGACATGAACCATGTAGAGAAAAAGTTGGGATTATTAACTGTTGACATGAACCATGTAGAGAAAAAGTTGGGATTATTAACTTCAACCATACTAACAATTCATTAAATATATATCATGGGCTTTTTTCCCAATTTGCTATATTTAATGAATTGTTAGTATTGTTAGCATTTTAATTTGTTTTACCGAGTCTGTTGGATAGTGATATTAGTGATCCTAGATATTAGCTATGATCCTAGATTTTAGCTAGATTGACTACCGTGCTATCACAACATATGATCTTATGCATAACTTCCAAACACTGTTATTCCCCCTAAAATCAAGCCCCACAAATTTAGTGTCGATATTTTTCCTATTTCTCTTTTCTTTTAAAATCCATATTATTAATGGAGAGAAAATCTCAATTTTGAATATATTGTATTTTGAAAATCCAGTATTAATTGTTACGTTGAAATTCAAAGTTTACCAAATACATGGTAGAAAAATAAAGATATTAAAATCGAAAATAAGATCAATTAATTATTATTAGATAATAATATTAGAAATAATGATTAATTAATTTTACAATAAATATCTCTCAATTAAATATAATTAATTTCCTCTATCCTGACAAAACCATAGGATTGGACCATCATTTCCCACTCTATCTCCTTTTCCTTGTGGCACCGCCCCTCTCTCGCGATCAATTGTGTATACACACATATCTTATCTTTATTGTACCGAGATATTATATGATCTAATAAAAAGAAAATATCAAATAAAAGAAAACTATATATATATATATATATATATATATATATATATAAAATAAAAAATCACTTGATTATATTTAATGAATTGTTGGTATTTCCTGTGCAATAAAGAATCACTTGTTTTTCCTCCTTTCTCTTCATTAAATTTGAAGATAATTTTTATATCAGTGCATAGATCTCAAAAAGTTATGTGGAATCAAATAAAGAATCGCTTGATTCGGACTCCCGAGCCCGAAGTTACGGCCTTAGAAGTTTTAACTTTTTTTTAATGATTTAGTCGACTAAATGAGTTTTTAGTCGACTAAATGGGTTTAGTCGACTAAAAATTTGGTTTAGTCGACTAAATGTCGGGGGCCTGGAAAAAAAATTTTGGCCTCCATTTAGTCGACTAAACCAAATGTTTTAGTCGACTAAACATGGGCAGATTGGGAAATAGGTTTCTGACAGGGGCATTTTGGTAAATAGTTATTTAATAATTATTTTATAACACTATTAACAACTGAATTTGGAAACTTGGTTTCTTTTTCTTTTTGTTTAAAAAAAAAAAAACAACTAGATACACTCCTCCTACTATTAAAGAGATTATGAGAATTTATGAAGGAGTTTTGTTTAAGTCCAAATCACGGTTATCACAAAATTATTGTCTTTAGCAACTGTACAAAAGCATTGCAAGTTCGCCTTGGCGGTGTGTATGGAGAATGTTATTTGGTTAGCACCCAGTGGCGGAAAATTATAGAAGGGGGGCACAATTGGTGAGGGATTCGGGGGTTCGGGGGTAGCGCCCCCAAAAATTCTTTTTTTTGATGAAAGTTTTAAATGCATTAAAAAACAAAAAAATATAAACAAGAAAACAAATATATAAAAAAAACATTTATGAAATCAAGTGAATACTGATGATGTAATAAGAGAGACAATTATTTTACAAACATGTTATTTAGAAAAACAAGGCTAAGTACTGTTAGAAATAAATGCAGCTACATAAATAACAATGAAGGGTGAGTACTCAATAAGTTCAAATACATATATTTTAATAAAAAAAAGTATATTACAATAAAAATAATTATAATGTCATCATTCTAAGCCTTATTTTTTGGAATTCCATCATAATTGCCTTATTATCAATGCTATCAAATACATATTTTTTCAATATAAGGCACTAAACAATCATTCAACTATTCACTCCTCATCCCATTACGAAGTGTAGCCTTGATTTATTAAAGGTGAACACCTAATTTAAGGGTGGACAATTATTTAAACATGTATTAATTTTTTTTTAAAAAAAGTCCCAAATAATTGGGGGGCACTTGCCCTCCCAACTATAAACGTAGGTCCGCTAATGCCAGCACCAATACCCCTTCGGGACGACTACGGTGCGAAAGAGGATTAGTCTCTGCTGTCGGTGGAGGACACCCCTGATTTACATCAAAAAAAAGAAAAAGAAAAAGCATTGCAAGTTCACAACTCATCAACAACGAGCTAACTCATGACTATTCTCTCAATGGTTGGATCAGACAAATTTGCAACCTCCTAATTAATGTGCAATTGGACCATTACATCTAACCTTATGTTAATGTGTATTCCTCCAATGGAGTACAAACTCAATCTCTAAGAAGATTTCAGTCCTAGGCTTCCTTAAACTATATACTCCTTCCGATCCTAATTATATGAACACTTTTATAGTGCAAATTGCACTACAAAAGTGTTCCTATAATTACGACTGGAGGTAGTAATCTCTCGGTGTTTTTCATATGGCCATTTATTTTTCTAGAAAAATATAGAGAAATCCTATGTTAATGTCAAAGATAGTGGTCCTCCACCCTATTTTTGCTCAAGGGCATAGGAAAAACAGGTGCTCGTTAGAATACCATCACATTTTTTCTTGCAAAGCTTTTCTACAACTTATTTACCTCACCGTTCTCTAGCACCTCCATGTTTCTTCATAGCTAGTTCTAAATCCAAACAAAAAAGAGTACTCCCTTCGGTCTTAATTATAGGAACTATTTAACTGATTTTGGGGGATTAAGGAGAGGAGTTAAATTAGTTAATTTGACTCATTTTCCTAAAATGCCCTTATATAAATTTAAAATGACATAAGTAAAAGTGAATTACAACTCCACCACATATCTCTCCGACCAATTTTCCTTTCCACACGCTTTCTAATTAAAATAATAGTCTTGCTATATAAATATATGTGTGTGTATATATGTGTACATATAGATTTATCTACACACATATATATATAGACACACACACACACACATATATCTACACATATATATTGACACACACAAACACATATATACATATATATGTACACACATATATACACACACATACATATAAATGCTCCTAATAATAAGTATAAATATGGGTATTATAGGAAAAAATTGACAAAAGTTAAAACTTGCTCTTATAATTAAGACCAAAACCAACTCCAAAATGTGTTCCTATAATTAAGACCGGAGGGAGTATTCTGTTTAACTTCTCCATAATTAACATAAAATTTTGTTGAATCTTTATAACATGAGCTCTTTAAATTATAAAATTTGTAAATCTTTCAAACCCAATTCATTAATTTTTTATTTTTTATTTTACAAAAAATGGGTAGGTAGAATTTCATTTTGTGCTTCACACCATAGGCCTAATTTGAGGTGGGACCCAATGCTCCAAAATGTAAACTCTCTTTAACATTGTAATTGCAATTTTAGCTCCGATGACACCAGCTTGCCTCTGATTCTACTACTTGGAATCTGAATGTCAAGCATGTCCTTTTCTCCCACTATTGTAATTCAAACCTTTACATCGGAATTTAAAATTATTTCATCAGCAAGAGAGTGTGTTTTATTTGTTTTTTAAAAGGGATCTCATACAGTTGAAAATATTAACTTGCAGAAAAATATTTAAAAACATTTTTTTGTACTTTCCAAACAAAAGCATTAGATCCTTGTTAGTTTAAAGTTTTGGTTTGGTCCCTTTTTTAAAATACTCTCTTTAATTTAATCATTTGTATTGAAGCTATCTTTTAATATTTTTTTAAAAATATATAATCAATAGAGGTAGTTTGAAAAAAATTATAAATTTAAAATACAAAATTATTTCAATTCTTATATTACGAATTAAAAAAAAGCCACATAATTAACTCAAAAAATGTAGTAAAATACTAAGATCATATAATTTTTTACTAACTCTTTCTTTCTTGAGTAAATACCCTTTTAGGTCCCTGGAAAAACACGTTCTACCCATTTTGGTCCCTGAGTAAAAAAATGTCATTTCGGTCCTTTTTAGGGACTAAAAATGATTTTTTGGGAATTTGTGAGGGATTAAAATGCCCACAAAAAATGACTAAAAGGACTAAAAGGACCCTTTTTTTTACTGTTTAAGGACTAAAAATGACATTTTTTTTACTAAGGGACCAAAATGGGTAGCGCGTGTTATTTCAGGGACCAAAAAGGGTATTTACTCTTCTTTCTTTATAAACACATAAATAGGATATTTTGGAAAAAAATAATAATTTGGAGGTAAAGTTGATTGAGACCTTTTTTTTTTTCATACAATTGGATCTTTATATTTAGGATCAAATAAAACAGCTTATATAGCTCCTATATTTAAGACTTGAGGTGGTAATTAATTTTAAAGTAGCTTTAGCCATTCAGTAGATCTGAATGATTTTGAAACGTTTTCATAAAAATATTATTAAAAAAATGTATTCTAAAAAGCTTTTAGCTTTGTATCGTTTAAAAATCATCTAAATGATTATCGAGTTTTGTTAAAATAATATAAATTTTTTGAATGATTTAACATTACGCATCTTGTTCTTTTCTATAATCATTCAAACGATAATACCAATTCAAAAGTGTACAAAATTTAGACTCCAAAATAATTTAAACGACGTCAAGAGAAGAAAAGAAAAGAAAATCCAAGACAGGGGCAAACTCAACACCAATCTATGTGGTTACCTCTTAACAAAGAAATTATTTACTAATTGACAACAATTTTGTGATGATTCACACTTCTTTAGTTTTGTTTTTTTCTTCAAAGATATTTGTTTTCACGCTTTGACCAGTTCTTCAAGAAGACGAAGGATAACAAGTTAAACATATTAATTACTCCCTCCGGTCCTAATTATAGGAACACATTTTGGAGTTGGTTTTGGTCTTAATTATAAGAGCAAGTTTTAACTTTTGTCAATTTTTTCCTATAATACCCCTATTTATACTTATTATTAGGAGCATTTATATATGTGTGTGTATATATGTATGTATATATGTGTTGGAAATTATGCCTAGAGGCAAGTCATTATACTTTAGACATTTATGTTATTTAAAGTATTATCTTTTAGTTATCATTTCGTTTGTATGTTTACATTGATAACTGCATCCTTGGATATATCTAATAGATTATCTTAAATGTCCCTGATCGGTCATCTACGCGGGAGCGAAGATGAGATAAGACCAGTATGAATTTGATAAGGTATGGAGATACGAATCAAAGTCATGGGCACTTGTAAGAGTACAAGGTGCTGGACCGACCCACTATGAGAAAGCTGCATGAATTTAGTCATAAGCTTATCTCATGTATAACCGTGTCACAACGCCCTATGACCTGAGATCATCATGGATTCCTACATGATGAGTCACGGATCTTTGACCTAGTCAAAAGTCATCTTTGACCGGGTGATGATAAAGGCTTGGATCGGGATTAGTGGTTCTCATGCAGAGGAATGTGAGTGGTCAAGATGGGATTTGTCCCTCACATTTGTAGAGAGATAATACTGGGCCCCTCGATGAGTGAGTCTGAGAAATGTATGGTCATACTACGATGGAAAGGAGTTTCCATTTCAATTATTAGACTACTCAAGAATCGAGAAAGTAATGGTCAATAACAGGAAGTTGACATTATCCATGCCTCATCCTTGACCAAGTTATCGCGTGATAAAAAGGGACGTGACATGGTTGTACGATAGGTTATATCGCATCAATGATCCCTATGTGAATTGGGTAGTCGCAATGTCTTGCTAGAGGCCGCTTGCGACTTGTGGGCTGGTACAGTATTGGCCCGCTGCCAATCTCATGTGGGCCTACAGGGTCGCACACAAGAATAGCCCAACACGAGCAAGAGTGTCCAGATTCATTGAATTTTAAATGTGTTTAAGATTTAATGAATACTTATTTAATCTAGGATATGTGTGTGTGTGTGTATATATAATATTATTAAATTCGAAATTAATAATGATATTATTTATTGATAATAATATTATTATATATAGTATTTAATTTATTTGATAAATTAAATAATTATAATAAATTGAAATATTGTATCTCAGATTTAATTTTCGAATAAAGATATTGTATATCAGATTTAATTTGAATTGAGATATCGTATCTCATTTTAAATTAAATATAAGGATATCATATCTTGATTTAATTTATAAATATAAATTAAATCTGAAGGCCTATTAATTTGGATTAAATAGTTAGATTATATGTGTTGGACAAATTTAATTAATATTATTTAATCCAAATTCAAAATTCGAAATTAAGTAGATTAATTTTGAATATTTTAATACGACACATTAGGGTTTTAGAAACTCTATAAGTGATTCTGATCTAGTCGTATTAAATGCATCGAATGAATTAGACGGCCGCGAAAACAAAACCCTAGAGAGAAAAGAGAGAGAGACGCAAGAATACTGAGGCGCTATCACGCTGCCGTTAGTGTTGGAAGCCGTTCGTGTGGATACCGGTAGAGGGAGAGGACACACGAAGTCAACTCCTGTCTGATCGAACAAGAAGGCGCTAGCCCACGTGATCAAGAAGCACGGATAAAAGATGCCACCTCGTTCGACACGTACGACGTCTGAGGCGCATGAGGTTCGAGGCGCAAACAAGAACGAAACACAAGCAAGCTCACATAGGTACGGTTATGAAATCTAACCTTGATCTAAACGCGGTTGAACGATCCGCCTAAGGGATCTGTAAAATGTTTTTTTATTCCGCTGTGTGTTCGGATCCTAACAATATGTGTGTACATATATATGTGTTTGTGTGTGTCAATATATATGTGTGTAGATATATATATATGTGTGTGTGTGTCTATAGATCTATATGTATACTGTTCTGGTGTAGAACTCTGATGTCCGGCCTATTGAAGGTCCGGTGATTTGATATAGGATCTGTGTACCCTTCCTGTATGCTTATGGGACAAGCGTTCAGGAGAGGGTATGATCACGGTACACAAGCAAAGTTTCGCCTAAAGGGTGCTGTGTGTGCCGTGTGACTGAATGTAGATAAGTCAGGGCTTAGAATGAATGTACCTGGCGCCCGTCTCCTTCCTCTGTATATATAGAGTATACCTGGTTAGTTAGTCCCTTGGCCGCCACACCGTACGTGTCCTGTGCGTGTCCGGGATCGTGTTTGCATGTCCAGGATCGTGGGTGCATGTCCAAGGTCATGGCCGGGTCCCACGGATAGTGGGTTGCCCCCTGTACTAGCTAATGAGATAATGGGCCTAGACTAGGTCCGTATGCTTGCCCCCAAGCTCGGTTGCTCAGTCTTTAAGTCGCCGAGTTTAGATGTTCGCTTGATCAAGAACGGAAGTCCGAGTCTTTGTTGAAGTCCGAGTCTTTGTTGATCGCGAAGTAACATGATATCCTTGCCCCCACCAGGGTTGTCCGTGTCTCCAGTCAACCGGGGTGGACATGTTGCTGAATCCCGATGTTGTATAGGGCCGCCACCCCCGTTTTACTTTGATAAGGTGTCTATCGAATTTCAAACAACCTCGGAACTACAAGTCTTCTCGGTTGAATTGCCCCTGTGACATGTGGTCCTGGTTATGTTTGTTTAAATTTTGTTGTTCTTCGACCATCCGGTCCGAGCTCGCCTCTTGCACGGTCGAAAACTCCAAATGTGGGTCCTTTCTCGAGAGGTCGATTAGCCTAACCGGTGAGCCGGATACTTGATTGTGAGCGCCTGCCCTTGTACTTGGGCGCTTTCTACTGTCAATTTCTCTTCTAAGTCATCATTAGCCTCTGCCAGCTGGCGTCCCTTGACTGTCGTGAAGCCGAACTGAGGGGTTGCTAGCCTATAACAGATGCGCATTAAATGAACAGGTCACGTCAGCCTTACTAATGAATGAAAAGGCGCTTTTGCCCTCGTCGATTGGGTTTTTCGAAAGGTTTATACCCGCCAGCCTCCTTCATGCCATTTTACCCAAGTTTTTTGAAGAAATTCTCTCCGACGATTTTCGCTTTCGGAAGATAATCGGTCTCGTGAGCGATCTTCATTCCGCAACTTTCTTCGATCATCTCCCAATCTTAGGCGAGGTATTATTGTTTTCCGCCTCTTTCTTTTGTTCTTGCTCCGAATCGTTTGCATTTTAAATTTGCGTACAGTACTTAGTTGAAGTTCTGGGTAGATTTCTTCATTGAGTACATATTCGCGTAGTCCTGTTTTCAATTCTACATTTGTGCAAAAATCCCCGTTTTCCGAGTGAGCCGTTTCCTTTTCAGTTCATTGATCGTTAATTCCTTTGAGAGAGTGGTTCCAAATGTCGAAGGACATAAAGGATATGACCCCCGAAGAACTGGATGAACTACGCCGAACCGTTAGGGGAACCAGCCGTTGGTGGCTTTGGGGCGATGAATCTTCTCGTCCAACGTCGCAAACTGTTGCTTTAAGCGATCATCACCGTGGAGGCAAGGGAAAAGCTTCTGGTGGTGGGCAGGCGAAAATCCGAGACGATGCATCATCGGTTAGGGGAAGCCCCATTGTTTCCTTCCCGCTTCTTTCCAATCCAAGGGTGTTTAACCCGAGCTTCGATGTGTCCGCTTCTCGGGCCTTCCGAATAACCAGTATAACGAAGTGGCCAGTTGGGTCCTAGGGCCGAGGTTGATTCCTACATTGGCCCTTGCTATGGCCGCTTGTACGAATGCTCACGACTTATTTCTTGTGGGGATTCCTCCACGGCCGACTTAATTTTGGGCTCCCCGCCGACATAATTTGGTCCCGGCTCCTCAAGCTTCATCGCCGAGTCCCGTTGACTTGGATTTTAATCTTACCACAACCGTAGAATCCCGCCTTCAATTATTGACATCGGGTATGCTAGGAAGATTCTCGATCTTGCTTATATTTTTATTTGTGTTAGGTATAATGGCGTCGTCTTCTTCTTCCCACGCGCCGAGTCGAGTCCGGAAATGCAAACCGCGCTAGCCCCACAGGGGCTTAATTGAACAATTCCCTTGGGTTACCCGCGAAGTGTTATCCTATCGGTCGAAGCCGACCATAGAAGACTTGGAAGGTCTTCCAGTTCAAGATACTAACACCTACTCTCTCTCCTCCGAAGAGGAAGAGCCTGTGTGCTCCGTGAGGGAGGGGAGCCACAACTCCTTTTTCTTTTTCTATGCTGACTACATTACCAGGCTTGGGATTCGCTTTCCCTTTTCCGAATTTCAAATGGCCACCCTCCAATTTCTTAGTGTAGCTCCTCGCAATTACACCCCAATAGATGGGGTTACTGATTGCCTTTGAGTGGTTTTGCCTGAGCCTTGGACTGCCTTGCACCACTTCTATGTTCTTCTACTTCTTCACCCCCCACACCTCTCGTTCTGGGAAAGAACCGCCGGAGCTCAAGGTCGTGGAGTCGTCGAAGCCCGCAACCGATGCCAGCCCTGTCTGTCCTATCCGAGCCTCCCCTACCCCGGTCTCGCCGCCTCCTAAGTCGACCGACGTCGAGCCCTCCTCCTTGCCTGATACCCCGGTTCCCCCTCGTCCTTCCACTGTCATTCCCCGTTCCCATTTGTGGAGTAAGAGCATTACCGAAAGAACTCAAGATCGCACTCTTGCCTCCTACCCGTTATCAAGAGCCAGTACCCTTGCGGGAAGTAGACGTACGAGATGTCCAGGCATTGGGAAATGCTTTCCTGAAAGGTGCTGGTTTGACCCAATCTTTTCTCACCCTCAACCACAAGTATGCGGAGACTGCCGCGACCGCCCCCAAGCACATGGATTGATTTCTCTCTTTTTCTTTTTAATTTGTATAATCTGTCCTATTGTGTTACCGGCAATGACTTTATTGAACAGATTGGCCAATATGGCCATTTTTGGCTACGATTAACAATAGATGGTAATTTAGCAACCATAATGCATCGTATAAAAATATAACTTTACCAGTTATCACGGTCGACCGGGCCAAGGTCTTATGAAAGTAAGGTAATCTGCGAACGCGCTTTTGGTCATAAGACCATGATGTTTTAAAGTGCTAGTGTTTGCACTGTTTTATAAAATTCCCGGTATTGTAACCGGTCATCCAAAGGTAAATGAAAATTGCCACCTGCCCGGGTTCGGTTTTGTCCCGATAGCGCCCGAGCATTTTGACTCGATCGTGGTCGGCATGACATTTTCTATTGATACCCGGAGTAAATAAGCGTGTCCTGGGCTGCGATAGCTATCCGGACTGTTTTCTTCAAACAAAAGCTAATAACAATTGAATCTTGAAAAGACAATGTTTGGAATTCAACAAATACCCTTGAACGAGAGTTTCATTCATATTCGACAAAGCAATTGTTGCGAAGGGAAAAGCCAAGCAGCCAACGTTGAACAAAGAACATAATGGAAAACGATGCTTTAAGAAAAACAAAAGATAAGCCTAACCGAAATATGCCTTTAACTTGTCCGCATTCCATGTTCGCTTGATTGGGCTCCATCCAAATTTTCCGAATGTAAGCTCCTCTCTCAAGAGTTTCCCGAACGCGATAAGGTCCGTCCCAATTAGCCGCAAGCTTGCCGCCTTTGGAATTCTTGTTTCCAATGTCGGCCCTTCTAAGTACCAAGCAACCGGTGGAATGTCCGTGGTCTAACCTTCTTGTTATAACGAGCCGCGATCACCGCTTCATTGCAATATCCCGACAATGGGAAGTGACCGGGCCTCATCGGCCGATCCAACTCGATCGCTAACGCCTCACTATTGGCTGCTTCTCCTTGTGATAAAATGCTCTTCCCCGCGCCAAGACATCATCCCTATTTCAACAGAATCATAGACTCACAAACCGTAGGCCAACCTATAAGGAGTTTCTTGAGTGGATGTCACGAGCAGTTGTTCGATTTCCCAAAGAACAAAGGGTAATTGATCAGCCCAAGAGGTGTCGCCTCCAAAGATACGTTTCTTCAAACCATCAAGGATGACCTTATTGGCGGCTTCAGCCTTGCCCGTTGGACTTGGGTGTTCCACGGAAGCAAAGTGATGCCGTATTCCGTATTCATAAATCAAATCACGAAATCCGACTCCAGGAACCGAGTTCCGTTGTCTATTACTATCTCGGCTGTGCTCCGAACCGCGTAATTATATTAACTTCAACAAATCGCCGCACACGAGCCGAGGAGATCGTTGTGAGAGGTTCGGCCTCAATCCACTTGGTGAAGTAGTCTACGCCACGATTAGCCACCGTAGTTGCCCGGTGCCGTCTTGAATGGCCCTGAGAATGTCCATGCCCCATTTGTAAAATGGCCGGGGGCCGTGATGGAATGCAGCTCTACTGGGGCGCCCAAATAACTCCGGCATGTTTCGACAACTATCACATTGTCTTACAAGGGTCTTTGAATCCGCCTCCAATGTCGGCCGCAATAGCTCGCTCGAAGGGTTTTTCTTCGCGAGCGCCTTAGCCCCCATATGCCGACCATTGGCCCCTCCATGAATCTCGGCCAGACATACCCCGCTTCATTTGGGTTCAAACACCTTAGCATGGGAGAATGTAATCCTTTCGGTAGAGTTGATCCTCCACCATTGTGTACTTGGCCGCGTCTCGAACCAACATTTTCGCTTCCATTGCATCGTCTGGGATGAGTCCACGTTCAAGGTAGTCTTCTATCGGCTTTTTCCAGTCAGATTCGACCGAAATAGCCATCATGCATACCGGATCTTCGAGATTTTGCTGGACAACCGTGCGGTGACAACCAGCCTGCTTAGTGCTTGCCAATTTTGATAAAATGTCGGCTCTTGCGTTTTCTCCTCGGGGAATGTGGGTAACGGTTGCTTCATCGAAGCCTGACATTAAGTCCTTAGCCTTTAGGAGATACTTGGCCATTAGTGGGCCTTTAGCCTGATACGTACCCTCGATCTGAGCCGCCACAAGCTGGGAGTCGGTGAAAACCTTAACTCTTGTGGCCTCATTTTCCTTGGCTTGAAGAAGCCCGACTATCAAGGCCTCGTATTCTGCTTGATTGTTCGAAGTTGGGAAGTTGAGATGCAACGAATGCTCAATTGTAACCCCTCTCGGACTCTCAATAATGACTCCGGCTCCACTTCCTTTCGTGTTCGACGATCCGTCGACATACACCTTCCATTCGCCTGCCATTGTCTCATCGGTCCTAGTAGCCGGGGTGATTTTGGCAAAAACCTGGTTAGGGCGGCCAATCTTCCGGTTAACTGTTGGACTTCTTTTTTATTACTCGGAGCCTTCATCTCCATCACCGCCCTACATTTGTCCGGGTTGGCCTCAATGCCTCGGTTAGTCAGCATGAAACCCAGGAACTTTCCAATGGGACGCCAAAGGCACACTTGGCCTAGTTCGATCGGATTCTCAGAGGTTCTTAGTTTGGCAAATGTCCGCTCCAGTCTTGTATATGACGTTGCTGGTCCAAGGTTTTGATGATCATGTCATCTATATACACTTCCACATTGCGACCGATCTGGTCTGCAAAGACCTTATTCATCATCCTTTGATATGTAGCTCCAGCATTCTTCAATCCGAAAGGCATGACATTGTAGCAATAATTAGCTCTTTCGCAATGAAGGCCGTTTTTTCCGATCCTCTGGGTACATCGCTATCCGATTATATCCGAGTATGCGTCCATAAAGGATAGGAGCCGGAATCCCGAGGCGTTGTCCACCGCCTGGTCGATGTTTGGCATTGGGTAGGAGTCCTTCGGGCATACCTTGTTCAAGTTCTTGTAATCTGTACAAACTCTCCACTTCCCGT
Organism: Acacia pycnantha; assembly: GCA_025563575.1. Lineage (NCBI taxonomy): Eukaryota > Viridiplantae > Streptophyta > Magnoliopsida > Fabales > Fabaceae > Acacia > Acacia pycnantha. The sequence goes on along the minus strand of JAMWYP010000182.1, from coordinate 534,204 downwards.
TTGGCTTTTTTACCATCACCACATTTGATAACCAGGTTGTATACTGAATTTCCCGAATAAATCCGGCTTCAAGCAATTCTTGGATGTGAATTTCCAACGCTTTCCTTTTTTCTGGTCCGTGGTTCCTCTTTCTCTGTGACACTGGGATTGAGCCCGGATAGACTTCTAGCTTGTGACAACAAAACTTTGGGTCTATTCCAGGTACCTGAGATGAATCCCAGGCGAAGACATCCCTGTTTTCCTTCAGGAACTCCTCCAAACTACTTCTAAGTTCGGGAGATAGGTGTTTGCCAATCTTAGTGGTCTGGAGAGGGTCTCCTATCACCGATCTTCCAGTCTCCCCGCCGGTTCGGGCGTACCTCATCATCGCGGATGTCTAATTCCACGGTATTAACTTCGTCGTCGGGAGAATCTCGGTCCGAACGCTCCGGATAGCTTGCTTCTTTGGGGCTGCGATGAGATCCGCCTCCCCATTTCGACGGTTTCAAAATAGCATTGTCGAGACTCTTTTTGATCCCCCGTTACCATGACCACGGTTCCTTGGTTGCCTATCACCTTGAGTTTTTGATGCTTTGTAGATACCAGCATGTCCCACTTGTGAATGGTTGGCCTTCCCAATATTATGTTGTAGGGTGAAACGAACTCGGCCACTATGAACCGCACTCTTTCGGACTTGAAGGCGTCTTTGACTCAAGGGTGAACCGGAGGTCGATAAACCCCTTCGGACGCGATTGTTCTCCATTAAACCCGATGAGGGTTGTCTTGCAAGGCTTTAAGTCGTCCCGGTCCACGCTCATTCTTTTGAACGCCTCCCAGCTTAGTATGTCGGCCGAGCTACCGGCATCCACAAATATCCGCTTGACTCGGCAAGAGAAGTCTCGACCCCTGGGAGGGGAGGTTCTATCTTGGTCCCGCCAAGAATTGGGATTGTTTGCCATTCGCATCTGCTCGACGTCCAAGTACTTCTTTGAACGGGTTATGAAGTCGTTGAGATTCTTTGCCCGCTCCTTTAAAAAAGATTCTCACAGGGCGGACTCTTTATCGAGGCCGTCCACCAATAAGTGAACGTGTACGTCCTCGTTAAGTCCGCGCACTGTAGTACCGCATGATTGAAGCGGTCAAGGTAACTTTGGAGCAGCTCTCCCTACGCCGGCTCCGATTTTGGAGAGAATAGCGGGATTTTGGTTGCCGTTTGCTAGTCGCGAAGTGCAACTCAAAGGCCTCGGCCAGGTCTTCAAAATTGTGGATCGACCCAAAAGGAAGAGTGTGGAGCCACTTCAACGCCAGCCCTTTTAACGTCGCGGCGAAGATCCGCGGCACGATTGGTTCCTTGAGACCTCTAACCGACATGTGAACGTCAAAGTCTTCTAAATGAGTCGTCGGGTCTTGTGTGCCGTCGTACTTTGTCAACTCGCCCAAATTCAGCTTCTCGGGGAATCGGGCGTTCTGGATTTCCTTTGAGAAGAAGCTATTGTGCATTTGGCTGACATACCTCCGTCGGCGGAAACCGGTAGGATGAATCGTCTGTCACCTCGATGGTTCCTCGCCTGAGGTCGACCCTCTTCATCTCGGTTCAAGTTTCTCCTATTGGCCCTCCAGCTGTTGTCGGTTTCCGCCTTCTGCCTGTCTGTGCGACGAGCCGAGCTCTCGTCATCGTCGTCCTCTCTCCAAGTTTTATCTTCCCAGTCATCACTGGAAATATCCCGGTTCCTTGTCTTCTCCCGCTCCTCCACTCGCTGGTAGTGAAGGGTATGTCGTTTGTCAATGTTGTCCACCCGCCTCATTATCGCTAGCATCCCGGCTTGAAGAGAACGAAAATCTGGTTCGGCCGGTGGGACGTCTCGGCCACCCCCTGCATTGGAGTTCTGGGGCCCACGGTCTTGGTTTCGTGGAGCCGAGGACTCCGTGTCGGACAGGTTGTCCTCATGGTTTAGTTCGTTGCTGGGAACCAAAGGTTCCTCTGGCTGAGATAGCCGGTCCTCCTCGTCCTGCTGATCGTCTTCGTACGGGTTGATCGGCTGCTCATTGCGGGGTGGTTGTCGTGGTGGTTGACGGGTGTCTCCAGTACGTGTCCTGTGCGTGTCCGGGATCGTGTGTGCATGTCCAGGATCGTGGGTGCATGTCCAAGGTCATGGCTGGGTCCCACGGATAGTGGGTTGCCCCCTGTACTAGCCAGTGAGATAATGGGCCTAGACTAGGTCCGTAACATATACATATATACACACACATATATTTATATAGCAAGACCATTATTTCAATTAGAAAGCATGTGGAAAGGAAAATTGGTCGGAGAGAGATATATGTAGCGGGGTTGTAATTCACTTTTACTTATGTCATTTTAAATTTATATAAGGGCATTTTAGAAAAATGAGTCAAATTAACTAATTTAACTCCTCTCCTTAATCCCCCCAAAATCGGTTATAATTAGGACCGGAGAGAGTACTCTCTCCTTCTTTTTTATAAACAACTGTTATCTTTATTGTACAAAATGAACTAATTGTTAAAATTATTTAAAAACAATAAATATGTTAAAAATTTCATGTTTCTTGTAATACCCTAAAAATTACACTTAGGGTAAATATCATAAATTAGGAAATAATACCTATTGAAAATAGGTGAACATGTGGTCTCAAAGAATATGTTAAATTTAACTTATTTTCTAAAGGAAAATTTCTTGGAACTTAGAGAATTTAAGTGCCAAAGTGCCAAATGACGAAAATGCCCTTATAGGACATAAGTAACTTAGAAAAATTGTGAAAAATCCTAAAAGGCAGTAAAATAATTATTAAAATTAAGAGAGTATATTGCCTCTAATTTTGGTAATTTAATAAATTATAAACTTGGAAAAATTAAAGGAGAATGTTCAAAAAGTGTTGAAATGACCAAAATGTCCCTGTAAATTCTAAGATAATTATGTAAAACCCTAAAATTAGTGGTAATGGCTAAAAAATTAGCATAAATATATTTCCTAATTAATTGGAAAATATGAAGAAAAATTAGTGAGATTAAGTAATTTTAAGCCTAAATACAAGTATGGACCAATAGGAAAAAGTTATGAAAAATTATGTAAAAATAATTAAAATAATAATTAAATAATTAATTAAAAATAAAATAAAAATATATATATAATATTTGGTGTGAGGGCCGACATCTTTTGTAACACCCCCAATTTCTAACAGTTATGATAACATAAAATATCAATGATTTTTATAAATAATTACTAAAATTCGAAGCAAACAACCTTGGGAAGTGTTACCGCCGCACTTGTACCGGGACAAGTGCAAGGCTACTTATTGCATTAACATAAATCCAACTGAAATAAAAATGTTTTATAAAAAGAAAAAGAAAATAAAACTAGCTAGAAATAATCCTAGAAATCTCTACGTCGTCATCCTCACTTCTCACTGCTAGCCCCAACCTCGAGAACCTGTTTCACTGAAAATCTGCTCCCCCGAAGGATCGTCGCAGCCCATAATACACAAAATCAGCTAAATTAATTTAGACCCGGGAAACCCTGCCAGTCTGTTTAGTAGGAGGAGAACCATGGTAGACCCGGAAACCTGCCAGTCTACCCTGTGACCCGGAAACCTGCCAGTCACAAATCATCAATTGGCCATAAAACATTTCGTCCTAATGTGCACACCTCTTCCCAAAGTTGCTACTAGTGTCCGAAAACCACGCCAAACACCACTTTGGGAAGAACGGATATAATCGGTTCACATCAAATACATATCGGGGGCATAAAGCCTAAAGGTTGTGTTCATCACTTTAGGAGGTACCATCCCAAAGCTATCCTCCCACGATTTTAATTATTTCAATCACACACAAAATAAAATTCTCAAATTAAACCATAAAATAAATTCTCATGAGTTCCTATAATGTTCTCATAAGAAATTTCCATAACCATAATTTAAATCCCTGACTCTACTCATTATCCATTTTACTCATGGGTTCCTATAAGGTTATCCTGAGAAGTTCTCATGACCTTGTTTAAATCCCCAGCTTTACTCATTATCAATTTTACTCATGGGTTCCTATAAGATCGTCATGAGAAATTCTCATGACCATTATTTAAACTTATGGCTCACTAAAAGAGATTCAAGGACGGACATGGTATAATTCAATTGAGGCAATTGTATTCAATCATGAACATATATAATTCACGCACGTAGGCCGAGGCGTCTAAAGCAATTGAAATTGAAATTATCAGGTATATCCAATTCAATCCATAAATTGATCGCAAAAGTTACTCACATAAACCAAAATTGGAATACAAATGCAGTGATAAGGACAGAACGCCCAGGTGTATATATATAATTGAAGCATGAAGGCCGAGGCGATATAGATTCATACTAACCTATCAAATTTCATACTTAATTCCTAAACTATATGGGGATTAGGATTATTTGGTCTCCGTCTTTGCTAGCCTTCCAGAAAAACGCTTTGATAAGCGTGGGGGAGGAGAATGCCGTAGCAGAGAAAGAGTCAAGAGAAAAAAAAGAGTCGAGCGTTTTCTAGGTTTAGGCGGCTAAACCTAAGTTTATAATTAACATCTAGGGTTTTAGCTGTGGGCTGGGCTCTTTAATTATTGCCAATTAATAAATTACACCACCAACATTATTAATTTCTAGATTATTATTATTATTATTATTATTATTATTATTATTATTATTATTATTATTATTTGTTGGAATGGGCCTTGCCTACCAACTATGAACCTTTATCATTTAAACCCTAATCTATTATGTGACCTAGTCTAATCAGATAATCGGATCTTAACTGTTTATTTTTGTTAAATTTCAAATTATTGTTCCTAGATTCTAGGAGAAACTATAGGAATCAGTTTTAGATTATTTCCCTCTATATATGTACACATATTAATTCTTTTATTATTATTATTTTAATCAGGGGTATTACCTCTTTTAAGAGAAAAAGGGAAAAAAAATGAAAATAATATGAAGAAAAGTGTTAAATAAAAACACCTAATTAGATATTAATTTAAGTAAAAAGTGAAAAAGTAAATAAACACCGATAGGAATTGGATCCTATCTGGATAACCGTGAACAAGATTTCTAAAGTTAGAATATAATATTGATGAGTGGATTTTTATCCTGAATTGAGCTGTACCTGGAGTCGTTTCTGAGATCGGTAGAAGAAGTTAGTAATAAGACGAAATAGGGAAAATCTGAGAAATAGGCAGATAGTCATAAAATTAGGATTTGAACAAAATAAATTTTAACTCAACATTTGGAGATGAGTTTATGATTTTCTGGACATATTTGGAATCACGGAGATTTTATCGGTAGAACCTTCTAGAAATGACCACATGGCACCTTGTGATTGGCCAAGGGGTGCCACCTAAGGGGAGGTCAGGTCGGTTGCCAAGTGACCTGGTGAGGATCGTGACACCTTGCAGAAGTGCGATCCGACGGCCGATATCCGGTATGAAAAAGCAATGAATAGTGTCACAATTTCTTCTATAAATAGAAGTGCAACCCTTTGTATTTTTCACACCAAAACTCACAAGAGCAAGCCTAAATTAGAGAGAGGTTTTAGAGAGAGGAGCTATGGGGAAAAAAGCAGCGAAGCTCTGGGTAAGTTTTTCGGTACCGAGTCTTAAGCTTCCGTAGTTCTTTCGGTAGTTAGAGTAGTAATGTTAGATTAGTCTTTAATCTTCCAAGTATGATTATATATCATATGCTAGGGGTATTTTAACTAGGAATTTCGAAAATCATGATTGGGTCGAAGTTCTGGCAAAATTTTGGAAGAAATTAAAGTCAAAGTAGCGAAGCGCTGGCGAAATTCCACTAATTAGGGGGGGAATAGGGGCAAAATGGTAATTTTTATCTAAAATGTCCGTTATGATGTCAAATCGCTAATAAATGTGATGATACTCTTATAGGACATCAGAAACCTTGATCTGCTGTCGTTACGCTGTCCGACGTGCCGCTGTTGGACGCTTCCGCTGCTTTTTCGTCAAAAGTGCGTTTCACAAACGTACCATTTTTCTGCCGGAAGTACCTACGCTCGTCAACGGAGGTACGTTCGCGTACTGTAACACTAGCTCTGATGATTATTGAATGCATATATGTGATGATATGTTGTATGAATAGTTTGGTGCCGAAGGCAAGGCTAGTCTAGGAATCGTACTTAGATACACTGCGTCTATGGAAACCGTACTTAGATGCACAGTGACTATGGAACCGTACTTAGATCACTGATTACAACTTTATTCGGGTTATAGACATAATAATGCCGATATGTTTTCCTAGCGCTGAGGACACGACCGTACATCATGGCACGGGTGAATGGTGCAGACGGACTTAACGTTACATGTTATTGTAGTTGTTATTAAATGATCATACGACGTACTGGTTTGATCAATGCTGTAAAATTAGATATACCTGTTGTTCATATATCGTTTATAAGCATGAGGTTAACCGTTACCTGGGGTCCGGATGCATTGGACATCAGCTTTTACCATAGCCACAGGATCCAAGGGATTCAGGATCGAGGACAAGGGTGAGGAGCTAGCATGAAGACCAGACATATACGTTTTAGTTTTGTTGTATTTACATTAGATGTAAACGCTCGGAAGAATGTACGGCCTTATGAACAGCGAGATACACTGTTATCAATGTTACTCAGTTACTATTTATTATGAAAAAAAAAATTTCGTCGCTCAAAACTCTGATCAAAACGCTATGAAAATAGTTGTGAAAACTGGGGTGTTACATTTCTTCTAAATATATGATCATATTGATGAAAAGAGCATAGGAAAGAGAATTAGTAACAAATATAAAAGAGTATGAGGATAAAATATGAGAGAAAATATGTAACAAATGAGTAAATGAAAGAGAATTATTGGCGAGTGAGAGATAATTAATATAAATATAAATATAAATATATAAATAAAATATATATATATATATATATATATATATTTAGATTCTAGATTTTTTTGGGACCTGAATATTAGATTCTAGTTTGATGGTCCTATTAAATAGTAAATTAATTTTATAATAATAAACAAAATTAAAACAAAACTTACAGTTTAGTGTTTGTAGTATCAACTCTTTATACACACACCCATAATGATTGTATTATATAATAAAAACTTAAGAAACTTTACATCAATCTCTTAAAAAAAATATCACTACGAGAAAAAAGACGGGTTAGCATTGTGTTCTGGTGTAGAACATAGATGTCCAACAGACTCTTTCTGAATGCCTATGAGGCAAGCACCCAGGAGAAAGTAGGATCACTGTACACAATCAGGCTCTTCGTCAAGGGGGTGGGGTGTGTGCATAGTGTGACTGTATGTAAATAGTTTAGAGATTAGAACGTGTGTACATTAGGGTTTGACCTCAATATTTATATTGTGTACCTTATGTAGGATATTCTGGGCCTCGCGTGATCTCCTGCCCAAGCATCCTAACCACTATATCATATCTGGAGATTTTCCTAGATTATGTGTGGGTTAGGATTCTCCTTGATATTAGATTGGATCAGGTATATATACCTTATCTCTACTGTTGGGCCTCACTGCTATTGAATCTTGTATAGGTCCATAACACATTGCATAGTCCCGTTGTTTGGCGCCAGCCCCTTATCATGCACTCGTTGTAGTGAAATTAGTGACCGGTTTTCAAATTTCTAAAACCATTAATAAAAGTGTTACAATCTTAATTTGCGGGCGGTCATTTAGTGTGAATCACAGCTACAACATTTGTAGCAGTTTTAGATAAACCTGCTAATTATTACTACTCCTTTTGGTCCAAATTATAAGACCTAGTTTATTTTTTTTTTGGAGAGATTAAGAAAGCTAATTAAATTATTTTCGAGTATTTTTATTTTTTCTACAAACTAATTGGTTTGACTAATAAACTAATATATAATCTAAGTATACACAACATATGAAATAATTAAGTAACTTATTTAACTTCCTTAATTTCTTCAAAAAAAGTTAACTAAGTCTTATAATTATGAGTTTATGACCGGAGGTAGTATTTAATTTCTATAGAGTATATTTTTTAAGTGCATATCTATATAATTTTTAACAAAATTATGCAATACATGCTATTAAAATATGAGATCATTTATTTTTCTTCATCAATAACTATAATTTGCACAAGACAAAATAACAAAGTAAATTAATCTGAAAATAAAAAAGAAGAACTCTCCAAAACTCTCATAGGTGGGCCCCACTCGTTAGACGAAGTTTATTTGACATATATATATATTTTTAGGCCCCACAGACATGTACGAAACTATGAGGATTGAAGAAGAGATAATCTCACTTCTCTCAGGGAGAGCATTCAGATGGGACTCCCTGAGGGAATCGCTTCGTATCCGTACAATAGTTATATATCATATAATTGGCCTGCACCTCCTTGATGCTTGCTTGCCCCGCCTCGTCCACCGACTGTTTCAGCCACAACTGGTCGCCGGCGTCGCCACCGGCTTGGGCGGCGAAGCCTCTGAAAGAGGTGGTGAAGGGAGCTTGGGTCCAATCAGTCTTGACAAGTCCTCCTCTGGTGGCCCAATCCTCAGCATCCCAAAGGCTTCCGTATATTCTCATTGCTTGGCTCTTTGGAAATGGAATCCCTCTTGATTCCATGTTCTTGTATTCCCTTATTGGTCTACCATCCACTGAGAATCTGCACATTTAATTATTTATATTTCTCAATCAGACACTTTGTTTTTATAATTTCAGACTACTTATTATTCTCCATCTCAGTTTTTTTAAAATAACAGAATATATAGATACTTCATACTTTTAAGTATCACTGTATACCCAAAAAAAAGATATGAAAATGACTGTATAAAACTTAAATTGTGATTAAAGTTGAAATATTGAAAATCAATTAATACGTTTTTTTCTTTTAGAAAAAAGCTTTAACTCTTGTTTAGGATCAACCCAATTGATCAAATTCAAAATTTCAAATTATTGTATAATATTATTAAATTGAGAAAAAAATTGGTGAAAAGTCCATGCATGTTTGGAAATTTTTTTAGTCAATCAATGCTTGAATTTAGATCTTTATGATTATGGCTAATAATATTTCATACTAATAAAAAATAATTGGTAACAATAGAATTTTTTTACCCAAATTAATCACACTAATAAAAATTCAAAAATTAGGTATTTTATAAAATAAATAAATTAATTGAGAATTTTTTAATATTGGGATGGTTCCAACCTCAACATTAGCCAAAGTAATTTTCTTAGTCAAAAGGAATAAAAATGCGAAAAATAGATGCAACACTACCTAACTCCAATACAAACTTTTTATAATAATATTATATGTTTGAAAACTTCCATAGAGTTATCACCACGACAACTTAAATAAAAGTGAAAAATAAGAAAGCTTTCATTATGAGCCTCAGTTCCAACATAAAGGGGTTTTATCTATTTAATTTGGGTCTTTAAAAGACCAGAACTTGCGCAGATATAATTAAAACAAAGAAAGATGAAGAAATATATATAAATACATGATGGTTAGAGGATTCCAGAGAATAGAATAAGTGTGAAAGTCCTGGGTGGGATCAAACCACAAGTGAAACTGCTGCTCTCTGTCACCTTCTCCCTGTGCATATATGTTTGTATGAAGAGTATATGGATCACCACTCAAATTCCCTAGAAATTCAAAGTCTATTTCATCATGAGTAGTTGACCCCTCTGAACTTAGCTGCACATATATACAATATCCATCATCATCACAATAAGCAAATATATTAATAATCATATTCCTTCTGTAAATTTAAATGTGCGCACATAAAGGAGACTAGAAGAAGAAGAAGATTATATGTGTGTGTGTGGGGGGGGGGGGTGGGGGTTACGTACATAGTAAGTGGTGACAGTGCCGGCGGAGTTGCCGGGGACAAGCTTGAGCTGCATGTCAATCTTTGCGAAGAGGTATTCATTGACGGAGCAGAAGCCGGAGCCGGAGCTCTTGTCGAGGGAGAGGGTGAGGAGGGAGCCGTCGTCAAGAACCATGCCGCGGCCGTCGCCCCAGGTGATTTGGAAGTCCTGGTTGAAGTTTACGGCCGAAGACGCAGCGAGGACGCTGATGAAGAGAAAGCCAATCATGGTGATAGGGTTATTGTTGTGGTTGGTCATTTTCAAGAGAATTAGATGGATGCTTTTGGGTAGCAAGTTATAGGGAGAGAGAGGGGGAGAGATGGAGAAAGAGAAATGAGGAAAAACTGAAAAAGCCAAATATTAATGTTTGGAACTTTGGATTGGGCAATTCTCGAGGGGATGATATAAGCGAAGGTTTGCGTCTAGAATCCTTGTCAAGGCTCAATTAAGGTCCAAAATTATAAAAAGGGTCCCAACAACTTTCACATACCAAAAAGGGCCCTAGGGCCTTTTCTGAGATTTTTCATTAAAATTTTGTTGTTAATTTGACTGATTTAGTTGTTAACCGATGCTGATATTGTTGTTAAAGTGACTGATTTAGTTGTTAAAATATTGTTGTTAATACGAATGATTTAGTTGTTAATGGGTATTTATTTTGTTGTCAATTTGGCTGTTTTAGTTGTTAATGTTTATACCAGAAAATGTCCTAGGACCCTTTTTGGTATGTGAAAGTTGTTGGGGCCCTTTTTGCAATTTTGGACCTTAATTAGACCTTGGCAAGGATTCTCCTATATATATATATATATAGCTGGAGAGAGGAGAGATGGCTGAGAGGGAGTCTCTCTCTGTTTTATTTAATTAAAGGAGCATTTACTAACCCTTTAAAATTACAATGATTTTGAACTCGCAACCTTCTCCCCATATATATATATATATATATATATATATAGGTCTTATCTCACTCTGTTGCAAAACCATTGGTAGATGTAAAAAAAAAAAAAAAATTCTAAAGCAACCAACAAGTAAGTTATTGGTTAAAATAGTCTCACTCCCTCAAGATGAAAACCGAAGTTAAATTCAAATATTGATAAACGCACTTATTATAAAACTTTTGATGCGATACCCATCACCAAATAAAAAAAGAAGAAAATTTTAAAGTATGTGAAGGCTGCGTTTCTGAAAATTAAAGCAAAACTCGTTTTTTCTCAAGTGTACATATGTATGGCGGATAGCTTATACAATTCAATGCATTTTTCTTTTTTGGAAAATCTCATTAAGGTCTTAAGGGACAAAAAAAATGTCAAAAATATCTCCCTTCAGTAGGGGATTGACAACTTTATATGTGGGTTTTAACAACTCTTTAAGACTTTTTTGATATTAGAATTTTTTCTGTGACTTTTTTTTGACATTTTCTTGGTCCCTTTAGACTTTAAAAGAATTTTCCTCTTTTTTCCCTTCACAATTTAATACAATAATGTTTATAGAGCTAGAGAAGGTGGATTTTTAATTTTCAAAGACGATAATTTATTGTGAAATTATTCATAGTAATAAATAGTATTCTTTCAGTCAATGGAAGTCGCCAGAAATAAATAGCTGGGACATAGGGGTATATATGTATATGTGCTGGCAGAGTAAAATTTCTGTCTTAACTAAAAGATAATAAATACTCTTCTTCTATTCCAATTTATAAATCACTTCCAATATCTATCACATAAATAAAGAAAATATTAAACTAAATTATATTATGAAGTCATTTTTATAAGAATCCAAACTTTGAACATCATTGATCCTTTTGTAAGAGCCGGACAAAATTTATTTGAACATTGAATGAGGTTTTTTTTTTCCCCCAAATTTTGCCCCTTACTAATTATATATTGCATTAATTAAAATGCTAATGATATTTATATTTATTTTGTTTCTCTATCTTACTGGCCTCCTCATAAATAAAGGCATATTTAAAAAAAGTTTATTTCATACATACTTGGTGTCCATTTAGATAGTGATTGTAGAAGTAATTTTTTTCTAGATATACTTTTACAAACGAAAGATTCTTATTGGATTAATTAATCCTGTTAAAGGTCTAATTGATATAAGTTTGAATATATAAACACACACACACATCCCCGACAGTCCTTATCTAAAGTACAATTATATTGGCAAAAAAAAAAAAATTACAGTTATATATATTAGTGGTTTCATCTATGTTTAATTAATCAATCTAAGCAGCTTTGAGGTAATTGGTTCCTTTCCGTATGTACATTTAATATATTCTCTACTTTTTTTTTTTTTTCCTGCTCTTGTATATTCTCTTCTTCTAATTGTTTATTTGGTGAGGAGTTATACTCGCATATATTACTCCCACACGCACGCACACACACACTTTTCATGTTATTCTATATGCCTATATAAAATATATCTATATGTTGATTTAATTACCTGGAGAGTTGGGGTTTTAATTGGTTCTTTTATGTAGGTAAGTTTAATGTGTTCTATATATACCTCTAAGTGTTGATTTTTTTTTTTTTTTGGGACCTAAAGAATTGACGATTTGTTGTGTGTGTGTCTATATATATATATATAGGGTAAAGGATTTCTCCAGTCACCGGAGATAGAGTTATCTCCAGTGATCCCAAAACTACGTCGTTTTGAATTAATAAAGGGTGTTTTAGTAATTTTAGGTGAATTAATGAAGGGTGTTTCGGTAAAATTTATATGATTAAAAAATAAACAAAATTACAGAAACACCCTTCATTAATCCAAAACGACGTATTTTTGGGTCACTGGAGATAACTCTATCGTTTGTCATGTCACTTGACATTATGTTATGTCAAGTCACCCCAAAACTACGTCGTTTTGGGAGTTCATTAATTCCTCTAACTCCAAAACGACGTCGTTTTGAGAGTTAGGGGAATTAATGAAGGGTGTTTTGATATTTTTGTTTTTGCATTTATTACATGAATTTTACTAAAATACCATTCATTAATTCCCTAACTCCCAAAACGACGTCGTTTTGGAGTTAGGGGAATTAATGAACTTCCAAAACGACGTAGTTTTGAGGTGACTTGACATAACTTTATATCAAGTGACATGACAAACGATAAACCCTATATATATATATATATATATATATATATATATATATATATATATATATATATATATATATATTTGTTATAAAACTAAGTAAAATACAAGAGATATTAAGATGAGTGAGATGAAGAAATGCAAGAGAGAAATTGAGAGCAAGGAGAGAGTGATTCTTCTTTCTATTTTCCCCCTTCAACTTTTGATACATGCCTACTATATTTAGGCAATGAATCCTTAACTTCCATTACAAGAGTTACATACAAGAGAGTAAATCTACATAATGGTATAACATGAAGTTTTGTAAGTTATTTACATTAATCATATAAAACTCCCATTAAGCCATTCATGTCTTAGGTTATATGGTTTTAAGTGCAGAATTCCAAAAGCCTCATCTTGAAAGGTTATGGACATTCACACCAATATTGGAATATTTATAACACTCCCCCTTGAATGTCCATTATGAACGTGTCTCATTAAAAACTTTAACTAGGAAAAACTCAATGGGATAAAAACCTAGCCAAAGAAAAGAGTACATCATCCATTGATACACTGTCTAGTGCTGCCTCATTAAAAACCTTTCCAGGAAAACCCAATGGGATAAAAACCTAGCCAAAGAAAAGAGTACATCATCCATTGATACACTGTCTAGTGCTGCCTCATTAAAAACATTTCCAGGAAAACCCAGTGGGAAAAATCCTAGCAGAGGATTACGCCAGGGAGATCCCTTATCGCCATATCTTTTCATCTTGGTGGTGGAGGTCTTGTCTATTATGATATCCAAAAGCCAAGAGGCCGGCTTACTTAGAAGGATTAAATTGAGCCTTAGCTTCCCTGTTCTCACACATAATTTTTTTTTTCTTTGCAGATGATGCTCTTATTTACATGAATGCTAGCCGTTCCAATTGTGATCAGTTGGCTAAGATTTTGCAGCAATACTGTGTGGCATTTGACCAAGTTATAAACCTTGAAAATCTAGCCTTTTCTTCTCAAGTAACACCCCAGGAGAGGTACGTAGGGAGGTGGGTCAAACGCTGAAAATTGCTTTTATTGAAGATCCTGGCAGGTATCTCGGTATACCAAGTATATGGGGAAAGACCAAACACCAAGTGCTTGCCTACATTAGAGAAAGGGTCAGCAATAAACTTCAAAGTTGGGGTCACAAATTTCTTTCCTCGGCCGGAAGGGAAGTATTAATCAAAGCGGTTATACAGGAAATTCCTATCTACCCCATGAACTGCTTTAAGTTTCCTCTCAAAACTTGTAAGGAAATTCAAAGCCTGGTTGCTAATTTCTGGTGGGAAAGACTTACATTGGAAGGCTTGGGATTTCCTTACCTTGGGGAAAAGTCAAGGGGGTATGGGGTTCCGAGAACTAGAAACCATGAATGATGCCTTGTTGGCCAAGACTGCATGGAGACTTCACAATCGCCCTACTGATTTATGGGTTAAAGTTATCAAAAGTGTCTTTTTCCCCAAACTGATTTCTTTGAAGCTGTTAAGGGCCATAAAGCCTCTTGGTCTTGGTCTAGCCTACTTGATGGCCACGAATTTCTAAAGAGTGACCTTCGGTGGGATGTAAGAACTGGGCGTGACATTCAGATTTAGGAGAATAATTGGATACCTGGTATCCTGCCGTTTATGAAACTGCAGAACAGCGTGGACCCTCTTGTCAAGCATGGTCGAGTTAATGACCTAATTGTGAATGGAGTATGGTCACTCAATCCTCTTGCTAAGTATGTACCAGATGATGTAATTGATGCTATATTGACTATCCTTCTTCCCAATAACGGGTTAGAAGACCGTTTGGTATAGACCAGAGCTATTAATGGTGAATACAAAGTCAAATCTGGTTACCATGTTGGTAAAGCCATGGAATCAGTCACTGGGTAGAAAGCTAGAAGCTCTATCGTGATTCCCCCTGAGCTTTGGAAAGCTATGTGGCGCATCAAGACTATCCCCCCAGTGAAGCAATTTTTGTGGCGTCTCCTCAACAATGTTGTAGCCACCAATGCCGCCTTATATAAAAGGAAACATTCTTGGGTCAGTTTTTGGCCCATTTGCAAAACTGATGAAGAAAGTATAGAACATCTACTATTTCACTGCCATTGGAACCACTGTGTATGGTTTAGAAGTAGTCTAGGAGCTAGAGTCGATTGCTCCAAAATTACTAATTTCAATGCTTGGTGGATGCACATTAACGGTATGAAATCTATTACTCCTCAGGACATTTCATTATTTTACTAGAATTTTTGGCTAATTTGGAAATAGAGGAATGAGCTAGTTCTTAATCATGTTGCGCCCAACCCCCACATTATGATTGAATTGGCCAAAAGGTATAATATGGAATTTTGATGTCAATTGGATAGTACCCAACCTGTCACTGGTACAATGGGTAATTATGACAGCACCTCTTCTGGGAATGGTCATTGGTTTCCACCGGGAATGGGGGGTTTTAAAATCAATTCTGATGGTGCATTTGTTTTCGAAAATAATATTGTTGCATTGGGGGTGGTCTACCGCGATAACTCTGGATCTTTTTGTTGGGGCTTTGTTGATAAAATTAAATCCATTTCGGCCTTTATGATGGAAGCTCTAGCACTCAAGAGGGCTCTCATGTTAGCAGTAGATTTGGGGCATGATAACGTTGCTTTTGAATCTGATTGTCTCAGTTTTGTGTTTTGTGTTTTAGCTAAATCTGTTACTTCTGGTGAATGGAGATGTAGGAGCATTCTTCATGATATTATTGGTCTCTTTTCTGACAAGGTTGGGTTTTCATTATCCTTTATCCCTCATCAGGGTAATAGAGTTGCGGACCTTCTCGCAACAAATGCTTATAAGGAGGTGTGCCTGGTCGCGTGGGTTCTTCAACCATCACTTTCCTTGATTTCTCTTCTAACTTTGGATGTTCAAGAGTCTTGTAATTCAGCTGCTAATGACTAATCCACTACTAGTTTTGGATTGGGGATTTGCTAAATACTATTTAGTCCCTGTTGGTTATTTGATTTCCTAGCTAGCTAGTTTTAGTAATCCCTGTTATGTTGTTTTCTGGATGCATTGCTTCTTATTTGTATCAGTTGCTGTTTTGTACTCTATTTTCTTAGTAATGCAAGTTTCCCTTTCCGAGCAAAAAAAAAAAGGTAAGAACAAGTTGTTTGTTAGTTTTGACTAGCATGAAATAAATTATCGGTCCCTTCCTATGGCCATGAGAATATGCTAGAATGCAATATTGGCAAGTTGAGCAAAGCTCTTAATGATTTCATAGTCCTATGAGATGGTGTGCTCAGTGGAGGTACACTTATATGAAAACACCTCTATGAATGTGGTGTGTGATCGCTCCTATGAGATCGTGGCGAAATCTCTAGAGCATTCGTTATGCACTAGGCACGTGCAAGGCTGTGTTAATGCGCAAAACTGTTGTTAATAGCAAAAATGTTAGGATATAATTTGACCCTTAACGCCTCTAGTACACACCAATATTTGTTACATCATAAAAGCAAGATTCGTTTAGGTCTGGTTCATAGTTCTAAAGACCACAAGATACAATGGTTATATTCATGTGGGTAACACAATGATTTCTTTGACACATGTAGGGGATTGTTGTAGATATATGAATACATGTGTGGGTGTGTCAAAGAAACTAGTCTCACATTGCTTGAGAATAAGAGAGTATAAGCCTATATATATAATCATATTATATTGGGCTTGTAAATAGGCTTAGAGGAATAGTGGGCTCGAATGCACAACAACGGGCCACCGAAAGGCAAACGCAGTGGAAATCCGGTGATTCCCCCTACACACGAGTAAATACTTGGTATCGGCCCCCGAAAATTTTATTTTAGTTTTCTAAAATAATAATTTATTTTGGAGGCTTACCGAAAAGACCTCGTCTTTACGGTGGTGTCTTTTTGGTCTCAAGGGACATGTTGTTTGGATTGTCTTGTATCCGTTCGCTGTTTGTGGACCGTGCCTATAAAAGGGGGTTAGACAAAGTGCTTAGGACCAACTTTCTATTATCTCCTCCCTTGCAAAGTTTTTCTTGTTGTTGTTACTATTATCTTTCGCCAGTTCTACTACCTTGACTTGTTCAAGAAGGGTCTCTTTAATCATAGAGAGTATCGCTTCCTCTTTGCCAGTGATTAATGAATAACTCTATGGGATATTGTTCTCAGACATAAGTCAAATCATCCGCTTCTTCGTTCTTCCAGATTGCTCGTGAAATATCTAGAGTTAGTTCTCGCTGATCTCTGGAATGCATCAATGGTGTTAGGAAATTTGTTTGGTTGATTACAAAGGAAATGAGTTAAGTTTTAGTTCCAGTCTTTGCCATTTTATATATTTGATTATTTGATTTTCATATATTGATACAGTCAGTAATCAAAACACCAAGTATATTGTAAAAGTTTGGTCATATCTAAATATCAATACAGTATTTATGAAACAGAGGTGTCGTTACTTCATGAGGTTCTTAATATAAATTGATATCTAATGCAAACATTGGTTTCTAATTTCCATCTATTTACTGAATTTGATTATTTCAATTGTCAAAATAGTAGTTTATGCATATATAATTCCTAAGATTGTTATGTGAATCAATGAAATATGAATTGTATCATTTGGTTTGATAATATCCAAGAATATTGGAGAAGGACACAACGGACTTGCTTTGGCACCATGGTTGCAATGCTCCTTCCTCTCTCTGCAATTGGATGATTTGTTGCTTCCAATAAAGACAAAAGGAAGTGGACTAGATTTGAGAACTTGTTGTCTCCTCTCGTTCTTGTGATATGTTTTCTCAAAAATTTTGAGATCTATGGAAAAGATGATGGTATATTACCTAACTGCAGGGGTGCTTGATGATAGGCAAAGCAGATATGGCGGTCTCAAAGAAGGAAAAATTTCTTAGGCCGATGATAATTGAGAAGGGAGGGAAAATTGGGTCTTATTGTAACTGATGAGAGTATATTAAAATAAGCATCAAGGCAGGCCATGAACATTACTGTCATAGACAAATACCCAATTTTCCCTTCAACCAAACTTATTTTAATCTCTATGGTAAAGATATTTTAAGGGCATTGTGATCCTTGCAAACACAGGCAAGAGGCAGAAAAGAAGTTTGCAACTCTGATCAGAAAGAAATGTTGTCTTTCCACACTTTAATGGATGTGGTGCAACTGTACGTAAGGAGAGTTACCAATTTCACGTCCGTTTGTTATTAAGCAAACTGCTCTTCCCAGGTATGCGTCTGATAGTGAGTGGGTTAGTTCTGTGCAAGTAGTGCCTTAAAAGAATGAGATAATTGTGGTAAAGAATGAAAATGATGAGTTGATATCTACTAGGGTGCAAAATGCTTGGAGAGTACGCATAGAATATAGGAAATTGAATGAAGCATCTAGGAAAGATAACTTTCCCTTACCCTTCATAGATTAGATGCTTGAAAGTTTAGTGGGTAAGTGATGAGCACTATTTATGTCATGTTTTCCCTGTATTCTATGACTGAATTGTGTGGTAAACATAAGCTTAATTGCATTTAATCCGAGCAAAAAAGCATTTATTCATTATATGGGGAACTTAAGAATGAAGTTTATAAACATGAATAAATCACATACGCTTCCTAAACATGTGCTGAGAAAAAGATCGAGTTTTGAGATTTTGTGTGAAAGGCGCACAGCATGGCCGATACAATGCTATAGCATCAGGACAGCCTCCTCGAAGCGCAATACAATGCATCCCCTGAAGCTATAGCAAAGTAAGTGAAGCAATGCTATGCAACATGTGTTCTGATCTTTTGTCAAGGTTATTTCAGGAAACAAAGAGCAGATTGGTAAACAGTTAGATTGTTGACGTATTGGAATAAAAGATGCGGAATATCAAAACTAAAGATTTGAAGAATCCCGCAATATCAGCAAAATCAATCTACCGAGATTCGAAAGGGAATATACGATTGGACCTCGACAGATTCGGAAAGGCCCAGTTCGTTGAACGTACACAGCAAGTAATCCCGACTATATAAGGAAACAAGAGCTAACCCTAAAAGGGGTTGAAGTCATTGAGAGTCAAAGACCACCCCCTTACGGCCAGACTCAAGAGGAGAGTAAGAGAAGTTACAAAGCACGAGACATTCAAGAGAACCCAGCATCCTTCCTTGCAAGTGAGATGAAGATAAGAAGACGTGGAGCTATGACGTGACAGGGCTTCTTCCACGCCGTCGAACCTCTATCAAGCTTTCTTTTTTTATTTTATTTATTTTAGTTAACCTTTAGATCATGGACTATTCTGCTGTACTCTGTTTAGTGTTTCCCTCGTCAGTCATGAACTAAACTTTCTTTGGCTGAGTGAGGATGTTGTCCTAAGTGTGGAATGAACCCAGTTGCTAATTTTAATTCAATACATTCATTTTGCTTATCAATGATTTGAATTATTTTCGATTAGCGAGAGTTAAGGGCTAGATCAATGGCTTCGGTTTACCGAGAGGGAGTCGAGATTAGACCTCTAAGAAACAGTGATCGCTAGGCAGGCTGGTGCAAAGCTTGACCTATTATTGTAGGCTTCAGAGATGAGTTTACCGCTCATAACCATAACACCTTGAAGGGTAATGAACAACCTAACTAGAAAATCGCCATAGATGTATGGGAGAAGTAAGTTAGGATTGTACGTATGGACATGAGAGCTTCGATAGATTAGAGTGGTGGGTTAGCTGAATAGCTGTGTTAACAGTGTCTATGTTGTAGCATTGCGAGAGCTGTGTAGCATAGATGCTATAACATTGTGTGTGGGGTAACTGGGGGATTGATGTGTTTAGGGAGGATTCTGAGCTCAGCCGAATCTCTACTAATATCCTCTCAACTACAACCATTTGTTTCTTTTCTTACCTCTTAGAATAGCTACAAAACCTCAAATCAAATTAGATTTATTTTCTTTTCAAACACAACTGAATTTGTGATTAGGTGTCAACATTTGGTATCCCAGTTTCTGTGGGACGATACTCTACTTACTTTGTATTACTTGTTCGACTGGTTCACTTGCCATCAAGAAAATCGACTAACAGTAAGAGCCATTATTGTTTCCTAAATGATTATTTAGGATATTTCCAAATCTCACTAGCTCCTTAAGATCAAGAAAAGACTGCTTTTACTTGTCCATTTGGTACCTATGCCTATAGGAGAACGCCGTTCGGATTGTGCAATGCACCTAGCACTTTCTAACGTTGCATGATGTCACTATTTTTTCATTTTCTTGAAAATTTCATTAAGGTTGTTAAAGACAATTTTACAGTGTGTAACAATTTGTTTGATGCTTGTTTAGGCAGTTTGGACAATGTTCTTACTAGATAAATTGAGAAAAAATTGGTATTGAATTATGAGAAGTGTCATTTCATGGTAGATCATGGAATATTACTTGATCACTTGATATCTAGCAAGGGCATTGAAATTGATAGAGCTAAAATTGAGGTGATTTCCTCATTGCCCTACCCCACTAATATTAAAGCGCTTCGTTCTTTCTTAGGGCATGTGGGTTTTTACAGGAGATTCATAAAAGATTTCAGTAAGATAGCTCTACCATTATCCAAACTATTGCAAAAAGATGTTGATTTTGTCTTTGATACATCTTGCAAATAAGGATTTTATGAGTTAAAAGCACACTTGATTTCTCCTCCTATTCTGATGCACCAGATTGGATCTTGCCTTTTGAACTAGCATGCAATACCTTCAATTCTACTGTGGGGCTCATCCTAGGACAAAAGCATAGCAAGTTGTCCCATGTGATTGCTTATACATCCAAAACCTTGGATAGTGCACAAAAGAATTGTACTACCATTGAAAAAGAACTATTTGTTGTGATATTTGTATTAGATAAGTTCAAAAAATATCTAATCAATTCCAAAGTGGTTGTATATACACATCATACAGTTGTGAAGTTTCTTTTCACTAAGCATCAGTCAAAACCAAGGCTTATTAGATGGATTTTTGTTGGTCGATTTCCTTGATGGGAAGTGAACCAGTCGAACAAGTATAAAGAGTAAGTAGAGTATTGTCCCACAGAGACTGAGATACCGATGTTGACACGGATTTATGCAAACAGTTGTGTACTAAAGTAGAAAAATATGATTGGTTTGGGATTTTTGGTGGTTATAACTAATAGGGAAGAAAACAAATAATTGATCATAGTCGTAAGAAGATATCAGTTTAAAAGATAGGCTGAGTGTCAGGTTTCATCCTAAGTATATCATTCCCTCAGTTTGTCTTAACGCATTGCTATAGCAATTACACTGTACAGCTTCCGCAATGCTACAACATAGCCACCTTTTACAATGTTATTCAGTTAACCCACCACTCTATTATATAGAAGCTTCCGCGTCCTATGCATACAATCTTAACTATACTTCTCCCATATGCCTATGGCGATTTTCTAATTAGATTATCTATTCAATTCAAGGTGTTATGGTTATGAGCGGTAGACCCATTCCTGAAGCCTACAATGATAGGTCAAGCCTTGCACCAGCTTGCCTAGCAAACACTGCCTATCAGATGTCTAACCCCGACTCCCTTCCAGTAAGCCGAGGCCACTGATCTAGCCCTTAGCTTCCGCTAATCGGCAAGAGATTAAAATACTGATAAACAAATTGAATATATTAAATTAAGAACAAACAAACTGGGTTCATTCTACACTTAGGAATCCATCCTCGCTCAGCCAAAGGAAATTTTGTTCATGACTGATGAGGGAATCATGGAACAAATCACAACGGAATAGCCCATGGCAAAAACAAACTAAAAATCAAAGATATAAACAAAAAGTTCGTCAGAGGGTTCGACGGCGTAGGAGAAGCCTGTCACTTGACAACTCCACATCTTCTTGTCTCCGTCTCACTGTAAGGAAGGATGATGGGTTCTTCTGGAGTTCGTGTGCTTCGTGCTTCTCTCACTCTTCTTTCGAGCCTAACCAAATAGGAATTTCTTTTTACTCTCCACGACTCGATCGATTTAGGGTTAAACGTCTTTTCCTTTTATAGTTTGGTTTACTTATGGCATAAGTTCAGTGAGTTGGGCCTTTCCAAATCTGTCAGGTCCAACTTTCTAAATTTGGTAGATTGATTCTACTGATACTACGGGATTCTCTAAATTTCAATCTTTGATCTTCTATATCTTTTAATCCCACACGTCAGCAATCCAGATGTGAACGAACATCCATCTATCAACCTGCACTTAGTTCCTGAAAAAGCCTCCAGGAAAAGTCAGAACATATGGCTCATAGCATGGCTTCACCTACACTGCTATAGCATATGAGTTGCATTGTATTGTAGCTTGATATGGCCGACCCGATACTATAGCATTATATCGGCCACGCTATGTGAAAAGACCTTTCCTCACTAAACAATAATTAACCATAATGTTTTCATTAAACCGGATTAACAAGAGATTAAGGAAAACTCTTTTCTTTACAAAAATAAGCACATCGGAGTCCAGGCACAAATTCTGCCCACAAACTCACCACAACAAAATCCAAAACTCTAGGCACAATTGTCGAGCAAAAGGATACACAGCCCACGAGCTTTACAACACCAAATCCACAACAAAGGGGTCTAAACCAAAACATTTCCACACAGATTTTGATTGTGGATCCACTAAAATATTATAGTGTATAAAATAAAACCTTTGTTCAATAGTAAATATACAGTCATCCCAAAACAGTTAAAATAGTATTCTCAAAACACGTGGGCCCTAAAATGGCAATATATAAACTCATACAACACCAATACCAAAAGAGGCTTACAAAGTTACCAACTATTATGCCTCTGGCTACTTCCCTTGGCTTTTAGTAAAGTTAGAGGTGTCACCTGAAAAATATTGATGACGGGGTGAGACATAAAGTCCCAGTAACCAAAATTAATTTATCAAATATGCAGGAAAGGATAGTAAGTCAGAGAAGCAGGTTTACTAACATATTTATAAAATCAACAACAAATAATTAACTAATCCATAATAATTAACAATAAGTAGAACCACCCCCACTCATCCATCCTGCTCCTCCTTATATCATCTAGACGTGGTACAGCCTATCAGTGCTAGTATACCTAGACAAGGTTAGCTAGTCACTTCAATAATATTGTCCCCTCCCATGTCACCACGATATACCATAACAGGAAGGTGTCTGCCCAAAACACTCAACTCAAATTCTGGACCAGGAATGAGAGAGCCGATGGGCACAATTTCTCCCTAAATCTCTTCCACAAAACCCAAAATATTCCATAACAGATAAACAATATGTCTAGAGGAAAATAAACATTATTTTGGTATCTTAGAGAACTCTCTGTGTAGCCTAAACTCGAGTTTCCAAATGGAAACTGGAGTTTTGGTATCTTTGAAAAATTGGTAGCTCTCTGTCTTGCCAAAACTCGAGTTTGTTAAAACCAAACTCGAGTTTGCTTTGTCTGTGAAAAACTTGAATGCTCTCTGTATGGTCAAAACTCAAGTTTTCATATCCAAACTCAGTTTTCCTTTCTTTGCAAAAACTTGAGCTATTCTCTGTCAAGTCTAAACTCGAGTTTCCAAACCAAAACTCGAGTTTGCCTTTGACAGTAAGTTTTTCAACTTAACAAAGACAAACTTTCATCTGTGTTTACAATTGTCCATTATCATCAAAACCAATAGAGAACTAACATTCTCCCCCTTTTTGATGATGATAACACTGGTAAACCAGAGTTGCAACTTGTTTCGAAAGATTTGGATTTTAAAAGACAAATTTTACAACATGGTTTGAAATGCGATATGACAGTTATGCAAATTGACAATTTCAGCAATTTGAACCAGCAGTACAGAATTATATATATATATAATTCTGGAGTAAATGATAAATGGGCCAATTGATTTGCAGGAACAGGTTCATTTGGCCTCAAAATTTCAAAAATCTCCTGGTTTGAATATTTAATTGTAGGGGGAGGAGGAGGATTGGTAATTTTCAAAATAGAATTTAGGATGGAAGCTGACAAGGTAAACTTGATTCCCTAACTTGAGTAGAAACTCTTTCTTCTACCAAGTTTTGGTCATTGTCCTCCAAATTGTCTCATTCCATATTGAAATAGAACAATCGAATGATATTAGGATAGAATTGAGCAGTTATGGACAAAAAGGATTCATAAGGTCTCAACCAAAGGGAAAGTCTACATTTCAAGTTTCCCTAAGCTTATCTAGGTCTACAGAAACTATGGGACAAAACTCCTTTTTCAAATAGTTTTCTTTGAATTTTATAGCTAAATCATTTGTAAGGAAAGTGTTTTCAAAGACAAAACCTTGAGGAGTAGAGGTATGGAGATAGATTTCTGATATGGCATCTGGAATGATTGTGGGGTTCTGTGAAGACTGAGAAGGATTGGAGGTAGCCTTAGATGATCCTTCTCCTCTGCCAGCTCTTTGCTTCTTGTGAGATTTTGAAGATTCACCTTCCTTTTGTTTCCCCTTTGCTTCTTCGTTTACTAAATCAGAGGCTCGCTTGGATTGAGATGGTTCTTGAAATGAGACACTTTTAGGTTTGGGCGAAGAGGCTGTCTGGTACGATGGAATTCCAGGAATTTGTTTGTCAATCCCATAGTGGAATCGCCTGGGGGTACTCTTCATCCTCCTAGGTCGTGTGAGTGCAGGAGGTGAAGGTGAAGCCGAAGAAGCTTCATAGTCGGCATCGTCTTTGAAAGTTTTGGTGGATTTCTTTGGAGCCATTTTCGAATTTGGGGTTCAGAGAGTGAGGAAGAAGATGAGAGGTTCAGAGAAACTCTAGGGCAAACTTGAGTTTTGAGGAAAGTTTGGTCGTACAATGAACAGTCAAGTTTAAATAGAGCGTGAAAGCTTACCTGGACTTCAAGGATGCACTGTGAACCCTTGAACTTCTGCAACCAAAACTCGAGTTTCCACTTATTAACTCGAGTTTTGATGTTGCTTCAACAGGTGTGTTGCTCTCTGTCTGAACGAAACTCGAGTTTCATACTTAATGACTCGAGTTTCCATTCTGCTCAAATTCACAATTCTTCTCTGGCCCCGATAAACTCGAGTTTTGTAAACAAAACTCGAGTTTGCGTCTTGTGACAGCAAACTTCAGGATTTTAAAATCCTGCATAAAACATTACTACACACTCCGAAGCTTAAATTAGCATCTAATAATCATCAAAACCATAACTAACATTGAGAGAAGAAATACTTACAGCTCATTGGGATTTACCATTCCCAATTCTCTTCTAATAAAATTGAATTGCTCCTTAGCCAATGGTTTGGTGAAGATATCAGCTAGTTGAAGATGAGCTGGGATGAACATGACTTTGACATCTTTCTTTTGAACATGATCCCTTATGAAATGATGTCTCACATCAATATGCTTGGTTCTTGTATGTTGAACTGGATTCTTGGCCAAGCTTATTGTGCTTGTGTTGTCACACAAAATTGGGATCTCCTTCAAATTGATTCCCAAGTCAGAAAGTTGTTGCTTGAGCCATAGGACTTGAGCACAACAACTTGATGCAGCTATATACTCAACTTCAGTTGAAGATACAGAGACAGTTGTTTGCTTCTTGTTGAACCAGGAGACAAGTGAGCCACCAAGAAATTGACATTGGCCACTTGTGCTCTTTCTATCCGTCTTGTAACCAGCATGGTCTGAATCTGAGTAGGCCACCAAATGTTCAGGTTGACACTGAATTGGATGTCCGGACGACTTGCAGTGAGATAGAGCAATGAGCCAATCATTCCTCTATATCTTGTAATATTGAAATCAGTGCCCTTTTCATCAGCATCCAATGAAGTGGTTGAGCTCATTGGAGTGTCAGCTCCATTGCATTGGTCCATTTCAAACTTTTTCATCGAGTCAGAAAGGACTTTCAGGCGTTCCTGGAACGTGGACCATTGACTTAACTCGAGTCACACCTTTAGCTGCCTCGAGTCAGGACCTTGACTCGAGTCAGGATATGGCTTGCCTCGAGTCAAAGAAGAAAATTCAAAACTGATGTGTATTATTCGATGCTTTGACTCTAGCCAGTAAAAGCCTTGCCTCGAGTCAACTTATGCTCTGTTTCTTCAAATCAATTTTCAACTTGTAGATTCTTCTGAGTATGTTTATGGATTATCTATATCATTGTTTATCACTATTCCTAACATCATTTAATCAGTTTGATGAGCAAGTTTCAGATAATTTTTGAAAGAAGATTAACTCTAATCTTCATAAAGCAACCAACCTGTTAGAAGTGCATTTAATGCAATTACCCGTTAGAGACACCTAACCAACGGACAGACAAAAAGCTTCATTCTCTTTGCAGTGCTTCCAACGGTCAAAATCAAAAGAATAAAAGAATGAAGAATAACATAAGACATTGATGATTCTGCTTCTCTACTCTTCAACGGCTATATTCCAGAATCACAACGGTCATTTGCTCAAGCTTCACAACGGTCATAAATGCAACCATCTATAAATTGTAGTAGACTTGAATGTTAATACCTACCCGAAACTCTGCGCATTCAATTAGCTCAACTACTACCTACTGTTTCATTAATTACTCTTATCTTCGGATATTTCTGTACTTTAGTGATCATCACATATCTACTCAGTAAGGAGTTAAACACTATTTCATTTTCTTAGTTGAAATCTTAAGGTTGTGGAACCTTAAGTGTGGGTGTACAATTACAACTTGTAAGGGGGAGCAAGTCCGAGAGTGAAAGGATCGTCCTATACAGTGTGTGTAATTGTGTTCATTTGAAAGGATAGTGAAAATCCCAAGGTGAGCTTGGGGACTGGACGTAGGTCAAAGAATTAGACCGAACCAGTATAAATTGCTTGTGTCCTGATCTTATTTATCCTCATTTATTTTCCTTGCGAAAAGATTTTTGAGATCACCTATTCACCCCCTCTAGGTGATATTCCATCTTCAAAATGTGCAATATGGATGTGTAAGAAGCTAGCTTGGAAAGGAAATTGCAAATGCAAGAACTTGCGAAAATGCGATTAGAAGCTTATGAGAGATCCAACGTTTACAAAGAAAAGACCAAGCTGCTTCATGATAAGAAGATTATACGAAAGGAATTCAAAGCGGGTGATCATGTTTTGTTATATAGGGCCCGATTCAAGTTGTTAAACAGGAAGCTTAATGATTAATTGTATGGGCCTTTCACTATCACCAAAGTGCATTCATTTGGCATGGTAGAGCTGCTTGATGAGACTACTAGAGAGGAATTTCAAGTCAATGGACACCTCCTCAAGCTCTACCATGATTTATCATCAAAGCCTCCTTGAGGCCAAGTTGTTTTTTCTCCTTTCACTTTCTTTTACTTTTAGTAATCTTAGATTGGTGGTTAAGATAAGTGTGGGGGAAGATCATCCTAGTAGAAAAGTAGAAGTAGTATAGTTTAGTAATTAGAATAAGAACTCTCTATGTATGCTTTTCATTTTTTTGCCACTACCTTACTTAATTACCATTGTGCCTCTTCACTCTAATTTTCTCTGTTATTATGACTTATTTCTTATTTCTTCTATCTTTATATGATATTGACATGTTGTGCTCCAATTGCTATTGGACTTTACAACTTTCCACTTCATTAAGGAACAAGTTAGAATAATAGAATTGCTTTATAAACATTGAGGACAATGTATTGATTAAGTGTGAGGGAGGGGAATACATTTCGCACTACTACAAAAAACAGATATGGCGTCCCTAAATAACGTCCATTTTGAAAAAGGGAAGTAAAAAATAAATGCAGTGGCATTTTTGTAATTATGTGAAGGTTTTTGGCATCCTAATTTTGAAAAAGGACAGCATCCTAATTTAAAATTGGGACACATAAACTAGGAACTTTTGGCATCCTAATTTATATTTAGGACGTCAAAAGTGAACCATCTAGGTATTTTGGGCATCCTAAATGTTTTTAGGACACTAAAAACAATATTTTTGGCGTCCTTAGTAGATTTTAGTACACCAAAAGTATTATTTTTGGCGTCCTTATTATCTGTTAGGACGATAAACCTTGACTTTTAAAAAAAAAATCCTGTGACACTACTTACGCCTCGACTCCCTCGACCTGTTTTTTTGTTCTCATTTCTCAGCTCATCTCTCAGACCTCTCTCATCTCTCTAAACTCTCATCTCATCTCTTAGCTCTCTCTCATCTCTCAGCTCTCGAGCTCTCTCAGCTCTCATATCTCAGCGAAGGTGACAGCAGACATCGAAGGTGATTTGCAAACAGTGAATGTGACGGCGATGGTGATGGCGGACAGTTTTCTTGCACAACGTTTGAGTTCTTTGCTTGATTTACGATGGCGATTTGGTTTTCTTGCATCGAGGTTATTTATTTTGCTTGATTCAGGTTTCTAATTGAAAGCCGATGATTTGGTTTTACTTTGCTTGATTCTGGTTTCTAATCCATAGCCGACGATTTGATTTCGAATTTGTAGATCTAAAAACAGATCAGCTCTCTCAGGCACTGTCTTCGCTCTAACGACGATTTCAAGTCTTAGATCTCCGATCTCCCTCACCGACGGCGATGGACGAACCATGATCAGTGGATTGCCAGGTTCATGCGTTCAGTCTAACGGTCTTAGATCTTTGATTTTTGGCTTGTGATTTTTGCTATAATTAGTGTTTGTAGATCTATAATTTGGTTTGATTTGAATCCATTTCACTCAGATCTATAATTTTTGATTTGATTTTTATGTTGATTATTGGATTTGAGTTCTGGATTTGTAATATTCTAGATTCGATTATCTTGAATTTCATTTGATTTTTATGTTGGTTATGGGATTTGAGTTATGGATTTGTAATTGGTATATGAAAGTGTGATGAAAACGAAGACGTGGTTACTAGGTTAGGTTCCGATGATCCGGCGAGTGGTCTGTTTTTGTTTTTTGTTTTAAAAACCCTTATGACTTCCTAAATATAAATTTAGGACGCCATAAGTCTCTTACGACGTCCTAAATATTTTAGGACGCCGTATTATGACTTTACTACGCCCCTTGGAAAGATGCCCCCTTGTTTTTGGACTTTAAAAGGCTAAAAAAATGGACGTTAAATCCATTTTCTGTAGTAGTGTTGAATCCCATTAATTGATTGTTTTTAAATGAGAAAATACCTTAAACTAAAAATTTTCAAGAATGACTTGCTCTAATGCATGTCCTAAGTAGTAAAGGGTCGCATTAGCCACTTTGGAAGTGTAGTTTGTGGCAAATTCTTTGGTTTTTCATGATATCTAACTTTTTGGCAATTTTTTCATGTTTTGCTTTTCAAGTGAATTGGAAGAGAAATGAACCCACAATTGGATTTTTGCATACTCCTTATTTTGAAAAATTGAGTCTATATATCATTAGTGCATTTTAGAGTTTAGCATTATTGTAATTGATTACAATGTTTTCATTAATTGTATTTATAAGGTTACCACTAGGAATAGTTAAGTAGATGTTTTGTGATTAGCTTACCACGCAATTGATTGTGTAGTAGAAGTAGTATTGGAGAAAAACCTTGTTGGAAGGTTATTTAGGCCTTGAGTTCTTTTCATGCGTGTATGATTCACTTGGTTTTTCACCTTCTAGAACTTGTTTCCACTCTTTTTCGAAATGACATTTGCATTAGTGTGATGAAAATGAAAGAGACATTCAAATTTTAATCCATTTCACTCAAACACAAACCTCCATTCATTTACCCTTTGCTTACCCCATTTGAGCCATTCCTATGTTGTATGCATGTCATACTCACAATATTCATAGTATTCTAAAAATCAAAAATGAAATGTCAATAAAAATTTAAACAATGTATTTATTGAAATTTCAAGTATATAGAAAAGAGAAGAAACATAAGTCAAAAAATATATATACACACAAAAATATGAAGAAGGAAATTGTTCATGGATTTGGAAAAGAAGTGGCAAAAGTTTATTAAGTTGTTTAGATGATATGAATTTACACATTAGCTTTGACTTACATATCAACTATTCATTTTTTTATAATTAATTCATTCCGTTTATCCTTCATCCAACATTACAAGCCTTTTAAGTCCTCTTGATTCATTTCATTAATTGATATTAGTAGTGGAGATGTTAGAGCTGTTACAAGCCTATGGTACGATATTGATTAAGTGAACTAGGGTAAAATTATCCCAATCAATAAGGTGAGATGAGTGAAACACTAATATCTTGAAAGTTCTCTTGTGCTTCATTCTAATATGTTGGATTGTGTAGTTAGCTAATTTTTTTTTTTGGTATGCTGTGTAGTTAGCTAATTTATTTTCATTGCTTGACTATGACTAGTGTTGGCTAGAGAAATTTGATTAATTGATCCATTGCTTTCTAATATGCTTCAATCAATTCCCCCGCACTTAGACATTTCTACAAGATTAATTTTGGATTTTTAATTCATTTCCTAGGACATTATTGCATAATTAAGCACTAATTTAACTTAAAGACATTTGTATTGAATTAAATATAATTATGGGTAAAATGGTCATAATTTGTTAATTATTCATACAAATGATTTCTTCAACTTTTGATATTACTTTGTGCTTAATTTTGCATTGTAGGAGTTTTGGAAGAGATTTAGCAAATTTGGAAAATAACATACAAGGACCAAAAATTTATTACAGTCAAAGGACTCAAATTCTCAAAATGGCAGAAAAATCCCAAGCAAAACTACTACGTTTTGCTTGGGAAAAAATGAGGTGTGAGCTTGTCTTGGAGAAGCACAGAGAGATTGCAAGGAGGAGTTGCGCCGCGAACAGGGAGAGAGAACCTGAACCTTCTTCACCTTGGATCTTCGTCACTTTCCTTCACCTCCTTAAACTCCACTAAAGTCGCCGGCACCATCCCATCCTCCAGTAACGCCGGCAACCTTCTTCCTTCATCCTCCATCCACCTTCACCTATTTCCCTCACCATTAGATAGCACAGCCGCGAGAGATCAAGACGGAGAGACAGCTGGACTTGGAGAAATAGAGGAGCGTCGCGGGTTGAGAGCTGGAGAGCTTAGGATCGCCTTTTCTTCCTCTCTCACCTTCATTCACCCATCATAGCTCCACCACCGTCGGCCGGACCTCGGCACCTTCAGAGAGCGCGAGCCTGAACCTTGAGCAGGGACGAAGTCGACCGGAGAGGAGGAAGACAAGACACCATCGTCTTCTCTGATTCACCACTGTCATATTCGTCTCTTTCACCCTCTCAACCGCTGTTGGAGCTCGACCAACACACTCACCGCCCTTCCTCTGTTTTCCAAATTCCGGCGACTTTCTCTCTTTCAGTTTGTCGGCTTTGCTCTCTTTCTCCACCATTCTGTGACTTTCTCTCGAATACAGCGAGCTTGTTTCCACGACTGGTACAGATTGTGTCATGTTTTAAAGGCTGCGTGTAGCTAATACCCTTGCTTCTTGGTGACGAGGATTTATGATTGAGCTCAATGGAGGAATACATAGGGGTATCATTCTATAAGTTTTGAGTGATATATTTGAATTTTCTAATTTTAATACATGATTCTGGAAATGAGATTAATGTTAATTATCTCTATTAATTAATTTGATATTTGTAGTTGAAATTGAATTTGTTAATGTGAAAAATATATATGTTTGAATATCTTTGTGGTTGCAATGATATTATATTAAGGGTTTATCGTTTGTCATGTCACTTGATATAAGGTTTTATCAAGTCACTCCAAAACTACGTCGTTTAGTAGTTAGAGAAATTAATGAAGGGTGTTTTGGTCAAGTTCATATACTAAATACAAAAACAAAAATACAAAAACACCCTTCATTAATTCCTGTAACTCCCACATTAATTCCCCTAACTCCCAAAACGACGTAGTTTTTGGGTGACTTGACAAAACCTTATGTCAAGTGACATGACAAACGATAAAACTTCTATTAATTAGCTTGTTATTGCCTAGTAGTAGTTGATTTGTATCTTTGAGGGACTATTTAATTAATATTCAATTTCAAGAAAACTCATATTGCATTATTTCAATTTTAATTGCATATAAGTGGTTTTAAAAAATATCACAAGAGGCAGCAGTTAGTTATGTTTGTAGGAGTTACTATTAATTTAGAATATTTGATTCAAGTGTTATCTTGAAGTTTTTATTGAGACTTAATGAATTTTAACTCCTATACTTTTTGATAAGGATAGTCATTTCTTCATTACCAAGAGTATTCATCATTCATATTTTTACTCTCAATTTAAATATATCTTCTTTATTTTCTAAAAATACCAAAAAGAGTAGAAATAGCTTTATTTTCATGAATTTTAATTTAGAGAAAACCAATTTCAAAACCCCCTTTCTAACCATGTTTTTTAGCACTTAGTCCAATCTAGGGAATTCAAAATAAAAGGGCTCCTTGATAATAATAATAATAATAATAAAAGAGATCCCAATTTGGTTGTATTATATTACATTTTAATTTGTGGTAAATAATAATGCTTTGACCCCAAAGACGACTAAGGTTGTATCAGATCAATTATATAGTATTTTTCCGGGTTTGTTTTGAAAAGTTAAAAAAAAAATTCTTGTTTATGTGACTTTTCAACAGTCCGTCAACCCCTCGTCCTTGGGTTCAACTGGCAAGGGGGTCGGACTTCCTCACCTCAAGGGAGGGGGTTCGATCCCTGCGTTGGTCAAGGCGCTAAGGGAGGCATCCTAGGGGTCTAGGAAGCAGTGGAAACGCTGGTAGAGGTGGAGCCATGTGTACTCTCTGTCCAGTATGCCCTGTGGACTGGGCTCCAAGCGCCCTGCCTTTGGATTGTGGGTGAGCCCAACCCCTTTCCTAAAATTTTCATAAAAAAAGAAAAAGAAAAACAGTCCGTCAAACCAAGGTCAAACTTGATTTGGTGTATTTCCTTAATTTTTGTATTTCCATTTATTTGTAGCTGAAGATAAGTAGAGCCATAAGTTGCACCAGATTTTACTTCATTTGTATTTTTTTAGCACATCATATATATAATTATTTTTTGTAATTAGTTTGTTTTAAGAAAATTCGGATGTAAAGTTATATATGATAATTATATTCCAAGCTTGGTCCTTCGAGTGAATGGTGGGCATCGCCATTTGCTTAGTATTAGAAAACAATTTGGTATTTTCCTAGTTTGAAGTTAAGTTGTTTTATGACTATCTCCTTTCCTTATTATAAAAACATTAATCGTTTTATATAAATTTAAAAATTCAGTTAAAATTAGTTATTCATATTTTTAAAATTTCAGCATTACCCTTTGTTATGGACTCAAATAATGGGCCTGACAGGTGTAAGGCCCAGTAAGAACGCTTCAGGCTGGAATCTCCCTTTAAGTAGGTACTTTACTAATTATCCCTTGAACATAATCCAGGACCGTACAGGTAGTGGAGCAGACACTCACAGGACGTGGGAGGCGCATAACGATGGAGGTTAGGATTCAAGGCAATGGGAACAAAACCCTAGGTAATCCCTATAAATAGGAGGTTGCCCACCAGGTGTATTCCCCACATTCACTATTCCATTATTTACTATTCAGCCTCACTGTGCACACACACCACCCCTCTGGCGAAAAGCCTCACCCGTGTAGCATAGTGATTAGCAGCATTCTGTGATATCTCCTTCATAGATATCAGTGGATGTTCTATCCCTCTTTGGTGCTTAACTCGTAAGATACCTTAGAGGAGACATTTGATCCGATATTAACATCACCTAGCCTGTTGAGGCTAGACATTTGTTTTCTACACTAGAACATTGGCACCAACCGCGAGGAACCGTAAATTTTGATTCCCAAAATCACAAAAAGCTACTGAAAACCATTGAAGATGGCCGCAAGCACCAGGAGTCACAATCAGGTACCTCGGCAGGACCAGCTGCCTGAAGGACAACCACGAACGCTACTCCAGGAGCAGACGATCCAGTATTCAGACTCAGTTGCTCCAGAACTTAACCATGTTACCGAGAGGACGAGGCAGAAACTGAAGATACAGCTAACTCCCCTCATCCCGGTCAAGAACCGCAGCAGGGGCACCAGTTGGTTCAACTGCAGAATATCCCTCACCCTCCTTCTAAATTCCAAATCGGCAATCCTGACATTCGCCTGTTGCACAACATGTTGGGATCGTTGGTCCGACGTATGGAGAACATGGAGACTCGACATCAGCTCCAGAGGGAAGAGGATGCCCGACGCATTCGAGAGGATTTAGAACGTGAGAATATCATATGGCGGCAGGAGGAGCAGAAGAGGATACAACAAATGCTGGAGGAGCATAATGAACAAAGAGTGAGGCAAGTTCATAATGAAGGGTAGAATGGTGCTGGCCTAAGTCGGGTTGCTGCCTCAGCTTCTATGCCTACCAACACTGAGGAGCCTCAAGGGAGGAACTTAGACCGAGCTAAGGTCCATGAGGAGTAGATAGGTCGCAACGACACACGAGAACCAACTCGGAGTAGTGACACAACGGCTACCGAAACAAATACTCTTCGGGGTGCCAAGGCTGACTTGGCTTAGTTAAAGGGAAAGCAGCCTGCAGAAGATTTGAACACCAAAAAGGGGCCCGCTACGCCCCCATCTCACAGCAAACCAGCAACGCTGGTAGGGGAATCCGGTGAAGCCCGACTTCCGGGTCAATTCACCGATGAAGTCATGGCCGCCGTATACCCTAAAGGATTAGATTCAAGGGAGTTTCCGAAATATGACGGGAGCCAAGACCCCTTAACACATCTGAACAACTTTAAAATGGAAATTATGGTTAAAGGGATAGCCGGGAGCGTTATACCCCGATTATTTACAGGAACCTTTAAGGGGACCGCACAGTTGTGGTTTCACTCTTTACCACTTCTCAATCCCGAACATGAAAACGTTGGAGCAGAAGTTTTTGCTGAACTTCGCAACAAGTAGGCGACAACCCAAAACTGAGTTTCAACTCGGTCAAGTTAGGCAGGGACCAGGGGAAACACTGCACAAGTACCTGGATCGTTTTAAAAATATGGCCTTACAAGTTCTAGGCCTGAAGGAAGATGTGCATCTACATTGTGCCATAGCCGATTTGGATGTCTCATCCCGGTTAAAGAAATCTATCATGAAGTGCCGTCCTACAACTCTAGCCGACTTCCGAGACAGATCTCAACAATACTTGGATTTGGAACAGATGGAGATGGCAAGCCCGGTGATTAGAGAACGGGCTAAGAGCCCTCCACCTCGGGGAAGGGAGAATCATGAAGGATATAAGACAAATTCTTGTGTTCGTGATACCAATAGCAAGTCCCGAGATGGCAGGACGGACGCTAAATATGAAAGATATACCCCGTTAAAGGTGTCACAAGCGAAATTATGGAAGGAGGTATGTGCAACGGAGATGAAGAAGGTAGAAAGGCCTCAGCCCCTTGGTCGCAGGGCCACTGCGGACAAGACTCAGTTCTGTGAATTCCATGATCAACATGGCCATACGACCGAGCAATGTTGGGACCTTAAGGATGTTGTGGAGAAGTTCATCCGTGAGGGGAAGCTCCGGAAGTACGTCATCCAAACCCAAGGAAAGCAGGGTAACAAGCGTCAAAGCGGAGGCCGAAGTAAGAGCCCATCTTCAGAAAAGAAAAGAAGAGACCTGAGAAAGACAGCCGAGGATAGTGAGGATGAGTTTCCTGAGGCCAAGTATAACTGTAATGTAATTAGCGGAGGCTTTGGTGGCGGGGGAGACTCAGTGAGTCAACAGCGGAAATACCTCAGGGAGGTACTCTCAATACGAGATCACCCGAAGTTTAAAGAAGACTGGGGCAGCCCCAATCCCCCCGTACTGTGCTTTACTAGTAAGGACTTAGAGGATGTCGCTCCAGGACACCATGACAGGTTGGTAATTACGGGAACCTTGGTCAATTGCCGAGTTCGGAAGATCTTTGTGGACAACAGAAGTGCCGTTGATATCATACTCTGGCACGCGTTCAAGCGTATGAATTTCGACTCTGACGCCTTGAAGCCATGTAAAACGACTTTGACGGGTTTCAATGGGCAGGATACTCGTCCTAAGGGTTATGTTGATCTCAAATTGACATTGGGAGACGAACATGCCTTTAAGTCGGAGAAGGTCCGGTTTGTAGTTGCTGATTTTCCATCCCTGTATAACATAATTTTGGACGACCCGCTATTCACAACTGGGATATGCTGGTATCAACTAAGCATCAAAAGTTGAAGATGGTCAATAAGAAGAATAAGGTCGTGACTGTGAAAGGGGATCAAAAAGAGTCTCGGCAGTGCTACTTCCAGGCAGTTAAGGAAACAAAGGGTGGTCCGACTTGTCCACCACGGGCCAGTACAAGCAAAATCACTGAGGCAAACTCAACGGGTAAGTCGGTGAATTTGGTGGAGCTGGATTTGCGTGAGGAGGAGAAAGTGCAAAAGGCTGAGCCCAATGGTAGTTGGAGGACCTTGTTCTTGGCACGGAGCCAGGACAGGTTACAAAAATTGGTAAGACACTTGATCCCGAGATACGTGCGGAGCTTGAAGGGTTCTTGAAAGATAATTAAGATGTGTTTGCTTGGCATCCATCTGAGATACCCGGAATCGATCCCAATTTTTGTTGCCATCAGCTCGCGATTCGACTGGGGTCCACCTCGGTATCCCAAAAGAAGAGAAAACTTGGCGAAGACAGGCGGAAAGCTTTGGAAGCACATGTGGAGGAATTGTTGGAAGCCGGGTTCATCCGGGAAGTACAGTACACCACATGGTTATCTAATGTCGTCCTTGTCAAAAAGCCCAACGGAAAATGGAGAGTCTGCACCGATTACAAGGATTTGAATAAAGTGTGCCCAAAGGATTCTTTTCCAATGCCAAGTATTGATCAATTGGTGGATAGCTCTTCCTGTTTTCAACTTCTATCTTTCATGGATGCGTATTCTGGTTACAATCAGATCGCCATGCACCCGGAGGATCAAGCAAAGACAACATTCATTACTGAGAGGGCGAACTATTGCTATAATGTGATGCCCTTCGGATTGAAGAATGCAGGAGCTACGTACCAGAGAATGATGAATCGAGTGTTTGAAGACCAATTGGGCAAGAATGTGGAAGTATATATAGACGATATGATCGTCAAGTCTTTGAGTGGAGCCAATCATGTCCAGGACCTACGGCAGACGTTTGACAAGTTGAGGGAATACAGAATTCGGCTCATCCCGGCAAAATGCGCTTTCGGTGTCCCAGCTGGAAAGTTCCTCGTGTTTTTGCTGACAAATAGAGGCATTGAAGTTAACCCGAACAAATGTCAAGCCGTATTGAACATGGAGGCTCCACGGAGTAAAAAAGAGGTCCAACAGTTGACTGGATGTTTGGCAGAAAACTCTCTTCCATTTTTCAAGTTGTTGAAAAGGGAGGTGTCAGGAGGATGGAACGCGGAATGTGATGCAGCTTTCGTAAAGATCAAGCAGTGCTTATCTGCACCACCGGTGTTGACTAGGCCCGAGACAAGGGAGAGTTTGATATTGTACCTATCAGTGGGCAACAAGGCTGTAAGCGCGGTGTGTTGGAAATTATGCCCTAGGGGCAAGTCATTGTACTTTAGACAATTTATGTTATTTAAAGTATTCTCCTTTAGTTATCATTTCATTTGCATGTTTATATTGATAACTGTATCCTTGGATATATCTTATAGATTATCCTAAATGTCCCTGGTCAGTCATCTACGCGGGAACGAAGATAAAAAAAACCAATATGACTTTGATGAGTATGGAGATATGAGTCAAAGTCATGGGCGCTTGTAAGAGTACAAGGTGCTGGATTGACCCACTATGAGAAAACTGCATGGATTAAGTCATAAGCTTTTCTCATGTATAACCGCGTCACAACGCCCGTTGACCTGAGATCATCATGGATTCCTACATGATGAGTTGCTGATCTTTGACCTAGTCAAAAGTCACCTTTGACCGGGTGATGATAAAGGTTATGATCGGGATCAGTGGTTTTCTTGCAGAGGAATGTGAATGGTCAAGATGGAATTTGTCCCTCACATTTGTAGAGAGATAATATTGAGCCCCTCGATGAGTGAGTCTGAGAAATGTATGGCCATACTACGATGGAAAGGAGTTTCCATTTCAATTGTTAGACTACTCAGGAATCGAGAAAGTAATGGTCAAGAACAGGAAGTTGATATTATCCATGCCTCATCCTTTACTAAATTATCGCGTGACAAAGGGGACGTGACATGGTTGTACGATAGGTTGTATCGTATTATCGATCCCCATATGAATTGGGTAGTCGCAATGTCTTGCTAGAGGCTGCTTGCGACTTGTGGGCTGGTACAGTATTGGCCCGCTGCCAATCTCATGTGGGCCTGCAGGGTCACACACAAGAATAGCCCAACACAAGCAAAAGTGTCCAGATTCATTGAATCTTAGATATGTCTAAGATTTAATGAATACTGTATTTAATCTAGGATGGATATATATATATATATATATATATATATATATATATATATATATATATATATAATTCGAAATTAATTTAATAACAAGAAGGTACGACTACAGTCGTTCGTCAAGGGCAGCCTCGTCCTTCAGAGGGCCGACATTGGCAACAAAAATGCTAGAGAGGGCAAGCTTGCTTCCAATTGGGAAGGGCCTTACCGGGTTATAGAGAATCTTGGAAAGGGGGCCTACAAGTTGGAAACACTGAAAAAAGAAAGCTGTGAAGTGAACATGGAATGCGGACAAGTTGAAGGCTTACTATAGTTGAAGCCCAAAACCTTGAAAAGGGTGACGTTATTGCAAAATCACGTAATGAGTTTACTCTTTGGAAGCCGGCATGGTTGCATGGTTTTTCCTGTACGATGTCTTGTAATTTTTAGTCCATGAATGAAAGGGTTAGTTAGCCCAATTTCTACAAGCTGAAATGCTGCCTACTCTGCGATGATTAAACATGTAGAATCCAGGGTAATGAAACCCGTTTTCGAAAATCATGTCCGAGATTAAACATGTAGAATCCAGGGTAATGAAACCCGTTTTTGAAAATCATGTCCGAGATTAAACATGTAGAATCCAGGGTAATGAAACCCATTTTTGAAAATCATGTCTGAAGTAAACATGTAGAATCCAGGGTAATGAAACCCGTTTTCAAAAATCATGTCCGAGATTAAACATGTAGAATCCAGGGTAATGAAACCCGTTTTCGAAAATCATGTTCAAAGTAAACATGTAGAATCCAGGGTAATGAAACCCATTTTCGAAAATCATGTCCGAGATTAAACATGTAGAATCCAGGGTAATGAAACCCGTCTTCCAAAATCATGTATGAAGTAAACATGTAGAAGGCAGGGTATAAAACCGGTTTTCCAAAATCATGTCCGAAATAAACATGTAGAATTCAGGGTTGAAAGAGGAATATTACCAAGAGGGGGGGTGAATTGGTATTATTGAATTTTCTTCTAAGTTTAAATCAAAAGAAGCAAAGGAAGAAGATAGAGATGAACACAAGGCAATTTATACTGGTTCGGTCCTAATCCTTGACCTACGTCCAGTCCCGGATACACTCCGGGATTTCACTAACTTGCGATCAAATGATTACACACTCTGTAACACTCGGAGCAATTCTCACTCTTGAATTACACTCCCCCTTACAAGTTGTAATCAAATAACTCAATCCCAAAGTCCCACAACTTTGAGATTCTTACAAGGAAATGATAGCTGAAGGATAACTCTCTATAAGAGAAGATAACTCTAAGCACTGAAGTACATGGTATTACAAGATATCAACCGAGAGTATTACAGAGTATTGGATGAAAGTATTCGAAAGTATCTGACAAGAGTATAGCGGAACTAAACTCTTGTAAGTATCTTTCTGATTCTCTTTGTGCGTTTGCTCTGTAGTTGTGTGTTGAGCAGGTGGTTCTTCATCTATTTATAATGCTTTGAAGATGATCATTGCAGATGCTGCTATATTGAATTCCATTAATGCCCATAATCTGATCGGATTGTTTGTGATTCTCTTTTGATGATATTGCCGTTGGAGTGCCTTGATTGTCCAGGATACTTGCCTGTGATGAGAATGTCATTAATGAATCAAGATTTGGGGCTGTCTGTTCGTTCAAAAGAGATATTCACGATTTGTCCGTTTTGCATCATTTCAGAATCAATTTATCAGATATGTGTGACCGATGGAGATTTCGAAATGATCATGTACTGTAATTCAAATATTTGAAAAGATATGAGTAAATCGGTCAGTAAACAAATCATTAAAGATCCTCATTAATAGTATTGATTTCCAGAATCGCGATCCGAAGTCTCGACACAGCAGAAGTATGATTACCGAACGTACTCGAGTATTAAATTCTAATACTCGGGTATCTAAGTGATTCAGATATAACGGAGGCTTTGAGCTTTGTCTATACTCGAGTATTTATTTTTCATACTCGGGTAGCTATGTGGTCGAGATACTCGGGTAGCCTTTAATCCTTGAGGACGAGTAGCTCTCTGTAATACTCGGGTATCACCATGCCCATACTCGAGTAGCATAGCAGATTTAGTCAATGCTCTGATTAAATACTCGAATATTACTTATCAATATTCGGGTAGTGTTTCCTGAAACGCTTAACCAACAGTGTTAAAAGAATTATACTCGGGTATTATAAATGGATACTTGAGTACACATTTAAACTTGATTCAAAACCTTAAATGATTTCAAGTCTTGTTATCATCAAAACTTTGAGAGCTAACAAGGGTAATGAAACCCGTCTTCCAAAATCATGTCCCAATGAAACATGTAGAATCCAGGGTAAACAAACCCAGTTTCGAAAATCATGAACAAGCTAAATCATGTTTGAATTCTGGGTAATGCAACTCGTCTTCCAAGATCATGATTGAGGTAGACATGTGCGAACTCATGCAAAAGAAGTCAGTTTTTGAAAATCATGTTTTGGGTAAGCACATATGGATTCGCGATGCGGAGATTATTTTTAACATTAATATTGTTACTACTACGTCCATCTGGTGCAAACAAATCACAAACATAATGATAAGCAAAGCCAGTGACGAATATAGTTTTGTGTATTTGAGCTCAGAGTCGTGATCGTAATAACTAAGAGACACATATGGGAAGTAAATACTTTTCAGTTAATTTGCCAGTTACACATATTATATTTGAGGCATGTGGCTAAGGGTTTACAAAGATATGTTAGACTACAATTTCTCTATGAAAGATTCTAACAAAAAATTGTAAACGACTTCATTGCAAAAAAGTCACAAAGTCCACAGAGGTAGGCGTTCAACAATCACAACCTACTGAAGCTATGATTGTGTCTCAGTCTCAGTCGGGGAAGGTGGTTCATCTTCACTCTCTTCAGCCCCAGGTGGGATTAATTTCCCCTTTTGGCTAACGTAAGCCTGGACGTTCAACCCAGAAGCGTTCAAGAGAATGACTCTGGACCAGGAGGATTTGAAACCCTGCAAGACGACCCTCATAGGGTTCAACGGAGAGCATTCACGCCCGAAGGGATTTATCGACCTCCGGTTTACCTTGGGAGCAAAGGATGCTTTCAATTCGGAGCGCGTGCATTTCATAGTTGCAGAGTTCCTTTCACCATACAATATTATACTGGGTAGGCCAACTATCCATAAATGGGACATGCTGGTCTCCACCAAGCATCAAATGCTTAAAATGGTGAATAACCAGGGAGCCGTGGTCACGGTAAATGGGGACCAGAAAGAGTCTCGACAGTGTTACTTTGAGACTGTCAGAGTAAGTGAGGGCGGTCCCTCATCACAGCCGGGACGAGTGGAGCCGGACTCTCTAGATCGAGATGTCAATACGGTCGAGCTAGACCTTCGGGAGGAAGAGCAGCGCCCCGAACCGGCTGGTGACTTGGAGGACTTAGTGTTGGGAGACCCCCTCCAGATCACGAAAATCGGAAAACACTTATCCCTAGAGCTTAGAATCAGCTTGATTGATTTTCTGAGGAAAAATCAGGACGTCTTCACCTGGAAGTCATCTGAGGTACCTGGAATAGACCCAAAGTTTTGTTGTCACAAGCTGGGAGTCTACCCGGGATATACGTCGGTATCCCAGAGAAAGAGGAATCTCGGCCCGGAAAAGAGGAAGGCGTTGGAAACTCACGTTCAAGAACTCTTGGAAGCCAGGTTTGTTCGAGAAATTCAATACACCACTTGGTTATCGAACGTGGTAATGGTCAAAAACCCAAACGGAAAGTGGAGGGTATGCACGGACTACAAAAATCTAAATAAGGTGTGTCCCAAAGACTCATACCCAATGCCTAACATTGATCAGTTAGTCGACAATTCGTCGGGTTTCCAGGTCCTCTCCTTCATGGATGCCTACTCTGGATATAATCAAATCGCCATGTATCCCGAGGACCAAGAAAAGACAGACTTTATTACAAAGAAGGCCAACTACTGCTACAACGTCATGCCATTTGGATTAAAGAATGCAGGAGCTACTTATCAAAGAATGATGAACCGGGTGTCCGCGGACCAACTCGGTCACAATGTGGAGGTCTAAATCGACAACATGATCGTTAAGACTTTGGATCCGCTATGTAATATTCAGGATTTGGAGCAGACGTTTGACAAGCTCAGGACTAACCGAATCCGTCTCAACCCGGCTAAATATGCTTTTGGTGTGCCGGCTGGAAAATTCTTGGGCTTCATGTTAAGTAACCGAGGCATTGAGGCTAACCCGGATAAATGCAGGGCA
This sequence comes from Acacia pycnantha, assembly GCA_025563575.1. Classification (NCBI taxonomy): domain Eukaryota; kingdom Viridiplantae; phylum Streptophyta; class Magnoliopsida; order Fabales; family Fabaceae; genus Acacia; species Acacia pycnantha. The sequence continues at coordinate 491,619 of JAMWYP010000182.1, read as the reverse complement.
GTGCTCGAGATGAAGGCCTCGAAGAACAAAAATGAGATTCAGCAACTGGCAGGAAGGTTGGCCGCTCTTACCAGATTCCTGCCAAGATCCGCCGAAAAGGCTTTGCTTTTGTTCAAGCTTCTGAAGACAGAGGCGTCGGGTGGATGGAGTTCAAAATGCAACGCTTCATTGGAGGAGATAAAACAATGCCTGGCTAATCCTCCAGTCTTGTCGAAACCCGAACCCGGCGAGAGCCTTTACCTTTACTTATCTATTGGCAAGGAGGCCGTCAGCGTGGCTCTGGTAAGGGAGGTAGACCACGGCCAAATACCGGTATATTTTGTGAGCAGGACTTTGCAGAGTGCGGAAACCCGGTATCAGAAGTTGGAAAAAGTGGCATTCACACTACTCATCTCGGCTCGTCGGTTGCGCCCTTACTTCCAAGGCCATCACATCATTGTTAGAACCAGTCAGCCGATACGGCAAGTTCTACACAAGCCTGATCTGGCGGGAAGGATGACAAATTGGGCAATAGAGCTGTCCGAGTTTGATATTACTTATGAAGCTCACCACGCCATTAAGTCACAGGCGTTAGCCGACTTCGTAGGGAGTTAACCCCGACCAATAGAGCAGGATACGATCCGGCTGGCGATTGGAAGGTATATGTTGACGGATCGTCGAATATCAGAGGGAGTGGAGCTGGAGTCCTCCTTGAGAGTCGAGAGGGTGTAACGATTGAACACTCACTCCAGTTGAAGTTCTCAACTTCAAATAATAAGGCAGAGTACGAGGCCCTAATCGCCAGACTTCTTCACGCAAAGGAGAATGGCGCCACAAGAGTTAAGGTTTTCACCGACTCGCAGCTTGTGGCGGCTCAGATCGAGGGAACCTATCAAGCAAAAGGCCCGCTAATGGCAAAATACATTTTCAAGGCCAAGGAGATAATGTCTGATTTCGATGACGCGACTGTAATCCATATTCCAAGAGGGGAAAACACGAGGGTCGACATCCTTTCAAAACTGGCAAGCACTAAGAGTGCGGGTTGTCACCGGACCGTGATTCAACAAAACCTGGAGGATCCAATTTGTACCATGGCTATATCGGTTGAAGCCAATTGGAAAAAGCCAATCGAGGATTATCTGGAACGGGGAATCCATCCAGACGATGATATGGATACCAAGAAGTTGGTCCGAGAGGCAGCAAAATATACGATGGTGGAAGATCAGCTCTATTGTAAGGGCTTACATTCGCCAATGTTAAGATGCCTGAACCCGATTGAGGCGGAGTACGCTCTAGTCGAGATACATGAGGGAATCAACGGCCAGCACATGGGCGCTAAGGCACTCGCCAGAAAGACTTTGCGAACAGGTTACTACTGGCCGACTTTGGAGGCCGACTCAAAGGACCTCGTTAAAAAATGCCATAGTTGCCAAAAATACTCAATGATCATTTGGTCGCCCCCAGCTGAACTTCACTTCATCTCGGCTCATTGGCCTTTCTACAAATGGGGCATGGAAATCTTGGGCCCATTCAAAACGGCACCCGGGCAGCTTCGATGGCTAATTGTCGCCGTTGATTACTTCACCAAATGAATCGAGGCCGAACCCCTAACAACGATTTCTTCGGCCCGAGTACAACGGTTCTTTGAAGTCAACATCATCACAAGATTCGGAGCGCCAGCCGAGGTAATTACAAACAACGGAACCCAGTTTACTGGCACCGGATTCCGCGATATGATGTCCGAATTTCGCATCCAACACCATTTCGCTTCCGTAGAGTACCCGCAATCTAACGGACAGGCTGAAGCCGCCAACAAGGTCATTATTGATGGACTAAAGAAACACATGCTGGATGCCGAGACCGCTTGAGTGGATCAATTACCCTATGTTCTTTGGGGGTATCGAACCACGGCATAGACATCCACTCAAGAAACTCCATACAAGTTGACCTACGGCTGTGAGTCCATGATTCCAGTTGAAATAGGTCTGTCCACATGGCGCAGGAAAAACATCCTTTCGCAAGGAGAGACAGCCAATAACGAGGCATTGGCGGCCGAGTTAGATCTGGTGGATGAAGTCCGAGTTACAGCGCACTGCCGGGAGTTCGCTACAAAGCAGCTTATCGCTGCTTGATATAATAAAAAGGTTTGACCCCAGATCTTCCAACTCGACGACCTAGTTCTCAGAAGAGCCGACATCAGAAATAAAAATGCCAAAGACGGCAAGCTTGCGGCCAACTGGGACGATCCATACCGCGTTCGTGAAACACTTGAGAAAGGAGCATATGTTCTGGAAACCTTGGACGGGAGTCCAATCAAGCGAACATGGAACGCCGATAAGCTAAGAGTTTATTACAGTTAGATTTACATTTTTCTGTCGTCAATTATCTCTTTGCAATTTTTTATTCATTTACGTTAGTTCTTGAATTTGAATGTTGGCCTCATGGCCTTTCCCTTGTTAGCTATTCGTTTGTTGAATAAAAATGAAACTCTCATTCGAGGGCGTTTATTAGATTCCAAACATTGTTTTCTTCAAAGGTTGTTATACAACCCAGCTTTTCAGTCGGATGAAGGTGTCTCCAGAGAGCTATCGCAGCCCGGACACTTCATAAATTACTCTGGGGTATCAAGCGGAATTGCCATGTCGACCCTTATCAGGTCAAAATGCTCGGACGTTTCGGTGAAAAACTGAACCCGGGTAGGTGACAACTTCCCTTTATCTTAGGATGACCCGGTCAACGAATCCGGACTTATACGAGACAGTTTTAACACTGACCACTCAATACTATACGGTTTCAATACCTAACGCGCTTTAGCAGACTCTGCACAATTCTTTATGTGACCTTGGCCCGGTCGCACGCAACGACAAATGCAACTTTAAGTTATTATGTTCAGCTTCTGTTTTAGTCATTACACTAAGGAAGTTAAGGAATAATTCACAGTTGCATTTATAGGCCAGATTGGCCAATCTGTCCACAAAAGACACCGATCACCAACCCGGTTCGTACAAACCAAATAAAATAAAAAGCAAAAAATACAAAAGAGTTTGAATCAACTCGCAGGATCTGGAGCGGTCGAGGCCTCTTCCCCCTTCTCAGTCTCCCCCTCGGCTAAGTCACCGTCGAGCTGGGTTTCAGAAGTAGCGACGGGCTCCACGTACGGGACGAACTGACCATCCTCAACATAAAAGCAAAAATGGTAACCCGAGATGTTCAGCTCGACTCCAGGGTTCAGATGCCGGATTTGCGCTAATGCATTCTGGAAGGATTCCACTACCGCTCCTTTCAACAGCGCTTGAACCCAGGCCGTCTCCTCCGTTGACTCGGCCAGGGAAGCCTTGGTTGATTTAGTCTCGGCCACTAGCTCATCCCTCTCGGCCTTCAGTTTATCCCTCTCGGTCGTCAGAGCATCAATCTCTTGTTCGTCATCGGCCCAAGCCGCCTTAAGGGTCGAGATAAGGGTATTTCTATATTGCAGGATATCTCTAGTCCTTTCCAGCTCCTTTTCCACCCTCTCAAGCTTGAGCTGGCTCGCTTGATACTCGTTTGAAGCCGTTTGTCACTGCTTCAGAGTTTCGTCTCTTTCAGTCCTTGAGCGTTTTAACTCATTTTCCACATCCACATAGTTGTGGTGCAGTGAAAGGAAGGATTGAGTCAACCCGGCCGCCCTTAGGTTATTGTTACCGATAGCTTGGATATCCCTCACATCAGCCTCTAACAGCGGCACCAATTCATTATACCGACGTGGGGGGAGGAGCGAGACGCTCAGCTCTTCAGTAATTCCCTTACTCCAGGAATGGGAGCGTGGGATCATGACCGGCGGAGGAGGTAGCACACGAACAGATGGTGCAGAAGAGGGACCAGCAATCGACGAGCTGGACGGCTGCGGCATCACAGGAGAAGAAGGGGTCATAGGGGGAGATGGTTGGCGTACTGACACCGGCTCCTTTTGAACTGACACCACGGGCCGGTCTTAGCCTTCTTCGAGGCAGCCATCTTGGAGGATTGGCTGACTTTCGATTTACCCATGACAGGAGTCGACCTCTTCCTGCCCTTCACAACCTAATTTGGTTTCTAAGGGTTCCTACGGTTGTTTTGAGAGTTTTCCAACATGAGAAATTCTTCCTCTGTTTTAGCTTCAAAGAAACAAGGACTTATATGCATACTTAATTCCCAACAAGATTGAAGGCTTACCTTCAGTTTGCTAGTTTGCGCGTTGTGATCTTCACTGGAATCGAACACCCCTGTTTTCGGAACCAAAACACAGAGCAAGAACAATGGCTAAGCTCTCTTTTTCTCTCCTACCTTGGTCTCTCTCTCTCTACAAGTTACAGTCTTAACTTTCTCTCATCCCTCGGCTACGACTCTCTGGCCGAAATGGTTATGAGGGATGAATGAATACGAAGGGAGTAAATATAAGGACTTAAGGGTCCTGACTGAGAGAAGAAAGGACGATAGGGAGTATGTAACGTGATCTTGAGGGGCTCAAGATGTATGGTGGCGTGGCTGCTACTGACGCAAGAGGGAATGGGTTGCTTCTGCATTCCGTGATCGACGCCGTGTGAATCTCTTTTTCTGCGTTTTCATTAATCGCTGACGTTATCTCGCAGTCTTTGTTTAATCGCGTTTTGCTTGTGCTTGCCGTGAGGAATAGGTTGGGTTGAATATATATATATATATATTTGAGCATGTGGGTTGAATAAATAGGGTAATAGGTTGGGTTGTTTTGTTGTTGGGCTGAGATGAGAGGGGTAAATGAATGAACCAAATGAATATATGAGGTAATGGATTGGACTTATGTTTTGTATAATGAAGAAGGGATATTTTGTCTTAAGAGGTATAGGGTTCGAGCTGCGGTAAAATCACTCGTAATCCGCCTTATATGGAGCTACTACTGTTGGAAGGGTCGTCCTTGCCACTGCAGTACCCAGAGTGGTTGCACACTTGCCACCATTTTTTTTATCAAAAAAAAAAAAAGGATATTTTGTCAACGTATGGGCCAAGAGGATAGGAAAAATAAATGGGCTTTTATGACAATTATACGTATTGTATTGTGTAACCACTAAAATTAACCTACTTAATTCTCTTCAAGGCTCTTTTTGCAATTAAGTTCTTTTATTTATTTAATTGAAAATATTAAATAAATACTAGAAATAAATCTATAATTTTATATAAGAATTTTTTTTTTCCTTTCCCAATTAATTCTTCTAGGCCATAAAATATCAATTCCATAATTTTTAGACCTGAAATATCTTTTTCTTGAATTTATTCTTTTCCCAAAAATTCAAAGAAAAATATGTCTTAATTTCCAATAACTATTTTAGGCAATAAATTATTCTTTAACTATTTGTCCTTAATTTATGGGAAAATAGTCGTAAATTCCAAATATTAATGTTGACATTTATTTAGGCTAAATTTCCCATAATTAATTCCACCATAATGTTTCTATATCCTTATATTATTTCATAATCTTCCCAAATTTTCAAGGTCCAAAATAATTTTAATAATTATCTTAAAATTTTCCTCATAATAAACTTAAGATTTTTGGACTCTACTGGTTAGAAGCCTTCTTATCCCAGTTTTATTTATAACATTTTAGTCCAAAATTTTGGGATGTTACGCCGGACCCACCTTCACCAAGCCCTCCTTCTCTTTCGCATCCAACAACCTCACCACTAGATCAGAAACCAAATAAACAAAATCCAAGACACAGAAAAGGGAACGATTAAGCAAAAGAAACAAAGAATTACTCACATCGACAGTTAGTGTTGGGCAAGGAAGGCGTTGAGTTGCTAGTTACCACCTGCTTCCATCTTCTTGATCTGAATTTTGGACCAGGAAATGAGATAAATAGGAAGATCTGATCAGAATAGAGTGAAACGATTCTCTCTCCCTTCCATTCTTTTCTCTTGGGTGCTTCGGAATTGTGAGAGGATCCACCAATATGATAAAAGAGAAGGCTAACGTTAATGGTTACATAATTAATAGCAACGCAAACCAATCAGCCGTACATGAGCAACTCAACGCCTTCCTTGCCCAATAGTTAGTAGCAGAAGCGTGAGAATGGTGATGGATTGAAGACGAAGAGGGTGTGAGAAGGTGGGCACAGGAGGGAAGTAAAGTAAATTTAAAAGGCAGGCATTTTTATTTTTTCAATAATATGGGCCCACTACAAAAAGTAACTCTGTAAAGCAAATTTGATGGTGATGGTACTTTTGTCCCAATTTTAAAAGTTTATGTGTAGTTTTGCACATAAAAAATTATTTGGTGTTAGGCGCTCTTCAAGGTAAAACACATATGTATTTTTGCATATTTGTCCAAAAATTAAAAAGTAAAAACAATCAGATCTAAACCGTTCAAATTAGATTTGGACGGTCTAGAGTTCATCCGTATGGACAAGCTCTCTGTGACGGGGTCCATGTAAAAAGTCATATTTAACAGTTGTAAGAAGACCTTTTTGCACTAGTAGTGTCAGTAATTTCTTTTCTAAAAAAATATGCATCGTATACTCAAGTGGCATTTATTTGGTTGGTCATAAGCTTAAGAGTACCTAATGCTGATGAAGATCATCCTAATGATAATGTTGCTTCTTGTTACTATGTTTCCCCCTGGTCCAATCAATGATTCGATTACAAATTTTTACATCCCTTCTTTATGCGGATGCTTAAATCTTTATAGTTTACTGAATCATTTTACAAAATTAAAGCAAGAAGCTAAGTAGACTTCCAAAACGTGATGCAAGTACAGTATTTCGTTCATTAGACTTACAGCTACGTAGAACCTTATTATATTTTGCACATGTTTCTAAGAAATTTTTGATTATTAGGATTATTTATATATATTGCCATGAGTAGCTAATCATTTTATTAGGATTACTAAGAAACTTGGCTGAACCTAAGCTTGTCTGTTATTTTTTTACCCCTTTGATTGATGATAGGTATATACATGCTAATCGAGATCTCTTAGCTTTTACCCCTTTTTCTGTTGCAGCATGGCAACCCATTGAGTAATCTGATTGGGAAAAACCAACAAAGAACAATAATGCATGCATTTTAAAGACTTGTTGATTTAAACCTAAAAATTAAGTTATTTTCAGATTGTTTAGGGACTTTTATGAAAAATTATTTATTATTTAGATTTTTTGAGAAAATATTGTTGGATTTGGTTATAACCATAAACAATGACTTATTGCTTATTAAATTTAAGATTTCAGTATATTTTTGTAAACAATGTTTTGGTCTCTGAATATCTTGCATCTTCATCATATTCTCCATTAGAGCTGAGAAATCGGGCTGGCCCGTCAAGGGCCGGACTTGAAAAATGGACGAGATATTTGAATTTCCTCGGGCCAACCCTGTAGGCCTTTTTCACTATAGCTTTTTTTTTTCTTTTTTAATTTATTAATTTATATATATTTTGTATTTGTTATAGAGTTATTTATTCATTTAATTACAAATACATAATAACTATCCTCTAATTTTATGATTTGGTTTATTATTTGTTGCTGTAAGAATATTATGCATTTATTATGATTATTATCTTATTATTATGATTAGATATAGGTATATTATATCTTAGGATATTTCCTATTATATCTCAATCAGTTTGATTGATTCTGATTTGATTAGATTTTATGAGATTCTAGGGTTAGGTCTAGGTTTGCCTATATAAATGCCTTTATGTACTCTTTCTAATTCAGAGATTAAGAATAATATTTCTCTATCAATTTATTCAACATGGTATCAGAGCCACGTTAGTTGTGGGCTGTTTTGTGTTTGTTCTTTGTTCAGTTCTTCTTTTCCGGTGGTCTTAAATAGTGAGAGAGAGAGAGAGGAGAGATTTCGAGTTTTGCCACGGTTCATTTCTGGGTACACGCGCCACACCATCGTGTTCCCCACCTTCCGATCGGCGTTCGCCGTAAATTTGGTAGCCGTCCGACACCTATGTGACGGCACGTGGAGTACACGCGCGCCGCCGGCAGTGACGCTGTGACGGCGCATGGAGGCGCGTGGGAAGTCCGTTTCACCTAAAAATTCTTGTTTCAGGCTCCTCTTCTCATTTACGGCCATTTTCGGTGATTTTTGAATCTTTCGGTGAATGTTTCAATTTTCCGGCGAGTTCTCCATATTCCGGTGAGAATTTCCAGATTCCGGCAACGTCCGACAGGTTTTGTGGTCTGGGTTCATCGTTTGTTGATTATGGAGCACAACTAATATTCAACCTAGTAATGTTTCCGGCACAGTTCTTCATCAACATCATCGTTGGTGGTAGTTCCTCTGTCATCGTGCCTCTCATCTCGTCTGACGACTGGTCCCGTCGTCGTTTCTGGCACAGTTCTTCATCAACTTCGTTGGTGGTAGTTCCTCTGTCATCGTGCCTCTCATCTCATCCGACGACTGGTCCAGTCGTCCTCAACTCGTGAGCACAGTTCTTCATCAACGACCCATCTCCTCTTCGACGTTGTCATCGTCGTCGAGCCTTTCAGCGTCGTTGGTGGTAGTTCCTTTGTCATCGTGCTCCTCAACTCGTCTGATGACTGGTCCCGTCATCCTCAACTTGTTCGACGACTGGTCCCGTCGTCTTAAACTCAACATATTTTTGAAGATTGAAGTGTTGCAGTTGTTGCCCGTCTCCCAACGTAGTCGAGTATCTGCTGCTCTCTAAATAGGCCTCTGAGACTCAAGAAGTACAAGCTTAAGGGGGAGTGTTAGTAGTATAAAGTTGTATAAGCAAGTTGGACATGATTCACATCCATGATCCAACTTGAGGGGGCGTGTAAGAATATTATGCATTTATTATGATTATTATCTTATTATTATGATTAGATATAGGTATATTATATCTTAGGATATTTCCTATTATATCTCAATCAGTTTGATTGATTCTGATTTGATTAGATTTTATGAGATTCTAGGGTTAGGTCTAGGTTTGCCTATATAAAGACCTTTATGTACTCTTTCTAATTCAGAGATTAAGAATAATATTTCTCTCTCAATTTATTCAACAGTTGCAAATAAATATTATGAATGTGTTCATGGTGCGGGAGAAAAAATTCATGATATATTCTTACTCATAAGCCAGAGGCTACTACTCAAAGTGAAGAATAATCAAATGTCGTTGAAATTGATGATAGTGGCGAAAATGACGACAATAATAGTCATCGTACTAATGTCGCTTAGTGGTATACTTCTTATGTTTTATATTAGTTATTTGTGAATATAGTGTGCTTTTGATTATGAATTAGTGATTGTACTTATTTGTTGAATGATTCGTGTTGTAATGTACTAATTATATTTCTTTAAAAAAAAGGGGGAAAATAGTTAAAATTTGAAATAGTAATTTCCGGGCCCTGGAGGGCCGGCCCTAGCCCTGGTGCTCTCGGACCGAGCTTTGAAAAACATATGTTTTTCTTATCTCAGGCCCTGTTAGGCCCTGGCCCTTCACGGGCCGGCCTTGGAGGGCCGGGCTGACCCTGATTCCCAACTCTATTCTCTACGTGCAATATGCAAGTCAGGACAAAGAGTCTTCAAATAGTCATGAACTTGTAATCAGCACCAAAGGAAGTATTAATATATATATAAGCGGTCAAATTATCGCAGATCATCAACTATATAGAGTATTATTATGCATATTCATTGTTATTGCTTTATGTTGTAATTGAACCAACATGATATATCATTTTACACTCTATATTAAGTCAGTATTATTGTTTAAAATAAGCAAGTGTGAGTGGTGTGTGTTGTGCAGAAATGTTGAAAGAAGGCAAAAATCCGAAGATGAAGTTGATGATGATTTAAATAACTTCAACAATCCCAATGAAGTTGAGAATGAAAAGTTGGCTAAAAAGTTGATATCTCTTTCATTTATAAGTTGTGTATATCATGAGGACTCGAGAATATAGTCTTGAATCACCAAGAAAGGGCAGTGATGAGATCTCAATAAGACTAGTACGATATCATCTATATGTATAAGATACAAGGTAGGGACCTCATGGAATACAGGCATGGTGATGCCTTAGCTAATGTCATGGGTAGATCTGTTGGAGAATAGATAGCACCGAACAAAACCGCTGAGAGACTCCACAAATATTCATTGTAGAGAGTATAATTGGATATGTAAAGTCTCTCATTGTTTGGTAGTGCGGATCATCCTAGACATTTGGATGTCATCGAACACTATGTCCTAGGGTTATACTTTGGCTGTACAACTCTATCCGCCTGAAAATGGGGAGAACAGTGTACTTTTTGGTGTACCTCGAATATATGAGTATGAAGGGACATGCCGAAAGGACTCATAGTCCCCTACAAGGGATTAGTCATTCACAAGACCAGTTAAGCTTGGATAGCTTCTAATTAACTTGTGAGTCTTTGCGCACAGCAAGTGATCATGAAGAGTCATAATCCGTTATAAAGTTAATATAAGAATATTCCTAATTATGTGAATTAGCTAATTTAGTCAATTAAGAGAGATGATACTCTATCTTTGCTCTCGACTAAATATGAATGACGATGTGAGGGTTAACCAAAGGAAACCAAACATATATGGTCCCCAGTGGGAAATCAGTTTCTCCACAAAGGGCCCAAATGTGTTAGAAGACCTAACAGGGTCTTACACCAAGTTGAATTTGAAATTCGAATTTTGAATTTAAGTTTGAAATTTAAATTTGAATTTTAATACAAAAGGTTAGGTTATAAAAGATAATTCTGAATTATCTAATATATATATGGGAAAAACACTTCTCATGTTGTAGGAGAAGTGTTTTCTCATGTCACACCCACATGAAATAGTGGGACCCACATATATATATATATATAATGCTCATTATATATATATGTGGGTCCCACCATTTCATGTGTGTGTAGGAATCTTCTTCTTCTCATGCAACATGAGAAGTTTAAACCCTATATATATATATATATATATATATATATATATATATATATATATATATATATATATATATATATATATAATGATTAGATGAAGATATGAGAAATAATAAATGAAGATTGAATTAAAAATGATTTTGAATTTTAGTTTATGAGATGAATGTGATCCATCATCTTAAATTATTATTCAATTAAAATATAAATGTGATCCATTATCTTAAATGGTTGACTCATTCAATCAATCAAGAAATAAATATGATCTATTATCTTAAATGATGAATTCAATCAATCAATCAATATATGAATTTAAATCATTATGATTTGGATTTTCAATTCAAGCTTGGATTGGGTCTTTCTTATAAATACTTAAATTAGGGTTAAATTCTTATAAAGTGCTGATTTTTGGGTGCCCCTTTTCTTGCACGTTTTTCAAGATAGAAAAATGAGACACCAATTTGATTGGTGTGTTCCGCCAATTCAAAAAAGGTAAGTTACAATCTTGCTCCTCTTATCTTTAACCTAATTCCAAGAAACCACCATCTTTTTGAAAAAGAGAAAAACCCAAGGAAACCAAACCTCAACCTTTCCTTCGCTTAGCAAGTATCCAACAAGGAGTGAGAGGTTTCAAGAGAAATAGTTCTTATTGCAATCGGGGGATAGTTGTGTGGATCAACGTTAGAAAACATCAACAACATTGAAGTCTTCGAGTGGTCTAAGGTAATCTTAATTTCTAACAGTCGTTTTATCAAGTTATCATAATCTCCAATAGTTGTTTAAACAAGTAATCTTGAAACTCATGAATATCATAAATTGTTACAAATTCTTATGAGTACTGTAAAGATTTATGAATTAATAATTAATAACTAATTAGCATAATGAGTTAAGGCTAATAATTCATGAGGACCGTAAGGGTGCCACAACGACTAAACAATATATTTTTTTTTTTTCAACCTTATGGAACTTTGCATGAAAGTTGCGCAATAGACAAAATTAACCAACAGGAAGCACGCCTACCTCCTCCGTGTCCTCCACCCAATAAGAAATACTTATATATACACTATATAAACTACGTCCATTGAAAACATGACAATTTAGATTATTTTAATCCTAGTTGGTTGATGACTCATCTGAAAAAATTCAATTTTTATTTTAAAAAATATTGGTTAATCATTTTGTTTTAGTTTTTTTAAGAGAAAATTAAGATGTTTTTTTCTCAAAAACAAATTAAAGTTTGAATTTCGTTCAGATGGGTCATTAGCCAATTATGATTAAAGTGATATGAGTTGTCATCAAGGGCGAATATAGGGGGGGGGGCTAGGGGTGACCCCCGCCCCCCTGAAATTTTAAAAACATATATATAAACAGAGCTATGAGAAATATTTGTAGGTTTTTAATGTGTCTGATTAGGGAAAGAGTGTTCCAGTTTCTATAGGAACTATTGAAAGATCTTTCTCTGTGATGATTCTTTGATTACATACATTGAAAAGAAATTGTTTTGAGTTTTAGCACATATTCAATTATAGATGAGTTTAACAATATGAAAACATGTAGACTAAGAGTCAAGTGAAGTAATCTTAATTTATATAATAAATTTCTTTCAATTTTTTTTATATTAGGTATGTATTATATTTCAAGTACTTTTATTTATAATGTAGCATTTTTTATTTTTGCCCCCGTCAGTGAAATTCCTGGGTCCGCCCTGGTTGTCATGTTTTCGTTGAACAAAGTTTAGATGACTTGGTACTCCATAAGTATGTGAGTATCTCTCCCAAAGAATATCAATCTAAAATATAACATGGATCTGATATATATAATTAAATAATTGACGTTAAAAATTAAGAATATACACATAATTCATATTAAACTGTTTTGAACACAGTGGGATTACATGTCTGTGTCCTTTTGCTTTGTCCATCTTTAATATATATATATATATATATATATATATATATATTAAAGAATAGTGAAGCTCTTCGTATTGAAGGTACTACAGAGAATATTTAGCTTCATTCTGACAAAAATTGTTTCATCCTTCAGGTTCCCATTTTCTCCCTTGCTCATTTTTAAGATTTATTCTATGAAATTATCATCCTTTATTTTTTGATATGTGAAATTGATATACACACATTTCGACAATACACACACACATCGATTCTACTTCAAAAATTAATGGCCTAGATAATGCATAAGATAAGTATTAAAACTATTTAAGGGCTTAGAAAAAGTGAGAAAACATTATGAAATGTTATTTGGAGATTAAACCCTAAGAACGGCCTAGCTAGATAATTTTAGAGTTAATTTCTGGGAATTAATGGCCTATGAGGAAATTGTTATGCCAGACATTTTAGAGATGATATTTTATGAAGAAAAGAAGGTAATGGAGGCCAAAAATATTTATAAACTGTTCCAGAATAATTTCAAGAATATAGTATTTGATTTCACAAGACAAATTCAGCAACCAAAAAAATAGAAAAAATTTCATTATTGGTCAGCAAGTTGGAGGAAGTATCAAGCATATGCTAATCACAACACAATTATATTTGATCGGCCACTTGTGAAAAAGTTAGCACAAAATACAAAAAAGAAGCAACAAGTATCTGCATAAATAATTTCTAACTCAACCCTTGGCTAGGAAAGATGATTCATAGCACTTTCAACAAGCACTTCTGTTCATTTTTCTTTCGTTTACTCAGACCTTCAAAATTGGTCCTCTTATGGGTTCAAGTCGACATGATATAAAAATTTAAAAATTTCCACGAAGTAATTAAATAGTTCTTGTGATTTTTTTTTTTTTTTTGAACAATAAATAGTTCTTCATGCTATTGTAGTCTTTGTTAAAGCTTTTTCAATGTTCAGTTTAACCTATTATATCCTGAAAAATATGAAATGAGTTTAGTTTTTTTTTTTAAAAGAGCTTAATTGATATTAACATTGATAATATAAATCGGGCAACTTGATGATATAAATAAATGAAAAATAAAAAAATATCAGTTTAAAAGTTGTTATTTAAATAATATATTGATTTTTTTTTAAAAAAAAAGATATGATCATATTATGAGAGGACGTTTTAATTTTAGTTTTTTTTTTTAAATTATGAATACAAGAGGTTTGATTGGGGCAATTTATTAATTCTAAATTTATATTATGATCAGTCCTTCTTAGTAATTACAATTTTTATAATCCTTTATAATAAATATTATTTTCTATTTAATTTTCCCATGTTTTTATATGCTCCAAAAGTCTACTAGGTGATTATGATATATAATTCATGATTTGATATTTATTTTCAAATTCAATCAAATTAAATTCATGATTTAATGTCAATTGTCAATTTACTTTATTACCTTATCTTCATACCCTAACAATAAAAGCTAGGAATTAAATGAGAATAAATCTCAATAAATTCGAATGACTTGAAAACGGAATGCATAATTTTAGCCCACACTTATTATCCAAGAGGTCAAACTTTCTATATTAAAAGGAAATTGTCTATAATAGGGAATAACTTGTAATGGTTTTTACGAAAAAGGAAATCACTTTAACAGGCATTAATTGAATAAGTATTAATATAAGGGTTTATCATTTGTCATGTCAATTGATATAAGATTATGTCAAGTCACCCTAGTTAGACCTGGCTATCACCCAAGAGGGGGGGTGAATTGAGTGTCTGATAAAACTTTAGATAACTTTGAAAATCTTTTCGCAACTTACTGAAAACAGTTTGTATGACAGAAGTAATTTATATAGCGCTAGTCAGTCATTCAAACATATATGCTGGAAATATAAGAGTTTAGAGAAGAGAATATGCAAACTGAGATTTATACTGGTTTGCCCAATCCTTGACCTACGTCCAGTCCCCAAGCTCAACTTGAGATTTTCAATTCACTATCATCTTGTTTAATCCCTATACAATCCCACAAGTTCATCCAGGCACTTGTGAAGCCGAATCTCTCACCGGGAACTCCCCCTTACACACCGTTAGAGCCGGGAAATCGGGCCAAGTCCATCGAACTGACCCGTTTAAGCCCTGGCCCATCAAGGACCAGGCTTGAAAAATGGACGAGATATTTGAAATTGGCCCTGTAGGGCCGGCCCTGTAGGGCCTCGGGTTTAAACTGGTCAGCCTTGGGCCGGCCCTGCAGGCCCTTTTCACGGTATCATTTTCTTTTTTTTTTTCCTTTTTTAATTTATTAATTTATATATATATATTGTATTTTTATAAAGTTATTTATCCATTTAACTACAAATACATAATAACTATACTCTAATTTTATGATTTGGTTTATTGTTTGTTGCAAATAAAGATTATGGATGTGTTCATGATGCAGGAGAAAAAAATTCATAATATTCTTACTCATGAGCTAGAGACTACTACTCAAAGTGAAGAATAATCACATGTCGTTGAAATTGATGATAGTGGCGAAAATGACGACAATAATAGCCATCCTACTAATGTCGCTTAATGGTATGCTTCTTATGTTTTATGTGAGTTATTTGTGAACATAGTTTGCTTTTGATTATGAATTAGTGACTATATTTATTTGTTGGATGATTTGTGTTGTAATTTACTAATTATATTTCTTTTAAAAAAAAACGGAGGAAAAATAGTTAAAATTTGGCATAGTAATTTCCGGGCCTTGGAGGGTCGGCCCTGGCCCTGGTGCTCTCGGGCCAGGCTTTAAAAAATAGATGTTTTTCTTACCTCGAGCCCTGGAGGGCCGGCCCTATTAGGCCCTGGCCCTTCACGGGCCGACCCTGATTCTCAGCTCTACACACCGTAAGGTTACAATTTGTTTCCTACTCAAAATCACCCAATCTTGAGTAACTTTCAGATAAACAGAGAAGATAATTACAATGAATCTTTTCTCTCAGAAGTGAATGAATAAACACTAAAGTACAATACAAATCATTTCACTCTCTTTGATAAGCTATGTAAGCATTGAGAACAGAGTGTATATGAGATAAACGTTGGATTCAGAAATTTGACATTTCGACAGTGCAAGCTCATTTCTCCGACTACTTTTATCTTGAAAGCTTCTTCTTTTATAGGTAGTTGCAATTAATAACCGTTGAGCTTCCAGTTAAGAATATGACCGTTGGAATAAAAATAGCCGTTGAAGCTTCTGACGTAATCATTTTCTTTTTGTAAATTGATGTTAAACCTTCATATAATCATCTGAAACTCATTAACAAACTGATTAAACATAGTTAGGAATAGTAATGAGTGATGATAAGGATTGATGAAATCACAAACAATGATTTTGGATTTTTGAACACGGTGATTTTCGGACATAGATGGGTTGGCTCGAGTTACACAAATTCTGGCTCAAGTAAAATACGCTTCTCAATTTGTCTATCTCTCGGGTTGGTCGTGACTCGAGTTGGATACATCTTGGCTCGAGTCAAATGGTCTTCTCCAAAGATCTTTGTTCTCTGACTTACAATTGGCTTGAGTTAAACAAAGTCTGGCTCAATTCAATCCATCGTTAAAAGGATAGAGAAGATTAACATAACACTGTCTCACTCGAGGCAGCAATATCCTTGGCTCGAGTCTGCGCTTAGACTCAAGTTACAAAACTGTGGCTCGAGCAAGAATCAAATGAACATTCAAAAGCACTAAAGATATTTAACCCGAGGCAAATTAACGTGGCTCGAGTCAACCTCTAAACTTGAGGAAGGTAATCAAGGCTCGAGTCAATCGAGAAGGAAAATAGTTCAAGGATCGAAAGACAATACTCTGGCTTGAGGCATTAAATGGAGGCTCAAGTTAAAAACTCTTCTCAAAATGGCTTGCTCAGTGTCTGACTTTTACCTGAGTTATCAATGCATTGATTTGAGGTAAGAGCTCATCAAAATTGGTTGCTTCCAAATTGTATGAAACACTTGTTGAGTCTATATTCATATGTAATTGGTTTCACTTCATTTGGTTGTGTATAATGTGAGCTATATCCAGAAAACCGAGCCTATACTGAAATGGTTCCAGAATTTTGAGTGTAAAATTTTGAAGTCCATATCTCCCTGGTCTGAACACTATTTAGGTTGGTTCAAGTCTTGATGGAACTCATTTTGAGTCTACTTCCAAATGACACTGGTTTCAGCTCAATTGGATTTGTAGTTTGTGAGATACACTCAAAACATCGAAGGTTGGTCTGCTGTGTGACGTTGATTTTTGTTCCAACTTCTACAATTCATATCTGCTTGATCCGAACTCTTTTGGGCTTGAATTTTATATCAAACTAACACATTTGGAGTCTAATTTCATACAAAATTGGTTTCACCTCAATACAATATCTAGTTTGAGAGATTTCATCGAATTACCAGACCTGGCTCAGCTGAAACGTGAAACAGAGGTGAACAGAGTTGCTGAAAGTCACTATTGACTCGAGTCAATTAGTGGTTGACTTGAGTCAACTCGTACCAGAGGAGAAAATTAGTGTTGAAAACACTATTGACTCAAGCCAATTAGTGGCTGACTCGAGTTAAGACCCTGGCTCGAGTCTATGATTTTCTGGATCAAGTTTTGACTTCCTGGAGCTTGATTATGCTTATTTTAACTTCGATTTGAGTCATTTCAACTTCCATATCATTGTGGAGACTTCTAGAATCAATCTAAGAATTTATATAATGATTTTCTCATTTCATTCAGCAAGTTCGTCTTTCTTTCTTCTTCTCTTGATCATTCTCTATAACTCAACTCTTTCTTTCTTCTCTTCTCTAATTTAATATACTTCATTTCTTTTCTTCTCTTGATCATTTTCCACAATTTAATTCTTTTTTTTCTTCTCTTCTCTTGATCATTCTTCGTCATTCAACTTGGACTCATCATTCTCTTCTAGTTCTACCTTCAATATCTCCTCTTCTTCTTGATTATTCCCAAAATACTTTGATAACTTCTTGCTTCCTTGACATTCTCTGCAATTTCTTCTTTCTGTAATCTCTTATCTCCTTCTTGATTAATCTCTATAATTCATCTTGGACTAATCTACATTAAATATGTAACACCCCAAAATCCAACACCCAAAATCTTGGCCAAAACACTTGAAATATCTCTAACAAGGATGATCAACATCCAAATCATTAAAATACATAACTAATTCAATTCAAAATGTATTTTTGAGTCAACATAAATTCCCAAAATATTTAATAATAAAATACAAAGCGGAAGTCTTATAGTCATGGCAAATAGAATAACATAACATAAGTTCTAGGAGTACAACCGAGCCTTCAAGGCTCACTCCATAGGTTCTTTCCTTTGCTCCCTACAAGAACAATCACCTGAAAATTTTTATATAGGGTGAGATTGACATCTCAGTAACTACTGAAAGTTTCTAGCGTACACAAGCAAGTCACATATGACAAAAAGCAGGAGCTGATTACATATATATTTGTATATACCATAATTTCATACAACATAAATTATCATGATGTCAATGTGAAACGTACTATTATACAATATGCAGTATGCAACCTCCCTTATATCACCGTCCATCCTCAACCGCTGACTAGAGCCATAAGCTAACACATAGTCCAATAGAAACTCATCCATTTGACTGGATTGTCTCAAGCTCACCAAAACTTAAGATACACCCGGCCAAAAGTATAGTGCTTAAGCATTGGACTATGGCTCCCCTCCTTAAAACAATACAACTAAGGAGGTGTCACATGTCCCACAGCTCCAATGCAATCCCGGCCAAAGGAAAACATGGAAGAAGGGGCCCTGACAAGTGTCATCCACTGTGCACAGAGTGATGACATACCATGTGGTAAAAGATCTCAACATACAAATCCCTCCTTACTCCACCCATCATAAATACAGCCGCCATGACAAATATGTTCAGTAACAATAAATCATGCTTTAATTCATATAAAATATCAATTTACAATACATACATCTATACAATGGCGGAGCTACACTAGTGCCCATGTGGGCAAGTGCACACACAAAATTTGAAAACATATATATAATTTTAACGAATCTGATGACAACTTATACAGGTAGTGTAGTTGGTTAATATCTTATCCATTAGTTAGTCATAGGTTGCCGGTTCGAACCCACCCTCTTACTTTTGTCTCTCTTTTTTCCCCCCAATTTCATCGTTCTCTCGCCTCGCTCGTCACCAACTCTTCTCTCCGTTCTCTCACTCTCCATCTATATCTCCGTTCTCGTCTGCAAATCTCTCTGTTCTCTCACTCTCCATCTATATCTCAGTTCTCGTCTGCAAATCTCTCCGTTCTCTCACTCTCCATCTCCATCTATATCTCCGTGCTCTCCGCTCTCGTCCTCCATCGCTCTCGTCCCCCCTCTCAATGGTAATTTTCCAGATCCCCGTCTCAATCGATTCTGAATTTAGGTCTTAGGAAATTCTTGCTGAATTTATGGATTTTGTTTTTCTGAGTTCAATAAGCAAATGCGCGCGTGATGAATGCGAACAGAAGAATGCGGGCGTGAACCTAATCAGATTTTGTGTTAATTTGTTGTGTTTTATAACTTATTTATGTGATTATGGATTTTGATGAAGACTTTGTATTTGTGGATGGACATTGCCCTTATTTATGATCATGGATGATTACCATCCTTTAAACTGTGAATCACCGGTTTGGTTTTCTTAATATAGCCACTTCATGGTTCTATTTGGTCAATTTTCTCATCAATCTAATTGGGAACCTTTCCCTCCTTTGTTTCTCTAATTTGTGAGTTTTCCAACACCATTCTATAGGATTTCTTCGTATATTTGTGAAATTTGAAGTTGAAACAGAGCTCTACATTGGCCAGCAAAATGGTGTCTGGCTTAATAAATGCTAATCCTATCATCTACGAAAAGAAAGAGCGTCGAGCTCGCTCCACCCCCACCTTCACTGATGATGGTGCTGCGGAACCGATTGACCAGCAAGAAATTTTTGATATCCTTTTCAAGCATCAATTTATATACGTGTTTTTTGTGCTTCTGCTTATGTGTATTAGTTGAATTTGAAGCATTAGAATTTAGACTGCTCATCAACTCAGTTTTTACATTAGTTTGCATAACATTCTTAAATCATATAAGAGATATTAAAGACCCAGAGCATCCATACTCCTTGGAGGAGCTCAAAGTAATAAATAAGATGCAATTGATGTTGATGATCAGCATATTTATGTCAGGTAATGAACTGTTTGTTCATTTCCTCCTCTCGGTCTTTTGTGTGTGTGTGTGTGTGTTTTGTGAGGGATGGGCTTTAATTATGCATGTCAAAACGTCCTTTTTATAGTGGATTCTGATACTTTTCACCAGGGTTATGTTTACTCCTACAGTTGAACATTGTAGCATGGCAACTGTCATAGGTCTTTCTTACGGGTGAAACTG
The DNA here is from genome assembly GCA_025563575.1 of Acacia pycnantha. Lineage (NCBI taxonomy): Eukaryota > Viridiplantae > Streptophyta > Magnoliopsida > Fabales > Fabaceae > Acacia > Acacia pycnantha. Next base: position 471,413 of record JAMWYP010000182.1, on the reverse strand, counting down.
ATGAGGAGCCTTCCTTCACGCTACAAGGTACTGACATATGTTTGCAGTTTACTATTTTTGTTGGCTAATCTAATATATGGATGAAATTTTTGTGAAAATTGGGTCTTGACTCTTGACATACGGATCATTGTTATATTGTGGCTTGTCATTAGACTTCAGGAAAGTAAATCATTTTACTAGTAAATCATTGTGGCTTGTCATTAGACTTCAGAACGATTTTAATGTCAATCAATATTATATTGCACAACATAAATTATCTATCTTTGGTACCATTTAAAGTAGATCAAATTCATGGAGTTTAGATCAAATTCTAGTGACTTAGTCATCTGTGCCATTAAAGGCTATTTTCTCAACTATATCCGTTTCTTATTTTCTTTATTTAAATGATGATTAAGTGGATATCAGAGTAGCTGTAACATCCCCATTTTTCATGTGGCTCAATGTGGATTCATTTGCATATATGGATATTTTTATGAAGTTATGTGTTAATGAATATAGGTTGTTGCGTGAAATAATCAGAATAAGATTAAGATGTGGTCATGAAATTACTTGTTTATGTGTAATAAATTTGGCCAAAAAGGGATGAGAAGAAGTTGCATGAGTATTATTAGGAATTAAGAGAAAAATTGAAGCAATGTTAAAATTTCAATTTCCACAAAATTGTGCCGTATGTCTCATAATTATTTAGAATTTATGGGCACATGAGCATGAGTTATAAGTTAACAAAGTGGGATAAAATCATCCTAAGTGAGGCTTAAAATTTTGGCCCAAACTAGGGGAAAGAAGAAGGAAAATGGCCAAACACTTCTCAACTAAATTGTTGGATTTGAACTGGATGGCACTTTGGTAAATAATGGGCTAGTTGGAGGTTAATTTTTCCCTTCATTAAACCAGCTGAATTGGACCCATTTATTGTGACTAAAATCACTTCTTCTTCCCGAAAAGAGAGAGGGCCAGCAGCAAGGAAAGAGGAGAAGAGGAAGAGATGAAATTCTAGGAGAAAATAGGAAGGAGAAATTCAAGAATCTAGTAGGTAAATCTCATGTAATCTCTTCCATCTCTTATAAGCTCCCTTTTGCAACTTTTCTTGACCCAAAAATCTGTCTTCTTATGGTGTTCATGAAGGGGAGGTCAAAAATTTTGGTAAACAAGGAAGAAGAAATTACAAGAACCTCAAAGGTCAAGCCAATGTTAGTGATTCTTGAACCTCCTTGGAATGGATTTGTGTTGGTGAATTGATTTGGGATGGTGTTTTCTTGTATTCTTGAAATGTTGGAAACCCTAAATGTATGGGGAGTTGCTGCCCAAATTCTTAGATGGGGTTAGTGTATGATTAAGGGTTCAAACAACAAATTAGAAGTGATTATGGACTAGATTATGATGTTAAAATGGAAACTTGAATATTTGTGTTAGGAATATGATTTTCGTCCAGCTGGATATACAAGTGTTTTGGGATTTTATTTTGGTGTTTTTGATAGCTCTAAAGTGTTTAAAATGAGATTTGGTATAAGGATGAACTTGGATCAAAATTTTGGAACCCCAGATGAAAGTGTAAGAAAAACGTTGGTGGCAGACTTGTGGAATTTCTGGGAACCAGTCGAATATTTCATAGATTTTGACTTAGTAAATGGACTTGGAAAATTATGAAATTTTACATGGAGAAATTAGACATCTCAAGGATTATTGTGATATATAATATGTAATTTTTCAAGTTCTGTACTTGGAGAAATTAATTTGTGAAAATGACCCTCTGATTCTGGACATGATTTCGGACAGCAGGGGTATTTTGGGCTATGGATGAATTTTCGACTTGGTCTGACCCAAAATAGTATTTCTGGTTGAAAATAGACATATTAAGGGTCATTTGGGCTTTAGAATCAACCCAAAAGGAGTTTTCTAGATTTAATTATGAATTTTTGAAGTTGGGCTTCCATTTCAGCAAAATTTCAGATTTAGGACGAAAATTAAGAATATATGGGCCCAAATTAAATTCCTTAATAAGAAAAGGAATTTAGTAAGTATGGACACATTAGTTGGGCTTATTTTAATTTACCAAAGAAAATATTCATTGAGGTGGAATTAATTATATTTATATTTTATTATTTTAGGGATTATTGTGATATTTTGCACCGCGAAGGTTATTGTTATCTGTAGTCGACTGTCAGGTAGTAACCTTAATCCTCATATACTCTGTGCGACGTGTGTATATATGTTTTACCATATATATTACAAACATTTGATTATCATTTATTTCTGAATGCTATGGGACCGGAACATGCTGTGTGCATAAAGGGCTTTGCTGTGTGCTATGCCCGGTGGTCTGTGCTGTGTGCTATTAGGACCACTGCAGTCTGTGCTGTGTGCTATTAGGACTGCTAGTTCCGGATTGGCTGTGTGCCTTGCTGTATGCCTTGATACTGAATGTTATGTGGTTTGTGTATTAATTCTTGATTTTCTTACATACAATGTTTATACATTTTATATGAGATTAACGGTTACTCTGGGATTCAATTTTTGAATCCCAGCCCCTTTTAAGCCATCTGGCAGCTCATCTGGAGTAGAGCAAAGAGACAGAGGTAAGGCTCCGGAGCAGGGCTAGTGTAGTAGTGGATGTTGGTGACTTTATTTTGGATACTTCTTTTGACTTCTGGATGACTGTAGATTATTATTTTGGCCTGTCTGGGCACCATTATCAGGATGATTGTATGTTTTGCTTCCTTCGAGGAAGAATCTATCTTTCCGTATTTTTATCAGTATATTATTGTCCAAACCGATGCACGCTCTGTTGCTTAAACTCTGATGTGCAACGTAGATTATCCAGGGAAAAATAATTTAGAAATGTATAAAAGTAAAGGATCACACTACTCGCTACCCGAAAGGGCGAGGCCGGTAGGTGTGTAAAAATTGTGGTATCAGAGCCTAGTTTGGACGATACTGATAAATAAAACTGAGACTGACATACTGGTGGTTAATTGTAGTAGAAAGAAGATAAGTGTGAGATTTGGGAAGTACTATGGTAGAAGGAGCGCGGCTAGGAGAATATAGAGGTGGTGTTATGAACCAGGGTCGAATTTGGGGTTTGAAGTCTTTTAAAATAATATGTATCGCCTCGCAGACTTATTTTGGTATCCTGATCTGATTATCGGTGTATGGTAGTATATTATGATAGGCTTGTAAGAAGTAGCTTGACTGTACAATTATGTTGAACAGTATATGAATTAGGAATGTTTTGATATCTTGAATCAATGATATGTTGTAAAATGGTGTATTATGTGAGTTATTAGCAGGGTTGCTGATCATTTCATGGTTATAGTTATAATTTAATATTATTTTGTGAAAATGACATTTTCTTCTGCTTATGTTAAGCTGAATTTTCAAAATGGCAAGAGGGAAAGGACCAGGAAGGCCTAGAAGAGAGCCAGAGACACAAATACCAAATCCTCAAGGTAATAATCGATGCGAGAAATGATGGGTCTAATAAGAGAACAAGGGAATATGATCCAAGAAATGCGAGCCGAGATAAATGAAATGAAAGCTCGAGATCATGAAGAAGAACAAACCGTTGATAACAACAGCAATAATGATGAGCAACAACATCAGCCATTCAATAACAGAGAGGCTGAGACTCCTCAATACTGGGTTAAGCAGTTTTGTAAACATCAACCTCCGGTATTTAGAGGCAGATTTGATGGTGCAGAGGATTGGTTATTGCGTCTGGATAAAAATTTTTCAAGTTCTAGAATGCCCTGTTGATAGAAGGCATTTGTTGGCTATTTATAAATTAGAGGGCGATGCAGACATATGGTGGAGAAGCACTGAAACAACTCTTCGTGCTCAAAATATCCCTATTACTTGGGAGATCTTTCGAGAAAAATTCAATGAACAATATTTCCCTCGCTCAATTCAAATGGAAAAGGAATCTGAATTCTTAACTATTCAGCAGGGAATTAATGAATCCTTTGAGAATTATTATGCAATATTTACTCGTCTATCTCGGTATTCCGCTTATCACCAAAATCCAGATGCTGAGGGTAACCTCGCAGATGTATTGATTCGTGGATCTAAATTTGAAATCAGAGAAAAACTAGTGGCTCGGCAATTCCGTGAACTTAATCAAGCTGTTGAGGAATGTCGTACTATTGAAAGAAATCTGAATAAATTGCATGCTTCTAGGAACGTTTCAACCCGCAGTGAATCTACTCGCAGGAGTTCCTCACAGAAAAGAAAAGGGCCATGGAATAAGAATCGTGGCAGCTCTAAAAAGCCTTTTCAATCTGGATCTGGTCAGTCAAATTTTAGGAGGCCTGTTGAGCCTCAGATCTGTAATAAATGTGGGAAACCACACCCTGGATCTAATTGTGAGGGACGAATCATTTGTTACGTCTGCCGTAAGCCAGGGCATATCAGTCGTGACTGTCCACAGCAGACTAATGAGAGGAGACCCCAGAGTCAGGGTCGGGTATTTGCTTTGACTCGGGATGATGCTCGTAAATCACCTGAATTGCTACAAGGTACGATTTCGTTACATGGTTGTTTATTACATGCCTTATTTGATTCTGGTGCTAGTTACTCTTTCATAGCTTATGACTGTGTCAGGCGTATGAATTTGAATGTTCACAAATTGCCTTATGATCTAATTGTGTCTACTCCATTGGGAGTTAAATCAAACTCGCCGATGTATGTCTCGAATCAGTATTGTGATCGTGGACGGACATGAGTCCACTGTGGATTTGATTTGTTTACCGTTGCATGGTATTGATGTAATTTTGGGATTAAACTGGTTGACGGCTAATAATATGGTACTAGACTTTGGCAATAGAAAGGTTATCTGTCCTGATCAACAACAAAATTTCAGTGCTAAAGCAAGTCTTAGTTTTCTTACCACTACTGAGGCAGAGCAGTGTATTAAGCAAGGGTGCCAAGGGTATGTAGTTTTCTTCTCAGTACAGGCAGAGTCAGAACCTTCTCTGGATGAAATATCGGTGGTGAGGGAATTTCCTGATGTATTTCCTGACGATATTAGCGGGTTACCACCAGAGAGAGAGGTGGAGTTTGCCATTGACATTGCGCCTGGTACTGGACCGATTTCTAAAGCACCCTACCGCATGGCACCAAATGAAATGGCTGAGTTAAAGAGGCAGATAGAAGAATTACTTGAAAAGGGGTTTATTCGCCCTAGTGTTTCGCCTTGGGGAGCCCCGGTCTTATTTGTGAAAAAGAAATATGGCAGTTTGAGACTCTGTATTGATTATCGGGAACTAAACAAAGTGACCATGAAAAATAAATATCCTCTCCCTAGAATTGATGACTTGCTAGATCAATTATCTGGTTCCCGTATCTTTTCAAAGATTGATTTACGTTTGGGGTACCATCAGCTACGAGTTAGGGCTGAGGATATTCCGAAGACTGCTTTTAGAATCAGGTATGGGCATTATGAGTTTCTAGTAATGCCGTTTGGCTTGACAAATGCTCCTGCTATCTTCATGGATTACATGAACAGAATTTTTCGACCGTATCTAGATCAGTTTGTAGTGGTATTCATTGATGACATCTTGATCTATTCAAAGAGTAGGGAGGAACATGAGAATCATCTACGTCTTGTATTGAATATTCTAAGGGAAAAGTGACTCTATGCTAAACTCAGCAAATGTGAGTTCTGGCTTTCTGAGGTTAAATTTCTAGGCCACGTAATTTCTGAAAATGGTGTTTCAGTAGACCCTAGTAAAGTGGAAGCAGTATTGAGCTGGAAAAGGCCTGAGACTGTTACAGAAATACGTAGTTTTCTCGGTCTAGCAGGGTATTACCGCCGATTCATACAGAATTTTTCCCGGATTGCGTTGCCATTGACGAAGCTCCTGAGAAAGAACCAGGCATTTGTGTGGGATGAGCATTGTGAGGAGAGCTTCCAGATAGATTGGGATGTGTCCCGATGCGACAGGCGAGTTGTAGCGTATGCCTCTCGTCGCCTGAAGCCTCATGAGTTAAATTATCCTACACATGATCTGGAGCTTGCGGCCATTGTCTTTGCTTTGAAAATATGGCGACACTATCTTTATGGTACTACTGTTGAGCTATACTGTGACCACAAAAGCCTCAAGTATCTATTTGATCAGAAAGAACTTAATATGAGGCAGCGTAGATGGATGGAATTGCTAAAAGATTATAATCTGGAGATCAAATACCATCCGGGTAAAGCCAATGTTGTCGCAGATGCATTGAGCAGAAAAACGGTGCAAGTTGCATATATGATGATTAAGGAGCGAAAGTTGCTAGAAGATTTTCGTGACTTGAACTTATCAAATCAGATCTTTACAAGTAGGAATACACCTCATGAAGCCTACATTGCTAGTCTCCTTGTTAGCCAAGAAGAGAATAGTCTGAGTGTTGAAATAGGAGAAGCTCAGATGGAAGATGATCTAGCTAAGTCCATTCGAGGAAAGATTGAGAGGGGAGAAACAACAGAATATGACATCTCACCGAGCGGATTGATCCGATACAAGAAACGAATTTATGTGCCACCTAAAGATGATTTGAGACAGAAAATTCTTGACGAGGCTCACAAAAGTAAATACACAATTCATCCTGGTGTGGTCAAAATGTATCGAGATCTGAAATTGCAATTTTGGTGGCCTGGTATGAAGAAGGAAATAACTCATTATGTGGCAACATGTTTAACTTGCCAGAAGGTAAAAATTGAGCATCAAAGACCAGGAGGACTCTTGAAGGGTCTAGAGATTCCAGAGTGGAAATGGGAGAACGTGACAATGGATCTAGTAGTGGGTCTACCCAAGATCGTGCACCATGATGCAATGCGGGTAATTGTTGATCGACTCACTAAGTCTGCACATTTTCTTCCTGTCAGTGTCAATTATTCTCCTGAGAAACTGGCAGAGATTTATATACGTGAAATCATCAGACTCCATGGTACACCAAAAAGTATTATCTCTGACCGAGAACCTCGATTCATGTCGCGATTCTGGCAAGCTCTACATCAAGCATTGGGGACAAATTTGAAATTTAGTACTGCTTACCATCCCCAGACAGATGTGCAATCTGAGAGGACAATCCAGACACTGGAAGACATGTTGCGTGCATGTGTACTGGACTTCAAAGGAAATTGGGATCAATATCTACCTCTTGCCGAATTTACCTACAATAATAGCTATCATGCTAGTATCCAGATGGCTCCTTATGAAGCTCTATACAGACGAAAATGTCGATCACCTCTTTGTTGGACAGAATTATCTGAGCGTAAATTGTTCGGGCCAGAAATGGTAGATGAAACTTCCAAGCATATCAGTCTAATCAAAAAGAGGCTCCTTGCTGCTCAGAGCCGACAGAAAAGTTACGCAGATAGGAGAAGGAGACCTCTACATTTCAATGAGGGTGATCATGTGTTTCTAAAAGTATCTCCTGTCACAGGAGTGGGTAGAGCCATTAAAAGAAAGAAATTGAGCCCTCGATACATCGGTCCCTTTGAAATATTGAAGAAGCGGGGACCAGTGGCTTATCAGTTAGCGTTGCCACCGAATCTGAGTAAATTGCATGATGTTTTTCATGTCTCTCAACTGAAAAAATATCAACCGGACTCAAAGACTGTTCTGGAGTATGAAAATGTTGATCTTCAAGAGGATCATACTTTTGCAGTCGAGCCAGAGCGAATCGTTGAGCATCAAGAGAAAAAGCTCAGGCGTAAAAGTATTCCTTTTGTAAAAGTGGTCTAGAGAGGATTATCTCCCAGAGAAGCTACGTGGGAGACAGTTGAGGACATGCAGAAACAATATCCAAAGTTCATGTCCAGGACTATGAGGTACGTATAAGCAATTTCGAGGACGAAATTTATTTTTACGGGGGAAGAAATGTAACATCCCCATTTTTCATGTGGCTCAATGTGGATTCATTTGCATATATGGATATTTTTATGAAGTTATGTGTTAATGAATATAGGTTGTTGCGTGAAATAATCAGAATAAGATTAAGATGTCGTCGTGAAATTACTTGTTTATGTGTGATAAATTTGGCCAAAAAGGGATGAGAAGAAGTTGCATGAGTATTATTAGGAATTAAGAGAAAAATTGAAGCAAGGTTAAAATTTCAATTTCCACAAAATTGTGCCGTATGTCTCATAATTATTTAGAATTTATGGGCACATGAGCATGAGTTATAAGTTAACAAAGTGGGATAAAATCATCCTAAGTGAGGCTTAAAATTTTGGCCCAAACTAGGAGAAAGAAGAAGGAAAATTGCCAAACACTTCTCAACTAAATTGTTGGATTTGAACTGGATGGCACTTTGGTAAATAATGGGCTAGTTGGAGGTTAATTTTTCCCTTCATTAAACCAGCTGAATTGGACCCATTTATTGTGACTAAAATCACTTCTTCTTCCCGAAAAGAGAGAGGGCCAGCAGCAAGGAAAGAGGAGAAGAGGAAGAGATGAAATTCTAGGAGAAAATAGGAAGGAGAAATTCAAGAATCTAGTAGGTAAATCTCATGTAATCTCTTCCATCTCTTATAAGCTCCCTTTTGCAACTTTTCTTGACCCAAAAATCTGTCTTCTTATGGTGTTCATGAAGGGGAGGTCAAAAATTTTGGTAAACAAGGAAGAAGAAATTACAAGAACCTCAAAGGTCAAGCCAATGTTAGTGATTCTTGAACCTCCTTGGAATGGATTTGTGTTGGTGAATTGATTTGGGATGGTGTTTTCTTGTATTCTTGAAATGTTGGAAACCCTAAATGTATGGGGAGTTGCTGCCCAAATTCTTAGATGGGGTTAGTGTATGATTAAGGGTTCAAACAACAAATTAGAAGTGATTATGGACTAGATTATGATGTTAAAATGGAAACTTGAATATTTGTGTTAGGAATATGATTTTCGTCCAGCTGGATATACAAGTGTTTTGGGATTGGATTTTGGTGTTTTTGATAGCTCTAAAGTGTTTAAAATGAGATTTGGTATAAGGATGAACTTGGATCAAAATTTTGGAACCCCAGATGAAAGTGTAAGAAAAACGTTGGTGGCAGACTTGTGGAATTTCTGGGAACCATTCGAATATTTCATAGATTTTGACTTAGTAAATGGACTTGGAAAATTATGAAATTTTACATGGAGAAATTAGACATCTCAAGGATTATTGTGATATATAATATGTAATTTTTCAAGTTCTGTACTTGGAGAAATTAATTTGTGAAAATGACCCTCTGATTCTGGACATGATTTCGGACAGCAGGGGTATTTTGGGCTATGGATGAATTTTCGACTTGGTCTGACCCAAAATAGTATTTCTGGTTGAAAATAGACATATTAAGGGTCATTTGGGCTTTAGAATCAACCCAAAAGGAGTTTTCTAGATTTAATTATGAATTTTTGAAGTTGGGCTTCCATTTCAGCAAAATTTCAGATTTAGGACGAAAATTAAGAATTTATGGGCCCAAATTAAATTCCTTAATAAGAAAAGGAATTTAGTAAGTATGGACACATTAGTTGGGCTTATTTTAATTTACCAAAGAAAATATTCATTGAGGTGGAATTAATTATATTTATATTTTATTATTTTAGGGATTATTGTGATATTTTGCACCGCGAAGGTTATTGTTATCTGTAGTCGACTATCGTGTAGTAACCTTAATCCTCATATACTACGTGCGGCGTGTGTATATATGTTTTACCATATATATTACAAACATTTGATTATCATTTATTTCGAATACTATGGAACCGGAACATGCTGTGTGCATAAAGGGCTTTGTTGTGTGCTATGCCCGGTGGTCTGTGCTGTGTGCTATTAGGACCACTGCAGTCTGTGATGTGTGCTATTAGGACTGCTGCAGTCTGTGCTGTGTGCTATTAGGACTGCTAGTTCCGGATTGGCTGTGTGCCTTGCTGTATGCCTTGATACTGAATGTTATGTGGTTTGTGTATTAATTCTTGATTTTCTTACATACAATGTTTATACATTTTATATGAGATTAACGGTTACTCTGGGATTCAATTTTTGAATCCCAGCCCCTTTTAAGCCATCTGGCAGCTCATCTGGAGTAGAGCAAAGAGACAGAGGTAAGGCTCCGGAGCATGGATGTTGGTGACTTTATTTTGGATACTTCTTTTGACTTACGGATGACTGTAGATTATTATTTTGGCCTGTCTGGCACCATTATCGGGATGATTGTATGTTTTGCTTCCTTCGAGGAAGAATCTATCTTTTCGTATTTTTATCAGTATATTATTGTCCAAACCGATGCATGCTCTGTTGCTTAAACTCTGATGTGCAACGTAGATTATCCAGGGAAAAATAATTTAGAAATGTATAAAAGTAAAGGATCACACTATTCGCTACCCGAAAGGGCGAGGCCGGTAGGTGTTTAACAGTAGCATCTGGATCTCATTCAACTGAGGCTGCAGGGTCTCTCCCCCTCCCTCTCCCTCGTTCAACTCACTGAGTACATTTGTTTGTTGGTGAATATAACAACAGTACTTTTAGAACTGATAAAGAGAAGTCATGTTGCTGATTTGTTTGATTGTTGATTTCATGTTTCTCCAGTAAAGTGATTTATACTAGTCATTTTTTTAGCAGATTTTCAAATATTATTGTTCGTGGGAATCAAATATATGTTTACCCCACTAGATTCAGATTCAGATACAATACCTCAATTAATTTGATGGTTAACTGTTTTGTACAACTCACGTAGCTCTGAAAGAGCAACTTCTAGTTTCACAATTTCATGGATGTAATCGAAGTTATCAAATATATGCTTTAATTTGACACAAGTACCTGTGCTGTGTGGCCTTGATTGAATCATGAATTTTTTTCTTATAAATTGTTGATTGTGTTTGGACTTTTGTTTTGTTTAATTCAATTTCTTTTTCAAATGTATTTGCAGTGAATAAACAACTAAATGATAAAGAAAGGGTGGCTGCGGCACTGGAAAGATTGATGATGAGGATATAATGCAATATTTTTAAGGAATAAAGAATCGAAGAATGCTTCTGTAATCGTTTTGATGTAAAGGTTAGTTGACTCTTGATTATTTTTCTATGTTAAGTTGAAGTTTTTTTTTTCTTTTAATGTCTATATTCTTTTGTTTTTCAATGCATTTAAAACATTCTGTAAAAAAAAATTTCAGGGGCGATACCCCCGAACCTCACCACTAATTGTGCACACACAAACCTAAATTTCTGGCTCCACCACTGCATCTATACATATGATTCAGTCCTTTAATTTTTAAATAAAAGATAGTTACTCACAATCACATACAATTTACAAGTATATGGAAGAATATTCAGAGTTACGTTTTAATCTCTAGCTTACATGTAACCACACAAGAATTACTCCGAAGCTCTCAATGAGAGTCTACAAAGTCACAACATAAATATATATTAATATATTACACAAACTATTCTAAAACCTTAAGCTACCCTCTAAAAGTTAATGTTTTATAGATACATATTTATTTGTTCCCACATATCAACTTTTATATGAAGAGATTTTATATTAGCTAAAATTCAGAAATAAAATTTTTGTACAGTATAGAAGTTTTAATATATTAAACTAACACATATTTGTCATAACATGAAAGGGTTGGTCCGTATAAAGGAAAAGAAAGTTTTGGAATAAGCAGACTTAAGCAATAAGAGATCTGGGTTTGATTTCAAACCGAATCTATGCGAAGGCGGCGTGGAAGGACCCATAGATCGAAGAGGAAGGAGCCGCCGTCAACCAGAATCCTCAAAGTAGTACGCTTTCCCTGTTGCTGAGGATTGGAGTCGACGCCATCGCAAAACCCTCAAAGCATCTCAACGCCAACGTTGCTAAGGATTTGAATGTGTGGCTCTTGGGATGACTTATCAAGATTGCGAGTAGGTTAGAGGAAGAGGATGACATTCTTGCTGAGGATTTGACCCGTGAGGCTCTTGGGACACTCATTGAATCTATAACTAAGCAAATGTTATATCACCAAGAAGACAAATCAGACTTACGGACTTAAGAGGTTTAGAGAATTTAGTTTTTTTTTTACACTTTTAAGACCGATTTTTTGAAACAACCAGTCTTAAAAGTATACTTTTAAGACCGGTTGTTTTAAACAACCAGTCTTAAAAGTGTAAAAAAAAATAATAAAAAAATAAAAATTGACTGGTGGCAATTTCGTAAATATATAGAACACTTTTAAGACCGGTTGTTTTAAGAAGCCGGTCTTAAAAGTGTTCTATATATTTACGAAATTGCCACCGGTCTGTTTTTTTTTACACTTTTAAGACCGGTTGTTTCAAACAACCGGTCTTAAATTTGTTCTATTTATTTACGAAATTGCCACCGATCATACTTTTAAGACCGAATCTTTTATAATCCGGTCTTAAAAATCTTCTATATATTTACGAAATTGCCACCGGTCATACTTTTAAGACCGAATCTTTTATAATCCGGTCTTAAAAGTGTTATATATATTTGTTGGAAGTTAAAATTTAATTAGTTAGCGTATACGATTATATTGTGCAATTATCTTAATTAAGTTATTAGAGAGATTTTAGGAATTAAGTTAGCAGATCATGGTTTTTTGAATTTCGTAATTAAATTCCTGATTGTAATCATCTTAATTAAAATGTTAGAGAGATTTTAGGAATTAAGTTAGCAGATCATGGTTTTATGAATTTTGTTATTATATTCTTGATTGTAATAATCTTAATTAAGTTCTTAGAGAGATTTTAAGAATTAATTTAGCAGATCATGGTTTTTTGAATTTCGTAATTATGTTCCTGATTGTAATCCCTAGATTATAGGAACTGCCTAGGTCAGAAGATTATTTGCTTATTAACATTTGTATATAATTTCAATTAAGCGAAGGAATAAATCATCGCATTCTCGGATTCATCTCTGATCAGCGTCTTCTTACAATATTTACGAAATTGCCACCGGTCATACTTTTAAGACTGAATCTTTTATAGTCCGGTCTTAAAAGTGTTCTATATATTTACGAAAGTGCCACCAGTCATATTTTTAAGATCGGATCTTTTATAGTCCTATTCTTAAAAGTGTTCTATATATTTACGAAAGTGCCACATATTTTTAAGACCGGATCCTTTATAATCCGGTCCAAAAAGTTCTTTATATTTACGAAACTGCCACCGGTCATACTTTTAAGACCTGATTCTCTATAATCCAGTCTAAATGAGGCGGTCTTAAAGCTCTTTTTTGCATTAGTGAATTATTTATAATTTAATGCATCATTTTTAGTATGATACACACACACACACATACATACTTTTTTAACTTGTGTTGTCATTCAAGTTTTTGGAAGGCTTAAATTTATGGATTTAAGCTATTCAAGATATCTAATCAAGACACCAAATTTTGATGAAATTCCTGATTTTCAAAAACTCATTGTTGAAGGGTTGAAGTACATCCATCTCTTGGACACCATCAGAACCTTGTCATGGTCAATTTGAAGGGTTGTAAGAGTATCAAAACTTTTCCAAGTACGTTTGAGATGAAATGCCTAGATACTCTTAGGCCCCGTTTGGATCAAAGAAAAGAAAAGGTGAGAATGGAATGGAATGGAAATGAAAAGAATGGAATGGAAAATATTTTGCTTCAATGCGTTTGGTTGACATTGAAAAAGAAAATGGGTTGATAGGAAAATTTTTGTTTGGTTGGAAGAAAATAAGGTAGGAAAATGAGGCAAAATACCATTTTACCCTTGCAGATAAAATATTTTTATACCACACAAAACCAACCACGCGCACAGACACACTCGAGAATACCTTACCAATTCTCGAGAATGGTGAGGTATTCTCGAGAATGCCACCAATTCTCGAGAATGCCTCACCAATTCTTGAGAGTTGGTGGAGAATTCCTCACCAATTCTCGAGAATTGGTGAGGCATTCTCGAGAATTCCTACCAATTCTCGAGAATTGGTAGGAATTCTCGAGAATGACAATTGGTAGGAATTCTCGAGAATGCCTCACCAATTCTTGAAAATTTCTAGAGCATGCCTCACCAATTCTCAAGAATTGGTGAGGCCACGTTCTTCTCTCTCTTCCTCTCCGTTGTCACTCTCTGTCATGCGTCTTCTTCTTCCTCCTTCCACAATGTTTTCCGGCGGTTCTTTCTTCTCCCTCTTCCTTTCCCCGACATCACTCTCTTCTCTCTCTTCCTCTCCCTGGCATCACTTTCTTCTCTCTCTTCCTCTCTCTCTCTGTCAAAAAATCTCATCCTCTTTGATCGGAAAAATTTATGGTAGGCGTTTTGGCCTCCTCCTTTCATTACCGTCTACGTCTGAGTTTTGGTTTTTTTCCGTTTTCACCGTCATCTTCTCTCTCCACCGTTATCACCGCCGCCTTCTTCGAGTGCATTGCATGTATACTCATTTTTCCGATGTCACTCTCTTCTCTCTCATCCTCTCCTCGTCTTCTCCCTCTACCATGTGATGAGGGCAAATTGGACTTTAGTCCATTTTCAGCGGCGTCGGAAAATGGGTTCCCACCATTTTTTGTGGGAACTGATTTTCCCCTGTTTAAGGGAAAATACGCTGCCACCGGAAAACATTTTCCTGAGAAAATGCGAACCAAACAACCGTAGCCGCCGGAAAATGTTCATTTTCCTTTTCCTTCCCCCAATTTTCCGCGATCCAAACGGGGCCTTATGCTCTCAAGTTGCTTCAAAATTAGACAACTTCCAGAATTTCGGCAAAGCATGAAAAGTCTAACCAAACTTGAGGTAGAGGAGACTAACATCACAAACACTACTACAATAAATAGATTGGGAGAATTCCAAATAAGTACCTTTTGAAATTGTAAAACCCCCAGAAGTCTGTTGAATTTGTAAAAAGACTGAGAGGTACCAAGGACCTATGAGGGATATGCAAATTCGTGTGAAATTACCATTTTACCCTTAGTTTTAAATAAATAAAAAATAAAAAATTACCTGAATTTGCCCGGTGGTGGTGGTGGCCGGCGCCGTGCCGCTGCCGGCCGTGGTGGTGGCCGTTGCCGCATGCAGGTGGTGGTGGTGGTGGGGGGTTGGGTTTTTTGATTTATTTAAAACTAAGGGTAAAAGGGTAATTTCACACGAATTTGCATATCCCTCATAGGTCCTTGGTACCTCTCAGTCTTTTTACAAATTCAACAGACTTCTGGGGGTTTTACAATTTCAAAAGGTATTTATTTGGAATTCTCCCAAATAGATTTTACTTTTCTAAAAAATATATGTTTTTTAAAAAGAAAAGTAAAAAATAAAGACGATGACATTTTTATAATTCTATAGAGGATTTTGGCGTCCTTATTTATAGTCGGGACGCCTAAAGTGAACATTTGGCGTCCCTATTTAGAAAAAGGACGTCAAAAGCATAGACTTTGACATCCTAACTCTAAAAAAACGCTAAAATTATAGGTTTTGGCACCAAAAACACTACTTTTGATGTCCTTTTTAAAGTTAGGACGCCAAAAGTAGTCTATCGGCGAGACACCCAGAAATTCACTTTAGACATCCCAATTATAAATTGGGAGGCCTAAAGTGCCACAATTGGGCGGCTTACACAACCTGAGACACATGGTGGGTAAGACTGTTTGTGGTTTAGATCTGGCTCAAAAATGGCAACCAAGCTGAGTACATTCACCCTTGATCAAATCTTCGAACTCCTCGGTTTCGCTCTCTTACCCTTCTCGCTTCTTCACCTCTTCTTACATCTACTAGACCTTCAACACAGATCTCACCATGGGAAAAGTTAATCTCGATTCAAATGCCAGGCGTGTAATCTCTTCCTACAATGATCTCATTGTCACGTTGGACTTATCATCTTTGAATTTGCGATTCTTTCTTGTTAGAGGAAGCAAGGGCAAAGCCAGGGGTGTTAGGGGTGGCCCCGCCCCCTAAATTACAGAATATAACCCATATTTTCAGAAAATTATATTTCAACCTTATACAAATTTCAATATTTTCACTTTAGTCTCCATTATTTTTTTCGTGAGGGAATAAAATGAAAATATTGAAATTTTTTGTAGGGCTGAAATGTAATTTCATGAACACTTGGGTTGTATTATATAATATTCGTCCCCTAATTGCAATTTTTGATTCTGGCTCTTAGAGGAAGCCCTTATCTCTCTGTGGCGGTGACTCAGCGTAGTGCACTTTCGATCAAAACAATTCATGTGATCCTCTCTTTCTCCTCTAACAATTCTCTCACCAAGCTTGTTTCCTTTGTATTTAGATGAGAGAATAATTTTATTTTGTAAGTGTTAAAATTAATATATAATAAATCTACAAGAAGTTCGATGGCATAGCAGATATATTCTTGTTTAATTTATTTTTTATTCAGATGAGTAGCATCTGAAAATTAAACATCATTATCTAATAATTTTAATTTGATGTGAGCGACAATACCATTTTAAAGTCTGAGTTCATAAAATACCAGTCAATGATTGACTCAATGGCAAGATTGAGTTGCGTGGGAAACTATGAGGTAGTGCTTTGAAATATTTTTTGACAATATAATTAAATACAGTGGCGGAGCCAGGATTCAAAGTTTGTGGGTGCACAATTAATGGGGGGATTTGGGGGTTCGGGGGCAGCGCCTCCAAATTTTGTTTTTAAGGAAGTTTTGAATGCATTAAGCCAAAATGTCAAACATAACTGAATTAGTGACTTGATTGCTGAGACTAAATTGGTCTCACCATCAAGTCAAAATGTCAAACAACGCAATTAATTCAAGTAGAACCACCAAACAAGAAATGGAAGAGACAGCCATCACGAAGGAGGTAACAGATTTGCGGTTGCATGACCAATTTGAGTACAGGGGATCTCTTCTATACTGGCAAGTCAAAGAACTGCTTCAAAGGGATTGGAGGATTTGTATCAGCAATATTCCCCGAGGAATAAACATTTTAGCTGACGCATTGGCAAAGGAGGGCTTATCCTCTTCGAGAATTTTCAATGAGTGCCCTGACTTCTTTGGGATTAAATTCCCCATTGTAATTTCTTTTCCTTAATTAATATATGAAATCTTCAGTATAAAATAAATAAATAAACATATATAGGCACCCAAATAAATCCACGAGCCGAACACACCGCTTTAAAGCATCGATGAGCATGGAAAAGCAACAATAACCAAGAATCCAAAAGCCAATACAAAAATCAGAGAAGCCTTAAAACTCCTAAAAAACGCAAAACAAAAATCCATGAAAGTTCCCCCAAAAAATTCCCCTGTTCGGTGTTCTAATAGCGTAATCTTAACTAATCTCAAAAATTCCTCGATGTCACCTTGGAGATCTATTCTTTCTCTTGAGAAATGTTTGGATTAAAAAAATTTATGATTCCATTAAGAGTATTTCGTAGCCTGCTGAAGATTTCAGGACAACCGCTGTCGGTTACGGAAATTACTTCGGCTAATGTCAACTTCGGGACAAAATTATACTGATTCATAATATGTCCAGTTGTTTACTACTTAATCCAAGGATTTCAAGATATGATTTATTTTCCATTTGTTCTCATTTTTCTTATCTTCCATTTTTCACAAAATATCTTTTTCGTCTTTTCTCTTTAACGTTCCGTCGGTTACGGAAATGATTTCGGAGATAACCCACTCCGAGGTAAAAATACACTTGTTTATAATAAGTCCTGCTGTTAAACACTTAGTTCATATATTTCAAGATAGGATTTATTTTCTATCGGTTCTAATTTATCCTGTTGGCCTTTACTAAAATATCTTCATCTTTTACAAAATATCATGATATTTTCTTTTCTTCTTCTTTAATATCTTGAACCACTTGCCAACTTGTATATTCACACACACACTTGTTTGCACGATTCCCCCCATTTGACTTTTTCAACTCTTTTTTATTTAATTAACTTATACTTTAATTATCTAATTAAGTTATTATCCCATTGATTAATTAGATAGTTAGTTATTCCATTGGTTAATTAGTCTTTTAGGGATTTATATAACTCATCCTATATTTTTCTTAATCATACTTAATTAATTAGCAAATACTCTCATGCTAATAATAATCCTTTCTTGGTCATTAATCCCAAATTAGGGGTTTTACTTAATTAACTTTGAATATCACCTTTATTCATACTTAAACAATTAGCCAATAATTATTTAATTAATCAACTACTAATTGTTGATAATTTTCTTAATTAAGATTAATCATTTCCTCACAACTATTGCATTGACATTGGTCATTTATGCACCATGTATTATATTAAAAATCATGGGGTCACTTATGATCCCCAAAATAATATTTAATTTCGCCTTATTATTTTCCAAGGAAAATAATCCCAAAAATTATCTAAATTAGAGACAACATACTTTCCTATTTTTAATAAATATTTATTTGCCTCTTAGGATTTAGCATGATATTTTTCAGGACATTTTATGACCCACAAACTTCCTTAAGGATTTTTAGCACTTTATCTCTTCTAATAAAATTTACCTTAGAAAATAAGATAAATACTATACTAGCTTTGAGACCACATATTCACCTATTTCCAATAGGTATTATTTACTAAAATATAATATTCCAGATAAATAATTATCCGGGTATTACACTATTTCTTCCAACAAGAGAAAGAATCATGGATTGAGACCATTCAACGATAATTGTCGCTAGTAAGTTTCTCAAAAACAATAAGAACGGTAGAGATATCATTAGACCTATTAGACCTAGATCGTGGTATAGAGGAAGAGGCATCCGAAATCGTAGACATGTTGATCGTGTAATTAAAACTGTAGATACCTAGCCCTTTTAGAGATTCATGAAGGCAGCAGACCTAAGAGGCGTCAGGGAAAAAGACAACAAATCACCAAGACACCCAATACCCAAATGTTAGACCTGATAAAAGGCGTCGGGGGAAAAAACAAAATATCACCGAGAGACTATATCGATCTTCAAAGAGATAGATTGAAGAGGCTGATGCAATGAACACCGCGACCAAGACAGATAGCGTTGAAGATGTACAATTGGGTCGACATTGAGGAGTAGAGGACAGAGAGAACGATACAGAGAGCGCTAGCGACGGAGACAAAGAGCGCTGCAGATGTCGACATTTGACAAACAGAGGACGCTAAGACATATTGACACCAAATGAATAGAGAGCGCTAGAGATGTCGATGTTGAGAAACTATAGGACGCCGATGCTAGTTCTAATAGAGACAGAGAACTTAGAGAGCACTGAAGCTAGTTCCGATAGAGACGCAGAACTTAGAGAGCGCCAATACTAGTTTTGACAAGGATGGAGAACTCAGATTGCACAGGAACTAGCTGAGTACAAGTTTTTTAATTAGTCTCGATTATTCTCTCCTATTTCTCTGATACCATTAAGATAATAATTGGACTAAATTGATCGATGTTTTATTCACACTGGCAGATCACACACACACGCACACACACATACCCACATATGACAAAATCAGACATTAATTAGGTCTCCGATATGACACCATACAAATAAAGAAATAATCAAGATTAATTATCCTAATCACTCTTTATAATTTTGGATCTGAACTTGATTCCTGGGTTTTGATGTTGCTCCTTAAGTTTCAAATTCTGCAACTTATAAATAGTACGGCTTCCTGTAGGTTCTGTATATTTAGGATCTGGAAATATCTGTTAAAGATTTGGCAGAATTAAAGCATAAATCATAAATGTCGTATGCCTTGCTAACTACCATGCAAACCTCAAATTCTGATCCTTCACATTTGCACAAGTGAATGTAAATATCATGAATTTAAAGAATTCTATTCTGCAAATTTAATAGGAGAGTGTCAACTTTTGAACTACTGAGTGAAGTGTAGTGGCCCAAACTACATGATAATAAACAATGGCCCTCTTCTCCTTCCATTATATTTTTTTGCTGAGAAAGTCTTGTAAAAGAAATAAAAGGCGATCATTTCAATAATGGCCAAATTAATAGATGATAGAGATTCATTGCAGGCACACCACCATTAATTACTCTCTGTAATCACACAGTGTTTTTGAGAGGTGGAGACTGGGACTCAGGTGGATCATGCCGGGGTGAAGCTGATCCGGTTTTTTCCGGGTCAATCCTTGACAGCTATCCAGAAAAAATGAAGATAGAGCAAGAAGTGATCGAGGGGATGAAAGTTCCAGTAAAGTTACTAAATGTGACAAGACTGACCAATTTCCGCAAGGATGGTCACCCATCTGTATATGGAAGGTGTACAATGCCAGGGAAGAAAGTATCCACAAGAAAGCAAGATTGTAGCCATTGGTGTCTTCCTGATGCTTGGATTAAGCTCCATTTATGCCACTTTGGTTCTTCAACAGACTAGAACAAGTAGTTAAAACTTTTTGTTTCCCCCTCATGTTTTAGGCAGGTTATGATAACTACAGAAGATTCTGAGGTAGCCTAGGCTGGGGGTAAAAAAATTTTCGTTTCCCCCTTGAAATTTACTCTTGACATATCTACACGTTTATTTCCTGTCGGATTTTTGTTGAGATTTCTTTTTCTTATTTACTACACGTAAGAAAAAGGAAAAGCAATGGGCTGTAGATGTTTAATTAGTGTTTTTCAGACCCAGAAAAAGGTGTTTTCGGGGTTTGCTGGTAGTGATGTATTAGAGTGTTGGACTTTTCTTCAGGAAGATATAGAAGAGATTATCAAATGTAATGGATTTTTTTTTTTAAAAAAAAAAATTCTAATCAGATTCGAAAGAGACAAATTATATTTATATGTGTGAAATTCATTAAGTGAAAATACATATATTTTTGGGGAAATATTAGTAAGGTTCCAAGGAAGAGAAAAAATATCAAAAAAGTTCCAACTCTAAATCCCCTATAAAAAAGGTCCTTATGGACTTTTATTATATTAATTACAGATTTCAATATCAAAAAAGCCATATTGTCAAAATGGTTTTTTATGTTGTTAAAATGGTTTTTCCTGTTGTTAAAATTTTCCTATTAAAATATTGTTGTCAAAAGGACTTTTCATGTTGTAAAAAATTTTCCGAGTTTTTCCTTCGGCACCTGGAAAAATTTTGGCTGCAGGAAATGTCATTTTGACAACATGAAAAGCTATTTTGACAACAATATTTTCATAGGAAAATTTTAAAACAATAGGAAAAGTTATTTTAATAACATGAAAAATCATTTTGACAATTAGACTTTTTTTATATTAGAATTCTGTAATTAATATCAAAAAAGTCTCTAGGAACTTTTTTCATATGGGATATGGGGTTAAGACTTTTTTAATATTTTTTATCTTCCTTATATTTTTGAAATCTCCATGTCAGGACTAGGGTGTCACATGAGAATTTCTGGGACATGCTCGGGTCAAATTTAGGCTCGATGACATTTCATGTTGATCTTTTAATGTGTACGTTGAGGAAAAATCCGATTCCCTGGTGTGAAAATTTCTTGGGGTTTGCGTAAGAATTACTCCTACTGTATTTATTTTGTTTAAAAAATGTAAAAAGATTAAAAGGACAAAATAACCTGGCCAGCCATTTTCCTAGTCTATCATAATGTACATGCTAGAAATGTGATAATATAGTACTAATGTCAATTATGTGTGCATTGAATTATTGGTGTTCATTTGACCAAAAAGAATAATTGGTCAAGGAGCAAATTTACTAACCAACTATTAAGCTAGGAGCGTTGGGCACAAAAAAATTTTAATGGCACCGAAAATACCAACAAACATTTGAATATGTTAAAACATCACAACACCGTCAGATACCTTCTAACGACCGTTTAAAATTGAATGCCACGTGGGATTTGACCTCCAGCTCAATGCCTAGGTGGCTTTTTTTTTTTTTTTTTTTTTTTTTTTTTGTGAAGAATCCCCAATTTGCATCAGGAGGCACGGACAAAAGAAATGTTGGGTTTGCTGCCAAGGTAGCAAAAAATGGGCTAAATCGAAGCTTCGCGTTCGTGGTGATGCTCAATAGAGCAACTCTTACCCCCCGGTTTTGTAAATAACACCCATTATACTCATCTACAACCTCCTGGGTACAACTATAAACTCTTAAACTCGAAACCCATTTCTGGGTTTGTGAATAAGCCAACTTTTTTACGGTTTTCAGAAGGGGGAAGGAAACCCATGTGGTGTTCACCACTAGGTGGCTTTGATTAAAACTTCTATGATTTGAGTTTTTCGGGGGATCCGAAGGAGCTGTCCAAGAAGAAGAAATTAGTAATGAAGTTCTGCGTCGCTTGAGCTAAAAAAAGGATAAGCTTGTCGCAAAGAGAGGCTTGTTGTTATAGCTGTATGATCTGAAATTTGGTGTTAGAGAAGAAACAGAGTCCATGGAAGGGGATTTTGGGTTCTAAGATCAGTCGCGATTCTCGTCAGACGTTCCTCAATCACACTTGCTTGCAACCCATGTAGGAGAATCGGTCACAATTTCTGCTTCCATTACTTCAATTTGGCCTTCTTCGTTGGGTTTGGTTGAGTTCGTGTGGTTCTTCGGTGTGGCCTTCTCTTTCGCTCACTCTCGGGTGTCGAAAGATAGCTTTGGTTTTCTGTGTCGAAAGTGGAAAGCTATTTGGTTTATTTGGGTTATGTTTTCTCCGTTTGGAGCCACTGGGAATTCTTGACCAAACAAAAAAAAACCACCTGGGCAATGAGCTGGAGGTCAAATCCCACGTGGCATTCATTTTCAACGGAGGTTAGTAGGTATCTGACGGTGTTGTTATGTTTTAACAAATTCAAATGTTTGTTGGTATTTTTGGTACCATTAAAACTTTTTGTGCCCAATGCTCCTGGCCTAATAGTTGGTTGGTAAATTTGCTTATTAACCCAAGAATTATTGGTGTTCACATTTTTTTCAAAAAAGGAATTTAATTAAAAAATGTAACAATTGATTAAATGGGGAAAAATATTAAAATGCTGGAAGATGTTGAAACTTAAGAGGAATTACCAAACAATGATTGGTGAATGGTGGCCAGACCAGACTCACTCTTCTCTGGTCTTTGTTCGTCCCTCCCCCAAGCTACAAGCTACCGTATCCCCAAAAGAAAATTATGTTGACTCCATTTATTTTATATTATCCATTACATAATAGATAATCCTTTCATTATGTGTTAGAAGACATTTTTTAAAGAAAAGATGGGTGGCCTTTATTTAAATTACTCCCTTCATGAAAATTCATGAGAGGAACCATTGCCAAAATTATGCGGTTTAAAATGTTAATTAAAAGTAATAAATGTATTACTCCTTTAACTTTTTTTCCAATTATACTCTTGTTTAGAAAGAGTGTACATGAGAGATAATGATAGTGATCCAAAGGACAATTTTGTCAATTTCGCTAGACATCTTGTGTGGCATTCAACTTTCAAGAGATGCATGTAGAGTAATGAACATGCTCTTTTTTTTTTTTTATATATATATAAAATTTTAGGTAAGTTGGGTCCCGGGGACTCATCAGAATCAAGGCATGCCTTTTCTTTTACTAGACAAATGGGCTCTTAATTAAGTCATTTTGTTTTTATTTTCTATGTAATTGTATTATTTGAAAGAGTCAATTTGTATTCCAAGATTATTAAGAAGATTTTATAAAAATTTTCAGATATTTCAAATTATCCTATAATCTTTTAAATTTATTAGTATTTTTATTTTTAGGGTATTATTCTAGATATATAAAATGCCAAATAAGAATCTCAAGGATATTATTAATATATTATTATTATCCTTGATTTAATTATTTTTAGATGGCATCTTATCCTAAATATCTTATAATATCTTTTTTTAGTTGTACTAGGGTTAGAAAGTTTTTCCGGTCGAGTTGTACTAAGTTATTTTTCAGAGTTTGAAATAAGAATTTCTTTTACGAGTAAACTTACTTGTGCGTTTGTATTATGGATAGAACACGGTGAGATCACAAAAGTCTAATCATCTCTTGTGATGAAACCCAGCTTTTATAGCTAAGGATCTAGAGACAAGTTCATCTCTAGAGTTTTATCTCATCAAATTGTAAAACATGTATGTGTCTCATGTATAAAAGGAGTGTTATTTTGATTTAATGAGAAAAGGGCAAAATGATAATATTGGTATGGGAGTTATTGGAAGTTATAAAATATATAATTGTTGATAGGTGCAATTATCATAAAGTGAAAAGGCATTTGTTTTCAGAAAAGAGAAATATATAGAGAACGAAAAGGCCTTCATTGTCTGCCCATGAAAAATTGTATCTAATCTCTATCACAAGAAGATACAAATAAAAGAAGAGAAGGTCAAGACTCTGAGAAAGTTTTCCATCATAAAAGATCTTTTGCAATTATGGATAAAGGTTAGTGCATTTAACATTATTAAATGTGAAAACATGATTTCCTAAGATCCTTAATAATTGTACATGTTCTTGCATGAAAACCCTGATATAGAGAACACAAATTTATGTTTTACATGTGGTATCAGAGCGTGTGTTTAGGAATTCATATTTTCCATGTATGATTATGAATGGCTTCTTGATATTGAAAAGTTAAGGTTTATAAAATTTATGATTTCTAAAATTTATGTGTTACAATTATCACTTAAGTTTTATTACTATTTGAGTTGGATGGTGGTTATTGATCTATGTACCAATGTTTCGTTACTGGATTCACATTATTTCTCTTTTCTCTTGAACGACTATAATACCGATTTGTTGAGATTCAAGGAATCATATAGGGGTTATTTCTTGATTGTTACTGTAATGCTGTTATTGTTATTTCCCATTCATGTATCTTCTATTGCCCCCTTTCATATGGTGGTTTTTATACCGAAAAATTTTATAGGATAAATATCATTTTTACTATAATTGATTATCAATTACAAGAATCAAATTGCAAGTTCAATGATAACACTGTTGAATTACTTGCTTTGAGCATGACATTAAATCCAAGAAACATGTACAAGTCATTAATAGTGATGATATTTGCAAACTTGTTGATAAATTTTATTCTAGAGATTTCACAGAATAGGAAAAATTACATTTAAAGATGGAGTTACAACATTTTAAGCTTGACATCTCTAAACATCCAAATTTGATTAATTTATCAACTACATCTGAATTACATCAAAATCTAGCAAAAACTGAAAAGTCAATCATTTACCTTCTTATTGATAGAGTGATTAGACTTGTACTTACTCTTCCAATTTCTACCGCAACTACTGAAAGATATTTCTCTGCTATGAAGATAATCAAGAATATGTTCTAAATAGAATGGAAGACCAATTTTTTTATTATTCTTTGATTACATGTATTGAAAAAGAAATTGTTTTGAGTTTTAAAATTAATTCAATTATAGATGAGTTTAACAATATCAAAACATATAGAACAAGAGTCAAGTGAAATGATCTTAATTTCTGTAATAGAATTCTTTCAATATTTTGTATATTAGGTCTGTATTGTACTTCAAATACTTTTATTTATGATTTAGGATTTATTTTCGCCCCCTGTTATTAAAATTCATGAGTCCACCCCTGTGCATACGTACATATGTAGAGTTAGTGACCGAAAGTTTGGTAGCCGCGTAAGAGAATTATGAGCCAAAGTTAGGTAAAGACTCGTTTTGGAAAATAAAATAAGTTTTGCCAACAAGTTTTTTTTTGGGTTAATTAATCCATTCAACAACAACAACAAAAAAACACGAAAGAGAGTTTGAAGGATTCATATGCATATATTTCCCTGTCTGGTTTCTTTAAACAATTGCGATAGATGTTTATATTAAATGGCTTTTAAATGATTCATTTAGTGACATCTTGTTTTCTTAAATATTTAACACGCATCCCAAAATTAAAACATCAAGGGGAACAAAAGCGTTTAGAAGATAGAATGATGGCTACGTCTTTGTATTTACACATTGTGAATTTTATAATTACAGATGATTTTGTGGCTATGATTTTATGCTTTTTAGATGTTGTAAATAGTAATTATATGAATGTTAAACATTTAAGTTTTGGAATTAATTATGGTGGACTTGTTAGTCATTAAAGTGGTCAAATCCTTATAAATTTTTTTAATTCCAAATATTATGGTGATGTTTCAATTACCCATAACCAAGGTAGATCTTTTCATAGACAAGGTGCCCCCCCAAAAAAAAAATTAATATAATGCAAAAATGTATATTATCTTATAGGTTAAATACCAATTTTGCCATGGAAGTATTGGTAAGGGGGCACCCAGCACCCGAATGTTTTTTTGTATCATTTTTGCCCCAGAAGTTTACAAACATAATAATCTTGCTGATCGATTGATATTGACCATTGGATCGTTGCTCTCTTTGTAAACTTCCAGGACAAATTTGCTCCTAAAAAAACTTTTGGGGCATATTTGCTCCTTTTTGTAAACTTCCGAGGCAAACATGATATCAAAAAAACTTTCGGGTGCTGAGTACCCGCTTACCTATACTTCCGTGACAAAAATGGTATTTAACCCTTATCTTATATATTAGACTTGTTTAGATACTTTTATTATACATTTGGCCCCTCCAAATATATATATTTTTAATTAGTTAATGAGTATACATTTGGCCCCCAAAATAATATTTTTAAAAAAAAAAATTAGTTAATGAGTATACATTTACCCCTCCCCCCGAAATATTTCTTTCAAGATCTGCCATGCCCATAACCTTGATGCTATGAAAGTTATGTTTGTGTTGTGGGTGAATTGAAGTTCGTTATTATAGGTCTGTTACGAATCAACCCAAAGGTTGGTTATTTATCTTTATAATAATTGAACATGAATGTTGGTATTGTCTATATACTTATAGTTTTATTTAGACAGCCAAAAATGATAAATATTTCTAGTTGGGGTATGTATCACTGCCAAATTATGTGAAATCTTTATAGCATCATTATGGTTGAATGTTGTATATTAGTGGGTCCCCAAAGGTGAACATTGATATGTATTGAATGAATTTTGTTTGATTTGTGAAGCATGTTAGTATGTAATATGTATGACTCAAAGTTTTAATGTTTTCAAATTTTTTTATTCCATGCAGTACATGTTGCCGCATATTCGCTATTCTCAACTATTGCAGCATTTAATGGATTGAACTTCTCTGAATGGAAGGAGCAAATGGAATTTTACCTTAGGGTAATGTATTTGGATTTAGCTCTTAGAGAAGAGAAACCTAGTGCTATTACTAATAAAAGCATTGAGGATAAAAGAAACCTTTTTAAGAACTAGGAAAGATCCAATAAGTTGAGTTTGATGTACATGCGAATGAGCATAGCAAGCAACATTAAGTCAACTTTCCACAAACTGAAAGTGATAAAGAAATGCTAAAACTTTTGGAAGAGTGCTCCAAAACTGCTGACAAGTCTCTTGCTAGGACACTTATGAGTACACTAACCATCATGAAATTTGATGGTTCATGTACTATACATGAGCATGTTGTTGAAATGACAAACATTGTAGCAAGATTAAAGTCATTGGGAATAGAAGTGAATGAAAATTTCCTGGTGCAATTCATATTGAACTCATTATCGTCTAAGTATGGTTCTTTCCAAATGAACAAGACAAATGGAATGTGCATGAATTGCATAGTATGCTAGTTCAGGAGGAAACCAGAATTATGAACCAGGGAATTCATTCCATCAATTATGTGAAACATCAAGGAGCTGAAAAGAAAAGTAGTAAGAAGGATGAGAAGAAGGGAAAGGGACCATTAAAGATCAATGAAGCCTCCTCTTCTCAAATCCGCAAGAAGGAACATGACGAAAAAGGATGTCATTTCTGTAGTAAGGTTGGACATTTCAAAAAAGATTGCCCGAAACATAAGGCTTGGTTTGAAAAAAAAGGTAAGCCTAGTGCTTATGCATGTCATGAATCAAACCTAGTTGAAGTTCCTTATAATACTTGGTGGATTGATTCTGGATGTACAACTCATGTTTCTAATACGATATAGGGATTCTTTATAACCCAAACCACAAGACCAAATGAAAAGTTTGTCTTTATGGGCAAAAGAGTGAAAGTTCCAGTGGAAGCTATTGGGACGTACCGTTTGATTCTTGTCAATGGACATCATTTGGACTTATGTGAAACTCTTTATGTACCTAGTATATCTAGGAATTTAGTTTCAATTTCCAAACTTGATAAAGATGGATACTCTTTTAAATTTGGTAGTGGTTGTTTCAATTTGTACAAGCACAATCATTTGATTGGTAATGGTACTTTATGTGACGGATTATATAAATGTCTTGATAATCTATATGCTGAAACACTTATGACTCTACATCATAATGTTGGCACTAAACGTGCTTTAATAAATGAACGTTCTACTTACTTGTAGCATAAACATATAGGATACATTTCCAAAGAAAAATGGAAAGATTGGTAAAGAATCAAATCCTTCTAGATTTAGATTTTACTGATCTGAATGTTTGTATGGATTCTATTAAAGGTAAACAAACAAAACACATAAAGAAAGGAGTCGCAAGAAGCAATCACCTTCTTGAAATTGTACATACTTATGTAGGTGGTCTTTTTTATGTTAACGCTTTCAATAAATAAAGATACTTCATCACCTTCATTGATAATTTTTCACGTTATGGTTATATCTATTTGCTACATGGAAAATCTCAAGTTGTAAATGTTGGAAATTATGCCCTAGGGGCAAGTCATTGTACTTTAAATGTTAATGTTATTTAAAGTATTCTCCTTTAGTTATCATTTCATTTGCATGTTTATAATGATAACTGATCCCTGGATATATCTAATAGATTATCCTAAATGTCCCTGGTCGGTCATCTACGCGGGAGCGAAGATGAGATAAGACCAGTATGACTTTGATGAGGTATGGAGATATGAATCAAAGTCATAGGCACTTGTAAGAGTACAAGGTGCTGGATTGACCCACTATGAGAAAGCTGCATGGATTTAGTCATAAGCTTATCTCATGTATAACCGCGTCACAACGCCCTTTGACCTGAGATCATCATGGATTCCTACATGAGAGTCGCTGATCTTTGACCTAGTCAAAAGTCACCTTTGACCGGGTGATGATAAATGCTTGGATCAGGATCAGTGGTTTTCATGCAGAGGAATGTGAATGGTCAAGATGGAATTTGTCCCTCACATTTGTAGAGAGATAATACTGGGCCCCTCGATGAGTGAGTCTGAGAAATGTATGGCCATACTACAATGGAAAGGAGTTTCCATTTCAATTGTTAGACTACTCAAGAATCGAGAAAGTAATGGTCAAGAACAGGAAGTTGACATTATCCATGCCTCATCCTTGACCAAGTTATCGCGTGACAAAAGGGACGTGACATGGTTGTATGATAGGTTGTATCGTATCATCGATCCCCATATGAATTGGGTAGTCGCAATGTCTTGCTAGAGGCCGCTTGCGATTTGTGGGCTGGTACAATATTGGCCCACTGCCAATCTCATGTGGGCCTACATGGTCACACACAAGAATAGCCCAACACGAGCAATAGTGTTCAGATTCATTGAATCTTAGATATGTCTAAGATTTAATGAATACAACATTTAATCTAGGATGGATATATGTATACATGTGTATATATATATATACATAATTTCGAAATTAAATAATAATAATATTATTTAATAATGATATTATTATATAATATTTGTTTTATATTTAATTTATTTGATAAATTAAATATTTAAAACAAATAGAGATATTGTATCTCAGATTTGATTTTCGAATAAAGATGTGGTATATCTCATATTTAATTGAGTTGAGATATAGTATCTCAAATTTAATTAAATAGATATATATCATATCTCAGATTTGATTTTCGAATAAAGATGTGGTATCTCATATTTAATTGAGTTGAGATATAGTATCTCAGATTTAATTAAATAGATATATATCATATCTCAGATTTGATTTATAGAAATAAATTAAATCAGCAGGCTTTTAATATGGATTAATTAAATAGATTAGATTAGATCTGTTGGACAGATTTAATTAAATTATTTAATCCAAATTCGAAATTCAAGGACTAATTGATATTAGTCTTGAATATTTTAATACGGCCCAATTAGGGTTTTAGAAACTCTATAAATAGATATTGATCTAAGTCGTATTAGAAGTATGAACGAACAAGCCTCAAAAGAAGTCCTAGAGAGAAAAACAAGAGACACAAAGTAAGAAGGCGCTAGCACGCTGCCGTACGTGTTGGAAAGCTGTTCGGTGTGGATACCGGTAGAGGGAGTGGATTCGTAGAGTCGGCTCCTAGAGATTGATCGAACAAGGAGGTGTTAGCCCACGTGTTTGCAAAGGTCGCTCACAAGTTGATTGAACAAGAAGAAGGTGTTAGCCCACGTGTTCAAGAAAGGACGCATACAAGCTCATATAGGTATGGTTTCTCTAACGAACCTTGATCTAAACGCCGTTGATAGATCCTCTTTATGGGATTCGTAAAATTTAAAATGGATGAGATTCCTTCCGCTGTGTGTACGGATCCCAACAGTGGTATCAGAGCCAGGTCAACCGTGCGTTTAGATTGGGTTTTCTATGTGCGAATATATGTGATATATATGCAATAACCGAATCCTATATGCGTTGAGATCGATATATGTTTAAAACCGATTTGTTTATGCGTTTAAATTGATATATGTTTCCTTGACCCCGCCCGCTAACCGACTAGCGGGACCGCCGTAGGGACCCCGGCTGATTGTTCGTAGATGTGAATTTAATATAACTTGGTTGAGAAGTAGTCAACTCCAATCAATCAAGATATGAATATGATTCATCATATTAAAATTCAATCAATCAATCAAGATATGAATATGATTCATCATTTTAAATGCGATCAATCAATTAAGATGTGAATTTAATATAACTTGGTTGAGAAGTAGTCAATTCCAATCAATCAAGATATGAATTTGATTCATCATATTAAATTCAATCAATCAATCAAGATATGAATATGATTCATGATATTAAATTCAATTAATCAATTAAGATGTGAATTTAATTAACTCGATAATTTAATCACGATATTTTTCTTTCATATTGTACAAATTAATATTTGTTGTGATTAATTATTCAAAGTTGTTTGGGTATGGTGAACAACATGGCTCTAGAATTTACAAGTGTTGTATTATTTAAATATGGACTGCGAGCCATGCCTCTCTCTAAATATTCTTGATGTACATTCTCTTCTCATCTCACTCCCCTCAATGTTAAATGAGGTTTCTCTTGATGTATTTCTCCTTTTATTATTTAGAGAAGTCCCCTCATTGGCTTGAGAGGATTATAGGTTAGATGAGCCATGTTGTGTCACATTTTAATTATGTTTTGATTAGATCATTGCATGATTAATTTAGAGTTTATATGAGATACAATCGTTATGCATTCATATAAGTAGAATTAATAGGATTAATTAGATTATATCAAATATACCCTCTAAATAAAATCTTAAGTCGTAATGCCGCCAATTAATGAATACTTGTCAAAACCTAGATCACCCATTTGTATGTTCCACCAAAGTGGATGCACTTGAGTTATCTTGGTGAGACAAGTGTGGGTAATGGTGATACTCAACATTCATTATTGTCTTGACTTAATTGAGATTATCAAAACGGTTTTGGATCTCAAGGCATTAGATGGGATTAAACGTGTCGGGTCATATGATGATAGAATCCCATAAAGATCTAAGAGTTACATGTGATGTAATTGGCAAAGAGGTTGCCTACCTAAATAACTTGATTTTTAAGCGTCCTGCCAAAGCGGACTTAAATTTAAGCCAAATATGGATCTTAGCCCACTAATTATAATGAGGGTTGTTAATTCAAAGTGGGAGATTATTAATCAACTTTGCATATCTTTTAGTTGTAGAATCATATCGTCTAGTAATACTGCAACACCATCAATGCGATCAGTCCTTAAGAAGGACGAACTCGATGGGACAAACTTTCTTGACATGTTTGGGAACTTAAGCGTTGATCCTAAACACGAAAGAAAGGAGTATCTCATAAATCAACTCATTCCTTACGAGCCTGCAGCCAATGCTCCAAGAGCTCACAAAGATGCTTACTTGAAGCATCACGATGACTCTATGGATGTAGGATGCCTGATGCCTGCCACTATGGTTCCATATCTACATAGAGATCTAGAACTTGTGGAAACCTCTGAGATGATTTTTCATCCTATGGAAATGTTCCAAAGAACAGCAAGGCAAGAGGCTTAGATTCCCATGTCCCGGGAGTTAGCTACGGATGTGATCTTGAACTCACTCCTAGAAAGTTATGATAACTTTGTCATGGATTACAACATGAACAACATGGAGGAATCAATTTCGAATTGCATGGGATGCTCAAAACAGCTTGAGCGAGCATTAAGGAGAAGCCCAAGACTGTTTTGTTGGTTCGAAAGGAAGGGGTATGAAACCGAAAGCCAAGAAGGCAAAACCTCTGAAGGATAGGGTCTGCTTCTTCTACAATGAACTTGGTCATTGGAAGAGGAATTGCAAACTCTACATCGAAGATCTGAAAAGAACAAGAAGGATAGAGGGGCTATCGCTTCACGTATCTATGTCATAAATATTCACTTTTCTACTTCCTCAACATGGGTATTAGATACTGCATGTGATTCTCACATTTGTATAAATGTGCAGGATCTCAAGGAAAGTTGAAAATTGAATGGACTTATCTATGACATAAACTACGATCAAGTCAAATGATTTGAATCTGACCTACCTATGACATTGTCGTCTAGGCTATATAAATGAGAAACGCATTTCAAAACTCCATAGAGATATGGATTTCTTGACTCATTTGATTTTGAATCATTTGATACATGTGAGTCTTGTTTATTGGGAAAGATGACAAAGACACCTTTTACTGGGCATAGTGAGAGGGCCACTGATTTATTGGGCCTCATACATA
The DNA here is from genome assembly GCA_025563575.1 of Acacia pycnantha. Taxonomy (NCBI): domain Eukaryota; kingdom Viridiplantae; phylum Streptophyta; class Magnoliopsida; order Fabales; family Fabaceae; genus Acacia; species Acacia pycnantha. Next base: position 438,615 of record JAMWYP010000182.1, on the reverse strand, counting down.
CTGATGTGTGTGGACCAATGAATACATCTGCCAAAGGAGGTCATTTGTACTTCATTACATTTATAGATGATTTTAGTAGATATGGATATATCTATCTAATGAAACATAAGTTTGAATCTTTTGAAATGTTCAAAACATTCAGAATGAAGTGCAAAACCAACTTGATAAAACAATTAAAGCACTTCGATCTGATCGGGGTGGCGAATATTTGAGCCAAGATTTCATTGACCATCTTAGGAGTTGTGGGATCATCTCACAATTGACTCCTCCTGGAACACCACAATGGAATGATGTTTCTGAGCGGAGGAATCGAACTTTATTAGATATGGTTCGATCCATGATGAGTCAAACAGATCTTCCACCTTCCTTTTGGGGTCATGCCCTAGAAACAGCTGCGTTCACACTAAATCGTGTTCCATCAAAGGCAGTTGAAAAGACACCATATGAGATATGGACTGGGCAGAAACCCAGTTTGTCATTTCTTAAAATTTGGGGATGTGAGGTTTACGTTAAACTGCAAGCCTCTGATAAATTATCATCCAGATCCTCAAAATGCCTTTTCGTGGGGTATCCTAAGGAAACTAAAGGATACTATGTCTATATCCCTACTGATAATAAAGTGTTTATTATCCGAAATGGTATCTTTTGGAGAAAGAGTTTATCTCTAAGAGAACCAGTGGGAGTAAGGTGTACCTCGAAGAAGTTCGAGAGCCACAAGACAACGTAGAACCACAGATGGAAACCGGAGAAGACTCACAACAAGTTGTTGAGCCTGCTCAAGTAACACAAGGCCCACGAAGGTCCGATAGATCACGGCTACAGCCTCAGAGATATGGATTTCTAATTACTGGAAGTCGTGATGTTTTGCTCATCGAGCAGAATGAGCCAACTACCTATCGAGAAGCCGTGGTGGGACCAAACTCCGAAAGATAGCTTATTGCCATGAAGTTTGAAATGCAATCCATGTACGACAATAAGGTATGGACCTTAGTCGACGCACCTGAAGGTGTAAAAACCGTTGGGTGCAAGTGGGTTTTCAAAGAGAAAAATAACATGGAAGGCAAAGTAAATATCTTCAATGCACGACTAGTTGCAAAAGGATTCACTCAAAATCATGGTGTGGACTATGATGAAACCTTTTCCCCAGTTGTAATGGCCAAATCAATCAGAATCCTTCTTGCCATTGCATCATATTATGACTATGAAATATGGTAGATGGACGTCGAAACAGCCTTCCTTAACGGAAAGCTCCTTGAGGATGTGTACATGACACAACCTAAGGGTTTTGTGCATCCAGAGGACTCTGTAAAGTATGCAAGCTTCAAAGGTCCATTTATGGATTGAAGCAAGCATCTCGGAGTTGGAATCATCGTTTTGATGAAGTAGTCAAAGAGTTTGAATTCATTCAAAACATTGATGAACCTTGTGTTTACAAGAAGGTTAGTGGGAGCATAGTTGTATTTCTAGTGCTTTATGTAAATGACATCCTACTTATAGGGAATGACATTCCTACCTTGCAGAGTGTCAAGTCTTGGTTAGGAAAGTCTTTCTCAATGAAAGATTTAGGCGAAGCCACTTACATCCTAGGGATCAGGATCTATAGAGATAGATCCAAGAGGCTGATAGGCTTAAGTCAGAGTACATACTTAGACAATATACTGCATAGGTTCAGTATGCAGGATTCTAAAAGGGGTTACATGCCCATGTCTCATGGCACCCATCTCAGTAAGGACAAGTGTCCTCGTACACCTGATCAAAGAGACCGCATGAGTAAGATTCCATATGCCTCCGCTATTGGATCTATCATGTATGCCATGTTATGTACTCGACCGGATGTCTCATTTGCCTTAAGCATGACCATCGATATCAACAAGATCCCGGTGAGGATCACTGGATCGCTATCAAGAATATCCTAAAGTACTTAAGAAGGACTAAGGACTTATTCTTGGTATATGGTGGATTGGAAGATGAGCTCGTGTCACAAAGTTACACGATGCGAGTTTCCAAACTGATCAAGATGATCTAAGATCGCAATCTGGATATGTATTCATTTTGAATGGTGGTGCGGTGAGCTGGAAGAGCTCTAAGCAGAGCACTGTAGCTGATTCTGCAATAGAAGCTAAGTATATAGTAGCATCGGATGCAGCTGAGGAGGCCTTTTGGATTAGTAAGTTCATTAATGAACTAGGGTGGTTCCTACCATCTCAAATCCAATAGACTTGTTCTATGACAATAGCGGCGCTATTGCGCAGACCAAGGAGCCTAGGTCACATCAAAGGACCAACCATATACTCAAGCGATTTCATCTTATCAGAAAAATCAATGATAGAGGTGATACAAAAATTATGCAAAGTACCAGGAGAAAACAATGTCGCTGATCCTCTTACTAAGCCGCTTGCACAAGTAAGACATGAGCGTCATGTTAGGGTAATGGGAATTAGGGTAATTAATGATTGCACCTAGTGTAAGTGGGAGTCTGTTGGAAATTATGCCCTAGGGGCAAGTCATTGTACTTTAAATGTTAATGTTATTTAAAGTATTCTCCTTTAGTTATCATTTCATTTGCATGTTTATAATGATAACTGATCCTGGATATATCTAATAGATTATCCTAAATGTCCCTGGTCGGTCATCTACGCGGGAGCGAAGATGAGATAAGACCAGTATGACTTTGATGAGGTATGGAGATATGAATCAAAGTCATAGGCACTTGTAAGAGTACAAGGTGCTGGATTGACCCACTATGAGAAAGCTGCATGGATTTAGTCATAAGCTTATCTCATGTATAACCGCGTCACAACGCCCTTTGACCTGCGATCATCATGGATTCCTACATGAGAGTCGCTAATCTTTGACCTATTCAAAAGTCACCTTTGACCGGGTGATGATAAAGGCTTGGATTGGGATCAATGGTTTTCATGCAGAGGAATGTGAATGGTCAAGATGGAATTTGTCCCTCACATTTGTAGAGAGATAATACTGGGCCCCTCGATGAGTGAGTCTGAGAAATGTATGGCCATACTACAATGGAAAGGAGTTTCCATTTCAATTGTTAGACTACTCAAGAATCGAGAAAGTAATGGTCAATTCATCCTTGACCAAGTTATCGCGTGACAAAAGGGACGTGACATGGTTGTATGATAGGTTGTATCGTATCATCGATCCCCATATGAATTGGGTAGTCGCAATGTCTTGCTAGAGGCCGCTTGCGATTTGTGGTTTTATGATGGAGAATGTTGATTGAAGAAAGAAGCTCTTGCACAATATAATGGGAATATCATAATATTAAGGAAGCAAGAGGTTATCAAATGATTTTGGGGGATAATCTAGAAGGAGAGAAGAAATTGAAGAAGGGAAGAACTTGCAATGCAATGGAATATCTTTATTGAAGTTCTTATATTGATGCTAGAAGTATCCAAGATCATATGGAAGTTTGGAGCGGATCAATTCGAGTTTAAACCATCAAAAATCAGTTCCGGGATGAGCAAACTCGAGTTCATAACTTGCTGGTACAATATTGACCCACTGCCAATCTCATGTGGGCCTACAGGGTCACACACAAGAATAGCCCAACACGAGCAATAGTGTCCAGATTCATTGAATCTTAGATATGTCTAAGATTTAATTAATACAACATTTAATCTAGGATGGATATATGTATACATGTGTATATATATATATACATAATTTCGAAATTAAATAATAATAATATTATTTAATAATGATATTATTATATAATATTTGTTTTATATTTAATTTATTTGATAAATTAAATATTTAAAACAAATAGAGATATTGTATCTCAGATTTGATTTTCGAATAAAGATGTGGTATATCTCATATTTAATTGAGTTGAGATATAGTATCTCAAATTTAATTAAATAGATATATATCATATCTCAGATTTGATTTTCGAATAAAGATGTGGTATCTCATATTTAATTGAGTTGAGATATAGTATCTCAGATTTAATTAAATAGATATATATAATATCTCAGATTTGATTTATAGAAATAAATTAAATCAGCAGGCTTTTAATATGGATTAATTAAATAGATTAGATTAGATCTGTTGGACAGATTTAATTAAATTATTTAATCCAAATTCGAAATTCAAGGACTAATTGATATTAGTCTTGAATATTTTAATACGACCCAATTAGGGTTTTAGAAACTCTATAAATAGATATTGATCTAAGTCGTATTAGAAGTATGAACGAACAAGCCTCAAAAGAAGTCCTAGAGAGAAAAACAAGAGACACAAAGTAAGAAGGCGCTAGCACGCTGCCGTACGTGTTGGAAAGCTGTTCGGTGTGGATACCGGTAGAGGGAGTGGATTCGTAGAGTCGGCTCCTAGAGATTGATCGAACAAGGAGGTGTTAGCCCACGTGTTTGCAAAGGTCGCTCACAAGTTGATTGAACAAGAAGAAGGTGTTAGCCCACGTGTTCAAGAAAGGACGCATACAAGCTCATATAGGTATGGTTTCTCTAACGAACCTTGATCTAAACGCCGTTGATAGATCCTCTTTATGGGATTCGTAAAATTTAAAATGGATGAGATTCCTTCCGCTGCGTGTACGGATCCCAACAGTAACTGCTTTAGAGATTTACAATGATGAAGTTGAAAGGCAATTGAACAAAAGGTGAAAGTTGTCAAGTCTGATAGGGGTGATGAGTATTATGAAAGGTAGGGGTGTTCATGATGCCCACCACCCTATCCGCTCGTCCGCACCCAATGAAAAATTGCCCTGCCCAACCCTAAAAAGCGCAGCCCAAACAAAATTGGGCACAACTGGGATGGGCATTTTTGCAGGCTGGGCTAGGCATCAGGCATGGTATGCCGCCCTGCCCAGTAGTGCATATAATATTTTTTTATTTTTTAATAGAATAAAAAAAGTATTTTATATTTTATATTTTTTTATAAAATAGTATTATATATTTTGTGCAAATTATATAACTTATAATAAAAAAATAATATCTTCATATCTTATTACTTCTTATTTTGTAATGTAATTGTTGTTTTATTTTCTTCCTAGATGCTGCACATGAAGAAGGGGGAATGTAATGGTTACGGTTGTCAGTTGGCTAGTGGTGGATGAAGTAGGCAATTTACAACCTTTAAAGTTTAAACCAAGGCCAAGAGCCTACAATTACTTGTTACTTTTACATGTAAATGATGTAATAATATGCTTTCTTGTAGGTGATTCTATATGCTTCATCCTTTTGACATTTTGGGGCCTTGATGCAACCTCTAGGAGTTTTGGATGTCTACAAGGCTTTAATTTCTATTTTTTGATGTCTTGTATTTAATGGATTATGGACTATTTTTTTATGCCTTGTTAAGACATATATTGTCTTTTCAATTTTATGACTTAATTTGTAGACTTATTTTGAAATATTTAGAAGTGTAGAATTATGGATGTTATTTAATTTTCCAGTTACTTAAGCTATTTTTTCACATAGGGTATGACAGGGTATCACCACTTGAGCATAGAAGGGCCGCCCTGCCCAGCCCATTATCACCCTGCCCAAAAATGTTAAGGCTTCTATCGGGCAGGGCCGGGCACTGGGCTGCATTTTGCTGCCTAGTGATCTTTCGGGCAGGGTATCGGGCAAGGGTCTCACCCTGCCCAACCCTGCCCAAGAACACCCCTAATGGAAGGTATGATGAAAGTGAACAAAATCCAGGCCCATTTGCTAAATTCTTTGAAAAGCGTGGTATTTGTGCTCAATACACAATGCTAGGAACACCACAACAGAATGGTGTATCAGAAAGGCGTAATAAGACCTTGTTGGATATGGTTAGGAGTATGTTAAGTAACTATTCTTTACCCATTTCATTGTGGACTTATGCTCTAAAGACTGTCATGTATCTATTAAATAGGGTTTTGTTCGTTGATTTCCATAATAGCAAGTGAACCAATCGAACAAGTAATAAAGAGTAAGTAGACTATCGTCTCACAGAGACTGAGATACCGATGATGATACTAATTTACGCAAACAGTTGTGTACAAAATTAGAAAAAAAGTATGATTGGTTTGGGGTTTTTTGTGGTTATAACTAACAAGGAAGAAAACAAACAAATAATCGTAGTCGTAAGAAGATATCAGTTAAAAGATAGGCTGAGCATCAGATTTCATCCTAAGCATATCAATCCCCCAGTTTGCCTTAACACATTGCTATAACAATTATACTGCACAGCTTTCGCAATGCTACAGCATAGCTGCCTTTCACAATGTTATTTAGTTAACCCACCACTATATTATATAGAAGCTTCTGCGTCCTATACGTACAACCTTAACTATACTTCTCCCATATGCCTATGGCGATTTTCTAGTTCTGATTATCTTTCCAAATCAAGGTGTTATGGTTATGAGCGGTAGACCCATTCATGAAGCCTACAATGATAGGTCAAGCCTTGCACCAACCTGCCTAGCAAACACTGTCTGTCATATGCCTAACCCCGACTCCCTTCCAGTAAGCCAAGGCCACTGATCTAGCCCATAGCTTTCGCTAATCGACGGGAAATAAGAATACTGATAAACAAACTGAATTTATTAAATTAAAGAACTAGAAAACTGGGTTCATTCTACACTCAAGAATCCATCCTCACTTAGCCAAAGGAAATTTAGTTTATGACTGATAAGGGAATCACAAATCAAATCACAGCAGAATAGCCCATGACAAAGATAAACTAAAAATCAACAGAAGCAAACAAAAAGTTTATCGGAGGTTTCGACGGCATGAGAAAAGCCTGTCACTTGACAACTCCACGTCTTCTTGTCTTCGTCTCACTGCAAGGAAAGATGCTAGGTTCTTCTGGAGTTCTCGTGCTTCATAACTTCTCTCACTCTTCTTTCGAGCCTAGCCGAATAGGAATTTCTTTTTGACTCTCAATGACTCGATCCCCTTAAGGTTGGCTGTCTTTTCCTTTTATAGTCAGGTTTACTCACGTCGTAAGTTTAGTGAGCTGGGCCTTTCCAAATTATCAAGTCCAACTGGTCCAACTTTCCAAATTCGGTAGATTGATTCTACTGATTCTGCGGTATTTTCCAAATCTAAATCTTTGATCCTCCGCATCTTCTAATCCAATACGTCAACAATCTACCCTTGCACTAACATTCGTCCATCAACCTACACTTATTTCATGAAAAAGCCTCTAGGAAAAGTCAGAACATATGGCGCATAGCATTGCTTCACCTACGTTGTTATAGCATATGGGTTGCATTGTATTGCAGCTTGATATGGCTGACCCGATGCTATAACATTGTATTGGTTATGCTATGTGTGTTCATAATAACCCTTGAACTTGTCTTCTTCTTATGCACATGTATAGGATAATTATGCATTTATCATGATTTATAAGATCTATCTTACATTTCCCTATATGTGTGAATTATGACATATTTGCTCAGATTAAATGCTTTTAAGCTCATATTCACTAAACAAAACAGTACACATGGTAGGGAAAACATGACATGATTAGTACTCATCAGGTTCCTAGTATGGTAGTTCCAAAGACACCTTTTGAACTGTGGACTAGAAGGAAACCTAGTTTAAGGCACCTACATGTTTGGGGTTGCCAGGCAGAAATTAGATACTACAACCCACAAGAAAAGAAACTAGATGCAAGAAAAATCAGTGGTTATTTCATTGGTTATCCAAAAAATAAAATCGAAAGGGTATAGATTTTACTATCCTAATCATACCAAAAGGATTATTGAAAACGGAAATGCTAGGTTCATTGAGGATTGTGAAGTTATTGGGAGTGAAACACCACGAGAGTGGATATTCAAGAAGTTAGAGTACAAGTTCCCTTGAATTGTGTCTCTAGTAAAGTTATTGTTCCTCATGTTATTGAACCGATTAATAATATGAAGAACAATAAATGAATGATCCCACTACTCATGATAAAATTATTGTTAAAGAATCGAATGAACCCATTGTAGAAGAACCACAACAAATAGGATTAAGAAGATCTCAAAGGGGAAGAAGATCTGCTATTTCTAATGATTATGTGGTATATCTACAAGAGTCTGAATTCGACTTGGATATTTAGGATGATCTAGTTACTTTTTTACAAGCCATGAATAATGAAAATGGTGACAAGTAGTTAGATGTCATGAAATATAAGTTGAAATCTATGAAACATAATGATGTTTGGGACCTTGTTGAGTTACTAGAAGGGTGTAAGAGAGTTGGTTGCAAGTAGCTCTTTAGGACCAAACATGACTCTCATGGTAACTTGGAAGGCTATAAGGCTAGACTAGTTGCAAGGGGATTCACTCAGAAAGAAACATTTTCACCAGTTTCTAAGAAGGATTCTCTAAGAATCATTGTGGCTTTGATGACTCATTATGATACCCTAGATGGATCTAAAAATTACCTTTCTAAATGGGAATTTACATGAATATGTGTACATAGACCAACCAATGGGGTTCATAAAAAAAGGAAAAGACCACATGGTGTGCAAATTAAAGAAATCAATGTACGGACTTAAACAAGCTTCAAGATAATGGTACCTTAAATTAAATGATACTGTTGTTTCCTTTGAATTTAAAGAAAACACCGATGATCAGTGTATATATCTGAAGGTCAGTAGGAGCAAGTTTATATTATTGTTTGTATATGTTGATGATATCTTGCTTGCAACTAATGATTTTGGTCTTTTAAATGAGACTATTAGTGCCTATTTGGCCTAGCTTATTTTCAGCTTATCTTCTCCTTATAAGTAGAAGCTAAGACAAACAGAGTTTAAGAAGTTTCTCTCTAGTAACTTTGAAATGAAAGATATGGGTGAGGTAGCTTATGTGATTGGGATAGAAATATTATGTAATAGATCAAAAGGATTGTTGTGCTTGTCTTAGAAAGCATATATTAAAATGGAAAAATGCTATCAGCTCCAACTCCAATTCAAAAAGGAGACAAGTTTTGTCTCATGCAATATCCTAAAAACGAATTGGAATAAAAAGAAATGGAAGGAATTCCGTATGCATAACTTGTTGGGAGCTTAATCTTTGCTTAGACTTATACAATACCAGATATTAGCTTTGCAGTTGGAATGTTGGGGTGATACCAGAGAATCCTGGCATGGGTCATTGAAAAGCTATAAAGAAAGTTTGAGATATTTGCAAGGAACTAAATGTCACATGCTTGCTTGTAGGAGGTCTAACAACCTTGAAGTAATTGGATACACGGATTCAGATTTTGTAGGATGTGTGGATACAAGAAAATCCACTTATGGTTACCTATATCTTTTAGTTGGAGGAGCTATATCATGGAAAAGTGTGAAGCAATTGGTAATTGCTACATCCATTATGGAAGATGAATTTGTGGCATGCTATAAGACCATAATTCAGACTAAATGGCTATGAAATTTTATTTCTAGGCTTGGATTGGTCGACAATATTGAAAGGCTGCTGAAAATTTATTGTGATAATTCCGTAGCAATCTTCTTTTCTAAAAATGACAAGTATTCAAAGGGTACTAAGCACATGAAATTGAAATACGTTGTTGTTAGCACCGATCTTATGATAGTTGATCCCTTGACGAAGGGATTGCTGTCCAAGATGTTCACTGGTCATTTGTTTAGTATGGGAATTATGTTAGCTAATGAATGTTTATCATTATTGTAATTATTGACTATTGACACCTTGAATTCAATTATGTATGAGTTTCTAAAAGTCACCTTGTTTTCAAATTTTGTTTGCATGCATGCAAAAATGATTATTTTGAAAAACATGATTTGTCCTTAATGAAGATATTATAATATTGTTGTGGGACATAATGTTTACTTCCATTAAAGTATCATGTTAGGAAGAAATAATATTGTTGTGGGACATAATGTTTACTTCCATTAAAGTATCATGTTAGGAAGAAGAACTAATATAGTGGTACATGGAAGGAAACATGTTGATTTGATAGCATAGAACCGCCATAACTCATATTGGCTTTTATTTCTAATCATGATGTATGATGTGGCCAATGTATGGAACCTTTAGCCTTATATATGCACATTATGATGAATTTTCATTAAATCATGAAGGGGACACTTTGTGACATGAGCTAAGTGGGAGAATGTAAAATATGTATGTGTCTCTCATGTATAAAAGGAGTGTTATTTTGATTTAATGAGAAAAGGGCAAAAACGTAATATTGGTATCAGAGTTAATGGAAGTTGTAAAATACATAACTGTTGATAGGTGCAGTTATCAGAAAGTGAAAAGACATTTTTTTTCAAAAAGAGAAATATATAGAGAATGAAAAGGCCTTCATTGTTTGCCCATAAAAGTTGTATCTCATCCATATTACAAGAAGATACAAACTAAAAACTTTGAGAAAGTTTTCCATCATAAAAGATCTTCCACAATTATGGATAAATATTAGTGCATTTAACCCTATTGAATGTGAAAACATGATTTCTTAAGATCCTTAATAATTGTGTTCTTGCATGAAAACTCTAAGATAAAGAACAAAAATTTATTTTTTACACAAATATCCATTTTACACAAATATCCATTACTTTTTGGGTTTTGTAATATAATTCCCACATCAAGTAATGGGTTAAAATTTATCACAAAGAAATAATGAGTTATGTATATTTAATGAGGATAAAAAAAAGATTTGTTTAAAATTTTAGACCAGTAGGATTTATTCTTTATATTAAAGACCACCCATGTAAAAGAAAATATTTCTTATAAAAATGATTGGATAGAGTACTAACTGCTGAGAGAGTAAGGGGTATTGATTATATATATTTTTAAGAATGCTCCCATTTGAAATTTGTTACTCAATTTACTTAACTTATAAACTGGCATGTATAATATAATGTTATATATGAGTATTTTAAGAAGATCATATCATATTTGATATGGTATAATTAAGTAACCTATCAACTTTTTTAATCTACTCAAATTAATTAAGATCTCTTATACTAAAGACTAAATGAATTCAACTTTTCTTTTTTACTTATCAAAGTGTAACCCATTATTTTAAAATTGGGTATGAAAAAAAATATATTTACTGCTTAACACAATCTAAATTACATGAATCAAATTTAACTAGTCCATCTTTTGAAAAAAAAAATACTAAATTAAATTATTCAACAAAAAGATAAGATAAAAACTACATATCTTGACCAAAAGTATTATAATATTTATATTATGAATTTAATATCTATGATAAATATTAAACCTACCTAAACACAAATATTGCTTGATTGACAAGCTATATGGTAGGAGGACTGGGTCCCCCATATTGAGACATGAAAGGGGTAGTAACAATGAATTGTTCATTGTTTTGGTCAATTTCCCTTTTGACATGATCAGTCCATTTGTGGAAAAGTCAAATTGCTAAATCCTTGGAGTCTTTCAATCAAATACCAATTATCATCAAAATATATAACTCTTATAAAAAATAAAATAAAAATGTTAATAAAACGAAGTTATTTAATTAGAACTAATGGGCTCCTATTCGTATACGTTATTTGTACCGAGTTTGACAAAAAAAGTATACTATTATTTATGATTTAATTTAAATTGTAGTTTTTAATCATAATGTGTGTCAAACTTTTTGATAAAATAATTGTGTTATTTTTTTAAAAAAAAGAAAGTTTCACCTAATTATTTATTTTGTATTGAGGCCTCATGAACAATATATTATTATTATTTTTTAAAACAATCTTGTCACACAAAAAAAGCTCAGGGTCTAAAATATTAATGAAGAATTAGGGATAAGAATTATTGACTTGACTGTTTAATTTGAATATTTTCAAATATGGTATAATGTTTGTTATATATATCATATAAAAAAAATTGTATATTGATTAGATTAATTCATTTTGTGGCGGCAATAATTGGGATACATAGTGACACCCACTACATTATTGACTTTGTCATTCTATATTTATTGCTTGCTTTTTGGGTTAACGATATGACATATTATGTATTTATATATTGATGATTTGGTGAAAGTTGAAATATGAAAATAATTAAGTCTCTATGGTCAATTACATAATCATCACACACCTTTTCATAAAAAAGCACATTGTGTGTGTGGGGCCAAATTGATATTTACTCCCTTTATTATTTAACTTAATACTAGTATGTTTTTTTTAAAAAAATTGATGTTTTAATTTAGAGTTAAGGTACAGAATTGCCAACGGACTATTATCCGATGAGCATCTGGCACAAAAAACAATTGAGGATACCAAAATTACCAATCAACAATCAAAAAGTGAAAAAAAACACAATTAAAGTGTAAATTGGCCAACGAACTATTACCCTGTCACTGTCTTGGTGTCTCCGTCTTCCATTGACTGTCACAGTGTCGGTGACGTCAGCGTCTCTAAAGCTTTCATTGTTGCTTGATGTTTCACTCACCCTCTTGAACTCATCAAGGTTCATATATGTAGCTTCAGGGCGAGAATCACACACCGAAACGACACGTACCTTGCACCCTGGTTCCATCCCTTCGATGCCACAAGCAGCCGTCACTACTGCACAACGCATGCTCGCATGGGTCCTATCTCTGTTGGTGTTTGCCTTATCCAACAAGAAAGCTTAATCGCTCTTTTGTCCAACGTCTTTGCTACCGTCCTACGCCAGTGCCTCATATTTTAACGTAATTGTGATAGTTTTTTTAATAGTTATTTGGTACTTTTTTTCCATTTTTAATTATTTATTGGTAATTTTGGTACACTCTATTGTTTTTTGTGCTAGATGCTCCTCGATATAATTCGTTGGCAAATATACACCTTAACCCTTTAATTTATAAGGATTTTTTGCAAAAGGTTAAGAATAGTTAATTTATTTAACATGAAAATGCCTCTAAAAAATAATAAATTGCTTGACCCCAATCAGTTGTATTTATTTCTTGTTAAAAGAGTCATCGATCAACTGTATATCTAATGAGTGGTACTCCTTTATGTTCTTTTTATAACAACCTAAAATATGAATTGTCTTGATCCTTTTTGATAAAAAAATGTCTCAACATTTAATGATTTTTTTTTTCCATTTGTGCCCCCATTAATACACACATATATACAATTAAAGTGTTAATTATACTTATGTTTTTCCATATTTCTTTCTTTTACTTGTCTAAATAAAGACATACTTGGAAAAAAAAAAAAAAGAGAGAGAGAGAGAGAGTGTGTGTGTTTATTTTAAAACATATTTATTATTTTTAATTAATTTTAACCACTTTCTTAAATCACGTAATTTAGTTATCGTGTTCTTATAAATAGGACCGGAGGGAGTATATTTGAAAGAAAAAATATCTTAAGAACATTAATTATGTATTGATTTGTGTGAGTCAGATAAAAATGATTTATATATAACAATAAACTAATTTGAGTTCCTGGTGCAGGGGCTTAAGCTTCTAATAAATCATATGATACTAATCATAATATTGTGTTAATTTATTCATAAATTGGTAGTTAATTAAATAACTAACTAATCATATATCTTTTAGGTATCCCTTTCTTCAATACTTATTTTGATATGGGAAATTCAAACTCAATAAAATTTATATGTCATTTAATTTTAAATTAGTCATTTTTTAAGAAGATAAAGTGCAAGATAAGATTCTTATTGATTTCCAATTCAAAAACTAATGATCCAAATTAAAAATATAAAATTTGAATCCCTTAACGCATATAAATGATTAAGAAATTAACATAACTAGCAATTGTTTGATCAAGTGAAAAGGATCCTTAAAAAGAATTGAGTGTGTGAAGGAAAAAATCAAGTTAAGAAAATTACTCTTTTACAACTGGAGAAAGCCAAGGCAACTAATTTTCCTTTGTGCATTGTACATTGTATTGTAAACGTATGTATTCACACGTGCACAAACTAATAATAATAATAATTTTTAAATTTATGTATTTTGATTCAAAATTGTTAGCATTGCGAAATTTCAATGAATTTTCTGTCATTTGGTGCCTTGTTGACCTTCACTTGTGGGTCAGTTCAATCAACAATAAAACAAAAGCAAAAAGAGAGAATTAGCGGTGCACTAACAATTAGATATCTATGCACAAAACCACGGAAGCGGCTTTGGTCCGATGCAAAGGACCATCCACTACACTTTTTTGCCTAATAAATTATTACCGCATGCGGTAAATTATTAGGTGTTTTTTGGGCAGCGAATCGTCCTTTGCATCGGACCAAAGCAGCGTCCCAAAACCACCCCAAAAAAAAAACCCCAAAAAAATGTATTCCTAAAACCAATCAAGGCATACGAAATGAACTCCTCAAGATTTCTATATAAAAATATGATACACATTTTGACAGAAAAATATGATAAAATTAATTATGTAGATGATATTGATCATAAATAATAAATATAATAACGTATTTTGTAGAAAAATTAATTAAATTTTAATTCAGTCTTGACCGAAAAATTTAATTAATTCTATACCTATAATTTTTAATTGTTTGATCCATCAGACGGAAGAAAAGTGCATAATAAATTAATTTAAGACTTTGACTTTTATGAGAAAATTTAGGAAGGTATGTATTTCACTATTTCCGTATAGAATGAACATGAGGACAAGTCGTATATGATAATTAATTAATAAAAAAATATTTTCTGCTAATTATTACTCCCTGTCCTAATTATAAGAACTATTTACCAGAATTTGGAGAGATTAAGGAGAGAAGTTAAATTAGTTAATTATAATTATTTTTAAAAAATACCCCTACTTAAAATTGAAAATTACATCAAGGTAAAATTAATAGGTGAAGTAATGTCTATTGTCCATTGCCTCGAATGATCAGTGGATCTCAATTTAGGGTTAAAATTAAAACATTAATTTTTATTAAAGAAAAGAATGCTCAAAGCATCTGCTAATTCTCGTGATAGACTTTTTTTTTTTGGACAAACAATTCTCATGATAGAATATAAGCGTGTTGTTAAATTAATTGTTGTGGATAAAGTATTAGTAGGAGTGATATGAGAAAAATATAACAAAAATTGCTCAAAATTATTTTATAAGAAAAAAAAGTAAAATTGAGGTATATATGACATTAAAGGGTTGCAAATATTATTTACTTTGTAGAATATATATGTGTATTATTAAATTATTTTTGTTTTTAATTATTATTGATAAAGTATCAATAGCAGTATTTTAGGAAAAAATTAACAGAAGTTAAAACTTAGTCTTATAATTAGAACTAAAATCAACTCTAAAATTATTCCTATAATTAGGATCGGAGAGAGTATAATTTATAAGGTCCAAATAATTCCGTAAATATTTTTTTGTTTATAAAAAGAAAGATTTGTGGGTCATATCTATAGATGTTTTTTTTTTTTTTTTGTGGGTCATATCTACAGATAGGATTGATCATAGAACGCATCATATTGTTATTACCTTATATTACGTCATGGATGACAAATATATATATATTTTTTGCCAACGAATATATTTTCTTATACACACAGACATGAGACATCAATGTTCTATTTTTTTCCCCCGACTTTCACCGCTTTATAGATTGGAATCATGATCACCAAAAAAATATTTGGATAAAATTATCAATTATATATTTTTATCATTATTATTCATCAATGAATGCATATACATATAATATAATAAATGAAAAACTATTTAAAAAATTAACCAAATAAAATGTCTAGTAAATTAAAAGAACTCATTTATTGTAGTAAAAGAAAAAACTTATCCGTCATATTTCATATCATAGCTAAGATTTTGACCCACTAGCTCTCGATCTTCTCGTCAGTTTCATGAATATCAGCCCCTCAAAAAATATGGACACCCAAAAAAACTCATAATAATTAATTCCATATCCTCACCAAAACTAGTTTCAATGCTTATCGTTGCGAATCCACTTGCATTGTCCTAATACAGTCTCAAAGATCACTGAGTTTTGAACCGTCTAGATCTTTTACTATTATTCTCTCTTTAAAAAAAAAAAAAACTATTTTAATGTATATAAAACTAAAGCAAAGATAAATGAGACGTCAAATTATCAAAAAAAAAAAATTTTTATTAAAAATTATCAGTTATATATTTTAAATTTAGATTGTTGAAATTGTATTTGGACGATAATTAAGCACCATCATTTCGGTGATCACTGAAAACTGTTTCAATACACTAGGCAAAACATAAATTATAACCACTACTACTACTTTTGTATATGTGTCCGGTTTCTCTCCATATCAGCTCTCTGCCCATCCTTCATCATCTACAAATCTTGGCTGTCGAAATCTTGATTCAAGGACCTAGAATACTTTTTTTTTTTAACCGCATGTGGTTTTAAAAAAAAATATTTTAGATCCTTGGATCAAGATTTTGACAGCCAGGATCAAAGATGAGGACTGATGGGCAGAGTATCTATCTGCTTCTTCGTGTGTGTATATGCGCAAAAGGCAAACAAATATTGGTAACTAAAAGTGGGTCTAAATCCAATAATATCTTGTGTGTGTGTATCTTTCTCAATATCATCAGTTGCTACTATATATCCCCTCTATGGCTCTATCTCTCTAGCTACCCCACTCCCTACTGTGCAGTTTAATTTTGGACCACTAATTTCCAGTCTTCTTCTTCCTCAATTATATTAATTAATGGCCTCTCACAAGAGGAATTGAACATAGAGCCAGAGTGGCTGCTGCTCTTGACAGTTGAATACCGTTATCACTGCTTCCTAATATTAACGGTGGTGGTGACGACGAAGACGACGATGGCGCTTCAACTTTCAGGCCTCCTCGTAGTTCCTCTACTTCTTTCTTCAACCTTCTGTTCTCCTTTCTTAGATTTTCGCAACATTTACTCAGCAACTCACAATCTAATTCCGTTTGCTTCAACTTCTTCCTTCACACAAAAAGAAAAGGAAAAACAAAACATCAATTCCCTTCTGTTTGATTGGTTTCGGTAAACTTGTATGAGGAGTTTTATATACAAAAGCCTTATTCTTTTTAACTGTTCCCAAACTGGCTGGAAATAACTGAGTTTTTACATCTTAACCTCAGCTCGTGTTCCCAGAAGATCATTATCAGACTTTTGCAGAAGTTAATGATATTAATAGGAGAAATGTCATCTCTCTATGGTGGGAAATACTATAAAATATCATAGTCATGTGTTAATTTGGACTGCGAAATATTGAATAATTATCACATAAAAATGTTATATTTGACCTACACACACACATGTTTTACAAAAGGTTTGGAAACTTAAAGCCATATATAGATCTCAGATAATGACGTTATATGCAATATATACCCAGAAGAGAAAACATGACAGTTTGTTTAACAGTTTAGGCGGCATCGTACCGACAAGCTATTGGATCCATGAATACGGAACCTTTTTCAAGATAAACTTATAAACATGCCAAATATACCTATATACACACAAAGTCACACACACACATATATAAGTGTATATGTATGAATATGTGTATATGTATACCTTGCTCTTCTGTTTTGAAACCAAACTTCGATCTGTCTGGGCTTTAAATTCAATCTCTGGGCAAGTTCTTGTTTCTGGAGCTGCATGGAATATGAAATAAGAAGAAACCAAAATTAACCCACATAACTTTCCAATTTTACCCTTCTGGGTAGGTAATTAAGAATTACTAACAAGAACCAACATATTCAATTCTTATGAACACAAAACTCAATATCCTGCAGTTTCATTAACGACACCCTCAAGAATCATTCTTAATCATCACACCTGAATCTGGGTGAGAGATTATATACAGACTATATGAGATAGAAATTAAATTAAATATATATATTTTAATTCACTAAAAAAAACAGTGGATTAGAGATTCAATTGAATGATTTTGCTGTCAAATAGATAGGCCCTAATTAATTTGACTTAACGGCGGAATTGTATCGCTAAATTTCATCACTAATTAACTAATTTTTTAGTGATATACATATAGGGAGAGAGAGAGAGACTTACTGGGTTGGGAGAGCTACGGAGCTTAAAGCTATCTTCAAGCATGGCGGATTGTTCCTTGGTGAGTCTCAGTTTCTTTCTGCAAATATTCCTATGACCGCTCTTTTCATCATCATCTTCTTCTTCTTCATCGATTGATCTGGTCTTCAAACTGATAAATTCTCTATTAATAATGGATTCTTTAAACTTCTGCTTCTTTGATGGCATCACATAGCCTCCTATTCCAGACCCTAGACTCAGCCTTGTGTTGCATATCGTTCCATCATCTTCCATGGCAGAGAATTAATCAGAGAGAGAAGAGAGAAGAGAGAGAGAGAAAGAGAGAGAGAGAGCGATGAAGATGAAGGAGAAGAAGAAAAAATAAAAATAGTTGAAAGGGGGAAATTATAGGGTTTATAGGAATAAATATACAAAGCAGATTTAGTACAGATTTTATTGTTGGGTTTGGTCTTGGAAGATTCAATTTCAATCAGTTATTGGAGGGCTATCAGGAAAAAAAAATTAAATAAATAAAATTTTGACATGGAGCAAGTAATTAATAATTAATAGTATTAATTAATCATATGGTTATAGAACTTTGTATGGATATATTTTAGGGAAAATTACGCGTAGGTCCCAAGAAACAAAAACAATTATAAAATAGTCCCTTAAAATAACAAAATTACATAGAAGTCCCAAGGGACTTTTTTGATATTATTTATATTAACAACAGGAAATGTCATATTTACAACAGGAAATACCTATATTTACAATAACATTTAAATATCTGACCATATACAACAGAAAAGGTTATATTTACAACAGGAAATGCCCATATTTACAACAATATTTAAACACCTGGATTTTGAACGTAGAGAAGTCATTTACAACAGAAAAAGACTAGATTTACAACAGGAAGTGCTGTATTTACAACAAAATTTGAAATTTTAACATTTACAACCGAAAAAGTCATATTTACAACAGTAAATGCCTATATTTACAACAATATTTAAACACCTGGATTTTGAACGTAGAGATGTCATTTACAACAGAAAAAATCTATATTTACAACAGGAAGTGCTGTATTTACAACAAAATTCAAATTCTGTCCATTTACAACAACAAAAGTTATATTTACAACAGGAAATACATATATTTACAACAACATTTAAAAACCTGGATTTTATTTCCATACAAATAATATTAAAAAAAGTCCCTTAGGACTTCTGTGTAATTTGGTGATTTCAATGGACTTTTTTGTAATTATTTTTGTTTCTTGGGACCTGTGCATAATTTTCCCCATATTTTATGGAATAAATAATTGAGAAGAAGAAAGAGTAGAATGGCTAAGAAAACAAATGCGTTATAGAATTGTGATCCCTTTTAGGAAACCAAAAACTTCTTTTATTAGTGACATAAAAAAATAAAATGTTCGACTTTTCAATTTTGTTTCAATTCTTAATCCAATTTTCTTTGTGTGTACGTCTGCTTTCCTAGTACTTTCTTGTGATCCCATACTGCCTTGTTTGGTGGTTTCAATTCAAACTTTTTTCTTTACCACCTACTCAATCCATCCATCAATATCCAAGAATCAATAATTAGTAGTAAGAAAGAAAATTAACAATAATAATATATAAAAGATTAATAAGTTATACAAATCTTATTTGTTGTATATGTTCGGTTAAACCTAAAATTTCACTTGAGATATTCAAATATTTGTTTAAAAAATATAACCTAATTTTTTTGAAATTAATGTATTTTTTGCGAAAGAATGTACATGTTTTCTTTATATGTAATTATTCTTAATATAAATTAAATAATTCTATGCTTAATAGCACAAACTATTCTTGCGTTATGCATGTAAAGCTAAATTTCAATTTGTTCAAAAGTGTGCCTATTAGTGAATTAAGATATGCCTGCTATATATATTCCTTTGGGTCTTAAATTAGAGTTTTGAAAGAGTCACTTGTGTTGGGAGGGACAACCAAACCGGATACCAGATGATAATATTAAAAAAATGATATATTACTTTAATTAATGAAATAACATTTCAATTATGTTAGGGTTAAAAATCCACAAAAATAAGCTAATTTTTAAAACATTGTCATATAGTTAAAAACATAAATGAAATCATGATAATGCACTTCATTACACATATTACTTAAATTAATGAAGATGGAATATCACTTAGAGGGAGGTGAATAGGTGATCTCAAAAATCTTTTTCGCAAGACCCACACAGATACAAGCAAGCAACGATAAGCAGGAAATAGACACAAGGCAATTTATATTGGTTCGGTATAATACTTTGACCTACGTCCGGTCCCCAAGCACACATTGGGATTTCCACTAACTCTTCAAACGAACACAATTACACACACTGTATAGGACGATCCTTTCGCTCTCGGACTCACTCCCCCGTACAAGTTGTAATTGTACACCCACAATTAAGGTTCCACAACCTTAAGATTTTACAAAACAATAATCAAAATAAGTGTTTAGAAACTCCTCACGAGTAGATGAAAGTTAAACACTGAAGTATACAAAGATATCCGAAGATATTATTAATGAAACAGTAGTAGTTGTAATAAATTCAAATTGAATGCACAACGTTTTTTTTTTTTGTTGAGAATTCAATGCTTCTGGTATTTATAAGTGTTGACATTTATGACCGTTGAGAAGCTTTGAAGATTAGTCCGTTGAGATTCTTCAATATGACCGTTGAGGGACGAGAAGTAGAATCATCAATCTGTTCTAATATTCTTTCATTCTTTTATTCCTTTGAATGTGACCATTGGGAAGCTGAGCAAACAAAATGAAATAATCCTGAATGCCTTTCTGTATGTCCGTTGGTTGAGTGTCTTGAATGGGTAACTGCATTAAATGCATTCTGACACGTCGGTCGCTTTATCCAGATCAGAGTTAATCTGCTTTCAAAATTATCTGAAACTCACTTATCAAACTGATTAAATGATGTTAGAAACAGTAGTAATTAATGATATGAATAATCCATAAGCATACTCAGAAGATTTTAAAAGTTGGAAATTGATTTCAAGAAACAGAGCTCAATTGACTCGAGTCAAGTTCATTACTGGCTCGAGTCAGGTCTTCAAATACTGCACAAAGAACTTTTGAAATTTCCATGTGACTCGAGGCAGATAAAAGCTTGGCTCGAGTCAAGTCTTAGACTCGAGTCAGCCAAATGTGTGGCTCGAGTCAGGTTGATGAAACATTAGAACGATTGATATATGCAACTCGAGGCACAAATTACCCTGGCTCGAGTTAATGTTTAGACTCAAGTCACCAATATGAGAGGCTCGAGTCAGCCTTGTCTTTTGAATGTAACGGTCAAGAAACTTGGCTTGAGTTAATACTTTTGGCTCGAGGCAACAAATTAATGTTTTGAAATTCATTTAAAAATTGAGTCCTCTGGCTCGAGTCACACAAAGTCCTGGCTCGAGTCTTGGCCTAAACTCGAGGTAGACTTTTTGTAGGCTCGAGTCAAATGATATATATATTTTGAAACATATTCTATTACTGACTCGAGTCTCTGTAAAACGTGGCTCGAGTCTAGAGCCAGACTCAAGGCAATCTTTTGATAGGCTCGAGTCAAGATGAGATTTTGGCGATGCATGCTTAAGTGATTGACTCGAGTTTGCCATATTGGCTTGAGCCAATATGATAGAAAACAGTTTTCTAAGATGAGATTTTGACTTAGGTAAGATTATTTTGCTTACATTACTTGATCAAACACTGTTTTAAACCTTAATCATCATCAAAACACAAATAGGGAACTAACAATTAATATCCATGAGGTTAGATCAGTTTTTTTGGCCATCAAATGAGCTTAGATCAGTTTTAATTTTAGAACAAAACTCAAGTTTTATATATGCTTATTATCATCTTCTTTGATAAAAGACATCATAATTAGATGGCATTTACTCAAACATAATGGGTTATTGTTACAAATAAAACAGGGTTATAAAATAAGGAGGATATTAATTAATTAGCAAAACTATGTATCATATAATAATATTATTATTTGTTATTGTGGATTGAAACTTGCAATTAAGAAACTTTTGACATACTTTCTCGGCTCTTCACTACAAAAAAATCTTGGATTACTCACGGAATTATCGACGGAAAAAATTCCGTCAGAAATTACCTACGGAATTCCGTGGGTAAAAATTACTGAAGGAAATCCGTCGATAACTGACATTACCAAAGGAATTCCATAAGCAATTTCCATCGGTAATGTTTTCATGGGTAATTTCTGATAGAGTTTTTTCCATCGGTAATTCTATGGGTAATCCGAGATTTTTTTTTGTAGTGGTTGTTACAATAGGCATCTAACTATTTTATTGGAACTAAGAAAAGTGCTATTAAATCATTAACTTTGCCTAGAAAATGAATAAATATTTTTATTTTACCCATGTTTAAATTAATAAAAAAAAATTATATAATATTCTCTCTCATAGTTAGTTAATACCTTACATATAGGCGATGTTAAAAAAATGTGATATGCCATCAAGTGACTTATAATAAGAATCATTCACCTCTTACAAAATGTGTTTTATAGTAATAAGGATAGAATAGGACATGCATTTCAACTAACTCGCCTTCTAAATCTAATTAATGAAAATCATATTGGAATTCAGAATTTTTTCCATTCCCAAAAAGGAAATTAAAGAAAAAAAATTGTCACAATCCAGTCCTTGAAAAAAAAGGACAAAATTAATAACAATTCCAACTTGTGACGATGTCTACCATAAATGATACCCAAAAGAAGTGTGTTTCTAGTTTCTACCACTAGCTAACCTAACCCCCCACGAGGTTAGACTAGTATTAATCTCAATTCAGTGGTTACAAAAACTGATTAGTTGACATTAACACAACAATAATGATGATAGTTTAGCAATAATGTGACCTGAGAGATATAGGTTGCTGCTATATATTATATTGACACTTGGACGAGACTCACATATTAGCGTTTCCATAATATTTGGGGTTAAGGTGCAATTTTACACATGAAGTTTACCCCCGGGAGCGCCCAGCACCATGAAGTTTTTTCAGGAGCAAAAGTACACACGACGTTACGTTTTGGGAGTAAAAATACCACGGGCCGTTAGTTGACCGTGAGTTGACCGTTAACTTGGATGGAAGTGAACAGTAACGCGGGTAAAATTACACTTTTGCCCTTAGTTTTAGTTGAAATTACCCTTTTGCCCTAAGTTTTTTTTTAAAAAAAAGTAGCCCCCGGTGGGCCCCCACCGCCGGTGGAGGCCGGCGGGCGGCGGTGGTCGGCAGGCGCGGCGGTGGTCGGGCGGCGGCGGCGGGCGGCCGCCGGTGGTGGGGCCGACGGGCGGAGGGGGTATTTTTAGTTTTTTTTTTTAGTTAAAACTAAGGGCAAAAGTGTAATTTTTACTTAAAACTAATGGCAAAGTGTAATTTTTACTTTAAACTAAGGGCAAAATGATAATTTTCTCTTTTTACTTACCATCAGTGTCCACGTCAGCATGTCAGTCCAAATAAGCGCCACGTCAGCGTTCCATCCAAGTTAACGGTCAACTGACGGTCAACTAACGGCCCGTGGTATGTTTGCTCCCAAAACGTAACGTCATGTGTACTTTTGCTCCTGAAAAAACTTCGTGGTGCTGGGCGCTCCCGGGGGTAAACTTCATGTGTAAAATTGCTCCTTAACCCTAATATTTGTACCCCAATATTGAAGACATTTAAGTTGTTGAATATTCAAGAAACAATTCACACGTGTTTGATGAATTTTGTCTTTAATATAAGATATATTTACTTACTTTAGTTAGATTAAATAAGTTAGTTAAGTTAATTAATATGACGTATATTTTTTAAAACACTTACTCATATTCTTTAATTCTCCTTCCTCTTTAATTATTGTTGAGAAAGTATCAATAAAAATAAATTAGGAAAATATTGACAAGTGTGAAAAATATAAAGAAAACTCATTTGTAGGTACCTATACTTTTATTCAATTTTCAATTTAGTACTTTTGTGTGATAAGAGGAGTTTAGCACCGTCTACGACGTGGAGGTGCTGCCGAAATGAAGGACCGATTATGGAATTGAATAGAGGTTCCTCATAACTAAATACTTTAATTTTGATCCGTCAGTACCATTAACTCCTATACATGGGCTAACATAGCTAATGGAGTAAAGTTACAAGAGTGAACGATGTTAATAAAGCAAAATTAATGATTTAATTGAGAGGGGAAAATAAGCAAACACAGATAATAAATTAAAAAAAATGAGTGAAAGCATAGGTACTTACAAATGAATTTTTCTAAAAATATCTTATATTAAAGACCGAAAAAATAGTCTTAATATTACGGATCACCCAAATGAGAGGCAAAGTGTTGGTTTTAAAAATAAATGGTTACATATTATTGAAAACTACGTTTATTGTTTGTTTGTGATAAAATAAGAAGTGGCGGTAGTGATGATTCGTCAAGACATATGCTGGTTTTATGCAGTGTTTGTATCTTTGTGAGGACATTCATGCAGACTTGTCAGAGACTTACATTAATTGACTGAGTCACAAAGCAAGTGTGGAATGTGTTAAGGAGATCCTTGTAGGCCCTTTTGCTTCGTTCACCTTATGGTCTGTTTGGCATGTATAGAGTTGGTAAAAATAGCCGGTCTTTCACGGGTGAGAAACTAAAAAGACTAGTTCATTTAGACTTAACTAAAGAGTAATCATCTCTTTAGGATACACTCCCTCAGCTCTTATAAGTTGTAATTAATACACCCACTCTCAAAGTCCTACTACCTTGAATTTCTTTACAAAAATGATGAATATAATTTAACTCTCTTATAGAGTAGATAGATAAACACTAAAGATTAGATATCTGAAGATATTGCACAGTAATGAAGAAATAGTAAATGCGTATAGTTCGTTTGAGCATTTTTGTCTCCGATAGTTCAATTGAATTAAATGCTTCTACTTATATTTGGTAAAGGCAATTAATGACCATTGAGAAGCTTTCAATGAGCCGTTGTGAGTATTAAATGTAGCCGTTAGGAGATGGAGTTCGTCCGTTACTCACACGCTTCGATTCTGCAACAGATTGTCGTCATTCAGCCGTTTTGACATTCTTTTTGTTCTTCCCGTTGGATGATCAAGCATTTAATTAGGGAAAGAGGATAGATATGCCTTGTGGATTGCTCAAAGAATGGTTGCCAAAATCGTGCTTGGTTTGTTGGAATTGCATTAAATGCATCTGACGTAATCAAATGCTTTTTGATTAATCTGTAGTTAATCCTTCATCTAATTATCTGAAACTCATTAGTAAACTGATTAAATATAGTTAGGAACAATAATGAGTGATGATAAGAAGTTATCAAATCACAATCAAAGATTTAAGTTTTACGGACACGGTGATTTGCAAAACCAAAAATGCTAACTCGAGTTGATTTCAAGTTCATTCGAGTTGCTGACTCAAGTTGACCATTCCACACTTGAGTCACAGAGTCATCTTCTTTGAAAATATATTTCAAAGGATTAGTGAAGATGTCTCTTTATGAACTTAGCTTGTGTCTAAAATATGTTGGGATCCGTACACGCAGCGGAAGGATTCTCATCCATTAAAATTTTACGAATCCCATAGAGAGGATCCATCAACGACGTTTAAATCAAGGTTCGTTAGAGAAACCGTACCTATACGATCTTGTATGTGTCCTTTCTCGAACACGTGGGCTAACACCTTCTTGCTCGATCAATCTCTAGGAGCCGACTCTACGAATTCACTCCCTCTACCGGTATCCACACTGAACAGCTCTCCAACATGTACGGCAGCGTGCTAGCGCCTTCTTACTTTGTGTCTCACGTTTTTCTCTCTAGGATTTCTTTCGCGGCTTGATGGTTCGTCCTTTTAATATGACTAGATCAATATCCTTTTATAGAGTTTCTAAAACCCTAATTGGGTTGTATTAAAATATTCAAGATTAATCTCAATTAATCTTGAAATAGAGTTGCTGAAGACCGTTGTAAACTCGAGTTTCTACTTGAAAACTCGAGTTTTCCTTGTCCAGAGACACCAGAGATGCTGAAGACATTACAAATTCGAGTCAGTTAGTGATTAACTCGAGTTTTGAGTTCCAAACTCGAGTTTTGTGTCCTAAACTCGAGTTTTCTCATACCAGAGAAGCAAATCATTGGGGCGAAGTAGGAAACTCGGGTTTTTCGATCTGAACTCGAGTTTGCTCATCCTAGAACTGATTTTTTTTGCTGGTTTTAACTCCGAATTGAGCCATTCCAACTTCCATATGATCTTGGAGATTTCTCGCATCAAAATCATTGGGATTATGTTGGAAATTATGCCCTAAGGGCAAGTCATTGTACTTTAGACATTTATGTTATTTAAAGTATTATCTTTTAGTTATCATTTTGTTTGCATGTTTACGTTGATAACTGTATCCCTGGATATATCTAATAGATTATCCTAAATGTCCCTGGTCGGTCATCTACGCGGGCCTTTGACCGGGTGATGATAAAGGCTTGGATCGGGATCGGTGGTTTTCATGCGAGAGGAATGTGAATGGTCAAGATGGAATTTGTCCCTCACATTTGTAGAGATAATATTGGGCCCTCGATGAGTGAGTCTGAGAAATGTATGGCCATACTACGATGGAAAGGAGTTTCCATTTCAATTGTTAGACTACTCAAGAATCGAGAAAGTAATGGTCAAGAACAGGAAGTTGACATTATCCATGCCTCATCCTTGACCAAATTATTGCGTGACAAAGGGGACGTGACATGGTTGTACGATAGGTTATATCGCATCAACGATCCCCATATGAATTGGGTAGTCGCAATGTCTTGCTAGAGGCCGCTTGTGACTTGTGGGCTGGTACAGTATTGGCCTGCTGCCCGTCTCATGTGGGCCTATAGGGTCGCACACAAGAATGACCTAACATGAGCAAGAGTGTCCAAATTCATTGAATCTTAAATGTGTTTAAGATTTAATGAATACTTATTTAATCTAGGATGTGTGTGTGTGTATTATTAAATTCGAAAATAATAATGATATTATTTATTGATAATAATATTATTATATATAGTATTTAATTTATTTCATAAATTAAATAACTATAATAAATTGAGATATTGTATCTTAGATTTAATTTTCGATAAAGATATTGTATATCAGATTTAATTTGAATTGAGATATTGTATCTCATTTTAAATTAAATATAAGGATATCATATCTTGATTTAATTTATAAATATAAATTAAATCTGAAGGCCTATTAATTCGGATCAAATAGTTAGATTATATCTGTTGGACAGATTTAATTAATATTATTTAATCTAAATTCAAAATTCGTAATTAATTAGATTAATTTTGAATATTTTAATACGACACATTATTAGGGTTTTAGAAACCCTATAACAGATGCTGATCTAGTCGT
The DNA here is from genome assembly GCA_025563575.1 of Acacia pycnantha. NCBI lineage: Eukaryota > Viridiplantae > Streptophyta > Magnoliopsida > Fabales > Fabaceae > Acacia > Acacia pycnantha. The sequence goes on along the minus strand of JAMWYP010000182.1, from coordinate 411,279 downwards.
ATTAAACACGTGTATGAATTAGACGGCCGCGAAAACAAAACCCTAGATAGAAAAAGAGAGAGACGCAAGAACACTGAGGCGCTAGCACGCTGCCGTCAGTGTTGGAGGCCGTTCGTGTGGATACCGGTAGAGGGAGAGGACACGCGAAGTCAGCTCCTGTCTGATCGAACAAGAAGGCGCTAGCCCACGTGATCAAGAAGCACGGACAAAAGATGCCACCTCGTTCGACACGTATGACGTCTCAGGCGCACGAGGTTCGAGGCGCAAACGAGAACGGAAGCAAGCAAGCTCGCATAGGTACGGTTCTGAAATCTAACCTTGATCTAAACGCGGTTGAACAATCCGCCTAAGGGATTCAAAAAGTTTTTTATTCCGCTGTGTGTTTGGATCCCAACAGATTACCTGCGTGAGGATATACTGGATGTGGAAGGCTTGGGCTGGGGTCCGTGGGCAAGAGGAGATGGATTATATCTGAAACAAGAGTTCGGGTCCAAGAATGATGTGCAAGCCGCAATAAAACATTATTGCATGATGGAACATCATGAAGCTGTAGTGGTTGAGAGTACTACAACCAAATTGTCAATGAAATGTCGGAATCATGAACAAGGTTGCGATTGGAGAGTAAGAGCAATTAAACCGAAGAATAGCAACACTTGGGTGGTAACTAAATGGGTTGGAAATCATAGTTGTGTGAGCAAAATTCTCTCCCAAGATCACAAACAACATGATTCTGAAATTATTTCCGAGGCCATAATAGGTACGATGCACAATACCATTTGATAATTTGTGAATTTATTTGTGTTTATCAGTGAACATAAATAATATTCCTAGTGTACACTTTTTGTGATTGGTTTTGTAGACATGGTTAAGGAAACACCTTCGGTAGCTGTGATCATGATACAAGAAAGGGTGATTGGAGTGTTTGGTTATCATGTTTCTTATAGGAAGGCATGGAAGGAAAAACAAAAAGCAATAGCTAAGATTTACGATGATTGGGACGAGTCATATGCGTTTCTGCAAAGATGGTTCGAGTACATGTTGAAATTTTCCTCGAGATCTGTTTATAATATTCAACATGGACCGTATATTGTTGATCGACGAGTTGTTAATGGGATTCGGGTGTTTCAACGTACATTTTGGACCTTAAGTCAATGTCATGAGGCATTCAAATGGTGCAAACTAGTCATACAGGTGGACGGTACACATTTATATGGTAAGTATAAGAGGACCTTATTGATTGTCACCGCCCAAGATGGAAATAATGAGATCCTACCAATTACATTTGCAATTGTTGAAAGTGAAACTAAGGAAGCATGGGAGTATGTTTTGTCTTCCATACGACTGTATATTACAAATAAGGTTGGTTTATGTCTTATTTTTTATCGTCACAAAAGCATAATATCAGTAGTCGGCAATGAGGCCATTGGTTGGCAGCCTCTTAATGCGTACCATGTGTTTTGCATTCGTCATTTTGCGAGCAATTTTAATACCCGCTTCAAGGACCCAAATTTGAAGAAAAATTTAATGAAATTAGGTAATATACTCCAACTGATGTGCAGTGACATTCATTTTTTAATTTACTAGAACCGTATAATGTTGTGTCTTTCTGTCTTTTTTACAGGATATGTTCCAAACAAAAAACACTTTGATGCTTTGTATGCCCAGTTCTGCAATTACAGTAGTGAAGTGGCTGCATGGATTAAAAGAATTCAAAAAGAGAAATGGTGTTGGAGTTATGATGAGGATGGACGAAGATATGGTCATATGACAACCAATTTGTCTGAATCAATCAATAAGGTTTTCAGGGGAGCGAGGAACATGCCCATAACATCGTTGGTGAAATGCACCAATAGTCGATTTGTTCGTTACTGGTTCAAAAGAGGGACCAAACACAAAAAGATGCAATGAACAGAAAGAATTTTTCGAGTATTATTGGAGAAGCTATGACAAAAAAGGGAGAGCGAGATACATCGATGTGTGTTCGGGAGTTTAATGTGGCGCGTACCATGTTTGAAGTTGATGATCAAGGCGATACATACTCAGTGAACTTGAGCCAGGGGAAATGCCAGTGTGGCAAGTTTAATGTTAGCTCCTAATGTTTTGATGATAACAACCTAAAGAGTTTTAAGATTTTGATTCAATGAAGGAATGAATATATACACGTGAGAATTATGGAATGAACTATCTTTGCAAATGAGATTTCAGGTCACCATTCTCGAGTATGCAAAGATGATTCTCGAGAATGGCATAACAGAAACAAACAACTTCCGACATAGCTATAATTCTCGAGAATGACTCATGATTCTCGAGAATGAACCCACAATTCTCGAGAATAATACTACATTCTCAAGTATTAGCGAGATCGTTTAGTTTAAATATCCAACTCACACCAGAAGCAATTCTCAAGAACTGGAAATTGTTTCTCGAGAATGGGTAAGCAATTCTCGATTATTTGTAGATCATTCTCGAGAATGTTTGGCTCAATCACTTCACATATTTCTGGTTATATTACTGATTCTCGAGAATGAGGACTTTAATTCTCGAGAATGTTTAGTCTATCATATTCTCTGCTTTCTAAATCAATACACCATTCTCAAGTATGGTGACATGATTTTCGAGAATGCGCGGTAAAAATTATTCGTAAGTATTGATACGCGTATATCATTCTCGAGTATGGCAATTCAATTCTCGAGTATCATAGAAGCAAGCTTTTCTGGAAAGCCTTCTCTAGTAAGGATTCTCGAGAATCATAAGAACAATTCTCGAGAATGCTCCTCCTGGTCTTTCGTCCTGTCACACGAATGATTAAACACATCTGAAATTATCTGGGCCTTTATCTAATTCTGGTTAACCATATTCAAACTCGTTTATATCATATTTAATCATCTTTTTGATTGAGTTTCAGTTGATTAATCCTTGCTTAACACAAGATTGGCGGAAAAGCAAATCTGAATATCAGATCATTAATGCACGCTTCAGAGAACAGAGCAACAATCGGAATTAAAGCATGTAGCAGACAAAATCATTCCTTTTAGGAATCACTTGATGCAGCTATCACTCAGAGTCATTCACTTCACAAACAAAGGCAAATCATTTAATGATACAACGGTCAAAAATCTTCAATGGAAATCAAATATGCCTAACGGAAAATACGATGAGACTCAACGGCTACTTTCAAAGTCTCTCAACAGCATTAATGGCAATCACTATAAAATCTCATCTCATTCAATTCAGCCAACCACCGAATTCTGCACATTCAATTTTGAACTATTGCGACCAACTGTTTCATCGACTGCTTTTAGTATCTTCGGATACCCATTATACTTCAGTGTTCATTATTCATCTACTCGTGAGGAGTTAAACACCTTTATCTTTTCTGGTTTAAATCTTAAGGTTGTGGAACCTTAAGTGAGGGTGTACGATTACAACTTGTAAGGGGGAGTGAGTTCGAGTGTGGAAGGATCATCCTAAGTTAAAGAGTGTGTAATTGTGCTTAGCTTGTGTTTGAAGAGTTAGTGGAAATCCCAAGGTGTACTTGGGGAGTGGACGTAGGTTAGACCGAACCAGTATAAATTGCTTCGTGTCTATTTCCCTTCTCTGCGTCTGTTTATTTGTTTTCAAGTTTGTCTCGCAAAAAGTTTCTTGAGATCACCTATTCACCCCCCTCTAGGTGATATTCCACCTTCAAGTTTCAGGCATTTAAATTCCCATGTGCTCATGTAATTGCTGCATGTTTGGCGGTATCCCATTATGTTGAACAGTACATGGATCCAGTATTCTCAATCTACAATATTATGAATGTTTACTCTTCATCATTTTAGTTGATTGATAGTGAACAAGGAATATCGCCCGCTTTCGGACCAAAGATTATCCCCGATGAATCAAAATTGCGTGGTATGGGGCGCCCTAAGTCTACACGCATTTGCAATGAAATGGATGAGGTGGAGGTCCAACCTAGCTCCAGTCGAACTAGATGTAGTATATGTAAACAGTTCGAACATAATAAGTGTTCATGTCCTATGAAGCGCTTAGCTAATTAGTTCAAATTTACTTTCCTATTTGCTACCATATGTGCCTTTGAATGAGATGTAGTAATTTCAAGGAAAAATTAACCTTCAAGTTCTCATAATTTTATTTGATAGCTTTTATACTTATGTGCTTATAGTTTCACTTGATTTTTAATTACATTTTTGTAGTTTCAAGTTCTCATATTTATAGCTTAGGTTATATGGCATAATTAATAATTTAGAATTTGGGTAAAAGTTGATTAGCTATATGTTAGATAGAAAACTAAACTAATTAGTTCAAATTTCCTTTCCTATTTGGTAATTAGTTCAAATACAGTAATCCATGCAAATATGACATAATACAGTAATCCATGCAAATATAACATAATACATAACGCGCAATACGCTCAGGGTGGAGTATATGTAGGCCACAGTCTCGAACGCGCATCATGCTCAGGGTTCCTATAGATGCCATCAGGTCCACGTTGTGCATCAGGATTGTGCCTAAAATTGAAATCCTCAGCAGTTGCCCGTATAAAGTCATCAGTATGGTCACCTCCGTCATAGGATGTGTGGTGTCCTGACCAATGAGATGAAGATTGGAAGGATGAGGAGGTGTGTGTGTGTGTGTGTGTGTGTGACGAGTGGCTGTTGTGGGTGAGAATGAAGAAGATGGAGGACGGAGGAAGTTTTTAGATAAGGGAAGGAGTGAATGATGAGAGGAGGAGGGAAGGAGTCACGGGAGGGAGGGTGAAAGAGTGAATGGGAGAGGGAAGGAGTGAGGTTTTGTGTGTGTGTGGGGGTCGGGGGGCGCAGGAGGGGGGGGGGGCAGGGTGTGTGGGGGTGGGGACGCAGGGTGTTAGGGGAGGGCAAGGGCAGGGTGGGGGGCAAGGGGTCAAGGGCAGGATTCCTAACGCTTTAATGGCGTTAGGATGCTTGACGCCACTACTAGGTGGCGTCACCCATCCTGACGCCACTAGTGATGCTTTTGACTGCATTACTTCGGTAATTCTTTTCCAAAATGCTTTAATTAGGTACAATTTTTGGTAAAAGTTACTACATTGGTGTTTTTCCCAAGTAGAGAGAGGAGAAGAAGGAGATAGGAATTCTGAATAATTCCCAGTGATTCTCTTATTGATTCACAAACTAAACAGACTCCCTTACCATAGGTTTAGTGGGTTATTTATAAGGGCTTATTTGGAGTCTACTTTAAGCTCCTTAACGCCACAAAAAAGAGAGAAAAAGTAACTAGTGGAAAAAAATAAAAATAAAATAAAAGCCTAACATGGCCTTTTTTTTTTGAATTACAAGGCGGCAGGCACTAATAGCCTGAATTACAAGGAGCGGGATTGAACCCACAACCTCCCACTAGTTAGGGAGAATCCATACCACCAGGCTACAATACCTTTGGTCTAACATGGCCTATTTGAAATGCATGTTGGGTCTACTAGGCTTTTTGAAAAAGCACAAAGTTACTGGACTTAATTAAAAACTCCAATTTGGAGCTTATATGGTAACACACCGTGAAAGACCATCGCAGTTTGCAATTAATGGCAGCGGCTCTCTCCTTTCACTTGATAAAACAGTTTGGAAAAACAATAATTTGTTAATGATCTCATTTCAAAACATTAAATGAAGCATGGTTTTAAAAATTTATATTTAAAAAAAAAATTAAGATCCTTAATTATTATTGACAAGATTCATTGATCTTCACAGTTTGATCCAAATACGTTTTATAAATTGGAAAGGAGGTTGAAATATTTATTATATTTTTATAATTATTACTTAACATTTTTGTGATAGAATTAGAGAAAAACTTGTCAGTCATAGCAATAGGAGAAATTAATGTATTATTTGTATGCATTTTATTTTATAAACAATTTTATCCATTAAATATATTTAATTAAGGACTTTATTGTTTATTAATTTTTTTAATAATCATTTAAATTTGTTTCAAATTAAAATTTTTATTATCCCAATATATACAACTAATATGTATAGTAGTATTCAATATTATTCATACCCTTTTCAGTCATTTTTCATCTTAACTAACTTTTTAAATAATAATCCAAACACTCATCAATTTAGAAAAAAGTCACTTCTGCAAAAAGTCAAACGGGCAATCCAAACACAAATCACATTTATAACTTGATTTTTTTCCTACCGGGCTTTTACAAAAGTCATATACTCCCTCTGGTCCTTATTATAAGGCACCAACTAGCAAGTTTATTTGGTCATTCTTATAAGGCACTTGCTTGTTCCCAATGAGCATTGATTATTTTTTTTCATGTCTACCCCTAATTAATAAAGGTAATGGGTGAGAGTAATAATTAATATAATATTAAAGTTTAGTGCAATTAGTTGGGGTAATATTGGAAATTACTTAGATTCTAGGACAACTTTATTGACTTTAACTACTTTTATTGGTTTATGAGAAAAATTAGTTGATGTCTTATAATAAGGACCAGAGAGAGTAGTTTTTAAGTCACCGCTCCTACCGCTAACCCAAACAGGCCAATTTTGTAGCCTCACTTATGTCTTCCTCTTCATCCTAAGGGTCATCTTAGGATCAACTAACTAATTAATCCCTACTGTACATATAGGTCCTTATCCCTATTTTACATTCAGTTTTATTCCATAACAATATTTCACCAGGCAATTATAATATGACATATTCTGGCTCAACCACTAGAAACGGAAGAAAATAAAAACGATAGAATTGAATAAATTACACCGCTTCCAATATTTTTCCTGAAATTAATATATCTCCTTTACAATTTTCAAAATATACACACCTCTCCTAAAAATAAAAATTATATAATATCTTAACCAACTTTTAAATTTGATTTTTTTACTAAAATACCCTCGACTAATCAGAATACATATTTTTTATTAAACATACAAATAAAAGATAGGTTGCAAGATATTTATATGTTTAACCAGAAAACATATTTTATAGCTTATTTTATATTTATATGTTTAGGCCAATGGATGATACATTAAGCAAGAAATTTAAAATTGGAATATATTTTAAAAATAGATGGGGAAAGCAATATAATTTCAACAAAATTGAAGGAGTTCTATGTAATTTACTCTAACATTTATCATGTAGTGAAATCATTCCATTGCTATATTGCTTTCTAATCTTCCTATATTTCTGAAGCAACATCACATAACCAGATATTATATTCTCATATACTACCTCGTTACAAAACCTGGACTTGACACCTAGAAAAGCAGCTTCTACTTCATCCCGGTGCTGAGCACATAAAGACAGTAGGTCTTCAATCATAAACGATTGATTTAGATCAAGTCTTTTGGAAGACTCTGTTTTTTGATGGAGAAACCAAAGCCATCTTATTTGTTGATAAGGATCTTCATGTTTCTTAATTGCCACCTCTAAGCTATTCAGCACTTCCAAGAACATAGATTCAGTACGAATTTTATCAATTACATGGCAAAAAATGTTTTTCTGATTATGAGCAAGCCAATTACAAACATGTGGTGGCAAAAAATCTGCTGCAACCAAGCATGCCTTCCGAAAGGTGGGATCAGAATCGCTAACGATCTTAATGGCAAAGTGTAATAAACTCACAGAAACCAGATCAAGCTTTTGAGACCAGGATATACAGTCATCATAACAAGGTCTCTCCTGGTTTTCACTCCAGCAATGAAGTGCAAAATGAGCAACTCATTCCCATCTGTGTTTCACAGAACATATAAATTACTAGCGATGACAACAGATATTTTAATCATTGCAGGTAAGAAAAGTTAATAAAAGAACACCATATTTTGAATTACAAGTACTATTATTGAATCTTTCAAGAACAGAGATAATAGTTGCTCTAATAGCACAAAATATCAGTATATATGCCAAGCCATTAGAGTGCCCAAACTTTGAGAAAAATAAAAAAATATAGTGCTCAAACTCTTCAACTCTCTCTCACGAACTCCACTAGAAGCAAACGCAAAAACTGGTGTGAAAGAGGAGAGAGAAAATGCAAAAAGCTGTTAGAAAAGAAAACAAATGTTTCAAGCATGAAGGACCAAGTTGAAGTAACTTGTGATCAAGTCATCCCACAAATCCAAAAGAAAAAAACAGGATAAAATAGAAAATTCATCAAATGACAGGGAGAGTTAATGATTAGATAGTCCTTCTAAATAAATAAATATATACACAACATATAAACGAACTATAACATGACCCACATTAACCAAACATAATAAAATCCCACCTTTTATTTGACAAGACACTCTTCTGAAGTTCAAATCTTCCCCATTGTTCAATTGGGAGCACATTCAACGATTGGTAACATAGTACTCTTCCTTATAAGATGGATTATAATTGACATAGGCATCATTATCAAAATGATAGCATAAATGATGGTCCATCAATAAGCTTTTCAGAGACAATCTGAGTGGGTGTCCCATTATCTCATGGACGCTAATGTCTAAATTTAATGATTGGTTTAGTTTGGGTCAGTTCACATGCATTGTTTCAGTTCTCTGTTCCAAGAAAACCATCAATCAGTAGATTTTATTTTATTTTACTATTTTTTCTAGTCAATAAAGAGCAGTACACTATACTCCCCCCTCACCAATTATCAGCAATCTTAAGCATGGGCTCTTGGTCTTTCTTTATAAGCAAAAACCACCCAATTGCAGACGCAAGTAAGAGATGTTGCTCAATTTGCCCCTCATTAAATGACCATTATTATGGTAGGAACAAAGTTAAACATTCATAACAAGGGCATGTCAGTAAGAAAACAAATCAATCTGAAACATAATTACGAAGATTAATAAACTTCCTAAAGAATTATGAAACAGTTGAAATTTGCTTATAATTAGAGATGGAGGAAATACATGACAAATGTGGGTTGGAGAAAGAGTCAAGGGTCTATTATGCTTGCATGAGCGGAGAGTTCATAGACAACTAAACGTCCAAACTACAGATTTGCATTCTTTGAAATCATGAAATACTGAGAATTAGTCCAAGCCTCCAAGGTAACCTATACAATATTAGTATTTTACTAAGCTCTCAGATGTGATAAGATGATGATTCTGCAAGATTTTATGATGTTACAACAAACCAAACTCTGGCAGTATTAGTGGTTCAATCAGCGGGCTACCCCAGGTGATCATCAACTGATAGGAATGCACCATGCCCTCTCCTTGTCTACTCAAGAAAGAGGCAGAGACACGTGGATGAAGCTTAATAGGCAGTTATATTATCTTATCTCTAGGGTGGCAGTTATATTATCTTATCTCTAGGGAGTTATGTGTGTTTTATCCATAGGCGGTTATGTATAGGGAAGTTATTATCAGTTAATGGTTGTATTCTGTTTATATAATTACTGTAAGTCATTGATATGTTTTTTATGAATGAATATATGAATGTTTGAGTATTTTGGGTCAAGGACTTAGATTCTTTGTTCTTGAATATATTGGTGACTGATCTGGATCCCGGATCCATCATCAACCATTCAAACTTCTACGGTTCTTCTTCATGGACCAAAGAAGCACGCTACTTCTTTTAATTAGTCAAAGCTGGACTTGCTTTGGCTGAATGGGGACAAGGACATTACCATTAATATGACAGTACTGATTTTAATGTGGAATATCGGAATCAAGCATGCTTGCCCACAGTGGAGGATCATCATGAATGTGGAGATTATTATTTTGTTGAACAAAACTTACAATTTACCTCGGGAAAAAGTAGACGGAAAATGACATTGGACATATTTTCAAGAAGTAAAGGCGAAATTATAATTATCCCCAATCTGGATCCTCTGCTTGTGAATGTAAATATTGCATGAGAGATGAAGAGAAAAGAGATGATGGTGTAAAGGTATGTACATTCCTACAGGAACATGGCAGAGAAAGCACATCCAAAATTGATTTTACCACACAACACTGGACATCATTCAATCAATCATTGTCTTCAAAAGAAGAATGAACACCATTAAAATCACAATCTCCACCTTTATAAAAAAAAACCAATAAAGGAGGAAAATGAAATCAAATTAAGGGCCATGGCAAGCTTTAAAACTTTTTAGCCATAAGAGAAGAAAGGGAACCTTCATGACTCAAAAAATCACAATGAAATTTATTGTTACATGGTAAAAGCATTAGTTAAAATTTACTTACTCAAATGGCGGTTCAACCTCAACACTAAGGGTAAGGTGCAAAGAAAACCCAGAAGAACCATCATCACAGCCAGATTTAGTATATGCTTCATGAGGGAAACCTCTGGGAATATATAATACATCACCCTCCCTGAGCAAGAATTCTCTGCTACCAGCCATAGTACAGTTAAGATCAGAACCATGTAGATCATCATACAAGCCAGGTAACAGCTGGCTAGATTGAGAAAATACTGTCCATTGCTTGGAACCAAAAATCTGGCATACAAATACACAGTGATCATCGAAGTGACACATCAGACTCTGAGAATTAGGTGGTGTCAGGTACAAATTTGCACCCACAGATGGTTGACCAAACAAAACTGCTAATTTATCAGCAATAGCAGCAATGCTTTGATAGCGGAACTCCAAACCACGCAGTGCAACTGTATATCCATCTTTATATGCTTGTTCACACTTCAAGATATCATCTATAGTAAAATAATATGGTTCTCTTGTGCAGCCTGAATTAAAGTGCTGAGAGTAATGCACCTCTTTTCTTGAGTGCCTCTCTGTCTTAACAACTCGAATATCTTGATGGTAAGCTATAGGACAACCCAATTTACCTTTCACCTCGCTCAAAAAGTTGAGGATGTCCTGTTCATCTGAGGCAATTGGAAAACAAGATACCAGACCTTGAAGAATTGATGATAGAAGAGGAGGAACATTCCCTGTCCAGTGAAGAGATTGTATGAATGGACTAAAAATACCATTCACATTTAGATTGTTTGGTGTCTTTCCAGAAGAAAGGGTGAAAATTCCCAGTGGTTCAAAATAAAATCTTCAAAACCTGATTCACTTGTACCAAATAGACTTCCTTTAACCACTTCAAATGGTAAAGCTGCAGTCAATGAGCAAGAATTTATAGAAATCCTAAATATAGCTTCTGCAAGGCTATTAACTCCAATGTTGCTCTTACAATAATGTCCGTCTTCATTAACTTCTATAGCACCTTTGACTGCCCTTTGATGACTTACTTTTGCCCAGAGCTCTTTTAGAAGGGTCAAGAATGATTCCAAAAGGCTTACAGGGACATTCTGTAGTTGCTGAGCATCACATGCATTAATGAGAATAATAGGTGCACTAAGAAATGCCACTGAAAGTTCATGATGTTCACCCATCCCCATCTTGAGACAGTGGAGACTTCCATTTCCCTCAGACCACAGAAACAGAAATTGAAAATTTTGGAATCTGAATAGATGTGAACCTAAAGAGTGTCAATTGTTTAGTTATTTCAAAAATTGGATACTTCAACATTAGACAAAACATTGTTGCATGCATCCAGAATAAAAATTCCCTAAGAAGCTTTTTCTGATAACCATGATGGAAAATATACAAAATAATTCAAATGAAAGGATCAAAGGTTCTCTCATAGTACAAGTCCAGTTATATTTCAAGTAGAGTTTATAAGAGCATACAAAAATGAACTTTTGGATCACATTTCAAGAACAAGATTCAAATAATTTAATAATTCAAAAACAAATCAAGAACGACATAGTCTGGGGAAGAGGACGGGAGGCCACAGTGGATCATAGCCGCTGCCAGTCAGGGACACACCAATCAGGGACACAGAAACACCCTCTAACACACTCTAGTTGAGAAAAATCTACCACTCTTAATTCCAAGCTTTGAAAATTCAACACATTTTGAATTATCAAAGCTAGAAAAGTCAAATCAGATCTTTTTCAAATATTCAGCAGCCCACGTCTTCGCCGTTTACCAATAATATATTACAAACACCACCAAATTTGACATAAAATCTCTAATTACCTATCGTACACAACAAAGTACGTACTATTTATAACATTAGTAAAACGAGAGAAAATAAAACATTTGAAGAAAAGTCGCAATTACAGTTCCGTTGGGGGAGACGGAGTAGTAGCGTTGGGTTCGATTTTCTTCAACTGAATCCCATGTTTATGTGATTCATCTTCGTACACGTACCCAAATCCTCCATGTCGGGTCAGATCCATACCCGCCATTTCGTCCTCCGCCGAGATCCGTAATAGTTTGAGCTTATGAAGAATGAAGAACAGTGTACCCATGGTGGCGCTGACCCACCCGACTATCACCAGAATCTGGATCACGTGAGCACCCAATAGCCTCCCTCCACCACCCATGAACAACCCGTGTGGCCGACCCTCTTTACCCGGGTACACTTGATCCACATACTCGCTCTTTGCGAATAACGCCGTAAAGATTATCCCCCACGCGCCACAGCCGCCGTGCAGTTGCGCCGCCTCCAGCGGATCATCGTACTTCATCTTCTCTGCCAGCTTGTTGCAACCGATCAAAACCGCAGCCGCCACGACCCCACAAATAATCGCAGCCCAGGGCTCCACGACGGAGCACCCAGCAGTGATGGCAGCGAACCCACCGAGCAAACCATTGCAGACGTCCGTCACGTTCCAGTGGCCGGAGAGAATCCGCTTGCCAAAGAGTGTGGTTAAAGCAGCGGAGCAACCAGCTAATGTGGTTGTCACGGCAGTTCGGCCCACCGCACTCCACTGGCCGTAATAACTTCCTGATTCGTAAGCACTGAGAATCTTTGTGAACGAACCAGGATTGAATCCATACCATCCATACCAGAGCAAGAAAGTTCCGAGAACGACGAGAGTGGCACTGTGTCCACGAAGAGCTATGGGTCGACCTGTATGATCGAATCTGCCAATTCTGGGACCTTCGATGAGGGCACCCCATAGACCAGCAATACCACCGACGAGGTGAACCACACCGGAGCCGGCGAAATCTATCACTCCGGTACCAAAAAGTAAGTTGGATGAGTTGGTCGCACTGGCCCAACCGTCACTCGACCAGAACCAGTGAGACACGACGGGATAAACAAAGCCTGTTAAGAAAGATGAGTAGATGAGATAGGCCACAAACTGTGTTCTTTCCGCGATAGAGCCGCTGGTGATCCCAGCGGCGGCGATGGCAAAAGCCCACTGATAAAGGAAGTAGCTGTAGTCAAAGCTTGTGTCTGGGATGTCTTTAAGACCAAAAAAGTGGCGGCCGATGAAACCATTGGAGGGAGCTCCAAAGGCAAAAGCAAAACCAAAGAGATAGTAGAAGAGACCACCGGTGGCGGCATCAAGGACGTTGGTAAGCATGATGTTCATACTGTTCTTGGCACGAACGGAGCCGGCACAGAGCATGGCAAATCCAAGTTGCATAGCAAAAACGAGGTAAGCAGAGTTGAGGAGGTAGGAGCTGTCCACGGCGAAGGTGGTGTCGGAGAACTTGTTGGTGACGGCGGTGAATCTGTCACAGATGAAGCTGGCAGCGGCCGCGGCATTGGTTGTGTTGCCGCCAAATAATTGTGCTAGTTGTGCCGCCGGACATTCTGGCAAAGCCATGTTGAGTGAATCTAAGTCAAAGCTATGGCGAGAAAATAATCACGAGGGGGAAGCGAGGAGGGTTCCTGTTTTTAGTATACATCAGAATATATAGAAGGGAAGATGATGTAATAGCCATTAATTAATAAAGGAAGAGAACTTAATTAATTAAGGTATACGGCATTATTTTAGATTCCAAAATGGAATTAAAGATCTTGGATTCGAAAAATATCCCTTATGATTCAAGTTTGTAAAAAAGAGATTAAAAGAATATGATATCAATGCATTCTAACATTTGTCCCCAAAAAAAAAAATGCATTCTAATAAAACAGAATACATTTATAGAGTGAATTAATGTCTGAATGTTTCTTTCAATTTTTGGGTTATTCGTTTGAATTTTGATATATCGTGCATATATAGACTTTTTTTCTCAAATATAGAAAGAAGATTTGAAATTTAATTTTTACCAAAATTTCAAGTTAATTAGCCTTAACAATACATTAGGCTTGTTAAGCTAATACTCATTATATATTTAATAAGCTATAATTTGATTTTTTTTTCATTAAAATAATTTTATTTTTTTAATTTAAACATTTATGGATAGAAAAGTGGTAGTTTTAAAAATAGAAATAATAATTATAATTAAAATTTTATTGTAAATTTGAATATTAGGAGAATTTCATAGGGGGGAAATTAAATCCTAAGGTCCTTTATTCCTTAAATAGTTTACCTCAATTTTAAATTAGATCCAAAAGTTTTTTTTAAAAAAATTAATTAGGCCCTTATTGTTTGATTCGATAATTTTAATTTATAACTTTTATGAAATTTTATTTATGTGAGTTAAAAGTTACTACGGTGATAAATGAAACGAGGAAAATTTCATAAAATTCTATATAAAAGAATCTAGTTGGCCGTACGCGTGCGAAGTGATGGTATGAGTTGAGCAACAAAATAATAATAATAAATAAAGGTGAAATGATGTATGATTTTTTTTTTTTTAATTATTTTTGGGTCAAAATGATGGTATGATATAATACAATATGGATGCGAGCAAAAAGAAAAAAGAAAATATACTCCCTTAATGTTAAAGACTTAGTTAATTTTTTTTGGAGAGATTAAAGAAGTTAATTAAATTATTTTATAGTTTTTTTATTTTTTCTTAAAATAATTAATTTGACTAATGAAGTAATATGTAATCTAATGATAAATAATATATCAAATGATTAAGTAACTTATTTAGCTTCTTTAATATCTATAAGTGAATTAGAATCGGAGATATAGTATAATGCAATATGATAAAGGATAAATATTGATTGGATGTGGGAAGGGGAGCGGACACAAACTTTTGACTTTTCAATATATAAAGGATTTTGACTTCATAAAATTACGATTAAAAATTTCTAAATCTAAAATTATTTTTAAAATATTAAATTATCTTACTTATTAACTTTTATTCAATATTTCGCTATTTGAATTATTTAAAAAAAAAATACTTTTTTTGACTTTTAAGTTTTCAGGAAGAATTTCTCAAATTAAATCTGTACATTATACATATAATACTCTACTTAATATAAGCTGCAGCAATTATTTGGCCAAAAAGAGCTGCAATAATTATCTCTTATTTAAAAAAATGTCTCCCTATATTTTTTTGTATTTCATATCAATAATGTATATTATACATTATAAAATAACCATAGCTGAGCTAAGCGCCAGAAATTTTTGTAATTGCTACTGGCCAAAAAACAAAAGAAGTTCTTATTTATAATTGCTACTGGCCAAAAAACAAAAGAAGTTCTTATAGTTGCACCCATTAAAAATGGCGTTCCATATTTAATATACTTTAGTTCAATAATGTATTGTTATTAATTACTACCTCCGATCTTAATTATAAGAACTAGTCGACTTTTTTTTAGAGAAATTAAGGAAGCTAAATAAGTTACTTAATCATTTCATATATTGTGTATCTTTAGATTTTACATTAGTTTATTAGTCAAATTAATTAGTTTGAAGTAAAAAATAAAAATAAAAATACTCTAAAGTGATTTAATTAGCATTCTCTATCTCTCTAAAAAAGTCAACTAAGTCTTATAATTAGGATTAGAGGGAGTATATAATAACTATAGCTGAGCTAAGCGCCAGAATGTTTTATAATTGCATCCATTTTTATTTTCCTTTTGTCAATAAGAAGTTCAAAATGCAATTTGTAGTCCCTTTTTTTTCTTTTTTCTTTTTTTTTTTTGTGGTGGGGAGAATATTGTAAAAGAGGGCTTTTAAACCGCCACATTTAGACTGGTTATAGAGGATCAGGTCTAAAAAGTCTGACCGTGACATTTTCATAAATATAAACAACTTTTTAGACCAATTCCTTTAATTTAAGGTCTAAAATATATTATTTAGAGACATTAATAACATGTCTAAAATTTTTAGTATCATTTTCATTTCCATTAATGATGAGTTTTTATATTATCACTCAGTATCCAATTTTGTAATTCGTGGCTGCCCTCTCAATATAAGTATCTCCTTTAGGACTCAAACTCAAGACCCAAAGGGATCTAGCGGGGCTTTATTTGAGATACGAAATAATAAAAAAATTATTACTTTTAAGACCGATTTTTACAAATAACAAGTCTAAAAAGTGAACTTTCAAAACATCATCTTGAGCATAACCGGAGATTAGCCCTAAAGTAAAACTCGTTCACTGAATCCTCTCTTTGTTGCACCGAAAATTGAATTTCACTCTCTCAACCTCTCTGATCTTGTTGTGATAACTCTACACTCTGTCACTTTTCTTTGCTCATCCTTCATTACCCTGATCCCTTTTCGCTAGTGTCTGTTATGTAACCTCGTTTCTGCTTCGTGTTTCTCTCTCGACAAACTAGTTTCGGTAAGCTCACTTTTTACCTAATCTTTTTTTCAATGATACAACGATGCCCTTACACACTTGTCACACACCATTTTCCTATTTCTAAAGTTAATTTAGTGCAATTTAATTTGTTTGTCATCCTCTCTTGTCAGAACACTCATGGCTTCAATAATGCTTAATGGCCGAAACTTAAAATCTTTGACTCTTAAGTAACAAAAACCTGAATAAATTAGGTTTTATAGGGTCAGATTTGCGTCGAAAGAATCTCCCTTCTAATTTGGCCTTGTTGTTGCATATTATATGTTTGAATAATGCTTTAGTATTATGTAAGGTTTACTATATGTTGTTTACTTTATCTTTTTAAAGTTTGCCATGTTCATCAAGATCATTAAAAAGTAGGACTTTCTAAACCTTATATTTTTAAAACCAGTCTTAAGAGTCTAACTTTTTATACCTAATATTTAAGTAACTGGTCTACAAAGTGATTTTTGAAATCAGTATAAAATGTAACAAACATTTTAGATTGATTGTATTGAGACCGGATCTAGAACCGATTTAAAAAGTGATTTACACTCGGTCTAAAAAGTGATTTTTACACTAGCACTTACACTGTGGAACCAACTCTATGTTGGTAATTATGGGTTAGTATTATTGTACTAATTATTGGTTTCTCGCTTTCTCAATAAATAAGAACCGTTTTTAAAAATAAATTTCATTTTTACATATTTATTGGATTTAATCAACTTTTTAGTTGAGGTAATTTAAATATTTTATTTTGTAGAAAACATCGAATGAGTATTTTTAATATGAAAATTGTATGTCATATGAGATCAGCTATAGTCACTTGGCTCGTTTTTCATTTCTTTAAGATAAAATTTCGAGTCCACATTATGTGCACATAATTATGTGATTCTTATGTGCTCATACCTCTAATTAGAGGTATGAGCATTTTTTTTTTCATTTTTTATATATATTGTATTTATATATATTTAGATTATATGTGGCTTTCTGGGATGTTTTTTGCATCCAGTATCTCAAATTAATTAATTTTCAGTTCTGCATCTATCTGTAACACCAGTATTATAGAAATTAATTAATTTGAGATACTGGATGCAAAAAACATCCCAGAAAACAACATATAATATAAATATATATAAATACAATATATAAAAAAATTAAAAAAAATATGCTCATACCCCTAATTAGAGGTATGAGCACATAAGAAGCACATAATTATGTGACATATTGTGAACTCTAAAATTTCCATGGTTCTCATCTTTACACTTTTAACTTTGAGGCTTTTATCGCTAACTTAGACTTTGATCACTCACTAAGTTTTGTTTTGGATATGTCTCTCCATGTAACACCCCAAATTCCACACGTCAAATGATGTCCGATGACACTTGGTTTTAAAAAAACATTCAATAGAGTTTGAGGTGCTACGTCAGAGTACTGCGGAAACGGAGAGCAATGCACTAAAACTTTGGACAATATATGAGTAGTGAAATAAAAATACCCCGACATATGACGATGCCGAGCGTATCTTGGTATATTAAAATTTCCCGAAGGAATATTCATGTGATACAATATACAGAGCTTTGTACAATTACATTTCATAAAAAGTAACTATACAACCTAGACCAAGCCTTGACCAGACTTGGGGCAATGAACCTAACTCCGTTAACCGAACAGAATGGCCAGGTAAGTGTCTACCATGGGGGCCTCACCGACTTATACGGCGACTCAATGGCATACCCACGTAGACAAGCCTTGCCTTCGGCACCAAACTATTCGAAGTAACTTCATTAGACCCATGCCTGACATTTGGCTCTGATGATCTTCTTCCGGCACTTGCCTCGACCGGTGCATTACTACGACTCTGCCCCTTGATTCCTCTCTATGGCTCCGTCTACCGGTGCCTTCCCTGTTCCTGGTTCTTACCTGTACTATCATTCAAGACTGAGGTCCAATGCCCATTGGACCTCAGGTAATCAGTTAACCTTATGCTCAAACAATACAGTATATAATAACAGATATTCTAGAGCTAATACAACAGTATATCATTTGCATACAATAGATGCATGATCATTATGATGACAGAACATAAGCACATAGCAATATGTAAGGCCCCATAGGGTAACAACAACAACAACAGTCTGCACTATTCACCAGTGCCACGATACCACTCGTGTCCTCAGCGCTAGGAAAACATAACGGCATTATTATGACATAACCCGTATAAAAATGTCTGTATAACGGTCTATGAACGTATCTTTGACATATATGTATTTAAGCAGCATAAGATTAGTGTTACAGTACGCGTCCGTACCTCCGTTGACGATATACGGAAATTCTGGTACGTTTGACTAGCACGTCGGACAGCGTAACGACAGCAGATCAAGGTTTCTGATATCCTATAATGATAATATCACCATTATCAATATTTGACATTATAACGGGCATTTTAGGTAAAAATTACCATTTTGCCCCTATACCCCTAATCGGCGGAATTTCGCCAGAGCTTCGCTACTTTGACTCCGACTTTCCAAAATTTTGCCAGAACTCCGACCCCACCATGATTTTTGAATTTAATACTTAAAATAAATCTAAAGATCTATCTAGCATTACTACTAAAACTACTGAAAGCACTAAAGACTAAAGACCAGAAAATTACCCAGAGCTTCGCTGCAAAATTCCCCGGGCTCCTTCCTCCTCCAGAGCACCTCTCTCTAACTTCTCTCTAGGAAAGCTCAACTAGAGATTTTGGTGTGAAGAATGCAAAGGAAGAGCCTCCTATTTATAGGGAAAGTTGGGTGCACTATTCACACTTTGTCAGGTGGATTCTGGACCGTTGGATCGCTTTTTTTTTTTTGAAAGGCTTCATCTTGGCCATACACATACCCAAAACCAGCCCTCCACTCCTTGGTTGGTGGTTTGTCCCATCAATTAATGTGATGTGATGCTTTTTGCTTTATGAACTTGTACCGATAAAGTTCTCGATCGGTGTCCAAATCGCGTAATCTCGAAAAAGTCTCAAAATCCGAATTACCATTTTGAAGCCCCTTTCCTTCTCATTAGGAATATCTAATCTAAACTAATTTTTGACTCCATCCGTGGCTCCAAAAGTCATCCAAGTTTACGGAAAGCGTGCGGTTCGGAAGAACTTTCTGGAATCATCAATCTCTGGACAAAAATTCACTGATTCCAAATATGTCCAGATAAATTCAAACTCATTTCCAAATGTTGAGTTAGAATTTATTTTCTTCATATCTTTAAAATGTGACTATCTGCATTTCTCCTATTTCGTCTTATTAGGAAAATGCTCTACCTACCTCGGAATCAACTTCCGAAAAGGCTAACTGAAGATAAAAATTCACTGATCAATATTTTACTCTGACATTGGAACACCTATTCCTGGTACTCTAGATAGGATCTGTTTCCTATAAGTCTGATCACTATTCACTGTACTTTTATACAACATTACACTTTAACTTGCAAGGTAAGGCACCATGATATTTTTACCAATTCTTGTCCTTATTTCTTTCCTCATTTTCGGCTGGCCCTCTATTAATATTACTCAATATTTATTTTTTTATTTAATTAATTATTTGATTATTTACTTATTTAATTTTTCCCAAAAATTCCACAAAAATCCCTAATTGGTCCATTCTTGTATTTAGGCTTAAAAATACCTAAACTCAACTATTTTTCTCCAAAAGTTCCAATTAATTGGGAAATATATTTTTGCTAATTCTTAGCCATTAACCACTAATTTTAGGGTTTTACATAATTATCTTTGAATTTCCTTTGCTTATGCTTAAGTAATTAGCCAATAAATACTTAATTACTTTCTTATCAATAGTTGATAATTTTATTAATTAGAACAACTCATTACCTCATAACTTTTGCATTGACATTTGTGTTTCCATGTCTCATTCATTATATCAGCATTTACGGGGTATTTCGGTCATTTCAATACTTTTTGAACATTCCTTCTCAGTTTTCCCAAGTTTATAATCCATTAAATTACTAAAATTAGAGATAATATACCCTCTAAATTTTAATAATTATTTTACTGCTTCTTATGATTTATCACAATTTTTTTAGGGCATTTTATGGCCCATAATTGCATTTTTAGGGATTTTCGGCCCTTTACGCCTTTTAATTTCAATAGAAATTCCCATTAAATAAGATAATTATATCTTAAGGGTTGATACCACATATTCACCTATTTCCAATAGGTATTATTTACTAATTTATGATACTCATCATAATTAGGATTTTTAGGGTATTACATTTCTCCCCTCGTTAAATTAAATTTCGTCCTCGAAATTTGTACATATAACCTTGGGAAAACAACTTAGACCTCCAGTCTAATCATTGTCTAGGCATACCTACTCAGCATGCCCCCTATCATCTACCTTAGTTTTATCCAACTTGTATCTAGTACAGGACTTCACTTGTCCATTCTCTCAGTGCTTGGTTACGCAGGCTTCATTACCTGACTCATTCAACCTTTCGGTTTATCACACATTGGCCTTTTGGCTCAATATATTACCTGATACAATGAATGTCACCTGACATTTAGCATTTCACACAATGCTAAGTATCATCGGTCTTTTGGCCTAGGGACATCGTCCCTTGTATACTTACACATTAGGTCTTATTGCCTCGAGCCTCTGCTCGTCTATTTCATCTGAGCCTTTCTTATTCAAGCTCTCGGACTACTTTCTTAATACTATAGCTAACGGCTACTATCTGGCTTAACCAGCTCACTTTTCCTATTAGTTCATGTTTCTATATCAAAATTTCCAACTACACCGCTTTTCACACAATAGCTTTGACGAGCCTGTCATTGCTACTCAAAATTATTATGTTGTCTCATTCTCAAATTTCACATAATGAAAATTTTCCGGGATCTTAGTACATTTCGCAATTCGCACTTTACCGAAAAGTAATAGTGCTTTCAAACTTTTAAACTTAATCGCTGCCAGCACAAATTTATGAAAATAGGTTCTTTACCGACTCAAAACTTTTACTACCGGCACATACATTTGAGGGTATAATTTACTTTACAAATTGTTTTAACAATCGAAAGTTCACGCCACCACTTCAACCACTTGGTACAGCGAGCGTCTTATCCCAATCCCCAAACCCGGTCTCCTGCAAATGCAATACCGTCAAATGATGTGGGAGAATTTCCGCCCCCCTCCCAGGAGGAACCCAGCGTCCGCGCTGGCACATAACCCTACCTACCGGAACTTAGTCCAGACACAGTCAGGTTGTTTTTTAAATAAAACATACGCTCTCGGCGAAATGTTATGGATTGGGTGCGTTTCACTGCTGGTGCGGTTTTCATTTCCTTAACACAAAGTCCCTCAAAATCTCTTTGTTCAAAAAGAACCTTTATCAAAGGCCAATGAATTTCTAATATTTCAAAACATCTGGCAAGACCCAACAAACCGTGTACATCTACAACAGTTCCTGTCCTTCCAGTTCTGTACTACCACAACATAGTTGAAAACTCAGTTTCAAACTCTAGGTTCTAACAAAACCCTTTTTATAAGACAACACTGTTTCAAAACTTGACCACCACTGTGGTCTCAAATTCCGTTGAAACAAACATTCCATTTGAAAACTCTGTTTCAAAATTCACAAGTTCGAAAATCAATTTCAAAGATTTCAAGTACAGCGGGTGTATTGGCAAATTTAGAATTTCTATCTTTAAATGTTTTCAGGAATCAAGCAACTAACCTTTAGAAGGTCATTTACCAATTAACTGCATTCGGACCTCTGTCCTTGGCTACTCAACATTTGACTATTACATATATCATCCGCTATTCTCGATTTCATAGTCTTTTCAAGATACTACTCGGCGTTCATGGTTCAACAACTGTGGGTTTCTACCGGCCTATAAACATAATATTCTCACAGGACTTAAGGTCTTTAATTGAACGTATACATGTCCAATGACTTATGGACACACCAGTCCCAAAGGTCCTACTACCCACCTCAACATTTGAGAGATACATATTACCTCCTTGCCCTTACTAGAACATACCCAAACTTATGCAGCTTCAACTACAATCTTGTCATGTCATACTTTGATATATAGTGTTTCCCGAGGCGCCCATACACCGCGGTCAACACCACAAATACCAAAATGTCTCCATGGCTCCCATACACCATGGCAACACAAGATATCATAAATGTTTTCATGGCGCCCATACACCATGGCAACACAAGATACCTCCTACTCAATGACACGATCGTGGTCTAGTTGCATTTGAAACTAAGAGCTACGCTGAAACTAAGAGCTACTCTGGAACACCCTATGGCAATATAGTGGATTAAAATTGTCCTAGGGAAACCTATTCGATTTGAACTTCATTATAATGTACTTACCTTGAGAATCGATACGCTGGTAGCTCTACTGTATGGTCTGTTGTCACGGCGGCTGCACTTTACGGTTTGTTGTCATGGTGGCTCTACCCCACGGTACTTTACACGGCGCTTCACTCAATCCCTCCGACTGGTCAGCTCCTCCGGTCAGAACCCTCCGTAGGTAGATCCCCTCGATCAGAACTTTCCGTAGGTAGCCATCCTTGATCATAACGTTCCATAAGTAGTACTGTCTACAATTGATCGTCTCTAAATCATTATAACGAAAACTCGAATCTTACCAGGTTCCTTCCTTTTTTCGAAATTTGTTGTTTTTGTGCCATCTTATCTGGGTTGTTTAACTTATGGACTTTCACTATCAGTCCAACTCCAGGTAACATATTTATCCCATCCTCCCCTATCGGGTAACCACCCCTTCATAGGGAAATCTATGGCCACTAACATCACTATGGTTATTGATCTTACCTCGAACTCATAACCAGTGGCCACTAGAGTTTCATCTATCGCATGGTTCCGTTAAGGAACTTAACTCTCAGGTATTGAAACCTAAGGTAATGCTCAGTCATACATTGACCTAGCACTATCTCTGCTTCAATCAGGTTTAACTCTATTTGTTCTCATGGTATCCCAATGGATTACCATGTTTCATACCGATTTTAGGCTTTAGCTTAAAGGAAATCAATTCCTTATACTACATCCCAGGGGTTAAAAATCCTGAGATTTCTCTCGCTTAGCACACTTAACTTTAGTGCATCTATCGGATCTGGGTACTAATACTGCATAATTAAGTTGCCTCCCCATAAATGCTGGGTACTTTCCCTTTCCTATCTATTGGTTACCATCGTCAAGGACTTAGTCAAAGACCTTCGTCCCCGGAGCCTCACCCCGTTGCACGCATGATGTTTAGCCTCTACAAGGCAGGGGTTGTCCCCTCAGGGTAACTTAATAACTCTCTGTTCCTACATGGAACTTAGTCAACATGTCACTGTTCTTACAGGGAAACCTAACAGTAGATTACTGTCTACAGGAAAAACCTAAGCAATACCGACTTTCTCTGTACCGCTTCCCTTTGAAACACTGGGTGAGTATTTCGTTCAGACTCCTGATGTCAGATGTCCTAGACTTTAGCAACAGAAACCATATTCTGTGCCATCTCTCCATTCTCTAAGTCTTAACTTACCCGACTTAACCCTTTTCCTTCAGGGTATACGTCTTTTTTGTATCACAATGCCAGTATTATATCAGTACTCTTACCCTAGTTGTCCATACATTGCTCTGAGACTAGCTATGAAGCTAGCTCTGATACCAAAATGTAACACCCCAAATTCCACACGTCAAATGATGTCCGATGACACTTGGTTTTAAAAAAACATTCAATAGAGTTTGAGGTGCTATGTCAGAGTACTGCGGAAACGGAGAGCAATGCACTAAAACTTTGGACAATATATGAGTAGCTGAAATAAAAATACCCCGACATATGACGATGCCGAGCGTATGCTGGTATATTAAAAATTTCCCGAAGGAATATTCATGTGATACAATATACAGAGCTTTGTACAATTGCATTTCATAAAAAGTAACTATACAACCTAGACCAAGCCTTGACCAGACTTGGGGCAATGAACCTAACTCCGTTAACCGAACAGAATGGCCAGGTAAGTGTCTACCATGGGGGCCTCACCGACTTATACGGCGACTCAATGGCATACCCACGTAGACAAGCCTTGCCTTCGGCACCAAACTATTCGAAGTAACTTCATTAGACCCATGCCTGACATTTGGCTCTGATGATCTTCTTCCCAAGCACTTGCCTCGACCGATGCATTACTACGACTCTGCCCTTGATTCCTCTCTATGGCTCCGTCTACCGGTGCCTTCCCTGTTCCTGGTTCTTACCTGTACTATCATTCAAGACTGAGGTCCAATGCCCATTGGACCTCAGGTAACGGTTAACCTTATGCTCAAACAATACAGTATATAATAACAGATATTCTAGAGCTAATACAACAGTATATCATTTGCATACAATAGATGCATGATCATTATGATGACAGAACATAAGCACATAGCAATATGTAAGGCCCCATAGGGTAACAACAACAACAACAGTCTGCACTATTCACCAGTGCCACGATACCACTCGTGTCGTCACGCTAGGAAAACATAACGGCATTATTATGACATAACCCGTATAAAACTGTATGTATAACGGTCTATGAACGTATCTTTGACATATATGTATTTAAGCAGCATAAGATTAGTGTTACAGTACGCGTCCGTACCTCCGTTGACGATATACGGAAATTCTGGTACGTTTTGACTAAACGCACGTTGACGGAAAACAATGGGCCGACAATGCACGTCGGACAGTAACGACAAGCAGATCAAGGTTTCTGATATCCTATAATGATAATATCACCATTATCAATATTTGACATTATAACGGGCATTTTAGGTAAAAATTACCATTTTGCCCCTATACCCCTAATCGGCGGAATTTCGCCAGAGCTTCGCTACTTTGACTCCGACTTTCCAAAATTTTGCCAGAACTCCGACCCCACTATGATTTTTGAATTTAATACTTAAAATAAATCTAAAGATCTATCTAGCATTACTACTAAAACTACTGAAAGCACTAAAGACTAAAGACCAGAAAATTACCCAGAGCTTCGCTGCAAAATTCCCCGGGCTCCTTCCTCCTCCAGAGCACCTCTCTCTAACTTCTCTCTAGGAAAGCTCAACTAGAGATTTTGGTGTGAAGAATGCAAAGGAAGAGCCTCCTATTTATAGGGAAAGTTGGGTGCACTATTCACACTTTGTCAGGTGGATTCTGGACCGTTGGATCGCTTTTTTTTTTTTTGAAAGGCTTCATCTTGGCCATACACATACCCAAAACCAGCCCTCCACTCCTTGGTTGGTGGTTTGTCCCATCAATTAATGTGATGTGATGCTTTTTGCTTTATGAACTTGTACCGATAAAGTTCTCGATCGGTGTCCAAATCGCGTAATCTCGAAAAAGTCTCAAAAATCCGGAATTACCATTTTGAAGCCCCTTTCCTTCTCATTAGGAATATCTAATCTAAACTAATTTTTGATTCCATCCAGGGCTCCAAAAGTCAGTCCGAAGTTTACGGGAAAGCGTGCCAGTTTCGGAAGAACTTTCTGGAACCATCAATCTCTGGACAAAAATTCACTGATTCCAAATATGTCCAGATAAATTCAAACTCATTTCCAAATGTTGAGTTAGAATTTATTTTCTTCAGATCTTTAAAATGTGACTATCTGCATTTCTCCCTATTTCGTCTTATTAGGAAAATGCTCTACCTACCTCTAATCAACTTCCGGAAAAGGCTAACTGAAGATAAAAATTCACTGATCAATATTTTACTCTGACATTGGAACACTTATTCCTGGTACTCTAGATAGGATCTGTTTCCTATAAGTCTGATCACTATTCACTGTACTTTTATACAACATTACACTTTAACTTGCAAGGTAAGGCACCATGATATTTTTACCAACTCTTGTCCTTATTTCTTTCCTCATTTTCGGCTGGCCCTCTATTAATATTACTCAATATTTATTTATTTATTTATTTATTTAATTATTTGATTATTTACTTATTTAAATTTTTCCCAAAAATTCCACAAAAATCCCTAATTGGTCCATTCTTGTATTTAGGCTTAAAAATACCTAAACTCAACTATTTTTCTCCAAAACTTCCAATTAATTGGGAAATATATTTTTGCTAATTCTTAGCCATTAACCACTAATTTTAGGGTTTTACATAATTATCTTTGAATTTCCTTTGCTTATGCTTAAGTAATTAGCCAATAAATACTTAATTACTTTCTTATCAATAGTTGATAATTTTATTAATTAGAACAACTCATTACCTCATAACTTTTGCATTGACATTTGTGTTTCCATGTCTCATTCATTATATCAGCATTTACGGGGTATTTCGGTCATTTCAATACTTTTTGAACATTCCTTCTCAGTTTTCCCAAGTTTATAATCCATTAAATTACTAAAATTAGAGATAATATACCCTCTAAATTTTAATAATTATTTTACTGCTTCTTATGATTTATCACAATTTTTTTAGGGCATTTTATGGCTCATAATTGCATTTTTAGGGATTTTCGGCCCTTTATGCCTTTTAATTTCAATAGAAATTCCCATTAAATAAGATAATTATATCTTAAGGGTTGATACCACATATTCACCTATTTCCAATAGGTATTATTTACTAATTTATGATACTCATCATAATTAGGATTTTTAGGGTATTACACTCCACCCCCACATTAAAAAAAAAAATATATTTATTTGACGCACTTTTTAATAACAGAAGTTCATATTAAAAAGTTCAATGTACTCTTGTCCGCATTATCTTATTTTATAATGGAGTATATTTTATTCTGTTGAGTGAGGTGCATATCATCGTTTTTAAAAAATAAATATAGTACACGTTTTAATAATAACAATTATGCGTAATTGCAAAATGTTAAGAGAACAAAACAAAGGTGGCTAAGCGGTGGTTTTTTTACCCTTGTTATATATATATACACACACACTAATCCAATTCACTAATCCTATGTAATACATGCTTATTTTTATGAAGGTATAAAAATATATGTGTGATTTTTTTAAAAGTGTATCCGATATCAAGTGTTTTTTGTGTGTGTAAAAGAGACTATACGGTTACAAAAGTGGAGCAAAAATATCTATTGACTATTAGTTTAACTTTTTTTTGTTTTTTTGAAGCTGACATGGACAATGATTCAACTAAATTTCATCCCAGCTAATAATAAAGAATTGGAGAAAATTACAGAAAATGACATAGATATTTTGAAAATTATAGTTCATCCCTTCTCTCTCCAATTCGCCTTCTCTCTCAATCCCAATCTTACCCATCAAGCCACCCATCTCCGCCTCTTCGCCGTTGTTGCCGCCTTTCTATAATTTTTAAAACTATCTGGGGCCTTTTTTGTAATTTTCTCTAGCTCTCCACTGCCAGTTGGGATGAAATTGAGCCGACTTATCGTCTATGTGAGCTTTAAAAATACAAAAAAGTCAAACTAAAGGTCAATGAGTATTTTTGCTTAACTTTTGTAACCATATAGTTACTTTTGCACTCAAAAAAAGTACTTAGTGTTGGGTGCACTTTTGAAAAAAATAACATGTATAACTATATTTTATTGGATTATATATGTGTGATTTATATATGAATAATTCATCTACTAGCTGATTAATGTCTATTTTATTTAAATTTTACTCTTTTCAGAATCATATGTGAATATTTTTTTATGTCGTAATTAAATTATATTGTTTTAATCATAATTGGGTCAACCCAATTCATCGTGGTTAAACCAATAACCCATAAATTAACTCGATTTTAATTACATGTCTAATTGAGTAGCCTGAATATTCTATTAATAGGTGCTTACCTAAAGCTATAACTTATTTTAATTTGTCTTAGAGATACATAATTTACATGTTCTTCTCCCGACAACCTCAACTCGCGTGAAACGCCAACTTTGACTCTCCCATAAAAAAGATGGAAGAAGTAAGGACCAGGCGCTTTCTTTTCAAAGATAAATAGGGTAATATGTTAAAATCAATTAATAGTAATTTTTTTATTGAGATGGGAAAAATACACTTTTTACATATGATTTGGTGAAAAGGGTTAAGTAGACTATTTGGATCGGGAAATTTAAGAAGAGGGAATCTTCTGTAAGACCTGGCTGTCACCCAATAGGGGGTGAATTGGGTGTCTGATTAAAAACTTGGAACTTTAAAAATCTTTTCACAACTTACTAAAAGTAGTTTAAATGAAAATACTAATTTATAAAGTGATAAACAATCATTCAAACATATATGCTGGGAATATAGGAGATTAAGAAAGAGAATATGCAAACTGAGATTTATACTGGTTCTGACCAATCTTTGACCTACGTCCAGTCCCCAAGCTCCACTTGAGATTTTCAATCCACTATTCTCTTGTTTAATCCTGGCACAAGAGAAGCCTTTACAAACCCACAAGTTCACCCAGGCACTTGTGAAGCCAAATCTCTCACAGAGATACTCCCCCTTACACGATGTAAGGTTACAATCTGTTTCCCACTCAAGATTACCCAATCTTGAGTAACTCTCAGATAAAATGATTACAATGAATCTCTCTCTCAGAAGTGAATAAATAAACACTGAAGTACAAATCATTTCACTCTCTAAGATGAGCTATGTAAGCATTGAGAACAGAGTGTGTATGAGATGAATGTTGAATTCAGAATTTGAGCATTTTGATAGTGCGGCTTGCCATCTTTTTTCTCCATCTAGAATGTGTCTCTACTTATAGATGAAGATCATTAGAACATTGAGAATGTGACCGTTGTGAATAGTAGCCGTTGGAGATCTATTGGAACTAGCCGTTAGAACTTTTGCACAGCTTTTGATGTTCTGACACAAATATGAGATTTTGATATTTGCTTTTAATCCTTCGTTTTAATCATCTGAAACTCACTAACAAATTGATTAAATATAGTTAAGAATAGTAATGAGTGATGATATGAAGTATCTATATCATATATAAAGATTTCGCAAATTCGAGAAAACTGCTTTTCAAAGAGAGCGCTGAAAACTGGAGTTTCCAAATGAAAAATGGAGTTTGTAACTGTTCACTCAAGTGCAAACTTGAGTTTTGAAAAAAAAACTCGAGTTATGTTCATTCTTAGGGAAACTTTGCGATTGAGCTTTGAAGAACATTTTTGAAATAGGAGCAAACTCGAGTCATTAAGTGACAAACTCGAGTTTTGGACTTTTTGAAGTGAAAATACGATTAAGTTCACAAAGTTCAAACTAGAGTTTCCAAACACAAACTCGAGTTTTCTTAAGTTTAAAATAGTGTGAAGCTCTCTGCTTGACACAAACTCGAGTTTGCTCACTCGAACTCGAGTTTCCTCAAAAGATTGGAAACTTGGAAAACTCAGAGTGCTCTCGGCTTTACATAAACTCGAGTTTAGCAATACTAACTCGAGTTTGGATAAGTTTAAATTGAAAGTGAAGCTTAATCACCAAGAGGGGGTGAATTGGGGATTATAAAAACTTTTCGGATTACTCTGTTTTCGTGCAGTAAAACAGAGGTAAATAGAGTATTGAGAACAGAAGCAAGATACAAATGATTTATACTTTAAAATGAGTAAAGTTGAATTTCTAACTCCAGAGTTTATATCTAAGCTCCAGTTCACGTTTTGAAGAACTAATTTATTTTGGCATGAACAGTGTCAAACTCGAGCCTGCTCACTAATGGACTCGAGTTTGCCCATTTTACAAAATGTGATTTCGGTTGGCTTTCGCGATAAATGCTTTACAATGAAATGAACTCGAGCCTACTTTCATGAACTCGAGTTCGTCCCTTTGGAAAAATAACAAACTCCAGAGTTTACATTTTTACTCTAGAGTTTGCCCTTCGCGAAGCTTATCCCGACGTTCAAAAATTGACAAACTCTAGAGTTTACAATTTTACTCTAAAGTTTGCTCTGCACAGAAGCTAAGAAATTTTTCCAAACTTGCTCGAAATTTGTGAAATCTTATTGTTTGATCTATATATTCCATATCATCAATCACTAATATTCCTAACTGTATTTAATCAAATTAGTGAGTTTCTATTGATCAAACAAGTGAATTTGTGCATAACTCTTTGAGTTTATATTTTTGAAAAAGTACAAGTCTTAAAATTTGCTTGGATTTCAATTCACACTGCTTTGAGAAAATGCAAACAAATGTTTTTGAAAACATATCCATACTTTGATTGCATTCAAATGATGTTTCAAAAATTGGAAGTTAATAATGTATTCTGAATGTTGGATATGCTTCAAACTTGTCTAGTTGAGTTTTCCTATCATTCACATATTGATCTTTGATATTCAATGTGTTGCTTGAATGAGTTATCCATATATGAGCTTCAAGCCATCTTCTAGAAAAGATTTCAATCTGTGAAATAGTTATGCTTACTCTATAAATTCTCATTGGCCAAGTTATTCCAAGCCTTATAAATGTTCATTAGTGCATTGAATGATAATGCATTAACCATTAAAGGAATAACTTACTAGGATAATATTCTGAAACTCTAGTCATTTGAACTAATGAGTTTATGCTTCATCATTCATGAATCCTAGTAGTCATGTTGTTACTCAATTACATAAACTTGTCTTCATCCATCTTTGAGTAACCATATTCAAATTCTTGCTTTGAATGTTCATATACTTTCAAGACTCTCTTCTAAAAAACTCTTTCATTCATCAAAATTTTGATTTCATATTTCATTATCATGATTTGAAAGAACATTCCAGATTTGAAACAATTTGCATAGTCATTTTTGGAAAATCTGATTTCATTCATGAACTATGATTTGATAAATGCTTATCATTATGGATAAGATTTTCTATGCTCATTGATCAAACTTAGTCATGCATTCATTAAGGGGGAGCTTCACATTCACATGTGTTTTATATCTTAAAAGCTCATCTCCTTTATTTGAAGAAAACCCTTTTAAGCATTCTCATCTACATCTACTATGTTGTATTAGTTTTGATGATGAATTAATATCATATTTTCCTTCCATCATCCTAACTTGAAAATATCATATAGAAAGGGATATTTTGATATCATGCTGCACTAACAAATCTCTTGGCAAAGAAAGTGTTCAATTTGTAGCAGGAGATTCTGTTACATGCTAGGACATTCCTCAACATACTACAAGGAAAAACTATTACATTGAGGAAAGATGTCTCAATCACACTGAAGTTCACACTGAAGTTGTTATTTGCTTTACAAAGAAGAAGAAAACTTCTTGAAGCAAGCTGAGACATGTTCTGCAGAAGATCTGTATGAAGGAAAAGAGAAGGATGAAAATGATCTCATACAATAAGAAAGCAAGCAAATGGACTTCATTGATCATTCATCAATTTGCAGAATCAATATGAGCATTTCTAATCTGTATCTTTTATATTCAGTAAATTCTGTACATGTTTGGTATTTATATGCTTTAATTATGAAATATGTTTTTGAAAACCTCTCCAAACTATTTCAATCTTGTTTTCATAAAAACATTTCAAATTGCATCATATTAAGAATAAAAACAATTTCAAATTGGGGAGAGAAAATCAATTCTTTGACTCTTTCTAATTTGCTTTCCTAGTTGTCTCTCTACAAGCATCTCTTCTTTAACTTAAACTTTTGCTAATGACAAATAAGGGGGAGAGAATGACATGAAAAATATGTTGGGTTTATTAGCTTTTCATATTCATACATATTTTTCTTAAAGTATTTGCCATCATCAAAAAGAGGGAGAATGTTGGCTTTGATTAGTTTTGATGATGTCTTATATAGATGCCATTCTTAAGAGCAAAAATGTTGCATACTACACTTATCTTCTACTTTGACTAATTCCTATATTTAATGTAGATGCAAAGTTTAATAATGGAGAATGATCAAGAAAGGAGACTAAAGAAAGAAGAACTTGAAGTCTCTATGATCAAACAGAAGTTGGAATGAAGCTTCATCATATTTGAGCTACAATGGAATATACTTGAATGATGGAGAATGTTGATTGAAGAAAGAAGCTCTTGCTCAATATAATGGGAATATCAAGGAAGCAAGAAGTTATCAAATGATTTTGGGGGATAATCTAGAAGGAGAGAAGAAATTGAAGAAGGAAGAACTTGCAAAGCAATGAAATATCTTTATTCAAGTTCTTATATTGATGCTAGAAGTCTCCAAGATCATATAGAAGTTGGAACGGATTAATTCAGAGTTTAAACCATCAAAAATCACTTACAGGATGAGCAAACTCGAGCCCATGATTTGCAAACTCGAGCATGTAATGTCCTCAGCGACTCTGGTGCCTCTGGACAAGCCAAACTCGAGCTTAGAACTCAAACCTCAGGTTTGGAACTCCAAACTCGAGCCCATCATTAGCAAACTCGAGCCTGTAGTGTCTTCAGCATTTCTGTGTCTCTGGACAAAGCAAACTCGAGCCTATTAGTTGGCAAACTCGAGCTTACAGCGGTGTTCAACATTTCAGCTACTCTGTTCCACGTTTCACTCGGGCGACGTCTGGTAATTCAATGATATCTCCTAAAATAGAGATCGGATTGAGGTGAAACTTGTGGCATATGAAACTAGACTCCCAATGCGTCATTTTGATATATAATTCAAGCCAAATAGAGTTTAAGTGAAGGAGCTATGAATTTATGAAGTTGACAGTGATATTCACGTCACCCAGCAGACCAACCTTCAATGTTTTGCGTATAACTCTCAAACGGAGAATCCAATTGAGCTGAAATCGGTGGCATTGGAAAGTAGACTCAAAGGGCTTTAAAATAGATAGTTGAACCAACCAAAAAGGAGTTCAGACCAGGGAGATATGGCCCCCGAAAGTAGACAGTCTGTTCTGGGTATTGCAATTTGCTAAAGAGAAGCAAACTCGAGCCTATTAGTTGGCAAGCTCGAGTTCGCGGGTTACAGAGAGCTATCAGGTCGCGAAAATCATCCAAACTCGAGCCTATAAGTTACAAACTCGAGCCTAGACAAGACAGAGAGCAAAATATGATTTTGAAGAGACCCAAACTCGAGCCTATAAGTATGGACTCGAGCTGGATGTTACAAACTCTAGAGTTTGTCTCTAAACCTCCGGTTTGCACCTGAACCAGACATTCAAAAGCTTTGCAAACTCGAGCCTACTTATGTAAACTCGAGTTCACGCTCCTGCATCAGAAAAACACCATTCCGAAAGTCTCATTTCTCATCCAGATGATTACCCAATAACTTATACTTCTTCTTAACATTATTTATATCATTTATGTATAAGTTTCAGGTGATTAAAATGAAGGATTAGAAGCAAATCTCAAAGTGACAGATGTGTGAAGAACCTTGCGTCGAATTTCGAAATGGGAAAGAACACAGATAACTTGCAGAAATGAAGTTGAATACTCAATTGTAATGCTTCTCCAAAGGATTAAATCATTCAGATGATGAAATACTCCAACGGATATAAGCCAAACAGATTCAGCATTCGAATTAATGTTCATGACAGGAATCAACCACTGTTGACGAAACGGAAAATCAGAGCATTTACTTTCACGCGTCAAACAGAGGAAAATTCAAGAAGAAGAAATCCTTCACTTGGAAACAATTGATATAGCCATTACTCAGAATGATTCCCTGAACAAATAAAGGAAAGTCATTAAATGACATAACGGTCATAATCTTCAATGCAGAGCAAAAGTTGGAAATCAGAAAAGGCCGTGAGTCCCAACGGCTAGAATTTCGAATGGAGAGAATTCAGAATTGAGAAGCAACGGTCATATGAAGATTTGCCGCTATATATAGAGCTGCATACAAACCTTCAAAGATACAACAACAAGCGAGAGATCTCTGTTTTTCAATGTCTATATATCATAGAGAGTGAAATGTTTTGTATTGTACTTCAGTGTTCATCTATACACTTCTGAGAGAGAAGATTCATTGTAAACATCCTATCATTATATCTGTGAGTTACTCAAGATTGGGTGATCTTGAGTGGGAAACACATTGTGTTGATTACAGCTTGTAAGGGGAGTGAGTCCTAGGGAAAGGATCATCTTCGAGTACGAGTGTGTAATCAAACAGTGTATTGATTACGGTTTGTAAGGGGAGTAAGTCCTAGTGAGAGGATTACTTCAAGTACGTAACGTGTAATCAAGTTGAAAGAAGATAGTGGATTGAAATTCTCAAGTGGAGCTTGGGGACTGGACGTAGGTCAAGGATTGGGCCGAACCAAGATAAATCACGCTTGCATATTCTCTTCCCTTATCTCTTACATTCCAAGATATATGTTTGAATGATTGCTTATCACTTTATAAATTATTATTGTCATTCAAACTACTTTCAATATGTTGCAGAAAGTTTTTAAAGTTCTAAGTTTTTAATCAAACACCCAATTCACCCCCCCTCTTGGGTGATAGCCAAGTCTTTCAGTCATCTGGGTTAAAAATCAAGGTTCCGCACTAACCAATTTTTAATTGTTGTCCTTAAGGAATATCCTCTACTACAAAATAAAAAGTTCTTAGACTATCGCATTTAGACCATATATAGAGGAACAAGTTTAAAAAGTATAACCGGTGACAAGTTCGTAAATATAAATAACTTTTTAGACCGATTCCTTTAATATAAGGTTTAAAATATATTATTTATACCGGTTTCTCAAACGATTTAAAAGATGAAACTTTTAAGACCGGTTGTTTAAAAAATAAATCGATTACTTTTAAGACTGGTTGTTTTGTTTAGTTAGTTTAAAAGATACAATTTTTAAGACTGGTTATTAACAATAACCAGTCTAAAAAATGGAGAATAAAAAAATATTTATTACTTTTTAAGACTGGTTTTTACTAATAACCAATTTAAAGGATGAAATTTCTTAAAAGGTGAGAGTCTCACCTTTCTCTGCAAATGGAAATCGCTCCAACCCTTGTCTGGATCTTACTTGAGAACACATCAGAAGCGCAAGACCAATCACCTTGTGAGCCTCAAGAACCTCGTCAACTTCTGCTACCTCAACAACGTACTCCAGTGTCTCACTGACACTCCTCTTCTTGCCAATTTTTGTCTTCAAAATCAACACTCTTCCCTTTGCGCATCTTTTTCCCTTTTCCACTTCCACCCTTAATTTCTTATACTTTATATTTTTTGAGTTTTTGTTCAATTTGTGCCCTAATTTTTATTCTGCTTTTGGATTCAGTCGATTCTGATTTGAAGGAAAGGAAGTGGTTTTTGATATGATTAGTTTTGATGATTTCAAATATAGATGTCAATATTAAGTGCAAAGTTTGCATAATATATCTATATCCTACATTGACTATTTGTTACGTTTAATGGAGAATAGTCCAAGTTGAATTGTGTAGAATGATCAAGAGAAGATATTAAAGAAAGAAGAACTTGAAAAATATAATAATAATATCAACATTCAAGTTCTTAGATGTGATACTATAAGTCTCTACGATCAAATGGAAGTTGGAACGACTCAATTCGGAGTTAAGATGAGTTATTTCAAGCTTTATGATGAATAGTAATCGACATGTTACAGTACACTACAATAACGTGAACAATAACATAACTCTTACCTTCACTCGAGTGAGATTTGTGAGTGATGCACTGTTCCACTTGAGTGGAATATGATTCACAAGAGTGAATTCGTTGTTCTAGCACTTTGTTCTACGTTCAACATGTATGAGGTTTAGTAATTCGTCATATCTCTCAAATCACAAATCCGATTGAGGTGAAACTTGTTTCATATGAAACTAGACTCCCAATAAAATACAAAGACACCAAGATCAATCTCCAAGGAGTTCATATGAAATAATATGATATTTGGAAGTTAGCCCTAGAAATTCTCAAGTAATTTGAATGTATCTCACAAAATACACATCCAATTGAACTAAAACTTGTTGCATATGAAACTAGACTCAAAAAAGTTCCAAAAACATCAAGATCATGGTAAAAAAGAAAAAATGGAAAGAAATATGAATTTGGAAAGATCACAGTCATATCAAGACAGTACAAAACGTTGCTCTAGACTAGCTATTATTAATGTGATTGAAACTTTTAGAATACGATGAATTTGGAGTTGATTCTTTTTACACTGGAAAGAAGACTTATAGATCTTTCTCGGAATAGGTCATTTACCAAATTTAGAGTTCTATTCGAAAACTTATGCCTACTGGATGTTGACCTCTGTGCAAGGACACTCAAGTGATAATGGATACACTTGAGCAATGGTGGAACTAGGTGATGGCCAGCTGGCCTTCTTTTATCTTATGTATTTATATATATGTATCATATAATATTTTATTTTGGCCAATAATTTGGCCCCAGCTAAGTATTTTATTTCACGTATTTTACTCTTTCTAATGAAGGTAATATTGTACTGATTAATGAAAATTGTGGGGTTATGATTTTGGGAGAGTCTTGAGTTTTGATAATAGATGACTATATATATGTAGAGGATGATTAATGGCTAATTTTAATCGGTTCGGATTTTTTATTTGGTTGTTTTATGATTTTATAATGAATTTCTCTTTTAAAAATAGATTATACTAGGTTATTTGCTTATCTAAAATTGAATCAAATCTTTTTTTAAAAAAAATATTTTTTGGGTTCATATTCCCCCCTACAATTATGTTGTTTTGAGGTAGGTGGAATACGCATTTAAGTGTTAATTTTATTAAATTTCATTATACATATAATTATTGTGATTGTGTTTGTGATATCTTTAAGATAATGTTTGGTTCATTACTCATTGAGCTATAAGAAGATAGTAAAATTCTTGTTTGCGATACCTACTGAAAATATTAGTATCATCTTATATCTTGTTTTGATTTATAATTGTGAGTTATCATTTATTTGTCTTTTCAATGTTATATGATATTATTTAGTAAATAGTTCAATATGTTTATTTTTTGGCCTGGGCTAAAAACATTTTCTAGTTTCGCCACTGCACTCAAGTGATGAAGCTTCACTCGCTAAGATTTTGCAAGTCACTCGACCATTTTCTGAGAGAGAAGAGATACTCACTCGAGTGATACACTTGAGTAATGAAGCTTCACTCACTGAGATTTTGCAAGTCGCTCGTCTATTTTCTAAAATTGAAGAAATGCTCACTCGAGTGACAGTGAATAACTCGCAAGATAACAGTAAGTTACTCACGATGGTTATACAAGTTAGAACCAGGCTCACTCGAGTGATGGAGATGCCACTCGAGTGTTCATAAGGAAATTGTGAGGATGAGCGAGTCACTTCCTAATGGACCAAGTGTGCATTACTTTTCATTTGGAATCCACTCAAGTGAACTTTAGCGTCACTCGAGTGACACAAGGCAACTTGCAGAAGCACTCGAGTCATTGAGTTGAAGTTATTTTCAAATGACACTCGACTCAAGTTTTCAATCACTCGAGTGACCTACTCTTTCAACACTTCACTACTAGATATAAAGTTCATCAATACTCGAGTTAAATTGCAAAAGCAATCGAGTGATGGATGCACACTCGAGTGATTCTGGAATCACACTTGAGTGCATGTTCTTGATTCAGATCACAACATCTCTAAGAATTCAAATGTTGTGATTAGCATCTATTTATATTTGATTACTACTTATACTACTTCTCAATGCTAATAATCTTGTTTGTGTATAAATTTCAGATTTTTAAATTCATGGATTATCTCCATAAACACAAAAGCAAGTTTTTATGTCAAACATTAGATACATAGCCAAAACAGAGCATATGGAAGCAATCGCAGAGCAAATTTTGTGTGAAGCGTTTATTGCGGAAAAGACGAAAGCGACTTATCATTAAAATCCTTCAACGACTCCAATATATTTCTAACAGAAAAATTGGAATGCCACAATGGTCATTTAACTAAGTTAAATGACAGACAAAACAAAGAAAAAGCATAGACGCTCCTATGGCTACTTCCAACGATCATATTCCAAAATATAAAACATGAAGAATGTGCTCAATGGTCATATGATTTTCATTAACTATAAATAGTGAAGCATTCAAGTCGGAGAAATAACAAAACAAAAATGAAAACAAAGAGCCTATGCCTACAGTGTGATACTTTGAATCTTACCCGATCGACGCTCTAGAATCCTATTCCCACCTTGTGCTTTAGTGTTAATCATTATCCACTTCATATAAAGATAATGATTCTTTCATTTTAATAATTCTATCTGAGAGTTATCAAGATTGGGGATCTTGAGTAGGAAATAGGTTGAATCCTTTTAGAGTGTAAGGATGAGTCTTTATCTCAATATGAGAATTGTAAAGGCTTCACAAGTGACTGTATCAAACTTGTGAGATTGTAGTGGTTCTCAAGTACCCAATTAAACTTGAGGAATATAATGGATTGAAATCTCGGGAGGAGCTTGGGGATTGGACATAGGTCATCATGGATTGGACCGAACTAAGATAAATCACAGTTTGCATATTCTCATCCCAAAGCTTTTATATTTCCAGTATATATTATTTGAATAACTAATTATTTATTTTTGAATTATTACTTTCATACTTATTACTTTTACTAAGATGCAAAAAGATTTTCAAGGTTTCTATGTTTTTATCTTATACCCAATTCACCCCCTCTTGGGTGTCAGCCGGTTTTAAGAGTGTGAATGCCCCTTTTGTCTACTAGAAAAATGGATT
This sequence comes from Acacia pycnantha, assembly GCA_025563575.1. Classification (NCBI taxonomy): domain Eukaryota; kingdom Viridiplantae; phylum Streptophyta; class Magnoliopsida; order Fabales; family Fabaceae; genus Acacia; species Acacia pycnantha. The sequence goes on along the minus strand of JAMWYP010000182.1, from coordinate 372,249 downwards.
GTTTGTTCTCTGAGAGCAGATATCACCCAAGACGCTCCGTTGAAGATCCAGAGCTGTCTCAGGATTTTCGTCGAGCACTTTCTCCTTGCAGTGGCCACTTTCTCTGTACCCGTTCTTTTTGATCTGATCCTCGCCAAAGTTGAGTGTCGCGTAAGTGATTTTCACTTGTCAATCATTTTGATCTCATTACCCATTTAGGGTTTACGGTTCTTGAATTGCTCAACTTTGCTGGCTTACTTCCCTTGACCTTACCAAATTTCGATATTTCAAGAACTCAATGATAACATCTCTAAGGTCACCTATATCTATTCTAATCTCAACTTTGAATTCACCACTATGTACCATAAACGCTCCAAGAATGACAAATGATACATCTCAACTCTACTCTTTCCATTATTTTGAAACGCATTTAAGACTTGTTGTGTGAAACAACCGGTCTTAAAAAGTCTTACAATTATTGTTAGCTCTTGGTGTTTTGATGATCACAAATTCTAAGTAATTGAATTAAGCAATACGTGTCTAAGTTATGGTTTGCTCGAGCAAGGATCAGATCATGCACAAGCACATACAATCTAATGGCTTGTTCAAGTGTTTCAGAGAATCATGCTCGAGCAAAATGGTTGTGATGCCCGAGCAACATCGAGACAGAAGCAAGGAATTACAAATTAGAGAATCATGCTCAAGCAGAGATTGTGCTATGCTCGAGCAGCAACGTGACAAGCAACAAATTTACAAAGCTGAAGAGTCATGCTTTAGCAACGATGAAGGCTTGCTCGAGCAGAGGTAAATGTATGCTCGAGCAGCATCTTTCAAACTCCTATTCTTCACCTCTGAATGACTTGTGCCCGAGCATAAAAATGTCATGCTCGAGCACCATGCTCGAGTAGAAGGAAAAGCTTGCTCGAGCAGCGTTGTTAGACATTTATCTTTTCGTCTCTACCTGACTCTTGCCTGAGCACGCCTTTAGCTTGCTCGAGCATAGGTGATTTGTTGCCCAAGCATGGAGTTCTTCATGCTCGAGCAACATCAAAATGAACATACATCTTCGCCTATGTTTGGGTCTTGCCCGAGCATGATTATATCATGCTCGAGCAGAGAAAATATCTTGCTCGAGCATCAGCGACTGAAACCAATTTTTAGTTGATGCAAGAGAAGCTTGCCTGAGCAAGCATGATTTGTTGCTCGAGCAAAGCCCCTGATTTTCAAATCACCGTTTGCATAAAATTATATATCATTGTGTTTAATCTCAATACTTCATAACGTTACTCATTACTAATCCTAATTGCTTTTAATCAGTTTGTTTATGAGTTTTAGATAATTTTATCATTGATTAAACATCAAATTTGCAGAAAGAAAATTGTGTCAGAGAAGCATTAAATGCAGTTACCATAGCAGTGATAATCTCCGTAACCAATACTCTGATCAATGTAAAGTTTTCTCTTACATTCCATCTGTGCATTAATTGCTATTTCTCAACGGGCAAAACAAAAGGAATGAAGAGAATGTCATGATTGCAAAATCCACCTGGATTGTTTGAACGACGAAAGTATCAGTTGAGCTTCATCTGTCTAACAGACATGTTCAAGACTCTCAACGGTTAAACTTCAAGCTTCACCAACGGTCATTTATTACAACATCTATAAATAGCAGAAGCATTGAATTCGCCAACTACTGAAACACTGCGCATTCAAATTGAACTTATTGCAATTTTTTGTTTCATCTGTATCTTTGGATATTCATTGCTCTTCAGTGTTCATTTATTATCCACTCGTGAGGAGTTATTTAAACACTTATTCCATTTTCTATTTAAATCTTAAGGTTGAGGAACCTTAAGTGTGGGTGAACGATTACAATTTGTAAGGGGGAGTGAGTCCTAGTGAGTTAGGATCATCTCGAGTACAGAGTGTGTAATTGTAACCATTTGTGATTAGTGAAATGCCCAAAGGATTTGGGGAATGGACGTAGGTCGAAGTGTTAGACCGAACCGGTATAAATTGCCCTGTGTCAATTTCCCTTCTCTTTTCTCTTTCTGTATTACTAAAGTCTGTGTGTGTTTTACGAAAAGTTTTTGATCTACCCCTAATCAATATCAAATGAAAAGCCTTATTTAGGGCTCCTAGAGAAGGTAACTGCTACACTTTGAATATCTCTAGTAATTACAATTGAATTACTTCTGAAAATTGCTTTATTAGCAACTTGGAAGAAAGTTGGTTATGGCACAAGCGTTTAGCTCATGTCAATATGTTTCAACTTGACAAGTTGCTAAGAAAGGATTTAGTTATTGGTTTACCAAAACTTAATTTCAAAAAGGACATGATTTGTGATGCTTGCCAGAAAGGTAAACAAACTAAATCATCTTTTAAATCTAAAAATGAGATGTCATCTAACAGACCCCTCCAACTGCTTCATATAGATCTAGTTGGACCAGCAAGAGTAAGAAGCCTTGGAGGCAATCTCTATACTTTGGTTATTGTTGATGACTTCTCAAGATTTTGTTGGACTATATTTTTATCACTGAAAGATGAAACATTTGATCAGTTTGTTGTTTTTTCCAAAAAGGTCCAAAACGAGAAAGGTATCTCTATTTCAGGTATAAGAACTGATCATGGTGGAGAATTCGAGAATCATGCCTTCGAAGAATTTTGTGATGCCCATGGAATAAATCATAATTTTTCTTCCCCGAGGACTCCTCAGAAAAATGGTGTTGTGGAGAGAAAGAATCGTGTCCTCACTGAGATGGCAAGAGCAATGCTAAATGAGAATCAAACTTCTCAAGTCTTCTGGGCTGATGTAATGAGTACTGCTTGCTACATATCAAATCATGCATACATCCGGAAGAAACTTAAGAAGACATCCTAGGAGCTCTACAAAGGAAGAAAGCCCAACCTTGCCCATCTTCACATCTTTGGATGTAAGTGCTTTGTGCACAATAATGGTAAGGATAATCTGGGTAAGTTCGATTCAAAATTTGATGAAGGTATATTTCTAGGTTACTCTAATAGAAGTAAAGCTTATAGAGTCTTTAATACTCGTACTCGTATAGTTGAAGAGTCCATTCATGTTGTGTTCAATGAAATCAAAACTGATAAACCTTTGGATGATGATGAGGAAAATGCTCATAGAAATCAATTCTTTTCAAAAACTACTCCTGCCTCTCTTGAAAATGCTGAAGATGTTTTTGAAACTACTGCCGAAAATGTGTGCGAAAACAATGTTCAATCACAACCTAAAGCTTGGAGGTTTATTAGGAATCACCCTTTAGACCAAGTAATAGGTGATGTAAATCAAGGAGTAAGAACCAGAAAAGGTACTTTGAATGAAGTCACCTTCTCCGCGTTCATCTCTCAAATTGAACGCTCTAAGATTGACGAAGCCCTCTTAGACAATGATTGGGTTATCGCAATGCAAGAGGAATTGCACCAATTTGATAGAAATCAAGTTTAAGACTTAGTACCTAGACCCAAAGACCATTTGGTTATCGGGACTAAATGGGTATTTAAGAACAATCGTGATGAAACAACAATCATTGTCCGTAACAAGGCAAGATTGATTGCTAAAGGCTATAATCAAGAAGAAGGAATTGATTATGAAGAAACTTATGCTCCAGTGGCAAGATTGGAAACTATAAGAGTTCTTCTAGCCTTTGCTTGTATCAAAGGATTCAAGCTCTATCAAATGGATATCAAAAATGCATTTTTAAATGGTTTTATTTAGGAGGAAGTTTATGTTGAACAACCTCCTAACTTTGAAAGTAAACATCATCTTGATCATGTTTATCGTCTCAAAAAGGCTCCATAGGGGCTTAAGCAAGCTCCAAGAGCTTGGTATGAGCGATTAAGAAAATTCCTTCTTGATCAAGGTTTTGTTAGAGGCAAAGATGATACAACTCTCTTTATTAAGAACAATAAACTGAATGAAATTTTGATTGTTTAAATCTATGTTGATGATATCATTTTTGGTGCTTCTAACGAATCTATGTGTGAAAAATTTTCAAAGAAAATGCAGGGTGAATTCAAGATGTCAATGATGGGCGAACTAAACTACTTCCTCGGCTTGCAAATCAAACAACGCAACAATGGGATATTCATCTCACAAACGAAATACCTCCGTGACTTGCTCAAAAAGTTTGGGTTGGAAAACTTTAATGGAGTCAACACTCCTATGAGTTCAACTGCTTCTATGGATGCTGATGAAGAAAAGGGAAAAGACTTTAACATAACCAAATATTAGGGAATGATCGGATCCTTACTATACTTAACAGCAAGTCGGCCTGATATTCAAATCAGTATGGGAATATGCGCGAGATTTCAATCCGCTCCTAAAGAATCACATGCTGAGCATGTTAAGAGAATTTTTCGATATCTCTCAGATACAAAGGATTTGGGCCTCTGGTTTCCTAAAGGTCAACAAGGGCACTTGGTTGCATATTCTGATTCAGATCACGCTGGGTACAAAACTGATAGAAAGAGTATCAGTGGACAATGTGAGTTTCTCAGAGGTTCCCTCATATCATGGTATAACAAGAAACAAACAACAGTAGCTGTATCCTCTATTGAAGCTAAATATGTGGCTGCTTCAAGTTGTTGTGCTCAAGTCTTGTGGCTCAAACAACAACTCCAAGACTTGGGGATTTATTTGAAGGAGATCCCAATTCTATGTGACAACACCAGCACAATAAGCTTGGCCAAAAATCCAGTTCAACACACTAATACCAAGCATATTGATGTGAGACATCACTTTTTTCATGATCATGTTCAAAGAAAAGATATTAAAGTGATGTTCATCCCCACACATCTTCAATTGGCCGATATCTTCACCAAATCGCTAGCTAAAGAACAATTCATGTTCATTCGTAGGGAGTTGGGTATGGAAAATCCCAATGAATTGTAAGTATTCTCTCATCAAATGCTTTAATTCAATAAGATCATTACTAACTTTAGCATTGGAGTTTCTAGCTTGTGTTTATGCAGGACGCTCTATTCATGTGGTGGAAAACAGAGGCTAACAGAGTGATCGATGCTTGAGCATACATCCTGTCTTTGCTCGAGCAACAACATGAAAAGTCTGGTGAAGAAGCAGAATCAATGAGTCTTGCTCGAGCACACTTTCATCCATGCTCGAGCAACAACGAAAAATTGACTTAGAAAGCAAGAACAAATATATCTGCTCGAGCACGCTTAACATAATGCTCGAGCACCAGCAAGACGCTGTCATTGTTCATAAAGAAATGAAAGTCTCTGCTCGAGCACACCTGGAAGTCTGCCCGAGCAACAACGAGACTTGTGAAGGGATAATGGAACCTAAGGAACGATGCTCGAGCAACCATACCTAACTGCCCGAGCATGCAAGATTGATGGATGATTCTTTAACCCAAAGGCGTCACTCAAAAGTTCCAAGAGGTCAATTACCATATGTAAGATCAAGTATTCACTTAACATGCTTGATGGGAGGTTAGTTTTGATCGTTTAAATCTCATTTAAAATGTTCATGTTCATCCCTTCTCAAGCATGACTTGAAGTTTGTCCGAGCATGAACGCTGCTCGAGCACGATATGAGCCTGCTCGAGCAACGTCGGACTTTAGACTTTTTTAAAAAAGGAAACGTCGTTTCATTTCGTCAAAGGTCAGTTCCTTCCCACCGTCGAAACCCTAAACCCCTTCTCTTTCAAATTCTTTCTACCCTTACATTTGTTTGCGAATCGTTACCCAAATTCCAACTGTTACAACTGTTCAATCAAGTGTGAATAGTGTTTTTAAACGATTCATTTCCCACAATCTCTTCATTTCCCTCCAAATCCCTCTCCACTTTCGTCGGTCCCAGCGTTCAATCCTTACAAGATATTCATTTTCGATTCAATCAAATGGTGGGTTCTGGTGATAAATCTCCTTCCAAAAATATTCATGCGAAGAAGTCTCTTTATTATCGACCCAAAGTTCAAATTTTTGAGAAGTCCACCAAACTCAAGCTTGTCGAGAATTCGAAGAAAGACATGGTAATTCCAGAATCTCCAAAGCCAAACACTCGATTTCAAACTGGCTCTCTTCCTGCGGGTAAAGGCAAACGCACACGGTCTCCATCTCCACCACATTCGGACCCAAACGACTCTAAAAAGACGATCAATGAACATCGCTCTAAGGAAAAAGAAGATTGTCCACAGAATCCCAAGTCGTCAGTCAGTCAGAAGTCACAAGCCTCTGGAAGCAAGAAGCCGAAAGTATCTTTCTCACTGAAATCTCAAGCTTCGAGTAGCAAGCGAGAGCAAGTGTCGACAAGCCGTCCTCCAAATGGCCAGTTGCTTGAACCTTCACCCGGGATGAATACTGGTAATCTCTCAGTTGATGATCATCCTCTCTTCGAACGCTATTATGGTCACAGACCTTTTTGCCCGATTGTGTATGTCAATCTGGACCAGTTCAAGAAGGACTGTAATTTGGACTTATCTGAGTGGCTTCTTCGGTTCATGCCCCTTCTTGGTATTCATATGCCATACTCTCCTAAGGTTGTCAGTATATTCTACTACAACATGCACCTACAGGCCAAAGCTCAAGAAGATGCCGATGATGTTTTGATTATAAAGGTTCTGGGACAAGAGATCAAAATTACCACTCACGATCTCAATGTCATTCTTGGCATTGTTGATTCTCCAAAGGATCCTCCAACACTATCTCCTGCTGAGTGCCACCAGATTCTCCTTCCTGATATTCCATTGGAGGCTAACAAGAAGGTCAATGTGACGCCTGCAAAGATGAAGGATGAATACCAGGTCCTTTGGTACGTCTATAGCAGAAGTTTAGTGCAAAAAGGCCAAAGTTTCACCCACTTCGTGCTAAGCGATTTTGAGCGTTTTGCTTCCCTAGTTGCCAAGGAACCACGGAATATTGGTAATTGGATTATGGCGGAGATGGTTTCCTTCATTTTTGAGGCCCAAGTCAAGCTTCATGCCACTATACCTTTTCCTTCATTGGTTTCTCGGATATTCGAAGTCAACAACGTATGGTACCTCTCAGATGACAAGGAAGAATATCCACCACTGTTGGGAAAGAACATATGATTCGTCTCAGGATCTCTTTTACTGAGGTTTCATCTAAGAAGCAGAAAGGTAAAGCTCCTATTATACCCTCTCAGCCATCTGCTTCCAAGGCTGGTCCATCTTCTACTCCCCAACCTCCTGATGAGGCTGAGTCTTTGAAGGCTGGTCCATCTTCATCTGCACCATCATTTACTCAGGCAAAGATCCACACTTTGGTTCAAACGTCCATCCAGAACACCATAACTCCAGTGTTGCAGTCTCTAGAAGCTTACAAGAAGCTGACAACAGAAATGATCAAGGCCATGTCTGCTGAAATGATCAACCTAAAGGCCTACATTGATCTTCACATGGATTCAGAGTTGACTGCCCTAAAGGCCGAACTAGACACTCACTTTGCTGTGCTATTTGATCATCAACAGGAGATTAAGCAGGAAGTTCAGAACTTGGCTTATCAACATCAGAGTGTTCACCGGACAAATTACAGGCTTTGGTGCAACCTTGGACGCCTTCGTTTCCAGTTTTGTTTCTGCTGGTACTACTTCTCAGATGCCTCCAAGACCCTCTTCTCCCATTCCCTCTCCATTTGTGGCATCTACTCCCATCTTAGCCACTTCTCCTGTTCTTGAGTTTACCCCAGCCACAGTGGTTGTCCCTTCTTCTCAGTTATCTCCCATTGACCCCTCCACCGTCAAACTTCCCTCTTCTTCTTCATCTGATTTTCCAGTTAGCTCTCCTCCCTCACCTTCTGTTCAGGGTCCCCTTTTCGTTAATGACAAAGGGGGAGAGTAGATTAGTGTGATTTGATTTATGTTGTTTATGATTCTGTCTTAGCTATCCTTGTAATCAATGATGTTTTGAGTAATTCAAAATTGAAGAATTGTGATCAATATATATATGCTCTATTCTCTGAATGTTATTTTTCTCTATATGTCATTTGCGTTTTTCAAAAATTCTCACAAACCTACTTAACACTAACAAAAGCATTGTTTAATTCAATAACTTGTATTCAAATCATATCTTAAGATTGTCATTATCAAAAAGGGGGAGAATGTTAGCTCTCGGTGTTTTGATGATCACAACTTGAAATACGATTACAACTTGTAAGGGGGAGTGAGTCCTAGTGAGTTAGGATCATCTCGAGTATAGAGTGTGTAATTGTAACCATTTGTGATTAGTGAAATACCCAAAGGATTTGGGGACTGGACGTAGGTTGAAGTGTTAGACCGAAGCAGTATAAATTGCCCTGTATCAATTTCCCTTCTCTGTCTCTTTCTGTATTACTTAAGTCTGTATGTGTTTTACGAAAAGTTTTTGAGATCACCTAATCACCCCCCTCTAGGTGATATTCCTACCTTTCAATTATCACTTTTATGACTTGTTACTTTACACAACCGGTATTAAGAATCTTAGAATTTTTACTTTTAAGACCGCTTATTTTATACAACCGGTCTTAAAAGTCTTACATTTTATACCTTATCTTTTACAAAACCGGTCTCGAATTTTTTTTAAAGACTGATTTCTTAATTGGTCTTAAAAGTAACAGACTTTTTAGATCGACTATATTGAGCCCGGATCCAGAACCGATCTAAAAAAACGATATTCTCACTAGTGATCTTGAGTCGGATAAAGAGTCTTAGCTCTTAAAGGAATTTATTAGGGGACTTGGTGAAAATTATAGGTTTCTGGATGAAAGTGAAGGAAATCAGCAAGAGGGGGGTGAATTGGGGATTTTAAAATTCTTTTCAAATCACCCTTATACTAGATGCAACTGGATATAAAGTAGAGATAGGGAAGAAGAGCTTGACACAGGATTTATACTGGTTCGGTCTTAACTCCGGACCTACGTCCAGTCCCCGTGCACCCCGGGATTTTCTACTATCACTCAATTCGTATACACACTCTGTACTCAAGGATTATCCTCTCTCTAGGATACACTCCCCTTACAAGTTGTAATCTGAAATCCCAATCTCCAAGTCCCCTTGACTTGAGATTCTTATAATGAATGAAATACAAGTATGTAAACTCTCTCACAGAGTAAATATTGATAAGCACTGAAGTTCTAAGTATCAAAAGATATTGCACAAAAAGAAAACTAAAATAATAGAGAAGTATTGAGCTGAGTTTTCGTTTCTTCTTGTTGTGTGTTTTCTGTATGTTTGTATACAGCTCTATATATAGCAGAGAGTCTTCTCATGACCGTTGCTTCTTTATTCAGAATTCTCTCCATTCGAAATTCTTACTGTTTGTGGAGTATAGCCGTTGGGTCCATGATCTTTCCTGATTTTCGGATGATTGATCTGCAATAAAGGTCCTTTTATGTTCTTTAATTGATTTGAATAACGAATCATACTGGGTAATCATTGTAGCAATTATTCCCGATTGAGGGAATTCATCTTTATGTCAGAATCTCTTATTGTCGCGTGAAATCAATGCTGTCAATCAATTGTGGATCCGACGCGGGCTCGAGTTTGCAAGTATAGGCTCGAGTTCGCAAGCCATCTGAGTTGTTAGGTTCAGCTTCTGTGAAGTGCGAACTGGAGGTTCAAAGGCAAACTCTGGAGTTTGTAATTTTTCTTCAGAGGTGAACTCGAGTTCATGGTAACAGGCTCGAGTTGAGAGCACAGTAGGTCATTTGTCGCGCGAGCTATCTGAAATCACAATTCTACAAAAATGGCACGCTCGAGTCCGTTAGTGAACAGGCTCGAGCTTGACACTATTCAAGTCAAGCAAACTTGAGGTTTGAAATATGAACTCTAGAGTTTGTAAAGTAACTTTACTCATCAGGAAGATTAGGCTCGAGTTCAGAGAGATGGGATCGAGTTTATGTTAAACAAATGAACTTCGAAATCAATTGGCCAGGCAAACTGAAGTTTAAAATGTCGGCTCGAGTTTGTAAAGGTTGGAAAGTTCAATTGCTCTCGCAGGGGCAAACTCGAGCTTGCACTTGCAGGCTCGAGTTTACACGTTTTGTAAACTCTTTGTGTCTTTCAAACTATGGAGTAAACTCTACACAAACACCATAGGCTCGAGTTCATTTATTTAGGCTCGAGTTTGCAACATTTTGAAAATTAGCAAACTCTACTCAAAATACAAACTGTGGAGTTTAAAGAAATGATTTTCAAATGAAAAGTTTTCCCTCCAGAGGCCAACTCGAGCTTGCTTATGCAGGCTCGAGTTTACTCATTCGTAAACTCTTTCAAAAACCTTTTTGGAGCTTTTAGGCTCGAGTTCAAGAACCCAGGCTTGAGTTTAGAAGGCAAAGATAAGCTAGTCTTGCTCTTTGTTAGTGGCAAACTCGAGTTCACTTATCTAGGCTCGAGTTTGGCGCTGACAGAACGTTTTTGTCTTTGAATCAAATCATTTAGCTTGTCAAAAAACATTCTTCTTGTTTACAGTTGTCAGTTATCATCAAAACACATTGAGAACTAACATTCTCCCTCTTTTTGATGATGACAACACTTGTAAACAATTAACTCTTTTAAAAAATAGGATTTGATCATTTAAACATAATTAAGGATAGTTTGTTCAAGGCATATGCAAACTCTTTGACTCTCTTGATCTATTTCTGTTTAGGCAAGGAAACAAATAATTGTTTCATATCAGTTTACTGGATGGCTTTCTTTTTAGGTTCAATTGCATATGATTAAATATTGAAATTGCAATTAGAGCCAGAATGGGAATAGAAGTCAGATTCAGAATGCAAGTTTGAAACAAAAACATAATCTGAAATTGCATCAGAGTTAGCAGCAGAAAGCAAATGAAACATTAAGTACACTGCATAACTTAGAACATATTACAGAATGATAGTAGAGTTTCAAAAGCAAATATGATTAAGATGATCAAAAACATAAGAAAAAATGATGCCGATCGCTCTTTCACTTCAATTCTTCTCCCCTTTGTCATCAGCAAACAAGGGTGGATCAGATGGGGTAGAAGAAGGTGCAATAGCAGGATCAGAAGTGGTGTAGGCAGTAGGGATGGATGGTTCAGGGGCTATGGAAGATGTGGGTATGGTGGAAGTTGGTTCAGGGATAATGGAAGGAATTGCTGAACTAGGACCAGCAGAGGTAGAAGCATGTAAACCAGAAGCAGACATGGACTGATGGTGCAATATTTTGTCCATTTTGTCACTGAGACTAGCCATAGATACCAAAAGAGTGGAGATGCTTATGGATTGTTCTCCAATCTGTCCACTAAGGTCTTGAATTTTTTCCATTAGAATTTCATGTTCAAGAGTCAAGTCCTCTTGGGAATTTGTCATCTCATCATATCCTTTCTTGACCTCTCCTTTGTATTGCTTAAATTCTGAGTTTATCTTGACAGAGAAATCTGAAACAGCTTGATCAATTAGGGTCTTGATCCTTGCATCAAAATCAGAAGGAATGGTCTGAAGGGGAGGAGGTGCACTCTGTGCTTCTTGTACTCTTGACTGAGTAGCCCTTGATCTTGCTGGTCTGGTCTGAGGAGGAGCTCTGGACTGATCACTACCTTCATCAAAACTGATTCGCATAAGATTCAGGATGTGCCTACCAAATTTCTGGGGTTTTTCTGGTTGCTCGTTGGCAGGAAGATACCAGATCTTTTCATGGAAGAGAATGATAGAAATGAGGCTTGCAAAAGGAATTTGGGATGATTTCCGACCAGTGAATCGAAATCGAGCCATTTCTTTGAAGATCCAGTGCCCAATATTGTGAGGCACTTGGTCAAGAATAGAAGCAAAGATAGGGAAATCCTTCTTTGTGAAAATGGGTGAAATTTCCTCCTTTTTGGATGAGATTTCTAGTATAAATATACCAGGCAGCTCTTTGCTTAGGGGGCATTGAAACAGGAGTAAAATTTAGAATTTCCAATGCATCAGGGATAGGCTCATTAGGTTTAAGCAATGAAAATATCTGCCTATCTGTGTAATTTAATGATGCAACAGGTGGGGGATTATGAATTTGAAGAATGGAATTCAGGGAGGAAGGAGTTATGGTGATCTTTTTCCCTCTGATGGTTGTGGTAATCCTCTCCTCAACCAAATTTCTGTCACTATCCAGAAGATTATCACTTTGCATGTAATGATAAAATACTTTGACAAGAGTTGGATTGTAGGAGGCTTTTATGGATATCAAAGGCTCAAATTGGGCAAACCAGGGGTTGAGATCAAGGTTACAGTCTTCTTTTAGGTGAGCCAAATCCACAAACACAGCAGGACAAAAGGTTTTATGCTCATAATTATCCTTAAATCTAATTGCATCCTCACCAGATAATCTTACAACCTCATTGGAAAATCCTCTAGGCATTGATGAGTGATTGTAAATTTCAGATAGTGCAGGGGTCTCTTTAGATACCTGAGGCACATATTCCTCTCGACGTTGAGAGGTAGATTGAGCTTGAGAGCTTGATTGTCCAGCTGTAGGAGCATTCTTCTTGGTTCGTTTGGATTGGTAGGTCTCAGTTACCTCTGAAACTTTATCTTTTCCTCTACTAGTCATTTGTCGTGTCCTGCATGAGTCTGAGCTGAGTCCTCTTTGGAAGGAGAAGAGTGAGTTGTAGGAACACCTGGAATTCTTCTATCAACTCCATGTTTGTATCGTTTGGGGAACGATTTTCTTCTTGGAGGTCGAGGAGGTACATTGAGTGGGGGAATTTGTTGTTCTCCATGGACTGGATTGGGTGTTTCGTCGGTTGCAGGTCGTTTGGAGGCCATTTCTCAGATTTTCGTTGAGGAAGATGAGAGGATTTGAGAGAATTTTAGGTTTAAGCTCGAGGGTGAAGTGAAGTGAAACGAAGCAATCAGGTTTTTTAAAATAATTTTATCGCGACAAACTCGAGTTCATAGGTGTAGGCTCGAGTTTGTGTGATTTTGTACTAACCTGGACTTCAAGAGTGTATGTGTGAACCCTTGAAATTTCTCTTAGGTTCGAGTCTAGTCACTTACAGGCTCGAGTCTGTGAAACTCTCAGAACTGAGTTGCTCTCTATCTCTCGCGAACTCGAGTTCGCCAACTAATAGGCTCGAGTTCGTCTTTCAGCAACAACTTCATTTCCTTTCTGACTCCCGCGAACTCGAGCTTATCAACTAATAGGCTCGAGTTTGGATTTTTCTAAGAAATTTCATTTCCCTTGATTCTCTCGAGCTCGAGTCTGGCTTTGATAGGCTCGAGTTCGTCTTCCTTGACAGCAAACTTGCAGTTTATGTTTAGTGATGTTGATCATAATAAACATCCTGCAAAAGACATGTCTACATACTCCGAAGCTTAAGTTAGTTAATTAAGCATCATCAAACACATAACTAACATTTGATAGGGGTTACTTACAACTCATTGGGATTTACCATTCCCAATTCTCTTCTTATGAACACAAATTGTTCTTTTGCTAGTGGTTTGGTGAAGATATCAGCAAATTGCAAGTGAGTTGGGATGAACATGACTTTGACATCTTTCTTTTGAACATGATCTCTTATGAAATGATGTCTAACATCAATATGCTTGGTTCGAGTATGGTGCACTGTCACTTCGGTGGATGACACAACTACGTGGTCTTTCTTGCCGAACCAAGATACAAGTGATCCTCCAAAGAACTCACATTGACCACTGGTGCTTTTTCGTCGGTTTGTAGCTTGCATGATCTGAATCGTATAGGCTACCGATGCTCATGTTGATCTTTGGGAAACCACAATCCAAGAGTCTTTGTATCACAAGATATCTGAAGATTCTTTTGACATGTTCAGCATGAGACTCCTTGGGGGCAGATTGGAATCTGGCACACATTCCAACACTGAATTGAATGTCTGGACGACTTGCAGTAAGGTAGAGTAATGATCCAATCATTCCTCTATATTTAGTAATATTGAAATCAGTCCCTTTTTCATCAGCATCCAGTGTTGCAGTTGAGCTCATTGGAGTGTCTGCTCCATTACAATCTTCTAGACCATATTTCTTCAATAGGTCTTTTAAATACTTGGTCTGGGAAATGAAGATTCCATCATGACGTTGCTTGATTTGAAGACCAAGGAAGAAATTAAGTTCTCCCATCATAGACATCTCAAATTCTCCCTGCATTGTCTTAGCAAATTCTTCACACATAGCGTTATTAGAGGCACCAAATATAATGTCATCAACATAAATTTGAACTATTAATATATCACCAAGTTTATTTTTCTTTATAAAAAGAGTTGTATCTGCTTTACCTCTAACAAATCCTTGATCAAGAAGGAAGTTGCTTAACCGCTCATACCAAGCTCTAGGAGCTTGCTTAAGTCCATATAAGGCTTTCTTGAGGTGATAAACATGATCTGGATGATGTTCATTTAGAAATCCTGGAGGTTGTTCAACATAAACTTCCTCCTGTATAAAACCATTTAGAAAGGAGGATTTCACATCCATTTGGAAAAGTTTGAATCCTTTGACACAGCAAAGGCTAAGAGAACTCTTATTGCTTCCAATCTAGCCACTGGAGCATAAGTTTCTTCATAATCAATTCCTTCTTCTTGATTATAGCCTTTTGCAACTAACCTTGCTTTATTACGAATGATTATGGCGGATTCATCACGTTTGTTCTTGAATACCCATTTAGTGCCAATGACTGGATGGTCTTTAGGCCTAGGTACCAAGTCCCAAACTTGATTTCTTTCAAATTGGTGTAACTCCTCTTGCATTGCTATAACCCAATCATTGTCTGAAAGGGCTTCATCAATTTTAGAGGGTTCAATTTTAGAAATGAAAGCAGAAAAAGTAACTTCATTCAAAGTGCTTCTTCTGGTTCTTACTCCTTGATTTGCATCACCTATCACTTGATCGAGAGGATGACTCCTACTATATCTCCATGATTTTGGTTGAGTTTGAACACTATTTTCACAATCGTTTTCACAATGTTTTTCAGTTTCAGAATCCTTTTGCAAATCTTTTTCAGTATTTGTTGAAACAGAAGTTGATTTTGAGTCAGGTTGATTTGAAATAGGAAGATCATCATCATCCAAGGACTTGTTAGATTTGGTTTCACAGAATACGACATGCATAGATTCTTCAACAATGTGAGTGCGGGTATTATAAACTCTATATGCTTTACTTCTACTTGAATAACCCAAGAATATACCTTCATCAGCTTTGGGATCAAACTTACCCAAGCTGTCCTTACCATTATTGTGAATGAAGCACTTACATCCAAAGATGTGCAAGTGAGCTAAGTTGGGTTTTCTTCCTTTGTAGAGCTCATAGGGACTTTTGTTCAATTTCTTCCGGAGATATGCCCTGTTTGATATGTAACATGCAGTGCTCATAGCATCAGCCCAAAAAACTTGAGATGTTTGATTTTCATTTAGCATTGACCTTGCCATTTCAGTGAGCACTCTATTCTTCCTCTCAACAACTCCATTTTGTTGTGGGGTTCTTGGAGCCGAGAAGTTATGATTGATTCCCATACTATCACGAGAATTCTCCAAAGGCATGATTCTCAAATTCTCCACCATGATCTGTACAAATACCTGCAATAGAGAATCCTTTCTCGTTTTGGACCTTCTTGGCAAACACAACAAATTGATCAAATGTTTTATCTTTTGAAGACAAAAGAATGACCCAAGTAAACCTTGAAAAAGTATCCACTATAACCAAGGTATAAAGATTTCCACCAAGGCTTTTAACTCTAGCTGGTCCAACTAAATCCATATGGAGTAATTGAAGAGGTCTATTAGTTGATATATCAGTCTTTGATTTGAAAGAAGATTTGGTTTGTTTACCTTTTTGACAAGTATCACAGATCATGTCATTTTTAAAAGAGAGTTTTGGTAAACCAATAACCAATTCCTTTTTCTGTAGTTTATCAAGTTGAATCATGTTAACATGTCCTAAACGTTTATGCCATAGCCAACTTTCATCCAAGTTACCAACACAACATTTTTCAGAATCAGAATTGTTTTCAGACAGATTAAGAGTATAGCAATTATCTTCTCTTGGAGCTCTGAACAATGCTTTGGATTTAATGCCATCTAAGGAGAGAGTATCCTTACTTACAATCAAACATTCTTCTGAATCAAAGATGACTAAGTTTCCTTTGTCCGTGCTTTGACTCACACTGAGGAGATTGTGACATAATCCATCCACAAGGTAAACATCTTTGATTTGTGGTCCATTGTTGTTTCCAATTTTGCCAATACCAGCAATTCTTCTGGACTGATTTCCACCAAATGTTACCTTGCCACCTTCCTTATGTTTGATTGAAGAAAACTTGGATTGGTCTCCTGTCATGTGTCTTGAGCATCCACTGTCAATGTACCATTTATTGGGATTTGATGCTCTAAGACAAACCTGCATAAAAAGGGACATCATCTTTTAGGTACCCATTTTTTCTTGGGTCCTTTTGGGTTAGTCTGTGTTTTAGGAATCATATAGGATCCCTTAAGCACCCATTGATAGTTTCCTACAGGTTTAATCGTTCTATCCTTTCTATGAAAACATGAAGAGGTGGTATGACCTTTTCGGTTGCAGTAGTTGCAATGTGCAAAAGGATTTGAAGTATGGACAGATTTTCGAAAGTAATTCATGTATGATCTTTGTCCATGTTTCTTTTTACCTTTCTTTTTGTCACAATCAGGTTTGTAACCAATTCCTGATTTGTCATTTGTGAATCTTTGCTGTTTCAAAATGATCTCAAGCATTTCACTTCCTCTAGTGAATTTTTCAAGTGTTTTCTAAGGTATTCATTTTTCTTTTTCAGAATGAGGCATTCATCACATATGATATTTTCTGGAAAAGAGTGATTTTCTGCTTGCTGTTCAAGAGTTGTATTCCCTTTTAAAGCAAAATATTTTTCAGCAAGTTCATCAAACTCATTTTGAACAATTTTGTACTCTACAAACAATTCATTATAAGTTGGTTTAGCACCATGATTAGGACAGGCAGAGTTTTCCTTATTTGTTTCACAAACAGAAATAGGTGTAGGAATAGTTTGAGCTTGTTCTTCTAATGATTTAATTTTTCTTTTTGAAAATAGAAGTTCTTTTGCAGTTTTCTTAAATTCGGTAAAGAGAGAGTTATATGCAGATGATAGTTCATCATAAGGCAAATAAGAATTGCTTACCTCCTCGTTATCTGATTCCTTTTGGGCCACAAGACAGAGATTAGCACTTTCTTATTCTTCTGCCTCATCTTCATCGGATGAGCTGTTGCCCCATATAGCTGACATATAAGCTCTTTTCTTGAACTTATTGAATTTCTTTTCTTTGTTCTTCAGCTAAGGGCATTCTGATTTGATGTGGCCAGGTTTTTCACACTCATAACATATGATAGGTTTCTTAGTTTCAGTGTTGGAACTACCTTTGTGAAACTTTCTGTGTGATTGGTCCTTTTTGTAAAACTTCTTGAATCTTCGGACCATCATGCCTAGCTCACTATCTTCATCTTCTTCTTCTTCATCTGATTTTACCTCTTTGACAGTTTTAAGAGCCATTCCCTTGGTCTTGACATTGATCTCATTAAGCCCTTTCTTGAATTTGATCTTCCCTTCATGTTCAGAGAGGCTGCCAAATAATGCTGCTATAGAGGCTGAAGTTGGAATATCACCTAGAGGGGGGTGAATAGGTGATTACAAAAATTCTTTTTGCTAGTTACTCGGTCACCCACACAACAGATATATATCAAGGCAAAGTAGAGATAGAGTAGAGGAGATAGACACAGAGAATTTATACTGGTTCGGCCCAACTCTTGACCTACGTCCAGTCCCCAGAAACACTCCGGGATTTCACTAAATTACAATCAAATGATTACACACTCTGTAACACTCGGAGCAATTCTCTCTCTTGAGTTACACTCCCCCTTACAAGATGTAATCAAAGACCCAATCCCAAAGTCCCACTACTCTGAGATTCTTACAAGGAAATGATAATAGAAGAATAACTCTCTGTAAGAGCAGATAACCAGAAGCACTGAAGTACAAAGTATTACACAGTCTCAGCCAGAAGTATTCGAAAGTAGTGGCAGAAAGTATTAGAAAGTATCAGTCAAGAGATTAGCGAAACTAAGCTCTAGAGAGTATCTTTCTTTGCGTGTTTGTTTTGCTGTGTGTATTGAGAGCAGGTGGTGCTTCCTCTATTTATAGTGCTTTGAAGATGACCGTTGTCTTTCTTCTGTGTTTTGAATTCAAATAGAGATCATTCCATATTCTTTTGTTGCTGCATAATTCTCATTTGTTTGAATTCCTTCCGTTGGAACAATGAAGCTTTGGACATATCCTTAATCTTTGCCCGTGATTCGGTGCTTTCTTTAAGATAGATTCAATGAATCATTTTTGGTTGCTTTCTGATCGTTTTGAGATGATTTTCCCTTTTTCACTTCTTGCCGATTTCTTTCGATTTGAAGAGATATGCGTGACCCATGCTTATTAGAAAGGATCTGTTCTATAATTCAAATATTTGAAAAGTATGAGCAAATCGGTTAGAATTGGAGCATTAAAGATCATCATTAATAGTAATTAATAACAGAATCGAAATCTGCAATCTCGACATAGCAGAAGCATGTTTTCCGATCATACTCGAGTATTGAATACTCATACTCGAGTATCTAAGTGTTTAAGGTATACGGACGTTTTGATTTGAACTCTGTTACTTCCAGTATTTCGAGTGTCTACTTTCGAAGATCATAACTTTCTGGTATGAACTCCGTTTAGGTTGGTTCAAGACTTGATGGAAAGCCCCTTGAGTCTTCTTTAAAATGGTACAGATTTCAGATTCATCGGATTTCTAGTTTGTGAGATATACCCAAAACATTGAGGCTTGGTCAGTAGTGTGACGGTGATGTCACTCTCATCTTCAACAATTCATATGTCTCTCATCTGAACTCCTATGGACTTGAATCTTGTGCGACTAGGACCTTTTGGAAGTCTAGTTTCCAAAAAAATTGGTTTCACCTCAATCCGATATCTGGTTTGGGAGATATTGTCAAATTATCAGAGGTCGCCCGAAGCTGAACGTAGAACAGAGCTGATCAGAGTAGTGTCATACTCGAGTATTGTTGGTCCATACTCGGGTATTGTCGGGATTTAAGCACAGAAGCACCTGTTTATGTACCATACTCGAGTATATAAGTGACATACTCGGGTATTGAAGTCTCATACTCAACAATTGAAGCCTGATACTCGCGAGTACATGTTTGATACTTGAGTATTGACGAGATTCAAACGTAAGGAAGAGCTATTCATTCACAGGACTGTAGCAATTAAATTGTAGCAACTTTTATTCATCGGGAAGCTTGAATTTCCTTATTTTAACTCCGAATTTAGTCTTTCCAACTTCCATCTTCTTCATATCAACATTATATCTACATTAAATATAAGAATCAGTCAATGTATAAGATAAATGTAGTATGTAAACTTTTTGCTCTTTAAGAATGACATCTATATAAGACATCATCAAAACTAATCATATCCAACATTCTCTCCCTTTTTTATGATGGCAAATACTTTGAGAAAAATATTTATGAATATGAAAAGCTAATAAACCCAGTATATTTTTCTTGCCATTCTCTCCCCCTTATTTGTCATTAGCAAAAAGTTGAAGTAGAGAATAAATAGTTGTGGAGAGGTAAGTATGAAGACAAATTAGAAATGATTCTCTCTTTAATCATAGGTTAAGAAAATAACTTTCTTTCCCCCTTTTGTAAAGATAGTTTTCATTTTGATATGGTGCCAGTTGGAATGTGTTTATGAAAACAAGTTTGAGAGAATTTGGAGAGATTTTCAAAACATCTTTCACAATTAAAGCATATAAATACCAAACATGTGCAAAATTCACTGAATATAAAAGGATAAAGTTCAGAAATGCTCATGTAGGTTCTGCAAATTGATGAATGATCAATGAAGGCCATTTGCTTGCTTTCTTCTTGTATGAGATCATTTCCATCCTTCTCCTTTACTTTATATAGCTCTTCTGCAGAATATGTCTCAGTTGGCTTCAAGAAGTTTTCTTCTACTTTGTAGAGCATATCACAGCTTCAGTGTAATCAAAACATCTTTCCTCAAAGTAATAGTTTTTCCTTGTAGTATATTTAGGAAAGTCTTTGCACAGACTGAGTTCTCCTATCATAATTGTAAAACTTTCTTGCAGGAAAGATTTGTTAGTGCAATCAGATATCCAAATATTCCTTTCTGTATGATATTTTCAAATTGAGATAATGAAAGGAGAATATTATATTAACTCATCATCAAAACTAATAAAACATTGTAAATGCAAATGAGTAAAATTTCTTCAAATAAAGGAGATGAGTTTTAAGATATAAAATACATGTTAATGTGAAACTCATCCCCCTTAATGAATGCATTCTCTCTTAGTAATACCAAATAATAATGTGATGCCAATGTTTAATGAAGATGAAGCACCATGAAAGATTTCTTTGAATGCTTGAAATAGAATGAATGACCCATACAGTATGCACACATCTTTCTTAAATGGAATAGAATGCTTGTTGATTTAATGATGTCCACAAGAAAAGAGTTCTTTGAATGAACAACCTTTTTGAATGATGCTTTGACCATTAAATAAATAACAAGCACGTACAATACTAGATGAAGAGAAAGATGAAGCAATGGAAGCTTTTGTAAAATCTGCAAAATAGTGCTGCATGATTTTTGAATGAATGCAATAACGCAATGCAAAAACATTTATTCAACGACTAACCAAAGATTCATTTGAGATGCCAAAAATACAAAGGAAGCAGCTTCCATTTAAGATGCCTAGGCTCACGAAGTTGCTCAAAGAGGCAAATAGCAAATGAGTGTAGAGAATGAACGTAAAGCATAAGTAAACCAAGGCGTTTCCAAAATCTGCATTTAATGAAGATAAAGCAATAGGAAATCTCACATGAAAAGGAATGCGGTACAAATGCTTTATCCAGAAGAATGATGTTTTTCAAAATCTTGTGTAAAATAGTGTTTTTCAATTAAATGACAACATCGATAAAAAAAAATTAAATGACAACACAGCACAGTGACGCCAATTCATATATGATGCTTTTCAAACATATGCTTTTCCATTTAATAAATATAAAATGACGCACAGCTTTGTCAAATGCTGTATTGAATCAAGGAGGCAGCCCGACAGTACTTGAGTATTCCACTTGAATACTTGAGTATTGCCCCACTACTTGCATAACAACAATTAATACTCAAGTATGCAATACTCAGATATATTAACGTAAATACTGAAATACCTCATTTCAAGTGTGTATTGTGAACACTTGAATTTCTTTGATGTGTAAATTGATCATTAAGCATCAGGTAGATGATTCAGGGATGATTTTCTTAGATGATGATGCACAGTACTCGAGTATTGCACTTACCTACTCGAGTATTGTTGAGATGTCTGTCAGCTGTAGCTTCCTCAGTTCGTCAGTACCCGGGTATTGCTTGAGGGTACTCGAGTATGCCTTGACAGTACTCGGGTATGTATCCTTACCTATTGTGCACTTAATGACCAGGTTAAATTCCGATATTACTCGAGTATTATGACATATACTCGGGTATTATCAGTTCAAAGCTACTCGTTGAGCATCCTACAAAACAAAGTACTAGATAGTCCTTGCTACCCAATGTTTCTTGAATCCACACAAGGTTAGACACAACAACTCTTATGCTCTTATTAAATCATATGAAACTTGAGAAAAGAGCATACAACACTTGTAAACAATTAACCATTTTCAGAAACAAGATTTGATCATTTCAAAACAATGAGAGTTGTTTGGTCAATAGCATTTTGCAAAACACTGAAATTCTTGAAAGGAATTGATTCATCTGAGATATTTCTGTTTAAGCATAAGCACTTCATGACAGATTTATTGGTAACTTCATTTTAATACTTGAGATCAGAAAGCAGTCATGATAAACAATTACCATAGAGTTTCAAAAGCAAATATAAGGGAGGTAGCAGAAAGCTATACAAAACATTTAAAACATGAGCTGCTCCTTTCCACATAATTTTACCCGAACAAATAAGTTCAATCCAATGAATCAAAAGGGTAATAACTAAATGATGCCAAGAAATGTTATTTCTCAATTGACAGTTTTATAGATACACTTGATGTAGAATATATGTCATTGAGGAGAATGCATGTAATTTTCCAATGCTATTTGACCAAGAGATAATCTTGCATTTTAGGATTAGAAATGAATGATCAAGGCAAGATTATTAATACAGTTACTCAAAATAAAAATGGAAGACCAATGCTGATGAATTTGAGCAGCTAAGAGAGTACTAGGATTCATGAATGATGAAGCACAAACTTATTAGTCCAAATGACCAGAGTTCTAGAAAATCATCCTAGTAAGCTATTCCATTGATGGTTAATGCATTATCATTCAATGCACTAATAAACATTTATAAAGCTTGGAATAACTAGGCCATTGAAAAATTTTATGCATTAAGCATAATGATTCACAAATCGAATTCTTTTCTTGAAGATAGACTTGAAACTGATATATGAATAACTTATTAGATATGAAGTCTAACTAGTTCAAGAGTGAAACTAGATAGTTCAAGCAACACATTGGATTCTAAAGATGAATATGTGAGGGATAGAAAATATTCAACTTAAACAAATTTGAAGCATATCTCATTATTAACTTCCAATTTGAAACATCATTTGAATGCACTCAAGGTATTTTTCAAATCTATCTCGAAATACTTTCAAAGTATGAATAATTTTCAAAATGTGTGTATGCATTTTCACAAGACAAAGTGAATCAAACCAATTTCAGAATTGTGCATTTCAAAAGCATAAAATTAGAAGATAATGCACAAATTGACTTTTGGTTTATTTAGTAATCAAAACGTTTTGAAGGACATAAATGATTGATTGCTAATGGAATGCAATGATGGACAAGTATTCTTTACCCAAATATTAATCTCATATAAGCATAGTATAGGGTAAGAGTTAGATATCACCGTAATTCCCTTTGCACTTGTAAAAGCTTGCTTGATTAAGGTAGATTGATGTAGACGTCTCCTTTCACCATTAACATCAAGCATAGCCTTTTTAGCTTCCTCAAGACTTGAATTATTTCTCTATGTTGCATTCTTGAGAAGTTTTTTCTCATCCTACAAAACTATATAAGTCTTTTTCTTTCTTGGTATCCAACCTTACTTGGATCCAATCAACGTTAGTTTGTAGGAAACAAAATTTGCATGCTCTTATGAATATGATCAATTCAACATAATTGAGCATAATGTACTAAACATGATTTTATGCATAAAAGATATACTTTCTTTTCAAATCATCATGTATGCAAAAAGAATTAAACTATTAAACATTGCAATCCCTTTATAAACTTACTAAGTGGATTTTTAAGGGATAAAAATAATTTCAAAATAGTTTGCAATGCTTATTCCTAAGGCTACAACATATAAAACCTCAATGTATATTTCAGATGATAGGAAAGGAGGTTTTATCATTGTATACATTTTACCTTAGATACTTGGGGGATCGATTTTGCTTATCCACTGCATCTTATGTCTTTCGATGGGTTTCTGCAAAGTTGTCTCAAAGGGTATAGACTTCATGAGTCTTCTGCTTGGCACTTGAGAGGATTTCCTTTTTGGTTCATAAGAAGCTCTTTGATTCCTCATCTTCTCTGCACCTTTGTGTCTATTATTTTTGAAATCAGTCTGCACACACAAGGTAATGGATGGACATTTTGGTACCCACTTATACTTGGGTCCTTTGGGGTTAGTTTGGGCCATAGGAACATAGGTTCCTTTTGAAACCCATTGATAATTGCCAACAGGTTTATTTCTTCCATCCTTTTTGTGAAAACAGGAAGAGGTACTATGTCCCTTTCGGTTGCAGTAATTACAATGAGCAAAAGGATTTGAGATGTGAACCGATTTCTGAAAATAGTTCAAATAAGATTTTTCACATGTTTTCTTCTTTCCTTTCCTTTTGTCAAAAATAGGATTATATCCTATACCTGATCGATCATTAGTGACCCTTTGATCTTTTAGAATAACATTTAGCATTTCACTACCTTTAGTAAATTTCTCAAGAGTTTTTGTAAGATACTCATTTTTCTTTTCCGAATAGGACACTTGTCACATATGATATTTTCAGTGAAGAAAGATTTTCTACTTGCTGTTCAAGAGTTGTATTCCTCTTTTTAAAGCACAATATAAACATTTCATCATAAGTAGGTTTTGCATTTTTATCAGGACAAGCAGAGTTTCCACAATTTGAAACAAGAAGTGGGTTATTTGTTTGTTGTTTAAGAAATTTGTTTTCCTTTCTGGTATTAATGAGTTCCCTTGCAATCTCAGTGTATTCAGAAAGTAATTCATCAAGAGTAAGTTCAGGATCAAATACCTCTTTTTCATTTTCTTGTTGTTTTTCTTCTTCTGCTACCAAACAAACTTCTTCTTCTTCTATGCCGGAGGTTCCTTTGTATGCAATTTCTAAGGCTTTCCACATCTCCTTGGCAGTAGATAGATTGCAGATGCGGGAATACTCCTTTTGACTTAGAGCACCATGAAGCATCAGGATGGCTTTACTGTTAAGAGTCACTTTCCTTCTGTCATCCTCGTTGAATTCATCTTCAGCCTTTGGAACGTTATTTCCTCCTACAATTTTTGTAGGAACATAATCTCCATTCTTTATTACTTGCCATAGACCATACTCCGTAGCTAACACGAATACTCTGAATTTTGCTTTCCAGAACGAATAGTGTTTGCCATTGAAGCCAGGTGGTATGTTGATTGATGTGCCTTCAGGTAATATTCCTTTCATGATCTATCTCGGGATGTTAAGCCCAACTGAGAAACCTGACTCTAATACCAAATGAAGTTGGAATATCACCTAGAGGGGGGGTGAATAGGTGATTACAAAAATTCTTTTTGCTAGTTACTCGGTCACCCACACAACAGATATATATATCAAGGCAAAGTAGAGATAGAGTAGAGGAGATAGACACAGAGAATTTATACTGGTTCGGCCCAACTCTTGACCTACGTCCAGTCCCCAGAAACACTCCGGGATTTCACTAACTTACGATCAAATGATTACACACTCTGTAACACTCGGAGCAATTCTCTCTCTTGAATTACACTCCCCCTTACAAGATGTAATCAAAGACCCAATCCCAAAGTCCCACTACTCTGAGATTCTTACAAGGAAATGATAATAGAAGAATAACTCTCTAAGAGCAGATAACCAAGCAATGAAGTACAAAGTATTACACAGTCTCAGCCAGAAGTATTCGAAAGTAGTGGCAGAAAGTATTAGAAAGTATCAGTCAAGAGATTAGCGAAACTAAGCTCTAGAGAGTATCTTTCTTTGCGTGTTTGTTCTGCTGTGTGTATTGAGATAAGGTGGTGCTTCCTCTATTTATAGTGCTTTGAAGATGACCGTTGCTGCTTCTGTGTTTTGAATTCAAATAGAGATCATTCCATATTCTTTTGTTGCTGCATAATTCTCATTTGTTTGAATTCCTTCCGTTGGAACAATGAAGCTTTGGACATATCCTTAATCTTTGCCCGTGATTCGGTGCTTTCTTTAAGATAGATTCAATGAATCATTTTTGGTTGCTTTCTGATCGTTTTGAGATGATTTTCCTTTTTCCAGCTTCTTGCCGATTTCTTTCTGATTTGAAGAGATATGCGTGACCCATGCTTATTAGAAAGGATCCTGTTCTATAATTCAAATATTTGAAAAGTATGAGCAAATCGGTTAGAATTGGAGCATTAAAGATCATCATTAATAGTAATTAATAACAGAATCGAAATCTGCAATCTCGACATAGCAGAAGCATGTTTTCCGATCATACTCGAGTATTGAATACTCATACTCGAGTATCTAAGTGTTTAAGGTATACGGACGTTTTGATTTGAACTCTGTTACTTCCAGTATTTCGAGTGTCTACTTTCGAAGATCATAACTTTCTGGTATGAACTCCGTTTAGGTTGGTTCAAGACTTGATGAAAATCCCTTTGAGTCCTCTTTAAAATGGCACAGATTTCAGCTTCATCGGATTTCTAGTTTGTGAGATATACCCAAAACATTGAGGCTTGGTCAGTAGTGTGACGGTGATGTCACTCTCATCTTCAACAATTCATATCTCTCTCATCTGAACTCCTATGGACTTGAATCTTGTGCGACTAGGACCTTTTGGAAGTCTAGTTTCCAACAAAACTGGTTTTATCTCAATCTGATATCTGGTTTGGGAGATATTGTCAAATTACCAGAGGTCGCCCGAAGCTGAACGTAGAACAGAGCTGATCAGAGTAGTGTCATACTCGAGTATTGTTGGTCCATACTCGGGTATTGTCGGGATTTAAGCATAGAAGCACCTGTTTATGTACCATACTCGAGTATATAAATGACATACTCGGGTATTGAAGTCTCATACTCAACAATTGAAGCCTGATACTCGTGAGTACATGTTTGATACTTGAGTATTGACGAGATTCAAATGTAAGGAAGAGCTATTCATTCACAGGACTGTAGCAATTAAATTGTAGCAACTTTTATTCATCGGGAAGCTTGAATTTCCTTATTTTAAATCCGAATTTAGTCATTCCAACTTCCATCTTCTTCATATCAACATTACATCTACATTAAATATAAGAATCAATCAAAGTATAAGATAAATGTAGTATGTAAACTTTTTGCTCTTTAAGAATGACATCTATATAAGACATCATCAAAACTAATCATATCCAACAGAGGCCATTGATTCCCCCCGAGCTTCTTCAATTGCAGTGACCTTGGCTTCCCATTCCTTGGTGAGAATGTTTAGTACTTTCCTCACTTGGGCAGGTTGTTCATATTCTTTTCCCAGTGCAGTGAGTTGATTAATCAAATGAGTGAACCTGAGTTGAAATTCGCCAATAGATTCTCCAGACTTCATTTGTAGTAAATCATATTCATTCATGAGAGTATTAATGCGATTTTCTTTGATTGCAGTCGTTCCTTCATGAGCTATCTCAAGAGCATCCCACATTTGCTTAGCAGATGGCAAAGTGCAAATTCTGAAATACTCCTTTTGGCCAAGAGCACTTTGCAGCATGTGGATTGCTTTCATGTTGAGAGTGACTAATTTTTTATCATTTTCATCATACTCTTCTTCTCGCTTGGAAGTTCTGACATCAGCTACTACTGAGGATGGATATAGTTTCCTTTCTCAAAGACCTTCCATAGACCATACTCAGAGGCCATTACATAGACCCTGAACTTAGCCTTCCAGAATGAGTAGTGTTCTCCATTGAAACCTGGTGGTCTGTTGATTGAGGCTCCATCGGGTAGAATTCCTTCCATTGGATCTTTTGTCTAGGATGTTAATCCTTCGAATAGACAACCTGGCTCTGATACCAAATGAAAGTGAAGGAAATCACCAAGAGGGGGTGAATTGGGGATTTTAAAATTCTTTTCAAATCACCCTTATACTAGATGCAACTGGATATAAAGTAGAGATAGGGAAGAAGAGCTTGACACAGAATTTATACTGGTTCGGTCTTAACTCTTGACCTACGTCTAGTCCCCGAAATCCCAATCTCCAAGTCCCCTTGACTTGAGATTCTTATAATGAATGAAATACAAGTATGTAAACTCTCTCACAGAGTAAATATTGATAAGCACTGAAGTTCTAAGTATCAAAAGATATTGCACAGAAAGAAAACTGAAATAATATTGAAGTATTGAGCTGAGTTTTCGTTTCTTCTTGTTGTGTGTTTTCTGTATGTTTGTATACAGCTCTATATATAGCAGAGAGTCTTCTCATGACCGTTGCTTCTTTATTCAGAATTCTCTCCATTCGAAATTCTTGCTGTTTGTGGAGTATAGCCGTTGGGTCCATGATCTTTCCTGATTTTCGGATGATTGATCTGCAATGAAGGTCCTTTTATGTTCTTTAATTGATTTGAATAACGAATCATACTGGGTAATCATTGTAGCAATTATTCCCGATTGAGGGAATTCATCTTTATGTCAGAATCTCTGATTGTCGCGTGAAATCAATGTTGTCAATCAATTGTGGATCCGACGCGGGCTCGAGTTTGCAAGTATAGGCTCGAGTTCGCAAGCCATCTGAGTTGTTAGGTTCAGCTTCTGTGAAGTGTGAACTAGAGGTTCAAAGGCAAACTCTGGAGTTTGTAATTTTTTCTTCAGAGGTGAACTCGAGTTCATGGTAACAGGCTCGAGTTGAGAGCACAGTAGGTCATTTGTCGCGCGAGCTATCTGAAATCACAATTCTACAAAATGGCACGCTCGAGTCCGTTAGTGAACAGGCTCGAGCTTGGCACTATTCATGTCAAGCAAACTTGAGGTTTGAAATATGAACTCTAGAGTTTGTAAAGTAACTTTACTCATCAGGAAGATTAGGCTCGAGTTCAGAGAGATGGGCTCGAGTTTATGTTAAACAAATGAACTTCGAAATCAATTGGCCAGAGGCAAACCTGAAGTTTAAAATGTCAGGCTCGAGTTTGTAAAGGTTGGAAAGTTCAATTGCTCTCTGCCAGGGGCAAACTCGAGCTTGCACTTGCAGGCTCGAGTTTACACGTTTTGTAAACTCTTTTGTGTCTTTCAAACTATGGAGTAAACTCTACACAAACACCATAGGCTCGAGTTCATTTATTTAGGCTCGAGTTTGCAACATTTTGAAAATTAGCAAACTCTACTCAAAATACAAACCGTGGAGTTTAAAGAAATGATTTTCAAATGAAAAGTTTTCCCTCCAGAGGCCAACTCGAGCTTGCTTATGCAGGCTCGAGTTTACTCATTCGTAAACTCTTTCAAAAACCTTTTGGAGCTTTTAGGCTCGAGTTCAAGAACCCAGGCTCGAGTTTAAAAGGCAAAGATAAGCCAGACTTGCTCTCTGTTAGTGGCAAACTCGAGTTCACTTATCTAGGCTCGAGTTTGGCGCTGACAGAATGTTTTTGTCTTTAAATCAAATCATTTAGCTTGTCAAAAAACATTCTTGCTTGTTTACAATTGTCAGTTATCATCAAAACACATTGAGAACTAACACTGGAAACTTCCTTGCCAAGTGGCATTCTCTAATGGATACTAATGTCATTGCAGAAAATCTTATTGCATTGATCAATATTTCTCTGGTTTTTGTTTATGGATTTCAGACGATATTTCTTATTTTTCGAACTCTGATGCCCCTTCTTTATAAGGAGGTTTATTATGGTGTATCTTTTTATTGTAATATATTGTTTCCTATTAAAAAAATTACTTAAGGTTGGAATCTCAGCTTTGATATTTAGTGCTCGATTATGCTTTAAGAAGAATTGCTTCTAAGAAGAAGATATATGTGAGCCATAAAAATGTTCTGTATATTCGAAAAGGAATTTGAAATATTATTTCATTGATAAATAACTTGAAATAATAATTACAATGTATTTATGAGCAATTTAATCGGCTTAATATATATAAAAAAAAATTAACTCATTGATTAAAAGATAGTAAAAATACTATTGATCCCGTAACTTAGCTTGTTGTAGCTTGTATGTTGATTGTATATTTTTGTTAATATATCATTTTCACCCAAAAAAAAAATATAGTAAAAGTAAAGCATTGGAAAATTTGAAAACAAATATTTCAAAATAAGAAGAAAAATCAAATGCTTTGACATACCTTTTTTTGAGACGATCCCAACAAAGCATCTCAATAATGGTAAAGCTATTATATACATACCTATCTTGTTTCATTTTTTTAAAGAAACTCTATTATTGATCAACACATTATATAAAATATTTTTGTTTTCCATATCTCAAATTTATTATGTATATATAAAAAATAAAAATTGTATGCCAATATGTATTAGAAAATGCACATTGTCATGTAGTGAAAGAAGGCTAATTAGTAATTTCTTGTAAACATAGTCTTTGTTTCCATTTATCCGTTATTTTTGAAGTCTCTTTTGTGATTATGAACTCATCATATCATCATCCTCATACAGTTTGAACTCATGACCTTACACTTAAGAAGAGCTTATGGGTTAAGAGTTGCGTGTGTTTGGGCTACAAGGCCCCAAACATTATTTTCAAAGTTCAAGAATATATTGGTAATTATTTTAATTCCTTCATACCTATTTATAAGAGAATGTTGCCGTTGCAGTTTTTCTCTGTTTATGAGTGTTCTGGTGTAGAACACAAATGTCTAGCCTTAATGGACTAGTATGTTGATATTGATTAGGACTTGACCTAAGAGCAATGCCTAGGGCCTACGTACCCTGTAGAGGGATCAAAGTTCACGTACTTCGAAGATACTGGAGGTGTTTAGCCAAGGGGGTGGTGTGTGTGCTCTGTGACGGCTGAATTGTAAATAGCCAGAGAGAGAAGAATGTGTGTATCTTTAGGGTTTAACTCCTATTTATAGAGTGTACCTGTTGGTCTTGGGCTCATGGGCCCTCTATTTGCGATAGAGATTTCCCTTGATTATCTCCTTGATTGTAGGTTGGTTATGATCTTATATGATCCGTTAGTGATTATGATAAATCTTCCTATTATTGGGCCGCATCACTAATGGGCCTTATATAGATCCGCAACAGTTGTCCCTAGCCCGGTAGTCCAAGTCTCTGGACTGCCGGGGTGCACTTAATGTTTGACATTTCTGGGGTGCGTTTATCATTTAACCCGGATTTCGTATCCGAGTTGTTCTAGCTTGATTTGCTTTTGTCCAAGTCTTGACAAATTCGGCTTCGTCCGTATTCTGCTACCAATTTGCCTGTTTAGGCGATAGGTTTTTCCCAAGGCGGGATCTATTTGTCTTTCCCTCGATCTTGGTTGATGGCGAACATGCTTCTTCACTAGCGACGTTCAAGCAATTGGGATAGCATTTGAATCTGTTATTGAACTTGGATATCATATCCGAGGTACTACAACTTGTTTGATTTTGATAAAGTGTCTATCCGAGTTTCAAAGAACCCCGAAGTTACTTGTATTCTGATTGAATTGCCCCCAGACATGTAGACAGGTTAATTTGCTTTGAAACTTTGTCTGTTTCTTTTCACGATCGTCAGGATCTCTTCTTCCTCAATCATCCGGGTTTGTTTGCTGCAACCCCAAATTCCCCCAATCTAAATTATCTTGAAGAGGAACGGATCGGGCTTCCAGGTTTATTTGTTGTAACATCGAGTTCTCCCAATCTGAATTATCCTGAAGAGGAACGTAATCATTTGCTTATGTCGTTGATAGCTTTACGGTGCCACACTCGTTACCCCCAGCCTGGCAGTCAAGGGCTTTGGGTTACCGGGGTGTATTGACTTTTTAACCCGGATCTCATGTCTGAGTTTAGTCTTCATTTTAACAATAAGTTGATTATATGAACTCAAACATGTGTTCGGAGTTCTATTAACTGACCAGGCCAAGGTCAAAAATGTATTATACAGAATCTGCTTGTATTCTTCTGGTGTCATAGACCAGGTGTATGGGTAGGGGTTTTCAACTTAACCGCACTACTTGTTCCGGTTCCGTTGTTCAGTATCTTAACCAAGATAAGGGCAAACCGCCACATGTTCAGCCGTGGTGTAGGAACGCACACTTAAACATTTTGACCTGATTAGGGTCTGGATGACAATTCACCTTCTTATCTAGGAGTGAGTTTTGATGCATCAAAATAGTTGCAAGGGTTGATAACAGTGGCCTCGCGTAATTGAGAAACCGGGCTAAGTCTTGGAAGTGACCGAGTTGTGAAAGCTTACGGTGACGGCTTCGCTTGACTGAAAAGCCGGGTTAAGTTTTGGAAGTGACCGAGTTGCGAAAGCTTATGGTGACGAATTCGCTTGACTAAAAAGTCGAGTTTGATGGCCCTTGGCGTACTCTTTCATGCTAAGTCTTGGAAGCGACTGAGTTGCGAAAGCTTACGGTGACGGCTTCACTTGACTGAAAAGCCGGGTTAAGTTTTGGAAGCGACCGAGTTGTGAAAGCTTACGGTGACGGCTCCGCTTTGTCACATGCCGGGTTTAACTACCCTGGCTTCCTTTGTTCAATGTATCCGGGTTCCAACTAGGGAACACGGTCGGTTTATTCGAGTTCCGAACTGACCATGGAAAAGCGGATTTAATTGTTTTTTCAGTGTTACCGGGTTCCGAATTGATCATGGAAACGCAGATTTAAGTGTTCTTTCAGTGTTACCGAGTTCCAAACTGATTATGGAAATGCGGATTTATCCGGCAAAACTCTACGCAGAGCCTGAATTTTAACTGGAATACAGTGTAACCAGTGTCCGCCTTTCTTTTTGTGTCCCGCAAAACTTTACACAGAGCCTGGATTTTAATTGTAATTAAGTGTAACCGGGGTCCGCCTTCTTTTTACGTTCCGCAAAACTTTACACGGAGCCCGGATTTTAACTAGATTCAGTGTAACCAAGGTCCGTCTTTTTGTTTCCCGCAAGACTTGGCACAGAGCCCGGTTTTAACTAGAATACAATGTAACTAGGCTTAATCTGTTTTGGGTGTCGTAACCCGAGATTCATTAGTCCAATATGGGTGTTGTAACCCTGAATTCATTTATCCAATATGGGTGTCGTAACCCTAGATTCGTTTATCCAGTATGGGTATCGTAACTTTGAATTCGTTTGTTTACTCTGTTGCCCCCAGCCTAGTAGTTCTGGTCTCTGAGTTGTCGAGATGTGTTGATTTACCAACCCGAACCAGGCGTTCATGATTGTTGGGATTCCTTGCATGCTGACTCGATATTCTGGGTTCATATACTCTAACACCGAGATTCCGGGTTTTAACTTAACACCGAGATTCCAGGTTTACATACTTTAACACCGAGATTCCGGGTTGAGATACTCGAACACCGAGATTCCAATTTGATATACTTTAACCCCGAGATTCCGGGTTTATGATTTATGAAAACGGGTTTGTTTACCCAGAATTCAATCATTTAAATAGACTTGGTGGCCATAGCCGTCTTTACACGGAGCCCGGATTTTAACCAGATTTGGTTTAACCGGGGTCTGCCTTCAAAACTTTACATGGAGCCGAGATTTTAATCAGATTCGATTTAACTGGGGTCCGCCTTCAAAACTTTACACGGAGCCGAGATTTTAACCAGATTCGGTGTAACCGGGGTCTGCCTTCAAATTTACATGGACCCAGGATTTTAACCAGATTCGGTGTAACTGGGGTTCGTCGTCTTTTTGTTTCCCGCACAACTTTGCATGGAAGCCGGGATTTTAACCAGATTCGGTGTAACCGGGGTCCGTCTTCAAAACTTTACACGGGGCCAAGATTTTAACCAGATTTGGTGTAACCAAGGTCTGCCTTCAAATTTACATGAAGCCGGGATTTTAACCAGATTTGGTTTAACCGGGGTCCGTCTTTTTGCTCCCCGTATAACTTTGCACGGAAGCTGGGATTTTAACCAGATTCGGTGTAACCGGGGTCCTTATTCAAATTTACACGGAGTCGAGATTTTAACCAGATTCGGTGTAACCGGGTCCGCCTTCAAAAAATTACACAGATCCCGGAATTTAACAAGATTCAGTTTAACTGGGGTCCGCCTTCAAAACTTACACGGAGCCTGGATTTTAACTAGATTCAGTTTAACCGAGCTCCGCGTTTAGTTGCTCCATTCGAAACTTCATCTCTTTCACCACCTATCAAGTTAAATACGACACCCTTGCGCCCAGTGACGTCAGGGCACCAATGGCTCGAAGGAAATACATGTGATATGTCGACTTGAGAAAATATGCAATGTGAAAGCCGGAATATTACTAAGAGGGGGGTGAATTGGTATTATAGAATTTTCTTGCAAGTTTAAAACAAAAGAAGCAAAGGAAGAAGAAGGAGATGAACACAAGGAAATTTATACTGGTTCGGTCCTAATCCTTGACCTACGTCCAGTCCCCAGATACACTCCGGGATTTCACTAACTTGCGATCAAATGATTACACACTCTGCAACACTCGGAGCAATTCTCTCTCTCGAATTACACTCCCCCTTACAAGATGTAATCAAAGACCCAATCCCAAAGTCCCAAAACCTTTGAGACTCTCATAAGGAAATGATAATAAGAAAAGAGCTCTCTATAAGAGCAGATGAATATGAACACTGAAGAACAAAGTATACAAGAGTTTCTAATAGAAACAATAAAGAACTAAGCTCTTGTATCGAATTCTTGGTTTGTGCGTTTGTGTGTATCTTTTTGCAGCTGGAGGTCTATGTATTTATACTGCTTGAAGTTTCTGACCGTTTGTAGGTGCACTCAGATTTTGAACTCAAGGAAATTCTCAGGTGATTGGAGCCTTTCTGCAAAATTCCATTTCTGCATAATTATCATTGAATGGAGATATTCCCGTTGAGGCTTTCTTGCCCATAATGCAAAGTTTCCTAAGATACTTTCAACCAATCATTTCCTATTGCTTTCTGACCGTTTGAGAATGATTAGCCACCTTTCAAGCATGTTTCCTTTTCTGTTGCGTTTTTGAATGCATATTGCGAGACTTATGATGATTTCGAAACGATCTGCAATATTCCTTTATCATCCGAAAACGTGAGCAAACTTATTAGAAATAAACTAATTTCGATCACAATTAATAATAATAAGTACCCAAGAAGTAATATGAACTCTAGACAAAGTCAGAGGATTGCGCATCAGCGTTTCTCACAAATCTGTCGAACATGACTCGAGTCATTCGTGTATGACTGGAGTCATTAATGTGAATTCTTCAAACAGAGAAGTAGTTCGCAAATGTTGACTCGAGTCATGCTTCTTGACTGGAGTTATTTCATTGAAATTCAACTGAGATGACTGGAATCATTTTGGATGACTGGAGTCATAATTGTGTTTTTCGCAAACAGAGAAGAACTTCTGAAAAGTTGACTGGAGTCATCTTTCTTGACTCGAGTCATATTTTAAATAAAATCAAACAGAGGCGAAAAACTGATAAGATGACTGGAGTCATCTAGCTTGACTCGAGTCATATTTTAAATAAAATCAAACAGAGGCGAAAAGCTGATAAGATGACTGGAGTCATCTTGCTTGACTCGAGTCATATCAGTAAATGAAATCAGACAGAGGCGAAAGGCAAACCGATTTGCATTGCTTTGCAGTAGAAGCTCCAGCCAAATTCTTTCCCTTCAAAGAGATGCATATTATATAATTAGTCGTAGACTTGATCTCTCAGTGTTTGATTTTAGACCTGGATTGAATGGTTGAAGCAGATCCTTGCATGCCACATAAAACAAAGCACGAGCATAAAGAGCCATTGTGTTATGAAATTGTATATATAATTGTGAGGTACAAGTATGATTGCTTCGGGCTGAAATTTCCATCTTGCTATTTCCCCTTTGCATGAAATGAAGTCCTTAAGTCTATGGTCAGGTTGACTTGTCCAGGAATCCCATCAATAGGATTTAAAAGATTTTTCTTCTCTCTCAGGTATAT
The DNA here is from genome assembly GCA_025563575.1 of Acacia pycnantha. NCBI lineage: Eukaryota > Viridiplantae > Streptophyta > Magnoliopsida > Fabales > Fabaceae > Acacia > Acacia pycnantha. Next base: position 336,872 of record JAMWYP010000182.1, on the reverse strand, counting down.
ACCAGCTCAATCTTCTTGAACAAAAGAAACCACTTTAAATGGCTCGTGCCAGCTACTTGCGACCCATTAATATAAGCAAATAACTTCTTGCAACAACTTTTACAAATTGTTCCTCAGATAATATGAAGGTTCCTCGGTCCCATAAAAATGACTTTCACCAACTTCAGCGACATTATATATCAATATATTCAGAACAGAGGGAGTCCATCTTCCATAATAATAGAAATCTACAAGTATTGATTACACAAGAAGAATGATTGAGCTCACAGCCCAACAATAAATGCTTACTTGAATTTTCTTAATGAAGAGGAAATTGTCACCGGAAGGAAGCAGCAAGCATGGGTAGGGGGTGGAAGACTATATATCTAGCTTTTATCCCAGGTAGGAAATGAATATTTTCTTCTTTCCAGAGATGATGGGATAGCATCATACTTCATATAGTTTGCATGATCAGCATTATAAAGCTTGGAGTTGCCATTGTGCTCCCCAAATTTTGCCCAGTAGTCCTTGTTGTAGCTTGCTTCATTACTTTATATGCTGCTGCAGGTTTCTTTTGTTGCCTTGAGGGTTTCATGGAAATTGACTCTCCCATATTGTTGTCTCGGTTAACACCCATGTTTACTTTGGCTTTGTACAAATCAGCAAGGTCTTACGGTCAAATAGTGAATGGGTATAGACGTCATATGGTTTGCAATGACTTGTCAAGTCATTTATTATTTGCCTCAAGGAAACTTGATTCAAGCTGTGACTCAAGGCATCAAAGACAAACTCGACCAACATGTTACCTTGCTCAAATCGACCTTGCCTCAAGTCAATATGCCTCTAGGCATATTATGTTTAACTAGAGTCATATCTTTTTAATTATCAAATCACCGTCTCCGGAAAATCAAAATCAAATGATTATGATTTTGTTTCTTCAAATCATTACTCATTACTATTTCTAATTGCATTTAATCAATTTGTTAATGAGTTACAGATGATTAGAATGAAGATCAACATAGGATGTTGACTAAAGCAATCCGGCATTTATTAAACTTACCTATTCGAGAAACTCAACCAACAGACATACCTCTGCAACGTTCTGGGCAAGAATATTTCATTTCCTTTGCTGGGTCTCAACGGTCATAATCACAATTGCAGGAATAATGACGATGATTATTTCGACCCTTCTGCTTTATCTCTAATGGTCATTTTAAAGAGCCTCAACGGACATTTCTTCAAGCTTCTCAATGGTCATGAGATCAACTATATATACTTGAAGTTTTGAATTCACTACAACCACCGAAAAAATGTTGTGCATTCTATTCTTATTGTATTCTACTATTATATTTGTTCCATTGATATCTTTGGATATCGTGTACCTTAGTGTTTATCTTTATCTACTTGTGAGGAGTTTCAAAACACTTATTTGATTATTGTGTTGTAAAATCTTAAGGTTGTGGAACCTTAAGTGGGTATACAATTACAGCTTGTAAGGGGGATGAGTCCTAGTGAGAGGATCATCCGAGTACAATGTAATTGTCTTTGAAAGATAGTGAAAATCCCAGGTGTTTTGGGGACTAGACGTAGGTCAAAGTATTAGACCGAACCAGTATAAATTGCTCTGTGTCTGTTTGCTCTTCCTGTCTCTGTTTTATTTGTGCTCGTGTGATTCGCAAAAAGAATTTGAGATCACCTATTCACCCCCCCTCTAGGTGATATTCCACCTTCATTTGGTACCATAGCCTGGTTCTCTCTGTTGGGCTTAACATCCCGAGATAGATCATGGAAGGAATATTGCCTGATGGTGCCTCAATCAATCGACCTCCTGGATTCAATGGAGAGCACTATTCATTTTGGAAAGCAAAATTCAGAGTGTTTGTGCTAGCTTCCGAGTATGGTCTTTGGCGAGTGATAAAAACTAGAGACTACGCTCCTACAAAGATTGAAGGCGGAATCACAGTTCCAAAAACAGAAGCTGAGTTCAATGAAAATGACAAGAAAAACATCACTCTCGACAGCAAAGCTATCTTAATGCTGCAAAGTGCTCTTAGTTAAAAAGAATACTTTCGGATATGCAACTTGTCAACCGCGAAGGAGATGTGGAAGGCTTTGTAAATAGCATATGAAGGAACTTCCAGCATTAAGGAGAATCGCATCAATACTCTGACCACTGAGTTTGATTTACTTCGAATGAAGTTTGGAGAAACTATTGCCGAATTTTAACTTCGCTACACATCTGACTAATCAATTGTCAGTTCTGGGGAAAACATATGAACAAGGTCCTCAGGTTAGAAAGATTCTCAATGTTCTTACAAAAGATTGGGAAGCCAAAGTAACAGCAATAGAAGAGGCCCGTGGAGAATCAATGGGCTCAGTTGCTGCTCTATTCGGAAGCCTATATGAATATGAGAGCAAACTAAAATTCAAGAAGGACTTGGATGAAGCCAACACTAATAGGAGCAAACGCATCGCTCGTAACGCTATGAAGGAAAAGGAAGATAAAGACGAAGATGATCAGGAAAATTATGAGATGGGCATGTTCGTGCGAAGATTCAAGAAGTTCTACAAAAGGGACCAAGGCTTCAGAAATAGATTCCAGAAAGGAAGCTTAAGTAACAGATGTAAATTCAAAGATAAAGATCAAGTTGTCTGTTATGAATGTGAAAAGCCAGGTCATTACAAATCAAAATGCCCTCAACTGAAAGATAATAAACAGGAGAAGAAGAAGAAATTCAATCACTTTAAAAAGAAAGCCTACGTATCTGCCATATGGGGAGATGGTTCCTCAGATGAAGAAAGTGAGGAAGAAAAAGATACTGCAAACATTTGCCTAGTCGCAGACGAAGAGCAACCTAAAAATGACAATGAGGTATATAACTCACAACCTACATATGATGAACTATTTGATGAGTACAATGAGTTACAATCTGAATTGAAAAAGTTGTTGAAAAATATATTGCTTTGAGAAAGAAAAATATAACTCTTGAACAACAAGTTGAGAATTTGTCTTCCAAAAACGTTGTTTGTGAAGAATGTCTTGTTTTAGAGAAAAAGAATGTGTATCTCACAAAAACGCTTGAGAAGTTCACTAAAGGTAGTGAGATGCTAAATGTAATTTTAAAAGCTTAAAGATTTACAAAAGATCGATCGGGTATTGGTTACAATCCTACCCTTGACAAAAAGAAAAACGGAGGAAAATCTTATTTGAACTATTTTCAAAAATCAGTTCACACTTCAAACCCTTTTGCTCATTGTAATTACTGCAACCGAAAAGGACACAGTACTTCATCTTGTTTTCATAAGAATGAAAGAAGAGATAGACCTGTTGGAAACTATCAATGGGTACCGAAGGGAACCTATGTTCCTAAGGCCTGAACTAACCCCAAAGGACCCAAGAAAATGTGGGTACCTAAAAATTAATCTTGTCTGAATTGCAGGTTTGTCTGAGAGCATCAAGAATCAACAAATGGTATATTGACAGTGGATGCTCTAGACACATCACGGGGGATCGAGACAAATTTGTTGCAATGAGATCAAAAGATGGTGGCAAAGTCACTTTCGCAGGTAATCAATCCGAGAAAATCACTGGGATTGGTAAGATTGGTGCAAAGGATGGACCTCAAATCAAAGACGTATATCTTGTAGAAGGTCTCTGTTACAACCTCCTAAGTGTAAGTCAAAGTGCTGACAAGAACAATTGGATCATCTTTGATTCAGAAGAATGTCTCATTGTCAACAAAGATGATCTCCCAATCGACAAAGGTAAACTTAAGGTATTATTCAAAGCCCCTCGTGAAGGAAATTGTTACACTTTAGATTTTCCTAAAATTAACTCTGAGAAATGTTTTGTTAGCAACTTAGATGAGAGTTGGCTGTGGCATAAGCGTCTGGCTCATGTCAACATGTTCCAACTGGATAAGCTGTTGAGAAAAGATTTAGTTCTTGGCTTACCTAAACTTCATTTTAAAAATGACGTGATCTGTGATTCCTGTCAAAGAGGTAAACAAACTAAATCATCCTTTAAAAGCAAGACTGAAATCTCGACCAATCGACCTCTTCAACTACTTCATATGGATTTAGTTGGACCAGCAAGAGTCAAGAGTCTTGGCGGTAATCTATATACTTTAGTCATTGTCGGTGATTTCTCTCGTTTCACTTGGACTATTTTTTTAACCTCTAAGGACGAAACATTTGGTCTGTTTGTTGTATTTGCCAAGAAGGTGTAAAACGAGAAAGGTATTTGCATTTTAGCCATTCGAACAGATCATGGAGGAGAATTCGAGAATCAAGCTTTCAAAAAAAATTGTGATGCCCATGGCATTGATCACAATTTCTCAGCTCCAAGGACACCACAACAGAATGGTGTGGTTGAAAGAAAGAATCGTGTGCTCACTGAAATGGCTCCGGCAATGTTGAACGAAAATCAAACTTCACAAGTCTTCTGGGCAGATGCAATGAGCACGACCAGTTATATCTCAAATCGAGCCTATCTCCGAAATAAACTCAACAAAACTCCATATGAGCTTTACAAAGGAAGGAAACCAAACTTAGCTCACCTTCACATCTTTGGTTGCAAATGCTTCGTTCACAACAATGGTAAGGATAATTTGGGAAAGTTTGATCCCAAATCCGACGAAGGTATATTTCTTGTTGTATTTCTGGAGGAGTTAGTTGTGAGATGATCCCACAACTCCTAAGATGGTCAATGAACTCTTGGCTCAAATATTCGCTACCCCGATCAGACCGAAGTGCTTTAATCGTTTTGCCAAGTTGGTTTTGCACTTCATTCTAGAATATTTTGAACATTTCAAAACATTCAGACTTGTGTTTTATTAGAAAGATATATCCATATCTACTAAAATCATCTATAAATGTAATGAAGTACATATAACCTCCTCTGGCAGATATATTCATTGGTCTACACACATCAGTATATAAGAGGCCCAATAAATCAGTGGCCCTCTCACTATGCCCAATAAAAGGTGCCTTCGCCATCTTTCCCAATAACAAGACTCACATGTATCAAATGATTCAAAATCAAAAGAGTTAAGAAATCCATATTGATGGAGCTTTGAAATGCGTTTCTCATTTATATGGCCTAGACGACAATGCCATAGGTAGGTCGGATTCAAATCATTTGACTTGATCCTTTTGGTAGTTATGTCATAGATATGTCCATTATTAGGATGTTCCAAATTCAATAAATAATGACCAAAATGCAAATCACCATCAGCATAAAAAATGTCATTACGATAGATTGAACATTTACCATTCCTAGTAATGGAAATGTAACCTTCCTTATCCAAATAAGAAAGCAAAATAATGTTACAACTCAAAGCAGGAACATAAAAGCAATTGTTCAAAATTAACAAAAGCCCATTGGGCAGAACTAATTCATAAGTGCCTACGACTAAAGCAGCAACTCTTGCTCGGTTTCCAACTCGTAGGTCCACTTCTCCCTTCTTCAATTTTCTACTTTCCTTGAGACCCTGTACATTTACACAAATGTGAGAACCACATGCAGTATCTAATACCCATGTAGAGGAAGTGGAAAAGTAAATGTCTATGACATAGATACCTGAAGTGATAGCCCCGCTATCCTTCTTGTTCTTTTTCAGATCTTTTTGGTAGAGCTTGTAGTTCCTCTTCCAATGACCAGGTTCATTGCAGAAGAAGCAAACCCCATCCTTCGAAGGCTTTGCCTTCTTGGCTTCAGGCCTAGTTTTGAGCCTGTTTGACTCTTTGGTTTTACCAGTTGAGCCATTACCCTTTCTTTTGCCCTTACCTTTCTTTTTCATACCCTTTTCTTTCTGAACCATCAAAACAGTGCTTGGCTTCTTCTTAATGCTCTGCTCAGTTGTTTTGAGCATCCCATGCAATTCAGAAATTGATTTCTCCATATCATTCATGTTGTAGTTCATGACAAACTGGTCATAACTATCCGGGAGTGAGTTCAAGATCATATTTGTAGCTAACTCCAGGCTTATGGGAAATCCAAGCCTCTCAAGGTGATCAATGTAGCCTTTCATTTTCAACACATGAGGACTAACTGATGCACCTTTAGCCATCTTATAGGAATGTAAGGCCTTAGTGGTCTCATACCTCTCTTGCCTTGCCTGTTGTTGGAACATTTCCTTGAGATGAGAAATCATCTCCAAAGCCTCCATATGGTATAGATCTTTTTGGAGTCTGGAACCATAGTGGCAAGCATCAGGCATCCTACATCCGCAGACATTAAAATGCTTCGAGTAAGCATCTCTCTGAGCTCTGGGAGCATTGGTTGCAAGCTCTTCAAGAATGGGTTCATCAAGGACATACAACTTTCTTTCCTGCTTGAGAACAATTCTCAAGTTCCTGAACCAGTCAAGAAACTTTGTCCCAGTTAGTAATCTCCCAATGAATTAAGAACCCTCAATATAATTAGTGGGCTAAGATCCATATTTCGCTTAAATTTAAGTTCGCTTTGGCAGGACACTTAAAAACAAGTTATTTAGGTAGGCAACCTCTTTGCCAATTACATCATATGTAACTCTTAGATCTTTATGGGATTTGATCATGTATGACCCGGCACATTTAACGCCATCTAATGCCTTGAGATCCAAAACAATTTTGATAATCTCAATCAAGTCAAGACGATAATGAATTTGTGAATTTCACCATTACCCATGCTTATCTCACCAGGATAACTCAAGTGCATCCACTTTGGTGAAACATACAAATAAGCGATCTAGGTTTTGACAAGTATTCATTGATTGACGGCATTACGACTTAAGATTTCATTTAGAGGGTTATTCTTATTAATTCTATTAATCCTTTTTATATGAATGCAATAACAATCGTATCTCATATAAACTCAAAATTAATCATGCAATGATCTAATCAAAAACATAATTAAAACTATGACACAACATGACTCACCTAACCTATAATCCTCTCAAGCCAATGGGAAGACTTCTCTAAATAAGAAAAGAGTAATACATCAGGAGAAACCTCGTTTAAACATACGAGGGGAGTGAGATGAGATGAGAATGTACATCAATAATATTTAGAGAAAGGCATGGCTCGTAGGCCATATTTAAATAATACAACACTTGTAAATTCTAGAGCCATGTTGTTCACCATACCCAAACAACTTTTAATAATTAATCACAACAAATATTAATTCATACAATATGAAAGAAAATATCAAGATTAAATTATCGCGCTACGAACAGTTAGCCACGGCGGTCCCGCTAAATTGTTTTAGAAAGATTGTTTCATAAAAAATAATTTCAAGCCCCAAAGACGACGTTGTTTTGTCCTATCATTACCAACGATTGAGTCATGTGAACAAGAACATAACATTGTCATCTATCACGTGTCCAACCTAAACGTCCGAACGTGATCGACCCCAGCGTGACCAAAACGTGAGCGAGATCGATGTCCGATCTGAACGCTTCAGAACATGACCAATCCGCGAGTGTTATCAACGTCTGTCCTGAACGATTCAGTTTGAACGTGCGATTTGAATGCGTAACAAATTCGGTTAAACATATATATCACATATATAACCATAGAAGATTCGGTTTAGTGAAAACGAAAGGAAATCACCAAGAGGGGGGTGAATTGGGGATTTTAAAAACTTTTAAAAGAACCTTGCACCCAAGCTGAAGCTAAACGTAAAGAGATAGGGAAGAAGAGCTTGACACAGAAAGTTTATCCTGGTTCGGTCCAAACTCTTGACCTACGTCCAGTCCCCAGACTCTCTGGGTTTTCTACTATCACTCAATTCGGATACACACTCTGTACTCAAGGATTATCCTCTCTCTAGGATACACTCCCCTTTACAAGTAGTAATCTGAAATCCCAATCTCAAGTCCCCTTGACTTGAGATTATTACAATGAATGAATAATTTGTATAACAGCTCTCTCACAGAGTAGATATTGATAAACACTGAGGCTCTTTGTATATCAAGTACAATACAGAAAGAAAACTGAATGTATATGTAACTCTTGAGCTTGCTTTTCGTTTCTGCTTGAATTCTCTGCTTTCGAAGTTTGTAATCTTGTTCTATATATAGTGGTCAATTGCTATGTGACCGTTACTTCTCAATTCTGCATGTTCTTCATTTGAAATTCAGGTTGATGAGGATTATAGCCGTTGGGTTCGATTTTCAGGTGATTTAATTCCGGACGCGTGAAATCCTTCTTCATTCGATTTGTCGCGTGAATTCAATGTCTTGATTGATCCAACTAATACCTGAAACATTCTTAATTTAGAGTGGTTAAATATACATATGAATTCTCTAAATGAATGTAATCAATTCGCATAGAAATGGTAATTTTGTTGTTCAAACTAATTAGGATGAAAACAGTAACTATCATATTTGCTGTCGTCTTAAACTCGAGTTCGCCAAGTCAGGCTCGAGTTCGTAAGGCACTTTGAGTATCAGGTTCATCTTCTGTGAGGAGCAAACTCTGGAGTTTGATATAAACTCTGGAGTTTGTAAATTGTCTCATCATGTAAACTCGAGTTCAGAAAGGTAGGCTCGAGTTCGAATCATCGCTGAGCATTTTGTCGGGTGAGCACCTGAAATAATATTTCACAAACCAGGCAGGCTCGAGTCCATTAGTGATTAGGCTCGAGTTTAACACTATTCATGCCTAAGAAATTTGATCATTCGAAAGAGTGGGCTGGAGCACAAATATGAACTCTGGAGTTTGTGCATTTGCTTTACTCTTTTTCAATGAAGGGCTCGAGTTCCTAATCACAGGCTCGAGTTCGACTTTATTTATTTCAGGGCTTATCGGAGTGAACTGGAGGTTTGAACTTAAACTCTGGAGTTTGTGAATGAAGGAAACCTTGGGAGCTCTCTGCCAGGGGAAAACTCGAGCTTGCAATAACAGGCTCGAGTTTACCTGTTTTGTAAACTCTTCTTCGTTTGTCAAACCATAGAGTAAACTCTACACAAAAGTATTAGGCTCGAGTCCATATACTTAGGCTCGAGTTTTCATCAATTTATAGCCATAGAAATAAGCAAACTCTACACAAAATATAAACTCTGAAGTTTAAAGAGATGATTTTCAATTGGAAAATGTTTCCCTTGAGGCAAACTCGAGCTTGTCTATACGAGCTCGAGTTTACTCATTTGTAAACTCTTTAACATTATACCATGGAGAGTTTAGGCTGGAGTTTATTTATTCAGCTCGAGTTCGTCATGCTGAAATAGCCTGATATGCTCTCTGTTTGCAGCAAACTCGAGCTTGCCTAGTTAGGCTTGAGTTTTGCGATGACAGAGTGTTTTTGGCTCTTTTGTCTTATTAAAACATTCATACTTGTTTACAATTGTTATTAATCATCAAAACACATAGAGAACTAACAAGGAATTCATCCATTAAAATTTTACGAATCACGAAGAGGATCTATCAACGGCGTTTAAATCGGGTTCATTAGGAAAAACTGTACCTATTCGAACTGGTATGCATGCCTTGAGAACTCATGGGCTAACACCTTCTTGCTCGATCAATCTCTAGGAGCTTACTTAACAAATCCACTCCCTCTACTACTGGTATTCACACCGAACAGCTCTCCAACACGTACGGCAGTGTGCTAACGCCTTTTTACTTTGTGTCTCACATATTTCTCTCTAGGATTTCTTTTGCGGCTTGTTGGTTTGTTCTCTTAATACAACTAGATCAATATCTTTTATAGAGTTTCTAAAACCCTAATTGGGCCGTATTATATTCAACATCAATCTAAATTAATCTTGAAATTCGAATTTGGATATTAATTAAATCTGTCCAACAAATCTAATCTAATATATTCAATTAATCCAAATTAAAAGCCTGCCTAAAATATGAGATATGATATCTGTCTATTTAATTAAATTTGAGATACTATATCTCAATTTAAATTAAATCAGATATATGATATCTCTATTCAAAAATTAAATATGAGATATGATATCTATCTATTTAATTAAGGGTTAAGGGGCAATTTGGCCAACCAACTTTTGGCTCATGAGCACCCAGCACAAAAAACTATTAAGTGTACCAAAAATACCAACAAAATATTAAAAAGGAGCGCCCAGTACAACGCCGTTAACACCGTTAACAAAAAATTAACCTCCGTCATCTAACCATTAAGCATAAATATATATATTTGAATTGTTAATAGCGATATTAAAATTGTTATTATAGATACTTGAGTTATTACTAATTTTTACCAGAGCTCTGGTGAAGGCTCCCATTGTCAGAGTTCTGGAAACCGACAATGAGGTGATGATGTTTTTATTTTTTATTTTTTAAAAAGTTAGAGTAGTTGGCTAATTTTTCAAATTTTGCAATATTTTAAAATTCTAAATCAGTCTTTTTTGAATTATTGAGATTCAACATAATTATTTGTTTTTCTTTTCAATTTTAATAATATTTTTTTGTCTTTTCCCCTACAAATAAATAGTGGTAGGATATGGGGTGGCTGCCAATTTTATTCAAGAGTTGTCAATTGTGTAAGCTGATTCTCATAGAATTTTCCAAGCAGGATAGTTTCACTTATAATATTATAAGACTTACAAAAATAAATTTGATTCATTCTTTAAAAAATAAATTTGATTCATTCAAAGAGAAGTAAAATGAGTCCATTCAAAACGTACTAGAATATTATATGAATTTTAAGAAATTAAATTTTTTTTTGATAAGATTAAGAAATTAATTTTGACTCATTCAATAAGAAGTAAAATGAGCCTACTCAAAACTTGAACGGAAATATAAGCATTTACTTTTTGATAGAGAAAATATAGATACTTGGGTTGTTAACGGTGATGCTAAAGTTCTTATTATAAATACTTGAGTTATTAATAATTTTCACTGTAGCTTTAGTTACGACCGACTTTGTCGGGCTCTGGCAGCAGGCTATGGGTTGATGATTTTTTATTATTTTTAGAAAAACTAAGTAGTTCAGTAATTTCTTAAATTTTGTAACATTTTGAAATTCTAAAATAGTTATCTTAGAATTATTGAAATTCAACATACTTTTTTTTTTTATAATTTTTCATGATATGTTTTTTTGCCTTTTGCCCTACAAATAAATAGTGGTAAGATCCTACTTTATTCAAGAGTCGCCAATTGTTAAGCTGATTCTGATTCTCATAGCATCAGTCAATCAGGATAGTTTCACTTATTATATTATAAGACTTAAAAATTAATTTGATTCATTCAATACACAAAATTTGAAGGGAAATATAAGACGGCGTTCCATGGCTAAGGTGGAGTGGAATGATTGGTCAAGGCAAAAGAAAAAGGATTTTTTATTGTTGGGGTACCTTCACTAGCAAAGTTAAAATGAAATATAAGCATTTACTTTTTGATTTGGGGGAAATATAGATATTTTAGTTGTTAATAATAATATTAAAATTATTATTATAGATACTTGAGTTGTTAATAATTTTTACTGGAGTTTCAATCAGCCACCGTTGCCAAAACTTCGGAAGTCAACAATGAGTTGATGATTTTTTATTTTTTTATAATAAAAACTAAGAATAATTATATAATTTCTCAAATTTTGCAACATTTCAAAAGTTTAAATCAATCCTTTTAGAAATTATTGAGATTCAACATAATTATTTATTCTTTTATCAAGTTTCATTATATGTTTTTTGTCTTTTTCCCTACAAATAAAAAGTGGTACGATACAGGGTGGCTGCCTACTTTATTCAAGAGTTGCCAATTGTGAAGCTGATTCTCGTAGCACCAAATGGCACCAATCAATCAGGATAGTTTCACTTATACTATTATAAGACTTAAAAAAATTAATTTGATATATTCAAATATTAGTAAAATAAGTCCATTCTAAACGTACTATAATATTCTATGAATTTTTTTAAAAAAAAATTGATTCATTCAATAAGAAGTAAAATAAGCCTACTCAAAATTTGAAGGGAAATATAAGATGGCATTCCATGGCTAAGATGGGGGCGGCTTAGGTCCTCTGCGCTTGAGGTCCTCTGCCGTCCTCTTCCTAGAACGGTGTCGTTTTGACACCAAATTGGTGGTTGATGTCCCTCTTTTTTATTTTTATTTTTTAAATCATGGTAGTAAAAAGATACTTTAGGATATTGACCGGTATTGCAAAAATACTGACGAGTACTTCATGATCTTAAAAACTTATTTCAAGATGTTGAAAAATATTTTAAGATACTGACTGGTACTAAAAAGATACTTTAGGATACTGACGGGGTATACTGGCTGGTACTAAAAAAAATACTTCATGATCTTGAAAAATTATTTTAGAATATATATTCGGATAATATATATCCTAAAATAATTTTTCAATATCCTAAAGTATTTTTTTTAGTACCACCAAGATCCTCAAGATCCTAAACTAATTTTTCAATATCCTAAAGTATTTTTTTAAACCAACCAAGATCCTCGCCGGATCCCGAAGTATCTTTTAGTACCACCAAGACCTTAAAATATTTTTCAACATCTTAAAATAACTTTTAAGATCATGAAGTATTTTTACAATACCGGTCAGTATCCTAAAGTATCTTTTTACTACCCTGAAAAAAAAAAAAAAAAGACATCAACCACCAATTTGGTGTCAAAACGACACCGTTCTAGGAAGAGGACGGCAGAGGACCTAAGCCGTTCCGGCTAAGATGGAGTGGAATGATTGGTCAAGGCAAGAAAAAAGAGAGAGGATTTTTTATTGTTGTGTGGGGCACCTTCACTAGCAACTTTAAAATGAAATATAAGCATACATACATATATATATATATATAAATTGTTAATCGCGATATTAAAATTGTTATTATAGATACTTAAGTTGTTAATAATTTTCACCGGAGCTCTGGTAACGGCATCCAATGTTAGAGCTCCAGAAGCTGGCAATGAGTTGATGTTTTTTTTTTAAAACAAAAAAACTAAGAGTAGTTAGGTAATTTTTCAAAATTTTCCATATTTCAAAATTCTAAATCAGTTTTTTGGGAATTATTGAGATTCAACATAATTATTTGTTTTTTTAATCAATTTTAATAATAAAAAAATTTATCTTTTTCCCTAAAAAAAATAGTGGTAGGATATGGGGTGGCAGCATACTTTATTCAAGAGTTGTCAATTGTGTAAGCTGATTCTCATAGAATTTTCCAAGCAGGATAGTTTCAATTATAAAATTATAAGACTAGAAAACATAAATTTGATTCATTCTTTAAAAAATTAATTTGATTCATTCAAAGAGAAATAAAATAAGTCCATTCAAAACGTACTAGAATATTATATGAATTTTAAGAAATTAATTTTGATTCATTCAATAAGAAGTAAAATGAGCCTACTCAAAACCTGAAGGGAAATATAAGGGAGCATTCCATGGCTAAGGTGGAGTGGAATGATTGGCCAAGGCTAAAAAAAAAAAAGGATTTTTTGTTGTTGTGTGGGTGGGGTGGTAACTTCACTAGCAAAGTTAAAAATGAAATATAAGCATTTACTTTTTCATAAATATAAGCATTTTGTTTAAAATGACATGATCTCCCAAAAATATCTTATCGAACATTAGATTACAATTACTGTATAAGTTGGAGAGCAATATACAACACTAATATCAACAACAACAAAAAAGTTGTGAGGTCGACCGCATGAACCATAAAGTGCCATTTTGTTCTATTAAAAACCAGATCTTTAGATAAATTATTGTTAAAAAAGATCTCACTCTATAGGAAAAAATAATAATAAACATAAGAGAAAAAAAAAGGATAGTCTTATACTTCAGTCGGTTCGCAATATAAATTACTTTATTTAATTCATTAGAACCAAGAAGTGGTAATTAACTCATTAATTCACCATAAAATGAAAGAAATTTCCAACTTTACCCATAAAAGGAGAGAAGAATATAGGGAAAATCTCATCCGGGTGCAAAGGATGAGAAAAAAATATCAAAAAAGTTTAATTGTAGATTAGTCTATCAAAAAACTTCCAAAGGACCTTAGTAATATAGACTCCAAATGTGAGTTTGCTTTATTGACAAGTGTAGTGACTATATTAACAAGTCAAAGAGCGTCATGGAAAATATCATATATGTTAACTACAACAACTCATATTGATAAGTTTATGTGGCTACATTGATAGGTCTAAGAGTGAATGTTGACAACCCCATCTATATTAATCAAACCAACTCCCATTGACAAGTGTGAGTCACTATATCAATAAGTCATAGAGTGGGCGTTGATAAGCTTATCTATTTTAACTAAAACAGCTTCCATTAATTAGTGTATTCGACTATATTGATAAATTATAGAGTAATAATTGACAAACCTATCTATATCAATAAGATAACTAGAGACTTTTTTTATAGATGAATTTACAATGAAACTTTTTTGATATTTTTTCTAATTTTTGGGAGCGAGATTTCCCCAAAAATATAAGGAGCCCAGTTTGAACATTAATTACAGGGGCAAAATTGACAAACAAGTATTAATTACTCTCAAAGTGACTTATAGTATGGATCAAAATATTTTTCTAGAAGCTACTTATATTATGAATTGAGGGAGTATAGAATCAAATTTAACTTTCAAACTAACTCTTATACTAAGAATCTAAATCTAAGGCGGCACTAAATAGTTGTGTGTGTGTGTAATAAGATCCTTAATCAATTACCTCTATCTTTCATATGAATCATAACGGGGGATGCTTATACTAAGATAAAATCATTTTTATGCGCCGCCGTGCAGGAAAGTCGAACTCACTTTAATTCTATAACATGCAACCAAGATGCTAAGATGAAATCATAAGAATGATAAGATCGCTCAACATATCCCAAGAGAACTGATTAATTATATAGCAAACTGAACTAATCGTAACGTACTTAATAAAAACAGAGAAATGTACAAACCGTAGTCTGTATTGTTCATCTTCAGACTTCAAAGAAACTGAAATCTAAATACACATTATATATATCCCACGAAACTAAAGGAAAACAGAAAAACGAGGAATGAACAAGCACCAAGGAAGACCTGTACATGAGAGAGAGAGGATGCTATCTGAACTTGAACCAAGTACAGAGCCTTCCTTCTATACAGGAGGAATGTTTGAGAATGAGAACCCTTTGTATCCCTTGTA
The DNA here is from genome assembly GCA_025563575.1 of Acacia pycnantha. Taxonomy (NCBI): domain Eukaryota; kingdom Viridiplantae; phylum Streptophyta; class Magnoliopsida; order Fabales; family Fabaceae; genus Acacia; species Acacia pycnantha. The sequence continues at coordinate 321,803 of JAMWYP010000182.1, read as the reverse complement.
AGCGTAATATGCAATCCGTGTGTAGTAGAAACCAGGAATGAACAATACCATCCCAAGTATAGCAAAGAACAGTCCTGTAAATATTCAACAAATACATTCAAATCAAAAGCCAAGCAAGCTCAATAATCTGTACTTAAGGTAAGTTAAACTCATTGGGGCAAGTTTGCAACATTTCAATTAGTCTATTAGAACATTCAAAAACTAGAATGCCAATAACCAAAATGTGGGGATTCCCAACTTCTGGTCAAGTGAATTTCCAGTAAATCAACAGCAGGGAAAAAGAAAGAAAGAAAGAAAATTTCATCCCAGCTCTTTTACTAAAATTTCACTCCTATTTAACCGGTTAATCAGCAACATAGGCCATAAATCCATAACAGTAATTGATAATCCAATGCAGCTGAGATTCTCAAGATCAGGTACAGTTTAAATCACCCAGCCAAATTTTCAATCATACCAACCACCTAAGAAGCCAAAACCCCAAAAACCCAGCTTCAATTTAGGGTTTATCATCCAATAAATTGTAATTTCAATTGTACCGCAACTGATTAGAAATTCCATAAGTTCTCATAACAAATTTCAGCTCAATTAACGAAAAAATTCACTTGAATGAGAAAAGAAATCTGGAAAAAAAAAAGTAGGGTACCGTGAGAAGAGTCGCCGCCGATGTGCTTGTAGGCCATGAGGGAGCCGATGACGATGCCTAGGGTTCCAAAGACAAGGAGGGAAATAGCGAGTGCGATCTCCTTGATGGGAGGCTTGTTGTGGATGATGTAAGAAGTCTCCATGAGATCGTCGTCCGTAATGGAGAAGGCGTGATCGACATAAGCCATTGGGGGGTTTTCAATGCAAATAAATAGAGGGAAAATCAATCAAAGAATCATAATCAGAAGTAGTTGTTATTGCAAGATCAGAGCGTATGTGACTGTGTCTGAAGGAGGCAGAGTGGCTGTTTCTTCGAGACTGAGGGGGAGGGTTTTCGAAAACGATGCAATGAGAGAGAGAGAGAGAAACGAGTCTGAAACGAGAGACGTCGGAGACGGGGAGACGATGTGGTGAGCTAACCAAGAAAGCTTTTACTGTACCTTGCTTCGTGATTAATTTTGGGATAATAGTTTTTTCAATTTACGAAGAAAACATACAGAAAGAATTTTATTTGAAAACATACAGAAAGAATTTTATTTGAACTTATAAAAAAGATAGGATATTGTCACTATCAATTTTATGTCACTAGCAAGTCACTACCATTTTTTCAGCGATCAGAATCTCAATAGGAGAGAGAAATGATAAATGTAGATAAGATTATGATCTAACAGTAAAAAAGTGGTGGTGACTTAGTAGTGACATAAAATTGATAGTGACAATATCCTATAAAAAATAGATTCAGAAATCAAGATTTTAGAGCTGCCAAACACTTACCGGACTTGACTGTCAGACAAAAGTTTTGGATTGAATCTTAATGATAGAGTGTTTTGATTTTTTTTTAAAAAAGGTTAAGTTGTATTTAGCACCTTCATATATTTTTCAGGTGTATTGATTGTCTTTAAATATTTTGCACCTAACACTGAGAATTGTTTTTTTAAGGTTGTTCATCACCATAAGGTATTTTTTGTGAAATTTTGGACTTAACAATTAGGGTTCATCACCATTAGGTATTTTTTTTTGCAAAATTTTGGACTTAACAATTAGGCCACTGCGCACGCGCGCACAGTGTATTAAATATTTTGTGATGCACCTAACACTGGGAATTATTTTTTTAAAGGTCGTTCATCACCATAAGGTATGTGGTGATGCACCTAATAGGACAACATTTTAATTTTTATCAATTTTTTCCTAAAATACCTCTATTTTATTCTCTCAAGTGTTTTGGTTTTTGGTGAGTATATACATGTGGATGCGTAAACTCTTTTAATCAGTGAAACTTTTAAATTGGATTTTAACTTGTTTATCAATTAGCTAACGTTAATTTGCTAATACATACATACACACACACACACATACACACACATATATATATATATAGTAAAACCATTATTTCAATTAGAAAGCATAAAAAGAAAAAATTTAAGTCGAAGAGGTATATCGCAAGAAATGTTGATTCACTTTTTTTAATGTCATTTAAAATTTATATAAGGCCGTTTTAGGAAAGTGATTAGAATTAACTAATTTAACTATCATTCTTAATCTCCCCAAAATCGGTTAAATATGTCCTATAATTAGGACTGGAGGGAGTATCTTTTATGATAATTTTTATTAGAAAAAATGCTTATGACAAAAATTTTGCCAAACAGTTTATTTTTAATTTCAGCTTTTAAGCTAAAAAAATTATATAATCACCAAATAGCTTTTACATTTTTTAAAAAATCTCTTTTTTTAACTTTAACTAAAAAGTAGCTTTTAGCTTAAAGATAAGATAATCCAAACGGGTTTGAGTAATATTGAGAGGGACTGTTCAAAATGAGAGGCATATTTTTGTCCAAAAATATTATAATTAAGGTTATTTTCGTCTTTACAATTTATAATCTTAGGATTGAATACGTGATACAAAGGGAAGGTGGTTTAGCCGCAATCCCACTATCATGGTATTTTTAATCCCAAGTTATCCTTAGTCCCTCGTAACAAACAATAAAATTTGGCTCAATCCCAATCCCCACCTCCCAAGTGCGTCATACCCGACAGAGCTTGGTTTTGTTTGGGAGTTCTATTTTGGAGGAAAAGAAAAGAAAAGAGAGGGGTTTTGGTAGTCCCTTCCCTTATTTGCAAGTTTTAAAAATAGGAGGGGAGGGAATCAGATATTTTTACAAATCCCTCAAAACCCTCATTCTTCTAAAAAATAAAGTTCCTTCAATATGGGGGGTTTTAAGACGGGAAATAGAATAATTACTTTGTTACCCTTATTCACCACCACCACCACCCCCCACTACCGCCACTGCCGCCACCAACACCCAACCACCGCCACCACCACCGCCGCCACCACCCCACCACCGCCGCCACCACCACCACCGCCCCACCGCCGCCGCCGCCGCCGCCGCCATCCCCACCACCACCACCCCGCCACCGCCCCAACACTACCGCCTCACCACCGCCGCCGCCACCACCACCACCCCACCACCATCGTCGCCACCACATAAATAATTTTTTGAATATAAAAATTACATAAATAATTTTTTAGAACATTTAAATTTAAATTTATTTGAAAAATATAATAAGTATATTAATTATTAAAGAAAAGGACAAAATGGTAAAAATAATTCATTAATCCTCCATCTTCCTCCCTTACTATTTTTTTAACTCCCAAACAAGGGAAGAAAATATCCTCCATTTCCCTTCCATCCCCTCCCCTCCATTCTCCTTGCATTCCTTTCCTTCCTCTTCCTTCCAAACTCTCAAACAAAGCCTTAGGCGGATCTATATACATGATTGGGATAAGTGGCCACCCTTAAATTGGAGAATTGAGGATTTTTTTTTTCTTTTTTTTTTTAAAAAAATTAATACATGTTTGAATGATTGTTCACCCTTAAATTAAGTGTCCACTCATTAAGACTATACTTGGTAATCGGATGGGGGATGAATGGTTGAATGATTGTTTAGTGCCTTATATTGAAAAAGATGTACTCCCTCTAGTCCTTATTATAAGGCACCAACTAATTTTTCTCACAAACTAATAAAAGTAGTTAAAGTCAATAAAGTTATCTTAGAATCTAAGTAATTTCCAATATTACCCCTACTAATTCCACTAAACTCTAATACTATATTAATTATTACTTTCACCCATTACCTTTATTAATTAGGAGCAGACATGGCAAAAAATAATCAATGCTCATTGGGAACAAGCAAGTGCCTTATAAAAAGGACCAAATAAACTTGCTAGTTGGTGCCTTATAATAAGGACCAGAGGGAGTATTTGGTAGTATTTATAAAAAGGAAATTATGATATAATTCCAAAAACTATGGTCTAGAAGGATGACATTGTAATTATTTTCATTGTAATATACTTTTGTTATTAAAATATATGTACTTGAACTTATTGAGTGTCCACCTTTCATTGTAATTTGTGTAGTTGCATTTTTAACAGCACTTAGCCTTACTTTTCTAAATGACATATTTGTAAAATAACTGTCTTTCTTATTACATCACCAGTATTCACTTGATTTCATGAATATTTTTTTATATTATTTTCTTTTATTGTTTATATTCTTTTGTTTTTTTTAATGCATTTAAAACTTTCCTTACAAAAAAAAAAAAATCCGGGGCGCTGCCCCCGAATCCCCCACCATTAGTGCCCCATTTAGTAATTTTTTGAATCCACCCTAGTTTAGGGTCCTGGGTGTACCAAAACATATACTTTAGTGTGTTGGGTGAAAAGATCTTTTCTCGCAAACAACAATTATCTATAATGATTTTTACAAAAACTTGATTGAGCAGTGATAATTGAAAATCATTTCTTTCGAGAAGACACATCGAGATTCAGGCACAAAACCTAGCCACAAACCCACTATCGAGAATCCATTACTTTGAGCACAAATAACAAACAGGAGAAATAATAGCCTAGAAGTTTTACAACACTGAATTCCACAACAAACCGTCTATACAAAACAAAGTCCAACACAAAGATATGATTGTGGATTCATCAAATTGGTTAAAAACTCACCCCAAAACATATATGTAAAATGATAAATATAGTATTTCAAAAACATAAGGGTCCTAAAATAACAATAAAAAAATCAATATAACGCCAATATTCAATTACGATCTTATCCCTATGAATATTACTTTCTTATTAATTTAGATGTGTAGGATTGATGGAGGTTTTTTTATTTATTTTTTATTTTTTATTATTTTGTATGAGGCCGGACGAAATAGGTGCTCACATAAACTTATATACTTTTTATCAATTTAATATATTACACAGTGTAATTTCTTAATCAATCTTTCTACTAGAATGATGATTTATTTTCTTTATTTATTCAATACATATATAAAGGTGAGTACCCACAGAAAGTATATATATATAAAAATAACAATATGGGATGCTGACGGGTCAAAGTTTTAGCCTCAAACGTTTGGCACCAGCGCGTCAAATGTTGCCCCTAGCAAAAGCGAGACTGTGAGAGCTAGCTCCCTGAATTGAACATATTCATACTATTTTAAAGCATAGAAACGCCTGCTGGTTTATACTTTTTGCCCATAATAATATGAATCCCACCGAATTACATTACTAGCTTTGAACCATATATACCCATCATTTTGCTGCCTACTCTTTAAAAGTTATAGCCTTCTTCGTCCTCCTCATCCAACTTCATCATCTTGCACGCGTACATAATGTTTCATTTCATAAGGAATTCTTTATACCCCATCAGGTGGGTGATGGATTTTGAGAGGAATTTCTGGGCAGAGAATCACATACTGAGGAGAGAGCCATCCACAATTATTGAGAGTGCCAACAATGATGATATTACAAGTGAAGTTAGCATTTTATTATCAGAAATATCTGATGACTTTTGCAATCACTCAGAGTCATTTAAGAAGCTGGTGGAGATGGGTCTGCCTCTTAATAATGATTCTGTGGATGCAAAACTGGCATGGCTTCGATCTCAGATCATTGGTGACGACGATGCAGAGTTTAATTCTCCTTTTGGAAGTCGACGAATTCTCTATTCTGATCATACTGCTTCCGGTCGTAGCCTTCACCATATTGAAAATTTCATCATCCATCATCTCCTTCCCTTTTATGGTATGTAACTTGTTAAGAATTCACTGTTGAATATCCAAATTTTATATTTTTAACACCTTTTTTTACTTTCGTCTTTTTTTTTTTTTGGTCTTCATTTTTTGGCTGGCACCCCCTCATGCTGCTCTCCCTACTGCCCCTAAAAATTGATGGCCCCAAATGTTTTTTTCTTGTTTTTTCTACCATTAGATTCTACATAAAATGAGTGAGATTTTGATATCTTATGAGTAAAAAATAGAACTGTTTTCATTTTTTAATGATTTTTCAAAAAAATAGTGCAATCTTTCTTTGAAAAATCATAAAAATTGAAAACAATTTTATTATTTTTTTTGGTCAATAAGATATCAACATATCATTCATTCAGGTAGAATCTAATAAAAAAAACCATGAAAAAAGCTTTTGGGAAGCCCTCATTTTTAGGGGAGGACAGCATGGGGCACATTAGGCAACCCCAGTCCTCAATTTTTACGTTGATCCTATATTCTTACAAGAAATTGAACATAAGTATATGAACTTTGCTTATAGGAGATTGACATCTTTAAGCCTCTGTTTGCTTCTATATAGGCAACACTCACACATGCGACAGCTATGTCGGAGGTCGGACAACAAAAATGGTGCATGAAGCCACCAATTACATCAAGACATGCTTAGGTGGTGGACCAAACGATGCAATCATATTTTGTGGGTCCGGGGCCACCGCAGCCATCAAAAGGCTCCAAGAAGTGATGGCCATTGCTGTACCTTCAATCCTAAGGGACAGAGTTCTGAAAATCTTGAGCCCAAAAGAAAGATGGGTCGTCTTCGTTGGACCTCACGAGCACCATTCCAACCTCCTCTCATGGCGACAAAGCTTGGCCGAAGTAATAGAGATTGATCTAGACGACGAGGGCTTGCTAGATATGGACTCGCTCAAGCATAACCTTGAAGCATATAAAAACACTGGCCGGCCCATGTTGGGCTCTTTCTCAGCTTGTAGCAATGTCACTGGAATCTACTCAGATACGCGAGCAATTGCTATGCTTCTTCACCAGTACAATGCCTTTGCATGCTTTGATTTTGCAGCAGGGTATTTGAAATTCATGTTTTTTTATTCCTTTGTGGTGGATTTTTTCTGTTTGAGTTGAAAAGTTCAAAACTTGAATTGATTTTGGCTTTTTAGTGGTCCATATATGGAGATTGACATGAGATCGGGACAAAGTGATGGGTATGATGCTGTGTTCCTCAGTCCACATAAGTTTCTGGGTGGTCCTGGTTCTCCTGGTGTACTCTTGATGAGCAAGGCCCTTTACATGCTGAGATCTTCACCGCCATCCACTTGTGGAGGTGGAACCGTGAGCTACGTCAATGGCTTCAGTGAAAAGGTAATTCACAAATATGTGAAAATCATTACAAGGATATCTGAAACTCTGTAAAATGCAATTGGGTGGGAAATTTAACTAATTTCATTGATAGGGAAATCCCTAACTGCTCTGTACATGAGAGTCTAGGTTTCTACAAATCACTTGAAATATGTTGATTATGAACTACAGCTTCTTGAAGATGCATCAAAAGTTCTTAACTTGAGTCAATGTTTTCATAAACTAACGTGGTGAATTCTTGTGGGTCATTATTAATGCAGGATACATTATATTTAGAGAGCATAGAGGAAAGGGAAAATGGAGGAACCTCTCAAATAATCCAGACGGTGAGAGCAGCATTGGCATTTTGGGTCAAAGAATACATTGGCTACGAAGAGATTGAAAAACGGGAACAATTGTTCATAAACAGGGCACTTGAGAGGCTTGTCCCAAATCCAAACATTGAAGTTTTGGGGAACTTGAGCACCAAGAGGCAAGCAATACTGTCATTTCTCATCTATACAACCACCAATGAAGAGAGTGATATCAAGAATGAAAAAGAAGGGGAGCTTAATTTGTGGGTTGAGACTGGAAACAAAAGAGGTAAGCCTCTTAATGGTGCTTTTGTTGCAACTCTTTTGAATGACCTATTTGGAATCCAAAGTCGAGGTGGTTGTGCTTGTGCTGGGCCCTATGGTCACATATTGCTCAACATCAACAAGTGTCACTCTCTTGCTATTAGATCAGCAGTTGAAGAGGTAAAAAAAAAAAAAAACTCACTCTGACTAAATTTTTTGAACTTCATCATGCAAATAATTTGTTTGTACAGACAAGTGTTTAATAATACCATGATGTACAGGGGTATGTTGGAGTGAAACCTGGATGGACCAGGGTTAGTTTTCCTTACTACATGAGCCAAGAGGATTTTGAGTTCATATTAACAGCCATGGAGTTTATAGCAGACTATGGCCAGCGATTTCTTCCATTGTACAGCTTCAATTTGAGAAATGGAAGTTGGAGACTAAAAACAGAGGAACTTGGGACGCTTGCAAAAGAAGACAACTGCAACTTTTCTGTTCATATGTTGGATGAAGAAGAAACAACCAGAAGGAATGTGTCATACTTAGAAGCAGCTATCCGTATGGCTAATCGGCTACCAAAGTTCCCAGCTCAGAGTTTACTTCCAGGGAATATAGATCCCAGTGTCCTTTATTTCAGGGTTTAAGTTCTGTTTTTGTCTTTCTATGCTGCATACAGACTTTGTAAATTTACAGAAATTTGTTGACATTCAATATTCTCTTTACAGGCGTTCTGTTATTCGCATTATCTTCTGTTTCTTACTATTCTTGATGAAACGATGAGCCAGGAAATAAAATAATGCTCCTTGCCTTAATACGGTTATTATGGTCGTACTCTGATAGCGATCCAATTATCTTTTATCTTTTATTTAATCGAGTCTGTTTCAATTATATTATTTTTAGGAATATCTTATTAGATAAGATATAGTTGTTAGGATTTTTAGTTAGTCTGTTTAATTATATTTTATTATTATCTTTAGGAATATCTTATTAGATAAGATATAGTTGTTAGGATTATTAGTTATCTAAATCTTAGATTTAGATATATTTATGGATTTAGTATTTATCTTTTTGGACAGAGTCTCTCTCTGTAAATTCTTATAAATAGGTCTAGTGCCTCATCAATAAAGCATCGAATATTTTAGAGAGTAAATTGAAACAGGAGAGTCTCCTTGAACTTTATTGTGTGCTGTTTTTGTGCAGCTTATTTTAGATGCGTTTCACTGTTTTAAAAAAAACATTATGAAAGAAACGCGGGCGTGAGGAATCGAACAGGGGTCCCTCCAATAAACTATAAAAACTCTTAACCAAGTAGGCCACCTAGGAAAGTTGATAGAGTATTCCTTCAATATATATATATATTATCAAACTTTTAGTGTCTGCACTTGCCCACACTGGCACTAGTGTGGGTCTGCCGCTGCCCACAACTGTGGGTCCAACGTGGGGTGAAATTTGAATTAGGTGGGACCGAAGGTTCCAATGAACTGGGTGAGATACCCAAAAAAAATAGGAGCTTGGTAAGCTAGCCATATTTTTGGGCTTCATTGTTAAACACTTGTACTCGGCTTTTACTTCAACACTAAGTACTAGAACCTTTCAGCAAGTGAAAGGAAAATGGTGAACAACAGCTCTGCTCCAGTTCCTCTGTCTATTGAAGAGGATGATTTAATCAACAGAAGTTCCAAGAAGATTAAGAATGGTGAGAGTAGTAATTAATATAATGAATGGCCTAAACTGGGAATGGAGGGGAAGAAGCAAATATTGCCAAAACTGACCTTTGCCAAAACTCTTCAAGGCATTGGCAAGGAGGAGATGAATGCCGCCAATGGGGATGATCATGGTGGCATGGCTGAGGATCCCCTCTCAGACACAAACTTGACGGAATAAGATCAATAGGATAGCATACCTCTTTGTGAAATCAGTGAGGACCCCCACCGGAATTTCCCAACTTTCTCCTTCTCTGAAAGAATGAAGAAACGCCTCCATAAGGCTTGGAATAAATCAATTATAGTTAAGCTATTAGGGAGGAACATTGGGTATAAACTTCTCTTATCTATTCTTCAATCCCTTTGGGCCAAAAAGGGAGTCCTTAACTTAATCAATATTGGTAACGAATTTTTTCGTGGTTAAGCTCTCTAATAAGGAGGATTACATCAATGCTTTAACTGGAGGCCCCTGGATGATCTTTGATCATTACCTTACTGTGAGACCATAGGAACCCTCCTTCTAGTCTTGGAATGCCTCCATTGACAGAGTTGCTGTTTGGGTGGGATTACCTAATGTGCCTATGGAGTATATATTATGATAGGGAGGCTTTGACCTGGATTGGGGATAGAATCAAAGAGACCATCAAAATCGACATTAATACCTCTGGACAACTTAGAGGACACTATGCGAGAATTTGTGTCTTGGTTGATTTGGGGAAACAACTAATGTCAAGTTTTTTCTTAGATGGTGAGGAACACTACCTGGAATATGAGGGGTTACACTGGCTCTGCATATGTTGTGGTTTGTATGGGCATAAAGCAGAAGATTGTAAATCAGGGATTAATGTTCCCAAGAAAGGGATGAAGAAAAGAGGCACTGTGGAGAAGGAAGCTGTGAATGAAAAAAAATATGGAGGATGACGGTATGGCTATGTTAGGCGAGATTAGGGCAGAGCAAGATTCATGGCGAGTTGTCCAGAAACCTCACCGGCCAAAAAAACGGGGAAAGGAGAAATCGGAGAGCATTTTCTGGCAGCAAGATGGCGGCACTAGATTTGACGTGATGGCCGAGGAGGTTGGGGGATCAGAAGGCGACAGAATAGTGAAAAATATTGGGCCTGCACCTGTTGTTGCAATCGAGACAAATAAGCCGTCATCTTTCGCAGCCGTTAAGCACCTCAAGGAAAGGAAACGTGAGACGACCAAGCGGCAGGGGGAAAAAGCTTAGTATGGATGGGGAAAATTGATTTTAGGTATATGGAAGACTAGAATAGCGGAGAGAGAAAAGATCTAGGGATATGAGGAGGAAAGTGGCTGAAGGCAGCAGGATATTGAGGTTGACTTATGGGGAAGCAAATAAGAAAGATGTTAGGAGTTATGAGGGTATTGTACGACCTATGGAAAAACCTTTGGAAGTCGTTCCTATAGTGGTTGAGCCACCTATTCTTGATGTGGACCATTTCGCTGCAGCCTCTCATGATCCAGGTGCCTCGGACATGCTTGGTGGGCTACTTGGAAAGTTTTGGACTGGGCCTACCAATATGGACCCAGACTGTGATATGGGCAAGAAGACTTCTGTGACGCGTTTGAGGAGTCAATGGTGCTTGAAACCCAAAGCGATCTGAGCTGTTAATTGGGCCTCCGACTTTTTCAAGCCTTTGCTTAATTTAATTTCAAGCCCATGTCTAATATTCTTTACTGGAATTGTAGGGGAGCCTATGGTAGGGATTTTTTTTCATCAAATCAAAAATGTTTGTAGGGAGCCTGACCCAAGCCTCATTATGCTCTTTGAAACTAAGAGTGCGTCAGGTCTTCATCTTCGGTCTTTGGAAAAGCTAGGATTCAACGGTCAAATTTTGGTTCCTAGCATTGGTAAGTCTGGTGGCTTGGTTGTGGCATGGCGGACGGACCAAATTAGTGTATCAGTGATTAAGATTGATAGACAATTTATACATCTCTTGTGCTCTGCTCGTGGGATGTCGACGTTATTCCTCATGGCTATTTACTTTGTTCCAATTCGAGCCTCAAAGAGCGTCTTTGGAAAGATCTTCTACTTCTCTCAAATCCCTCTTCCAATCCGTGGGTTGTAGTAGGAGACTTTAATGATGTTCTTCTTGCTAATAAGAGAAGCGGCAGAGCTAGTGTCAACTATTCTAAAATCCGTTTGTTCCAGGATCGAGTGTTTGTTTGTGGCCTTTCGGATATGGGCTTTAGTGGCTCTAAATTTACTTAGCGTGGACCAAAAACAACCCATCATTCTCTTGATCGAGCTCTAGCTAACATAGCTTTTATCTCCAGCTTCTCGGATTGCTATGTCTAGGTTTCACCTCATACCAATTTTTCTGATCATAAGCCCTTATACTTGTGTTTTGGCAATAGCTCTATGTTGCGATTAGGTGGCAAGCCATTTAGATTTGAAGCTATGTGGCTAAATCATGATCGTTATAGTGAGTTTTTATTTGATAACTGGCTTGTTGGGGAAGATATTAATTTAGCTCTCTCTAATTTCAAAGCTTCAATTGGAATTTGAAATAAACAAGTATTTGGCCTTGTTGAAAAGAAGATAAATCAGACCCTGAGACGTTTAGGGGGATTCAAAAGTCGAAAGACTACCTTCACTCTTCTGTAATTTAGAAAAGGAGCTTCAGGAAAAGCTTCATAGATTGCTGAAATTAGATGAAATCAAGTGGTTCCAGAAAGCTAGAACTAAGTGGATCTCTAAAGGTGATTGGAATACCCGATATTATCACCTTAAATCTAAGATAAGACACCGACGTAACAAGATTACCTCTCTTAGGAATGAGGAGGGTACATGGGCATGTAATGAAGTTGATCTTAGGCAGCTGGTTGCCAGTTATTTTAAGTCTCTGTTCTTAGAGGACTCCTGTAACCTGTGCACTATCTCTACTTACTCACGGTTTCCTAGGATTGACCAAGCATCTGCAGAGAACATGTCCAACCCCCCCTCAGATGATGAAATTAAACAGGCTGTGTTTTCTATGGGGAACTATAAAGCACCTGGGATTGATGGTTTTCCTGTAATTTACTATAAAAATAACTGGAATACTCTCGGTTTCTCCCTTTGTGATTTTGTGAAGAATGTTTTTCAAGGCTCTGTTTCATTGGAAGAGTCAAATAGGACTCTCATTGTCTTGATTCCTAAGCGAGATAACCCCAAATTGGTTGCTCATTTAGGCCTATTTCACTTTGTACTGTGCACTACAAGTGTGTAGCTAAACTCACCACACAATGGCTTAAAGGGGTCGTAAATGAGATAGTTTCACCATTTCAAGCAAGCTTTATTCAAGGTAGGCAAATACAAGATAATATTGTTATTGGTTAGGAACTTCTTCATATTATGAGCATGAACCGGAGTAGGAAAGGTCTTATGGCTATGAAAATTGATCTAGAAAAGGCTTACAATAGAATCCAATTGGACCTTTAAAAGCAAGTTCTTATTGAGGTTGGGTTTGAAGATAGATTTATCCATCTCATTATCCATTGTGTTTCTTCGGTTTCTTATAATGTGATGTGGAATGGTAGCCAAACTAACTTCTTTTGCCCATAAAGGGGTCTTCGTCAAGGAGATCCAATCTCTCTGCTGTTGTTTGTTCTTTGTATGGACAAACTATCTCACTTGATTTGTGATGCTATTGAGAACGGGAGTTGGAAGCCTATAATTATGTCTAGACAGGGTTCGAAGGTGTCCCACTTGATTTTTGTTAACGATTTGTTATTATTTGGTGTGGCCTCGGAGGCCTAAGAGGTATGTATGATGAGTTGTTTGGATACCTTCTCTAAGGCATCTGGGGGTAAGGTTAACCCATCCAAGTCTTCTATGTTCTTCTCTCCAAGGGTATTGTATCTTACTAAGGGCAAAATTAAAGATTTAACTCAAATGAAGGCTTCATGTGAAATTGGTAAGTATCTTGGATTTCCTCTCTCTAGAAATAGGAAAAGGAAAGATACATTTAACTATATCATTGAGCGTGTACATTCAAAGTTGTCAGCTTGGAAAGCTAACTGTCTCTCCATAGCTAGCCGTATTACCATAGCCAAATCGGTCCTAAGCACCATCCCATTATATCCTATGCAAGTCTCCAAAATTCCTAGAAGTATTTGTCTTCAAGTGGAGAGGTTACATAGGAACTTTATTTGGGGTCATGATGAGTCCCAACATAAATTTCACTCAGTGGGCTAGGACACTATTACTAGACCTAAAGAGTTTGTTGGCCTTGGATTTAGGAAACTGTCTTCCTTTAACCAAGCATGTGGAGTGAAATTAGCTTGGAAACTAACGGTTGGCACCAACGGCTTATGGGCTGATATCCTTCACAAGCGCTATATGTTGAGAGACGACAACTCCCTCATGGCTTATCACCCCGGGGACTCTAGTATTTGGTGGTTTATCACTTCACAGCAAGACCTCATTGATAAGGGTTCAAAATGGCAAGTTAGGAATGGGCAAATGGTGAGTTTCTTTAATGACCCCTGGCTGATAGATGGATGTACAATTCATAAATTCTGCAAAATACCTTTATCTATTGTGGAGGTCAACTCCCATGTAGTGGACTGGGTTTGGGATGGTTTATGGGACTATTCGAGGCTTGCTGATTGTGTTTTACCCAGTATTATTCCAAGATTAGCTTCGGTTTTACCCCCTAGGGCTGAGTCTGGGCATGACATTTTGGTTTGGGAAGCTTTTAATGATGGTGTCTTTTCTATTAGAAGTGCCTATTTTTTTATCTAGGCAAATCCTCTTCATCTTAGATTTAATTTATCTAAGGTCATTTGGAATTGGAAAGGCGCTGAGAGGATTAAGGTCTTTATGTGGATGGCTGCCCTGAATAAATTACCAACTAACGAAAGAAGAAGGAGTTGGGCTCAGTCTTCGGCATTTTGTAGTGATTGTAATAATGGAGTAGAAGATACTTTACATATTTTAAGGGACTGCCCTTTTGCTTCACGGATGTGGATGTCACTAATTTCCCCTAGGTATGTTTCTTCTTTCTTTTATGCTAGACTTAGAGATTGGTTAGCTTTAAATCTCAAGAATAGTTTGGGCAGAGATATGGGTCTAGCTGGTATATCATTTTTGGTGTCGGAATCTGGAAACTCTGGATTTGGCGGAACTTATCTATTTTTGAACTTGGTTTCGTTAAACCCTCTAACCCAGCGGCATTTATACTGCATATTTGGAAGAGGTTTGCTTTGAATCCAGAACTGAACCTATCTGTTCCTGGCCCTAACCGATGTGCTCTCTCCTTAGTGAAATGGGGTAGACCTCCTCAGCATTGGGTCAAATTAAATGTTGATGGTGCCGTGACTTCGAGGTCTTCTTTAGTGGGATGTGGAGGAGTCTTACGGAACTGTCATGGTGAGTGGATAGCTAGTTTTTCTAAAGGTGTCGGTATCTGTAACTCATACTCTACAAAAGAATGGGCCATTTTTGGGGGCTTAAATATAGCATGGGATATGGGGTTTAAGAAGATTGTGTTGGAGTCTGATGCAAATGAGCTTGCCATTAGGCTCTTGAACTTTGATTGTCATATTGGGAGTCTTTTATTAGTTCGTATTAGAGAATTGCTTGCTAGGGAATGGTTAGTGGTTATTCGCCATGTGTATAGAGATTGTAACAGGATTGCTAATGCACTTGCTAAGATTGACCTGTCGAAATCTTTGATCCTGGGTGAGTGTCCTTTGTATTTAATGGTTAGTGGTTATTCCCCATGTGTATAGAGATTGTAACAGGATTGCTAATGCACTTGCTAAGATTGGCCTGTCGAAATCTTTGATCCTGGGTGAGTGTCCTTTGTATTTAAGGGCTTGGGTAGACCAAGAGTGTTTGGAATTAATTTCCCCTATGTTGTAATTTCTGTATTGTTTTTTGGCTATTTCCTTCTTTTATATATATAATAAAAAAAAAAGGAGCCTGGTAAGCTTGCCGAGGAAGAGAATTGCATTTCATATCCAGTTGTTGGAATGATAATATGCGAATAGGAATACATCTCATACTTAGGTACGTATAAATGCATGGCTACTGCGTTTGTGTCTGTTTTTTTTTTTTTTTTTTTTGGGGGGTCAGGTTTAATCTTAAAGACTAATAATTAAGTTTTTCCAGGTCCCCTCCCCTCCTTTCAAACCAAATACATAGAGTTTCCAACTTCTGCCCTTTATTTCATTTTTTTTTGCCAATACAGTAAACTTTAAACCATTAAATAGGGGTAAAATTAGAAAGTTGTTAGATTTTAAGGTAGAGTTAATGAGGTTTAACGTTTTTATTGGCTTGAGTGAAACATGCTAGAAGTAGCTTATAAATATGACTAGAGAAATACTCCCTCTGATCCTTTTTATAAGAGTTTAAAAATTTAAATTGTTTTGGCATTTTTTATAAGAACTCGACATTTATTATATTATCTATAAATATAATATTATTTTCTTTCTAATTATTATGTTATAAATTTGACTAAATAGTCTAACGGATCAGACCACTTGAAATATGAACCGTTAGCCTTTTAGAATCAATATTTGGTTTGGCTTTTAAATATTGCTCTTAATTATGAGCTTAGGGCTCCCTTACCCCCAAGATTCATAAATAATAGTAGAAGAATACCATTCAATTAGAAATTCGGAAATTAATATGAATAATAATTTTGAATGAAAAAGAAGTTAAAAAATAAAAGTAAAAATTAAAGATAGTAAAAAGGGTAAAGGTGTAAGAATACACATGTGTTTTACCTTGAGAAGCGTCCAACATCAAATGCTTTTTTTTGTGTGCAAAACTACACATAAACTTTCAAAATTGGGGCAAAAATACCATCGCCGTCAGATTGGCTTAACAAACGTTACTTTTGCAGTGGGCCCCACATTATTAAAAGAAGGGTTAAGGTTCAGATTTGCCAACCAACTATTACCTGAGGAGCGTCTGGCACAAATAACAATTGAAGGGACCAAAATTGCCAATCAACAATTAAAAAATGAAAAAAATACAATTTGGTGCAGATTTGCCAACGAACTATTACCCCGTCACTATCTTGGTGTCTCCGTCTTCCATTGACTATCACAGTGTCGGCGACGTCGGCGTCTCCAAAGCTTCCATTGTTGTTGGGTGTTCCACTCACCCTCTTGAACTCATCTAGCAGTCCACAGCTTTCGACCGGCACGCACCTTGCACCCTGGTTTCATCCCTCCGATGCTACAAGCAGCAACCGCCGCTGCCACAACGCCTGCTCCCATGGGTCCTATCTCTGTTGGTGTTTGCCTTATCCAACAAGAAGTCTTAACCGCTCTTTTCTCCAGCATTTCCGCCACCGCCCTACGCCAGTGCCTGATATTTTAACTTAATTGTGGTAGTTGTCTTTTTTAATAGTTATTTGGTGTTTTTTTTTTCACTTTTTAATTGTTGATTGGCAATTATGGTCCCCTCAATTGTTATTTGTGCCAGACGCTCCTCGGGTAATAGTTGGTTGGCAAATTTTCACCTTAACCCTTAAAAGAAATAAAAATGCCTAACTTTTTTAATTTACTTTATTGCCCTCCCTTTCCTCTCTCAGTCTCTCTTCACTATCCTTCAAGCTGCATCGATCCTCCTTCTCCAACTACTGCTCATGCCGTTGTGTGTGCAGGCTTTCTCTCTCCCTCAGATCCCAACACCAACTCAACGGACTCAAATCTGAAAAACTCCACAGGACGCGCAATCTTAAGGAAAACTCGATTTCATCTCTCTCCCTCATATCCCAAAGCACAATTCAAGCTTCTCTGGTTTAATGGTTGACAGATCGTCAGGTTTGGCTCATCGGTGACACAATCTTCTCTGGTTCGTGAAAAATTTGAGTTTCAACGTCTGGTTTTGAAAAACCAGTCGTTGTAACTCAAAATAAAATAAAATGAAATGAGGGAGACAAATTTGAGTTTAACAACTGTTTTAAAAAACTAGTCGATTTAACTCAAAATAAAAAATAAAATGACATGAGAGAGGCTTGAACTAAATGATATTGATATATATTTTTCAGATATATATAAAAGAGATATATTGTTTAATTTATTAAATTTAATTAGGAAATAAAAAAATGAAAATACGATGTGTATGTGTAAAAGAGATATATTGTTTAATTTATTAAATTTAATTAGGAATTAACTAAATGAAAATAGGATTAGATTTCTTCTCTTAACTATTGAAATTCTAGGCTATATACTAGGAAATAGCTATAAATATGAGATAAAATCATATATATATATATATATAAAGAGATATATTGTTTAATTTATTAAATTTAATTAGGAACTGTTATGGATCTAAGTCAAGGCCCATTAGCCAATAGGCCCACACAGGGGGCAGTTCGCGCAAGGATCGCAGCACCCAAACCAAAGGACCTAGTTA
The DNA here is from genome assembly GCA_025563575.1 of Acacia pycnantha. Classification (NCBI taxonomy): domain Eukaryota; kingdom Viridiplantae; phylum Streptophyta; class Magnoliopsida; order Fabales; family Fabaceae; genus Acacia; species Acacia pycnantha. The sequence continues at coordinate 304,074 of JAMWYP010000182.1, read as the reverse complement.
GGAGGGCGGTTGCCTAGATTCTCGGACACACCTGATGCGCGATCGGGAGATCTAGCCATAAGGTACCCACTATATATACGTAGAAGGTACACGATCAAGGTACACAAGTTCTAATCCCTGAACTAATCTACATACAGTCACATTGTGCACACACTGCACCCCTTTTGGCGAAACGCCTGGTTGTGTACAATGATCCACTCTTCTCCTGGACGCTTGTCCCATAGGCATACAGGAGGAGCACATCGATCCTAGATCAAACCCCCAGCCAATTACCAGGATGGACATCTGTGTTCCACACCAGAACAGTGGCACTGACCGTGGGGATTGGTAAATTTCGATTCCCGTGACCAATGAGGGTTAACACCCGTAGTACAAGCCAGAAGCAGTCGGAGATGGTTCGATCGACAGACCAGCATCAACCACCTCGGCAACCACAGCACACTGAGCAGCCGATCAACCCTCTCGATGACAATGAGCAGGAGGCTGACGATCGGCAATTACGATCGGAACAACAACTAGAAGAACCTGTCATTCCCAACGATGATCAACGTTTGGAAGACGACCCGTCTGACACGGAGTCCTCAGCTCCGCAAAATCATTGCCATGAACCGCAGAACTCGAACCCGGTCGTCAACCCAAATATCCCAGTCGCCAATCCAGATATTCTCCTCCTCCAAAACTCGCTCACTGCGATGATGAGGCGTATGGAGAACATGGACAAACAGAACACACTGCACTTCCATCGAATAGAAGACCATTTAAGGGGAAGAGACTTCGCGTCATCCAACGAGGACCGGGATGATAAGACTTGGGAAGAGGACCGGGAAGGCGATAGCATGCGTGACCGTCAAAGTATGAAGAACGCGAAAAGTGGCCAAAGCAAGAAATCGGAGTCCTCTAACCAGGAGCTGAAAAAGGAAAAAGAAACCCGGGTAGACAGGTCTCCTCGGCCTCCAGTAGACGGGCATCAACGGAGAAGATACGTAGGGCAACTCGACAACAGTCTTTTCTCAGACGAAATCCTCAACGCTCGCTTCCCGGAGAAGCTCAACCTCACCGAGTTGACAAAATACGACGGCTCTCAGGACTTGACAACTCACCTGGAAGACTTTGAGGCGGTCATGTTTGTAAGAGGGCTTGGGGAACCCATCATGACTCGGATCTTCGCCGCCACCCTTAAAGGACCAGCGTTAAAGTGGCTCCACACTTTGCCTGCGGGGTCGGTTCATAAATTTGATGACTTAGCCGAGGCCTTCGAGTTGCATTTTGCGACTAGCAAATGGCAACCCAAGTCCCAATACACCTTGTCCAAGATTAGGCAGCGACCCGGCGAAACACTCCAAAGTTACTTGGATCGCTTCAAACATGCGGCCCTGCAGGTGCGCGGGCTAAAGGAGGATGTACACGTTCACCTTTTAGCCGACGGCCTAGATAGAGAGTCTCGCCTGGCTGAATCATTCTTTAAGGAACTGGTGAAAAATCTCAATGATTTCATAACCCGCTCAAAGAAATACCTTGAGGTGGAGCAGATGCACATAGCAAATAATCCGAGGCGGGATCAAGACAGAGTCACTCCACCCAGAGACAAGGACTACACAGAAGGCAGGAAAAGGGATTCCCGCGGAAGGGGCTCGGAGAAAAGGAGCCGAGGTGGGAAGTCTGACGCAAAAAGCAAGTATGATAGATACACGGCCTTGAATGTGCCGCGGTCTCAAGTTTGGAAAGAAGTGTCAATGACCGAGATGAAGAGGGTCGATCGACCTCGGCTATCTTATCGCAGATCCGGGGTTGACCAATCCAAATACTGTGCCTTCCATGATGGACAGGGTCATACGACGGATGAATGCTACGAGCTCCGAGATGCTATTGAAAAATTTGTCCGGGATGGTAGACTTCAACAGTACGTGATTGAACACCAAGGTAAAAGCGGTAAACGCAAGCTCAGGAGTCATAGCAAGAGCCCCCGAAAGCACAAAAAGCAGGATGACAAACACAAGAAACTGGCTGAGGCTAAAGATGAATTTCCAGAAACCGAGTTTGACTGTAATGTGATAAGCGGAGCAATGGGCGGAGGCGGAGATACGATGAGCCAGCGAAAAAGGTATCTGCGAGAAGTCCTTTCCGTAAGAGACCGTCCGAAGTTTAAAGAGGGCTTTAACGGACCGCCTCATTCACCACTGTATTTCGCAAACGAAGATCTCAAGGACGTCGTCCCCGGACATCAAGATGGTCTAGTTGTGATAGGGATCTTAGTCCATTGCCGGGTCAAACGCATATTTGTGGACGCCGGAAGCTCGGCCGACATCCTCAGTTGGGATGCATTCAAGAGAATGAGCCTGGACCACGAGGATTTGAAACCCTGTAAGAGGACCCTCATAGGGTTCAACGGGGAGCAATCACGCCCAAAGGGATATATCGACCTCAGATTTACCTTGGGAACAAGGGAGGATTTCAAGTCAGAGCGCGTGCGCTTCACAGTGGCAGAGTTCCTTTCACCGTACAACGTTATACTGGGTAGGCCAACTATCCATAAGTGGGACATGCTGGTCTCCACCAAGCATCAAAAGCTTAAGATGGTGAACAATCAAGGAGCCGTGATCATGGTTAATGGAGACCAGAGAGAGTCTCGACAGTGTTACTTTGAAACTGTTAGAGTGGGCGAGGGCGGTCCCTCATCACAGCCCCCACTCCGATATGTTGTCAGGGGTTCGGGATACGTGGAGCCGGACTCCCTGGATCGAGATGTCAATACGGCCACTAAACATTAGTCACACTCAAGACACGCTGAGAGACAATCTCGCAAGCAGACAACATGATCATCCCGGCTGCACAAAAACTTGAGCACCCAAGCTGTGGGGCAACTGTTATGGACCTAAGTCAAGGCCCATTAGCCAACCGGCCCACACAGGGGGCAGTCCGCGCAAGGATCGCAGCACCCAAACCGAAGGACCTAGTTAGGAGGGCGGTTGCTTAGATTCTCGGACACACCTGATGCGCGATCGTGAGATCTAGCCATAAGGTACCCACTATATATACGTAGAAGGTACACGATCAAGGTACACAAGTTCTAATCCCTGAACTAATCTACATATAGTCACACTGTGCACACACCGCACCCCTTTGGCGAAACGCCTGGTTGTGTACAGTGATCCACTCTTCTCCTGGACGCTTGTCCCATAGGCATACAGGAGGAGCACATCGATCCTAGATCAAACCCCCAGCCAATTACCAGGCTAGACATCTGTGTTCTACACTAGAACAGGAACTAACTAAATGAAAATACGATTAGATTTCCTCTTCTAACTATTGAAATTCTAGGCTACATACTAGAAAATAGCTATAAATATGAGATAAAATCATAGTCATATAATCTTGAAGCTTTTATTCTAACAGTAAATAGCACTAATTGTTCGCAAAATAAAAATAAGTGGTGGCTCAAAAAAAAATTTAAAAAATAAATCGACTGTTTTTATTAAAACAATCATTGTATCACAATATTTAATGTTCGTTTTATAAAAATGACGTTAAATATTCACTTTTAACGTCCGTTTTTTTTAAAATGGACGTTAAGAGGTTACCACCTACGTTTTAACGTCTATTTTTTAAAAAAGAGACGTTAATTGGGGGACGTTAAATTCCTATATTGTAGTAGTATGTTAGGTAATCGTACACTTCTTTCCAGTCCCGGATGTTCTTGGATTTTGCTGGTGATGGTGTCAGCGTCTACCGTTTTGGGATTAGCTAATTGTAGGCTCTGTTTTTTGGTTGTATCTAACGCGAGATTTGGTTTTTGGGTTATTTGATTTCCCCGATTCATGGGCTTTATGTGAAATCATTTTTGTCCACGACTTGAGCTTTCGACCTCTCTCATTTTGTTTAAATCCCTGCTCTTCTCTTGATTCTTTTCATCGAACACGATATCGGCTTAGGTTTAGGATAAGATCCTGCAATTTTGTCTCAGATGATGATGAATTGAGAGTCTGGAGGGTGATGAATCGAGAGGCTGGAGGAAGAGGGGTTTTTTATTGAGTTGAGGGGTATTTTGGTTTTTTTTTTTAAGTGTAACTAATGTCTGTTAAGCCAATCTGACGGTGATGGTATTTTTACCCCGAATTTTGAAAATTCATGTGTAATTTTGCACTGAAAAAAAGTATTTGATGTTGAGCGTTCTTCAAGGTAAAATACATATATATTTTTACACCTTTACCCTAGTAAAAATTGAAATTTGGTGAAAAGACAAATAATTACCTTATTTGAATTTAAAAATCTCATAAAGGTAACATCAATTTCATAAATCTCATAAAGGTAACATCAATTTCATAAATCTCAAATCAATAATATGGTTGGGAAGGTGAGAGAAAGGTTAAAGTGATATTATGGTTGATTGGATGGATATGATTTAAAGATGATGAGGGATAATGAGAAAGAGATAATGAGATCCAGTAGCCTACCGGTAACATCATTTTAACATTTCTCTCACCTTCCCAATCAATGGCTCAGATAAGCTAATGAGGGAAAATGAGAAAAATGATGAGGAGAGAATCCTCTTCCTTTTAACACTGGGAAATACAACACTTCAACGTGTTTCACCGTTTTGTGAACGCCATTTACAATAACTTTTTATAATATATCAACACGTGGGAAAATACAAGTTAGAGGGTCATATTTTAAATTCTTTACTACACTATCAATGACATTTTTGACACTTCTAGCATCTTTCACCATTTCGTCAATACCATTCATAACATTTTTTTTTTTTTTTTTACATTAACGTCGTGTTTAACAGTCATCAATGTTTTAATTTTAATCTTGTATATCAGTAAACTTTGATGCATGTTTTATTTTGAATGACTGAAGACAACGAAATCTTTATGTGCTTTTTGTGTGTTTCGTTCTTTCAATTATTCTTAGCTTTTGCCACACTATGACTCCTTTAAGATTGGTTGATGATAATATTGAAATCTAAAATGCTTAATAGGATAAAATATATCTGACAAATTAAAAATACTCAAAACATAGTTTATCATCGTTATCAAAAGAACAAAATAAGTAGTTTATCATCTTTTACAAATATGAGTATATTTTGTTCCCTACAAAACAAAAATTATGAGTAAAATTTGTAGAAATAATTTTTTTATCTTAATAAATGAATTTAGGGAAATTAATAAATACACTTAAAATTTTTTATATATTTAATAAATTAACATAAAAATTGTGTGTGTATATAATATTAATTAATTTATTTTATCATTGTTATCAAAAGAGCAAAAGAAGTTGATCATAGAAAATTTTATCAAAATGCTATGCACAATAAAAAAAAAATATATATATATATATTTACCCACATCCTACAAAAGAAAAGGTATTTCTCAAAATACTACATTAGAGATCGTTCAGGCCAAGAATGATTTTAATTTTGTGAAGAACTCATTTAGGGTATTAGTTTCAATGTTTCACCCAAAAGGGGGTGAATTTGGTGATATTAAAAAATTTAAAACGAAACCAAAAGGCTTTGTAGCCTAGTGGTATGGGTACTCCCCAACTAGTGAGAGGTCGTGGGTTCGATCCCGCTCTTTGTAATTCAGGCCATTAGTGCCTGCCGCCTTGTAATTAAAAAAAACGAAAATAGCAATCTATTAAATCAAACATAAAGAGTGAGAATCATATCACCGAAGTGTGCACAACTGTTTATACTGGTTCAGTCCCAATTTAATGACCTACGTTCAGTCCCCAGAGCATCTCTAAGATTTTCACTATCGTTGTAAGATTACACGGGTTCTTGGTACCTCAGTACAGGGTAATCATCACCAGGACTCACTCCCCCTTATAAGTTGTAATCTAACAACCACACTGAATGTCCCACTACCTTGAGATTTTATAGAAATCAAATAGATTATAAAATTTTCTCACAAAGTAGATGAATAAACAGTGATGAATAATAAATATCAGAAGATATTTCACAGAGAATTTATGAGCAAAGATTGATCGTATGCTTAGTTGGTTGCTCCGTATTGAATGCTCACATATTTATAGTTGAACACCATTAATGATTGTTTTGAATGTTCAAGCTTTCTGTTGAGTGTGTTCAAACTATCTGTTAGACTGATGAAGCTTTCCATTAGACAAAAATTGGAGTCATTGGAAGAACTCGAGGTTCGGTCATTTTTGCTTCGCTGCAAAGTATCTCCACATGATATCCCTTTGGTCTGCTCTGGGATTGCTTAAGGTTGGTCGCTATCATCTTCATCGCAATAGGCACTTCAGATGATATTCATTTGACCTGCTGTGAGATTGCTTTCGTGTGCTCTATTTTTTTGTCATCACATTTAATGCTCTGACACAGAAATTTGCTTATGCAATTTTGCACGTGATGCATGATTCAAATTATCTAAAACTCATACACAAATATGTTTAGTAGCATTGACAAATAGTATGAATATTAATCAAGTGTAAATAAATGTTTTTCAGTAAATTTGAGTTCTTAGAGATGAAGGTTCAATGCAGCAAGAACAGACACTTGAATGTTATTCCTGGTACACTTCAGTATGCATTTTGTCACACTTGAGTGCTGATGGATTGTGTCTGGTAAAAGATTGTTGAAAAGTCTTTCAATTTCTACCGGACACTCGAGTATCACAGAGGCACACTCGAGTGCAATACTTGAGTATCACAGAGTAACACTTCAAGCGCACTTCTCAAAAGAGGAGCACTCTTGAATCATCAAAGAGTGTCATGCATTGAACTTACAAGTATTTATCTTGCACTTGTAAAACCCTAAAAATCCCTAAAGTGAACTTATGGGTCATAAAATATCCTGAGAATATTATGATAAATCCTAAGAGGCAATTAAATATTTATTAAAAATTAGAAAGTATGTTGTCTCTAATTTAGATAATTTATGGGAATATTTTCCTTGGAAAATAATGAGGCAAACTTTAATATTATTTTGGGGAACATAAGTTGCCCCATGATTTTTAAAATAATACATGAAGCATAAATTATCAATGTCAATGTAATAGTTGTGAGAAAATAATTAATCTTAATTAAGAAAATTGTCAACAATTAGTAAGTGATTAAATAAGTAATTAATTGCTAATTTTTTAAGCATGAGTAAAGGAAATGTTTGAAGTTAATTAGGTGCAAACCCTAATTAAAGATTAGTAACCAATGAAAGGCCAAGATTGAATCTAATAAAGTAAATCTAATGGTTCTAAATTAATTGAACCTTAATCCATGTGATAATGAATCTACTAATGAGAGAATTTCTTGCTAAATTATATAAGATAATGTGGGATAGTTAAATAAACAAAATGAAAAATAAAAATAAGGGGAGGGGGACGTTTTTGAGAGGGAAAAAGGAAGAGGAAAAGATGTGTGTGTGAAAAGGGGTATGTGTGTGCGAAAAGGGTTGAAGATATTTGAAAAGAAGAAGAGATATTTGTGATATTTGTTGAAAAAGCAAATAGGATAAATGAAAACCGATAGAAATTAAATCCTATCTTGAAATCCTTGAACTAGGTTTCTAAGATCAGGACATATTGTAGACAAGTGAATTTTTGTCCCGAAGTTGGTGTTACCCGTTGTCATTTCCGTAACCGACGGGGTTTGTCCTAAAATGATCAGCAGGCTAGGAAATACCCTTAATGGGACCAAAAACTTTACTAACCCAAATATTTCTAAAGAGGAAGTTTAGACCTCCAATGATATGCTAAGGAAAATTTGAGATTATTTAAGATTACGCGATTAGAACACCGAACAGGGGATTTTATCGGTAAAAACTCATAAAGCACATAAGTGACATCATGTGCATGACATCATGGTTTTAAAGAATGAGGTAAGGAGGTGGATTGGATGGTGGAGATGAAGCCATGCATTTAACCCTAGATCCTAAGGCTAGCATTCAAGATGAAAAAATGATGAATAGTGCATTTCTTTGCCTATAAATAGGCCCTTCATTCCTCTTCATTCCTCACCAATTCACAAGGCAATTCGAAAATTAGAGAGAGGTTAGAGAGAAGGAGTAGCGAAGTTCTGGGTAAATTCTTCGGTCCCTAGTCTTAAGTTCTAGTTTATAGTTCGGTAGTTATAGTAGAAATGTTAGTTTGATCTTTAATCTTCCAAGTATGATTTTAATATCATGTTTTAGGGTTAAATATGATATATATTTCGAAAATTATGATGGAGATAGAGTTATATCAAAATTTTGGAAGATTAGAGTCAAAGTAGCGAAGCTCTGGCGAAATTTCGCCGATTAGTGAAGTCAGTGGTAAAATAGTAATTTGGGACTAGAATGTCTATTATAATGTTGATTATTAATTAAATGCGATATTATCCTTATAGGATAACTGTGATCACGTTCCGATCATCAGACGTACCGTATATCGTCAACGAAGGTACGTCCGCGTACTGTAACACTAACTCTGATGGTTATTGTATGCGTATATGTATTATGTGTATTGTATGCGTATAGATGGTATGATTATTGAGTGCATATGGGAGTTAGAAAATAACTGTATGCAAGCTGGGAGCGAAACATATGTAATGTTGGGAGCGATACATCTGCATGCTGGAAGCGATACATCTGCATGCTGGGAGCGATACATCTACATTGGTTGTGTGTGATAAATCTGTTGTGTGTTTATATACTGTTAAGGTTGTGAGTATCTGTAATACATATGTGTGTATGTAAACATGAGGTTAACCGTTACCTGAGGTCCGGTGTATGGGCATTGGACCTCAGTCTTAAATGATAGTACAGGTAAGGATCAGGAACAGAGAAGGCACCGGTAGACGGAGCCTTAAAGAGGAACCAAGGGGCAAAGTCATAATAATGCACCGAGGGTCGAGTCAAGAGCCGGAAGAAGATTATCAGAGCTTGTTATCAGGCATGGATCTAATAAAGTTACTTCGAATAGTTTGGTCCCGAAGGCAAGGCTAGTCTATGTTGGTCAGCTAGTAAGTCGCTGTGAACTCGGTGAGCCCCCATGATAGACACTTACCTGGCCATTCTGTTCGGTTAACGGAGTTAGGTTCATTGCCCCAAGTCTAGTAAAGGCTTGGTCTAGGTTGTATAGTTACTTTTTGAGAAATGTAATTGTACAAAGCTCGTATGTTGTATCACATGAATATTCCTTCGGAAATTTTTAATATACCAGCATATGCCTGGCATCATCATATGTCGGGGTATGTTTATATCAGCTACTCATCATTATCCAATTGTTAGTGCATTGCTCTCCGTTTCCGCAGTACTCTGATGTAGCACCTCAAATTCTGTTGAATTTTTCTAAAACCAAGTGTCATCCGACACAATTTGTAGTATGGAATTTGGGATGTTACAGCACTCGAGTGTTTACCTTTGGTACTTTCAGAATAAGCACGAGTGTCAGGCAAAACAATGCAAGTGTTGAACCAACACTCGAGTGTTCTTTAATACACTCGAGTGTCAAACACCACACTTCCAGAAATGAAGTGAGTGTCAAGAAAATTCTTAGTGAGTGTTAAACTAGCACTTGAGTATTCACCTAAGCACTTGAATGTTCAACACAACACTTTCACAAGTAAAGCAAGTGTCAAGCAAATTCTTAGCGTGTGTTAAACCAGCACTCGAGTGTTCACTTAAACACTCGAATGTTCAACACACTACTTTCACAAGTAAAGTGAGTGTCAGCCAAAACCTCTGTAAGTTGTAAGCCAACACTTGAGTGCTAATCAAAACAATAGAATATTTAACTGACGATAATGAAAAAACCATTAGAATACCTGAAGTAGATAAAACACTAATCAGAAGTATAAGTAAGAACTTAAAAAAAGCATACGCTGAACAATACGAATCTGCTAATAACACAAATGATTTAGAATAAATCATAAGAATAGGAATATATACATTTAAATGAACTAGATGCTTTTATACGATTCTATACAACAAAACTGAAGTTATTAAGCTTCAAAGTTTGAAGTTGAAGTGTTTTATCTGCTTCAGGTATTCTAATGGTTTTTTCATTATCGTTAGGTAAATATTCTATCGTTCTGATTCGTCCCTTAGCATCTTCGTATTCTATTTGATCTGTTTGCATATTATTCATTTTTTATAAAAACCATTTCTTTATATTTGTATGATAGATCGATGGTTATCCAGAACTTAATGTATGTAATTTTGTCTTGAAATACCTTATCATTGAATCTAATAAATCTAGTTCTTTTTCATTTCTTATTAGTTTATCTAAATCTCTTATTTTCCCCCTATCTTCATATTCATTATATGTTATGATCAAACTTTTAAGAACTTTTCTTATTAAAGGTTTATCTACTTCTGGGATCCTAATTGTATTATTTTTACAATCAGTATAGAAGTCTCTTATTTTCCATTCTCTTGTTTTAATATCCTGATATTCTAGCTATTTGATTTATTTGTCCATTCATTGTTCAGATCATTCAGTCTTTTGGTAGGGCTTGGATATTTTTCGTAATGTCCCCTGTACCAATTTCCAGAATTCCAACAACTAAGGAGAGGGAGGAGATGAATAAAGTCACTGCCAAAAAAATTTGTCAATATTGGACAACTGTATTAACTACAGAGAAACTCACACTACTGCATTTCTACCCCAAAAACAGAGCTAATACACCCAAAGTAATCTTTGTATTAGGAGCTGAATCATTGACCATCTACAACTACTTCATCCATGGAATGACTGACACTATATACTTAAACAATATGCGAGCAATATTAGAATTCCCATTAAAGATGCAGCAAGCGATCAAGCTTTACAATGATAAGTTTGGAAGGAATAGAGAACTATTTCTCTGAACCTACTCAAGTTACCCAGTATTTAATTAACAAGAAGTTCTTGTACCATCTCTATGCTTAGGATTTCTAGGTGTAGCAGGAGGAGACTGGGTTTGGAAAATTTGTGAAAGAACTCATAATTTCAAAGAAAAGAATTAAGTTGCTTGAACAACAAGTACAAGACACTTCTCTGGTTTGTCAAAAATGTCCTAATTTAGAGAAAAGAAATCTTTATCTCAACAAAACTCTTGAAAAACTCACCAAGGAAAGTGAAATGTTGAATGTTATTTTGAAAACTCAAAGGTTTACAAATGATAGGTTAGGAATAGGCTATATTCATGAACTAGATAAGAGAAAAGCTAGAAAGAAGAGAGGTGAGAAATCATATTTGAACTATTTTCAAAAATTTGTTCACTCCTCTAATCCATTTGCTCATTGTAACTATTGCAACTGAAAGGGCATAGTACATCTTGCTTTCATAAGAAGCAAAGAAAGGATAAACCAGTAGTACTTATAAATGGGTATCTAAAGGATCACATGTCTTTTTTGCAAATTGAACTAACCAAAAAAGACCCAAGAAAAGATGGGTACCTAAGACTTGATTGCCAATAAAATTGCAAGTATGTCTATGAGCATTGAAAATCAATAAGTGGTATATTGATAATGGATGCTCTAGACACATGGCGGAAGATCAATCAAAATTTGTTGCAATGAGACCAAAAGATGGCAGCAAAGTGACATTTGGAGGAAACCAGTTTGGAAAGATAGCTGTTGTTAGTGAAATTGGTGAAAATGATGAACCTCAGATCAAAGACGTTTATTATGTAGAAGGACTCTGTCACAACCTCCTCAGCGTCAACTAAAGTGCAGATAAAAACAATTGGATCATCTTTGATTTAGATGAGCGTCTCATTGTCAACAACAACAAAAAAATTCTCCAAATAAATAAAGATAAACTAAACATTATATTCAAGGCATCAAGAGAAAGTAACTGTTATACCATGAACATGCCTTGTATCAATTTTGAAAAATGTTTTGTTAGCAACATGGATGAGAGTTGGTTGTGGCATAAATGACTAGCTCATGTCAATATTCACCAACTAGACAAGTTGCTTAAGAAGGAATTAGTTCTCGGTTTACCCAAACTTACCTTTAAAAATAATTTGATTTGTGACGCTTGTCAAAAGGGTAAACATACTAAATCTTCTTTTAAATCAAAGAATGAAATCACGACTGATCAACCACTTCAACTTCTCCTTATGCATTTAGTTGAACCAGCAAGGGTTAAAAGCCTTGGTGGCAATTTATATACCTTGGTCATAGTCAATAACTTCTCTAGATTTTCTTGGACTATCTTTCTTTCATTAAAAGATGAAACTTTTGAACAATTTGTTGTGTTTTCCAAGAAAATGCAAATTCAGAAAGGTATATGCATTTCAAGAATAAGGATAGACCATGGAGGAGAATTTGAAAATCAAGACTTCGGGGAATACTGTGATGCCAATGTAATCAATCACAATTTCTCGACTCCAAGGACCCCTCAACAAAATGGTGTAGTGGAGAGAAAGAATAGAGTCCCCACTGAGATGGCTAGGGCTATACTTAATGAGAAAAACATATTGCAAGTATTTTATGTTGACCCTATGAGCACCACATGATACATTTCAAATAGAGCCTATATCCGCAAGAAACTTCACAAGACTCCCTATGAGCTGTACAAAGCAAGGAAGCCTAATCTTTCTTATTTACATATATTTGGATGCAAATTTTTCATCCTCAACAATAGTAAGGAAAACTTAGGAAAATTCGATCCTAAGTCAAATGAAGGTATATTCCTTGGCTATTCTAATAGAAGTAAATCTTATAGAGTATATAACAAACACAATTGTGTTGTTGAAGAGTCTGTGCATGTTGTGTTTTCTGAATCTAATCCTTCTACCAAACCTTTAGATGATGAAGCTGAATTGATTAATACCAAGGAATTCCAAATCATTTCAAAATCTCCTTCTCCGTTAGAAATTGAAACTGAGATTGATCATGATCCTGATGATCAAGGCCAACCTAGAGCTTGGAGATACAATAAGAGCCATCCAATAGATCAAGTTATCAGAGACATTAATGAGGGAGTAAAAACTGGGAGGAATTGAATCAATTTGAAAGACTATAACATCGATTTAATCAGAGACATTAATGAGGGAGTAAAAACTATTGGATGATTCATCAATGAGGGAGTAAAAACTGGGAGTATAGTCCTTAATGAAGTCAGCTTCTCTGCCTTCATTTCTAAGATTAAGCCCTCTAACATCGATGAAGCCCTATTCGACAATGATTAGGTAATAGCAATGTAAGAGGAATTGAATCAATTTGAAAGAAATCAAGTTTGAGATTTGGTATTCAAGCCTAAAGACCATCCGGTCATTGGCACCAAATGGGTATTCAAGAATAAAGGTGATGAATCCGTAGTCATTGTTAGAAACAAAGCCAGATTGGTTGTAAAAAGCTATAACCAAGAAGAAGTTATTGATTATGAGGAAATGTATGCTCCAGTGGCTAGATTGGAAGCTATACCAGTACTCTAAGCCTTTATGTGTATCAAAGGATTCAAACTTTATCAAATGGATGTCAAAAGTTCCTTTCTAAATGGTTTCATTCAACAAGAAATCTATGTTGAATAACTTCCCGGTTTTGAAGACATTTCTCATCCTAATTATGTTTACCATCTCAAAAAGGCTCTCTATGGTCTCAAACAAACTCCTAGAGCTTGGTATGAAAGACTGAGCAAGTTTCTTCTTGATCAAGGATTTGTCAGAGGAAAAGTTAACACAACTCTCTTCATTAAACACAATAGGAAAAATGATCTATTAATTGTGTAAATTTATGTAGATGATATTATATTTGGTGCCACTAATGATTCTTTGTGTCAAGAGTTCTCTAAGTCTATGCAGGGAGAATTTTAAATGTCTATGATAGGAGAATTAAATTACTTTCTCAGACTACAAATCAAACAATGGAAGAATGATATATTTATCTCCCAAACCAAATATCTCCGAGATCTTCCCAAGAAATATGGCATGGATCAATGTAATGGAGCTGACACTCCAATGAGCTCAACAACTCTCCTTGATGCTGATATTAAAGGGAAAGATTTCAACAAAACCAAATATACAGGGATGATCGCTCATTACTATATCTGACAACAAGTAGACCAGACATAATTCAGTGTAAGAATGTGTGTAAGATATCAATACGCTCCAAAGTAATCTCATGATGAGACAGTCAAAAGGATATTCAGATATATTGCAGACACGGAGGAACTTGGAATTTGGTTTCCTAAAGGTGAAATGAATATCTCATTGCCTACTCATACTTAGATCATGCCGGTTACAAAATAGATAGAAAAAGTAAAAGTGGACAATGTCAGTTCCTCGGTGGTTATCTCGTGTCTTGGTTTAGTAAGAAACAAAACACTGTCTCATTATCATCCACTCAAGCTGAGTATATAGATGCTTCAAGTTGTTGTGCTCAAGTACTATGGCTTAAGCAACAACTTCAAGACTTAAGAATTCTCCTCAAAGAAATTCCAATTCTATGCGACAACACTAGTACAATAAGCTTGGCAAAGAATGCCATTCAACATTCAAGAACCAAGCATATTGATGTGAAACATCATTTCATCAAAGATCATGTTCAGAAGAAAGATGTTAAAGTGTTGTTCATTCCTACTCATCTACAACTTGTTGATATATTCACTAAGCTGTTGGACAAATAACAGAAAGGAAATAGTAAACCCAATGAATTGTAAGCAATCTCTTTAATACTAGTTAATTTAAAGTTTAATTTGACTATTCTTTACTAATTTAAGCATCGAAGTCTCTAGAAATTTGTTTTGCAGGATGCTCTGTTATCAAGATATAAAACAGGGCAAAACAGGGAGGAATGATACTCGAGTATATGGTAACATGCTCAAACAATATCGAGGAGATTTCCTTTGGAATATCTGCAAAAGTCAATTATACTCGAGCATATCAATGAGTTACTCAAGTAACATACTTGAGCACAGCTAAAACCTACTCGAGTAATACTGAGGATTTGCTACTAAAGTGTGTAAACAGTATTTAACTCCTTCATGTTTCAGGCTAATGGACAGAGTATGCTCAAGCATGGAGCAAGCCTACTCGAGTAAACTACTCAAGTAAGACCAAAGTTACTCGAGCATGAAGCTACAGGAACTGAAGGGAGGATGCATACTCGAGCACCAAAAGAATTTACTCGAGCAACGTGCTCGAGTAAGCACTTATGTGCTCGAGCATAGAGAAATCTTGAACTCTTGAATAAAAGCTCAACACAAGTTTACTCGAGCAAACTCTCAAACGCACTCGAACAAACTTTTAGTCAACTTGATGAATGATCAATTTAGAAGAAGAAATTAACCAATGAAGATCAAATCTGACTCCAAAGGATTCAAGTGTTCATATAACACACTTGAAGTAAGGTAACTCTGTGTAACTCCTTATGTGCCATTTTTTGAGATCATGCTCAAGCACGTTAGTGATTGCTCGAGCATGACCTTTGTACTTGAGCATTCTAACATTTACTTGAGCACGACCTCCTTAATCAAGTAATGTCGAGTGTGCTCAATGACGAGTGTTTTAAAGTCTGGTTTTTGTATAGTCTCGCAATCTCATTCACTCACTCTGTCTCTCCTCTATCTCCATTATTCCTCTCAAACACTTTCAACACCTATTAACTTCCCAACTCAAATACGTCATCGTTTGGCTGTTTCCATTCGATTCTCTCCAACGGATTCTTCATTTTTGAATCCTCGATGGTTACCCTCCATTATTTCCTCTTTTGATCCCCTCTTTCACTTTGAAATTCTCTCTCACGCTCTCGTCCTGTTGAAACCTAACCCAACTCCTCTAAATCACCCTTTCCAATTTCCAGTTATATTTGGTCCTAAATGGCTTCAACTAAAAATCTCAGAGTTGCTATAGGCTCTCAAACCTTGCCGGACTCACCATCGGATTCGCCTCCTCAACCATCAACAAATAAACCCAAAACCACACCATATTGGCCAAAAGTTCAATCATCCTAGCCTTAACTGACAGCCAAAGGGATTGTTATTCAGGAGCCAACAAGACCTATGAATCGACAAGAAATGTCATCATTGCCTTTAGGGAAAGGCAAGGACAAGGCCCATGAAGTGGACCCTTATGAGGAAGGATGATCAAAATCCAATGCCAAGGGATTACAAAACAGTCTCAGCCTTCTCACACCATGAGTAGTCGGCTCAATAAGCTACATCTGGTTCAGTTGGTCCCTCTCCTTGTCAGAAGCTTAAGGATCTTCAGCCACAGGTTTGTCCACCGGGTATGATTGACACTCCTCTTATTATTCTCGATCAGGCCAGTTTTGATTTCCACTATGGTGAACGTCCTTTTTGTCCAACCGTTTATGTTGATTTAAAAGCATGAAGGACTGAGTGTAATGTGGATTTGTCACCATAGCTTAAGTAGTTTGAACCATTGTTGTGCCTGAGAACCCCTTATTGCTCTAAAGTGGTTAAGCTCTTTTTATTTCAATATGAGGACTGCTCATGAAAAAGATGACAATGATAATGTTATAGAAAAGGTACTTGAGACATCTGTTAGAGGCCAACCCATTAAGATCACCACTGAGGATCTTAACACTATCTTAAGGGTTGTGGATATTCCAACTCAGGATCCTAAGCAATTGTATGACCAAGAGCTTTCAATATTCTAAGACGAGGAGAACGAATGAGTTCTCTGAAGTTTAAACCTGCTGATATGAATGATAAATTTCGTGTTATAAGGTATATCTATAGTTGGAATATAGTTCAAAAAGGTCAAAGCTTCACCCACTTGTTGGATATGATTAGTTTTGATGATGTCTATATAGATGTCATTCTTAAGAGCAAAAAGGTTGCATACTACATTTATCTTATACTTGGACTGATTCTTATATTTAAATGTAGATATGAAGTTAAATTATGTAGAATGATTAAGAGAAGAGAAGGAAGATGGAAGAACTTGCTAAATAGAATGAGAATATCTTCATTCAAGTTCCTAGATTGATTCTACAAGTCTCCACGATCAAATGGAAGTTGGAATGGCTCAAATCGGAGTTAAAATGAGCAAAATCAGATTTTGGGATGATTTAACTCGAGCCAGCAAATTTTGCCTCGAGTCAGACTCAAAACTCGAGCCAGAAACCATTGGCTCGAGCCAAAAAACCTTTTCAGCACTTCTGTTTCGCGTTTCAGCTGGCGACCTTTGGTAAATCAAAACTATCTCTCAAACCAGATGTCGGATTGAGGTGAAACCAATGTCCTTGGAAACTATACTTCCAAACGGTCCTAGTCGCACAAGATTCAAGTCCAAAGGAGGTCAGATGAGAGAGATATGAATTGTTGAAGATGATAGTGACATCACCGTCACACTGCTGACCAAGCTTCAATGTTTTGAGTATATCTCACAAACTACAAATCCAATGAAGCTAAAATTGGTGCCATATGAAAGTAGACTCAAAGGTCTTTCCATAAAGACTTAAACCAGCCAAAAAGGAGTTCGGAACAGGGATTTATGATCTTCGCAAGTGGACATACGAAATTCTGGAAGCAACAGAGTTCAAATCAAAGACAATGGAATTGAGAATGAGTGAGATGCCTCGAGCTAGCAGTGCAACTCGAGCCAATATCCAACCAGAGAGTTTGAAGATTGGAAAATACGTTTTTAACTCGAGCCTTCTCAAATGCAACCTCGAGTCATGACCAAGACTCGAGCCAGCCAAGCCAAACAGGAAGATAGAAGAATAGAGAGCAGAATTTGACTCGAGCCTTCAGCATACCTCGAGTCAAAATGGAGACAGAAAGTTAGAGATATTGGAAGCAGTTTCTTCTGACTCGAGCCTCGAGACCACCTCGAGTCAACCACACAGCAAAGCAACGGACTACAGTACAGGATCAATTCGAAATCTCCATGAGTCACACATATCTGATAATTGATTCTGAAATGATGCAAAACGGACAAATCGTGAGGATCCCTTTTGAACGAACAGACAGCCCCAAATATTGATTCATTAATGACATTCTCATCACTCCTGGACGATCAAGACACTCCAACGGTAATGTCATCAAATGAGAATCACAAAAAGAATCCGATCAGATTATGGGCTTCAATGAAATTCAAAATATCAGCATCTCCAACGGTCATATTTCAAATTGGAAGAAAAGTGCAACGGACGAAAATGCCTCAAACAATTGATTTCAGTTGCCTATAAATAGAAGACAATTCAAGAAGCGATAGTGAGAGACACGAGCTTGCATCTTCAAAATGCCAACACTCTAACACTCGGTTATACACATACATATACTCTCTGTTTCTCAATGTCTATATAGTTTACAGTAGAGTGTGATGATCAATTGTACTTCAGTGTTTAGTGTTTATTCATCTTCTCTCTGTTAGAGAGATCATTTTTGATTATTAAATCATTGTAAGAATCTCAAGTCGTGGGACTTGGAGATTGGGTTATCAGTCTACACTTGTAAGGGGGAGTGTATCCTAGTGAGAGGATAAGTGTAACTGATTGAAGGGAGTATCTCAGTGAGAGATTTGGCTTCACAAGTGCCTGGGTAAACTTGTGGGATTGTAAAGGCTTTTCTCTTGTGCCCGGTTAAACAAGGAGATAGTGGATTGAAAATCTCAAGTGGAGCTTGAGGACTGGACGTAGGTCAAGGATTGGCCGAACCAGTATAAATCTCTGTTTGCATATTCTCTTCCTTTATCTTTTATATTCCCAGCATATATGTTTGAATGATTGTTTATTGTTTTATAAATCATTATTGTCTTATGAACTGCTTTCAGTAAATTGTGAAAAGAATTTCAAAGTATCAAGTTTTTATTCTTCACCCAATTCACCCCCCTCTTGGGTTCAGCCGGTTCTACACCACTCAAGCGAGATTATTACCTTTTTGCCTCCATCATCTCTTAGGAGCCCCGGAATTTAGGAAAGTGGATTATGACTGAGATGTGCCAGTTTTTTTCTCATCTCATCTGACTGATAGATCAATCATCCCCTTTCCTAACCTGGTTTCACATATCTTGGCCTTGAACAACATTTTGGTACATTATCCTGGATGAGAAAACATGAGGTGCCTGAGGTTTGGGCAGCAACATTTAATCAGGATGAGGATCTCCTTTACATAGGCTTCTAGGAAGCCTAAGGGTTAGACAGTAAAGAAGCTCGTGCCTTCATCTTCTAGAGTAGACGAGGCTCAATCATCTCAGGCTGGATCACCTTCTGCTCCTGCTCCTTCATTTCTTGGTACCTCTATTAATGAGGCTATTTAGGCTGTTATTGCTCCTTAAATTCTGGAAAATGTGGTCAAATGTGCAGAAATGATAGAAGCAAGGGCACATGTTGATTATTTCAGTGTTCAAGTGTTAAATGGAATCTTGGACACAACTTAAGTCTAGTAATTTCATGATTAGGTATGTTGTACTAGATGACATTTGAAGTGTCAAGAATTGGAATATGTAATTACCATTGTCCATCTTGTATTCTTATAGGGACTCGTAATTGCCGGAAACAAGCGAAGTTCTTGAAATTGACCTGACAAAGCAATTAGATAGTAAATCTAATGTCACACACTTTGTATGGCTATGCCTGTCTGTATGAATCATATATGTGAATGTCCCATCCCATATAGGACCAGCACCACTCATGGCTTGATTAAGCAGAAGGGCTGACCATGAAGTAGGTGTAGGGGCTATTGGACTGGTAGTCCATAAGTGGCTAACCTAGTTGCATTTAGACGACTTGGGAATTTCCGATGTAAGAATTCTTACAGATCCAAGAGGACTCTTGGTGGTTCCTAGTTGAAAGTGGAGCTGAATCACCAAGAGGGGGTGAATTGGGGATTCTCAAAATCTTTTCGGATTGCTCTGTTTTTGTGTGGTAAAACAGAAGTAAAACAGAGTATAGAGAAGAGAAGCAAGACACAAGGATTTATACTGGTTCGGTCCAATCTCTTGACCTACGTCCAGTCCCCAGACTCTCTGGGATTTCTCACTATCAAGATTGATTACACACTCTGCACTCAAGAGTAATTCTCTCTCTAGAACTTACTCCCCCTTACAAGTTGTAATCAATAACCCCAATCTCCAAGTCCCCTTGACTTGAGATACTTTACAATGAATAATTTACAATCAAGAAACTCTCTCTAAGAGTGGATAAGATAAACACTGAAGTATGAATGTATCAAAAGATACTTTACACAAGAAAACTCAAAGAGTAGTTGAAACTTTAATGATTTTCGTTCTTGCACAGATTGGTTTTTTTAAGAAGACTTGAATGCATCTCTATATATAGCTAGAGATCATTAAATGACCGTTATAAATCCTAATGTGACGGTTGGCAACATTGGAGGATGATTAGTGAAGGTTTTGGTCTTCTTCTCTCTCTACTCTTTGGTTAATCTAGCTTTGCAGAGATTCAGGGTTGACTTCCTGACTTTTAATCCGTTGGAAGAGCAGTTGCTGGATCTAGAATGGAAACATTAATTCATTCAAAACGTGTGGAGAATGATTGTCCAAAAGCATGCAAGGTTTCTGCCCCTTGCATTTAATGTTCTGACTTTGCTTTTTGCTTTATGCAAATTCTCCATTTAATCCTGTCTAAATCATCTGAAACTCACTAATAAACTGATTAAACATAGTTAGGAATAGTAATGAGTGATGATATAAAGTATTAAGATCAAACACAAACATTTCGCAAATTCGTGTAACTTGAAATTTGAATTCAGCAATGTAAACTCGAGTCAGTTCTTCCAAACTCGGGTTTTCATGTTTTAGTAAGTTTTCAGTAAAGCCCAAAACTCGAGTTTCAAAATATTAACTCGAGTTTTCCAATTTTAGAGACAAACATCGCGATTTGGCATTTGGACATGTTTTGTGAACAGTGCAAAACTCAAGTCATTAAGTGACTAACTCGAGTTTTGGACTTTTGATGAAAAATCATGTTTTAGTCCAAAAACTCAAAACTAGAGTTTCCATTTCAAAACTAGAGTTTTCAAATGTTCAAAATTAGCAGAGCTCTCTGCCTGACTAAAACTCGAGTTTTCAAAACTTAACTCGAGTTTTCTCATTCTTTGAAAACTATGGAAACTTCTCTGTAAGGCCGAAACTCGAGTTTTCAAATCCTAACTCGAGTTTCCTCGTTTATGAGAAAACTTTGAAAATCTTTGCCGAATCGAAGAGTGGAGTTTTCATAAGATTATAATCGAGCATTGTTCTCTTATGATGTAAACTCGAGTTTTGAAAGTAAACTCGAGTTTCCATTAAAACTTGGAAACTTAGAGAACTCCTTGTATAGCCTAAACTCGAGTTTCCAAATGGAAACTGGAGTTTCGATATGTTTGAAAAAAATTGATTGCTCTCTGTCTTGTCAAAACTCGAGTTTGTCAAATCAAACTCGAGTTTGCTTTGTTTGTGAAAAACTCAGAAGCTCTCTGTATGGCCAAAACTCGAGTTTTCAAATCTTAACTCGAGTTTGCCTTTCTTTGCAAAAATTTGAGCTCTTCTCTGTCAAGCCCAAACTCGAGTTTCCAAACCAAAACTCGAGTTTGCCTTTGACAGTAAGTTTTTCAACTTACAAAAGACAAACTTTTATCTGAGTTTACAATTGTCCGTTATCATCAAAACCAATAGAGAACTGACACTAGTCGATTATTTTTAGTTGGGTGATCCGATGTGAGAACTC
Organism: Acacia pycnantha; assembly: GCA_025563575.1. Classification (NCBI taxonomy): domain Eukaryota; kingdom Viridiplantae; phylum Streptophyta; class Magnoliopsida; order Fabales; family Fabaceae; genus Acacia; species Acacia pycnantha. The sequence goes on along the minus strand of JAMWYP010000182.1, from coordinate 282,512 downwards.
CAGCAAATCCAAGAGGACTCTCGGTACTTCCCAATTGGTTATACCTAGTGCTATGATTATGTGATTTGTGTATGCTGGTTTGACTATATGTGATTTGCAATATGTGATGTGAATGCTATTTTGTTGTTGTGGACTATTTATTTTTGTTGACTTTCATATACTGCTTATACTCGGTCTGTGAGATTAATTGTTACTCTGGGGTCCAATTGAATCCTAGATGTTCCCAAGGGCTCAGGATTTAGACATGGTCAAAATGGAGAACAAAGTTCCAAAGGAAAGGTAGTGAGCACAAAACATTGACAACTGCTGCTTGGATATTAGATAGAGTTGTAGGATGATAGACTTGTTTGGTTAAATTTTATTTTGGTAATGTAATATTTTGACACTAGTGTAATGGATCACTGTATTGAGAACTCCGTAGTTTATTCATGTTCATAACCAAGAATGTTTTTAATTATCAGTATACTATGCTATACTAGTGTTCCTCATTGTATATTGCTATATTACTTTGATAAATGTTATAATTACAAGGGTATGACAAGCCAAGTATTACCAGAAACCGAGCAAAGACTTTGTTCTAGACAAGGTATGAAGGGGGAATGAGTACAAGAAGAAATTTTTTGCTTGTGCTTGGAGTATCTTCGAGAAGAGTTCACTGACAACATGAAGTCCATTGACAAAATAAGTGAATGAGCAACGAAGGCAACATTATCTTATCCTTACAATGCATGGTAAGAGCTTTCTTCATGCCTACTTGCAAATCATAGATGGTGGATAATAACATTAGCGAGATGTTACATTCATGGATTGATGAATATAGATATTATCTAGTGATAAGAATGTTGAAGGAATTAGGCTAAAGATGTTGACCAAGTGGGCTGAGAGTGAACATAATGTTAAGAGTTGGAAGTGTGAATACAATCCAACAAGCATGGAATTATTAGAAGTAACTAGGCATTTAGTTGTAAATTGTACAATGTATTTTAATGGAGATAAGGGTTATGAGGTCGTAGAGGGACAAGATAGACACAGTGTGTATCTTAGCAAGGGCATGTGCTCATGCAGGGTATGAGATCTTACTGGAATCCCATGCCAACATGCAATTTGTGCTATATGCTATGCAATGATAGATCGATCCAATGACACAATTCTCACATTACTATCACAATGACACATATTTAGCAAGTTATAGGAGAAAGTTCTTACCAGTTATGGGGAGGCAATTTTGGGTCACTTTCTGTTTCCCCCAATGCTTCCTCCACCTGTTTCTTCCTTACCTGGTAGACCAAAGGAAAATAAAGAACAGACTGAAGAAGCATAGAGAAGGATGAAAAAATGCAAAGTTGTCTAACTTGTTAACTCAGAAAAAGGAGGGGATCAACTTGACAAAAAAAAAAAAAAAGTAAGAAAGGTGGGAAGGTTACATGTAGTTACTGCCAGAAAGGACACTACGAGACAACACCTAAAGAGGTCATTTCTCAATCGTAGTGTTTACATAGCAATGTTGAAAAAAATCTTAGTAACTTATATGTGCTTTTGTAGATCCCATCATCAAGCAAACCTCCTCCTCGTCTAAGGAAGAAGAAGAGAACACAAGAACCTGAGGATGCCACTATGCTACCACCAATGTCACAAAATATTTCAAAAGATGCCATTATGCCGCCACAAGTGTCACAAAATTTGTCAAAGCATGCCACTATGCCACAACAAGTGTCACAAAATATATCAGAGGATGCCACTATGCCACAACAACTCTCACAATTAGCCTCATACACACCAATTGATTCAAAGGATGGCACTTTGCCACCTCAACTATCGCAGACTCCCACTGTACCTACAAGCCACGATCTGAATATGGATTTGGCATCAAGTATGATGAACAAACATGGAGAATTGTCTTCAATGTGTGTTCTTGTTTAAATTGTGGTTTTATGCTGAGGTTGTTGGGTTAATTTAATGTGAATACTGTCAATTTCATTGCAGCCCCGGATGAGTTCACATGTTGTCATATAGGAGGGCACTTCTCAAGAATATATGACCCACTATGCTGATCCACAAACTAAGTTTCCAATACCAAACGAGAAGCAAATGAGAATGACTAAGGCCACATCTTCAACTATTGGTGCAAAGGGTATTAGGAAGATCAAATTCACACCACAAGATGGAATGGCGTCGCCAACTGCACTTCCATTCAAGCCTCCAGGACTACAGTGGAAAGGCAACCTAAGTGTGACAACTTTGCAACTCCATGCACAGCATGAGAGCATGATTGCAAGTACTAGAGCCAAAACACCAAAGACTGGCATTTAACATGTTGTGATGAAGTTTGTGTTAGCCTAGAACAATATTAGTATTTTAAATTATATGTTATGTGGATTTGTTTATGCCATTAATGGCACCTTTTGTGGGCTATGAACATCTTATTGTAGGGGGATTTTTGTGTGTATTAGGCATGATTTGTATCTCATACATATGCTACTCTTTTGTAAGTGAGATTCCAAACCTCTTGGATCAACTCATTCCTTTTGGAGATTTCCACACTTTTTGGAGATTGTAATTCCCAATTACCTAATATATTTACCTTTTATATTAACTCTCACATCTAGATCATTACTTAGGTTAAATATCATAGCTTGTTCCATTTAAAGATGGTAAACCATAAATTTTGGAGATTGAATTTTCGCTTTCATAGCTACTGCATTCAACCTTACAACTTCAACTACATAATGCCATAATTGTAAATACACATAACCACTTCAAATAACTATTTCTAACAGTTCATACACATAATCAACTACACGAATACATATAAAACGTCAACACCCATGTCATTATCAATGTAGCTATCGTAAATTTCAACTTCCTTGCACCCTTCCTAGCTTCACTTTCCATTATCTGATCTCTGCATCTCAGATTCCTCATTTCAACTTTGATTACACCAAGCTATTCATAGACAATCCTCCTCTCGCACCCTAATTTCAGGAAAGTATTCTTATCATACAATTTGTTAATGTGATCAAGTAGTTCCTTTATGACTACGTTGGCCCTCTCCCCCAAGTCTTCATCAAGCCAAGCAAAGAATCCACAATCCCCATCCTGTCAAAATTAATCAAAATCATTTGATCACCATGATAACAATCATCTTCCAATCAGAGAAGGAGCTTTTATGGGACTAGGGGGCCATGGCCCCCCAAAAAAAAAAATTTTTGTTTAGAATTTTTTTTTTTAAAAAAATAATATAATGTAAAATTAAATTTTGCCCCCCTCTTTTTACATCTTTGGGGCTTATAATTCAATTTGTGTTTCATGTGGGATCTTATATGATTTATGTTAATCTTGTCATTTTTTTATATATTTCATTCTAATTATCTAAAAATTTTAGTATATCAGTGAAATTTACTTTTGTGGTGTATTCTTTAGTATGCTTTTACCCATTTTACACTACACCTGTGGATGAAGTTAATTGATTTTTCATTCTAAACATCAGCCTCTTGCTTTCCAATGTTGTGGTGTTCAATTACATGAAGTTTATGGTTGAACTAAAGGTTTACAATCACATAAATTAAAGCCTCTTGCCTTCCAATATTTGTGGTGTTAAAAAAAATTTCAGGGGCGCTGCCGTGAATCCCCCCACCACTATCCCCCAATTTTTGTTCCAAGCTGTGCCTGCTTCCAATCACTAACATTCATACCTTACAGTAGTTAGGACAACCATAAAATCTCCTCCCAGGGTTGCCTTCTCTGTCCATGTCGTCCACCGTGAAGCCTCCAATTTGTGATGTCAAAACCTCCACGAACCTTCCTAGTTATCCTCGCGACTCGATTGCTTGATTATCACCACTCTTCTTCTGCTTCTTCTTGTCGTTGACGATGAAGACGACTCCATCTCAGACGGGAATCAACGAAGGAGAAGCCAAGTGCCTTTCGAAGCTTTAATGGAGCATAGTTGGTTGCCCGATTTGATGGAGCAGAGGTGGTTGGACGTGTCTTTGATGGAGAAGGGGGATTAGGTTTTGAGTCGAAGAAGAAGTACCCTGCATGTTGTCTGACTAGGAATGATAATGCATGTGTGTCATACAAACAGTCAAACGTTACCTTTTCATGGTCAATGTCTAGCCACTTAACGTAATTGGCATTATTGATCTACTTTTTAATATTCATAGATACTTTTGCACCACAAATTCTGTGCTAATAGCTCTTTGTAAAAATATTTATGGGTAGAATTGTACCTTTACCTTCTTCTTCTTCTTCTTCTTTATTTTTTTTTATTTTTTTTTTTATCTAAGAAGCACCTTTACCTTTTCTTTTCTTTTTTTTTTAAAACAATTCTATAGTATTCATTAATTCAGAAGCAGAGAGAAACAACAAATGGGTGGCGACCATAGAGGAAAGCCATCAGACATGTAAGGACAACAGAAGCACCAAACTAAGAGGAAACAGAGAAGAAAGACTACATCAGAGGATGCAGAAAAATGACAGGAAAGCGACAAAACAAACTAGAAAAGATAGCAGATTAGATGATCATCCAAGGTCGTCAGGTCTGAAACGAGGAGGCACACGGTGAAGAGCTCTCCTGATAGTCTTCAAGTCTTCATCCAGAACTGAACACAAAAGAGGTAAGGGCATGGTTACCCATCCAATGGGACACACCTCCTTATCAGTAAGAGCAGCTAGATGGTGAGCTGCTTGGCTCCCCTTGCGAGGAATAAAACAGACCGAAAAACTGGGTTCCGACTTGAATACCCCCAGAATATTTCAATGATGCCTCGAGTTTGCCATTCACCGAGATGAGGATCACCTTTTTCCATGCAATGCACAAGGGTTTGGCAATCAGATTCAAATATAATGTTCTTGTTCCAATATTTAGGACCTTTACCCTTAAAACAATATAAAGTCACACATGAATATAAATATATAACTGAGAAATTTCATAATAAAATGTAGCTAGCTAGCACATATAATGAGAAAACCAATATTTAGGAAGCTATGTGCTCGGGGATAAGCTTAAAATCTCAAACTTCAAATTGAAATGCTATAAGGAATCCCCTTTCCAGTAACTCCAGCTCCAGAAAAAGGCTTCATCAATTCATAAGGCACAATGCCAACTCCATTCCTATTCCTCAAACCAGAATCCATATTCCTTGAATCAATAATCCCTTCAATCTCCTTCAACCTTCCATGGAACCTCTCAAAAGCAGCCTTCACATTCTCATCTTCGCCCCAGGAATCCTCCACGAAATCCCCAATGTACTGCTCATCAGGCGAATGCTCTGATAAAAGCCTTAAAACCGTCATAACCAGAGTTGCTTGAATCTGTGATGGAAAGCACTCCAAAAGCGTATCCTCAGGTTTGTTCACAAATTTCTCCCATTCTTCTTTTGTAGGATCTTCTGTAGGCATTTTGATTCTAGCAATTGAGGGTCTATTAGGGAAATACCCTCCATAAGCATATTGAGCAAAATTGACTGATGCGTGATGAGCTGAGGCAACCCAGGCTATGGTGGTGATGATCTCAACTAGATCTTGTGGGGTTTTGAGAATTGGCCACCATGGCTCGTCTTTTTTGTCTCCATGACCTATGGTTCGGATTTCAGTCCACCATGATTGGAGCTCAGGATCTGAATGTATGAGGCTAGGGTTTGGGTAGTAGTGGGTGACAAAATCTGTGGCCCATGATTTTAGGGCGTCCCAAATGAGAAGGCCATCATTGGCAAAAGGGTAGTCTTCAATTGCTAGCTTTAGGCCATGTGGTGCACTAGGATCTTTCATTGCCATTCCCCTGTTAGTACACCAAAAAGAGGTAATCCATTGAAAGCACAAGTCAATTAACTATATTCAAATCTTGGATTCTATGGAAAACAAAATATTTACTATCTTTTGGATATTATCATTATTATTTTATAGCAATTGGATTTTTTTTTTTCTTGTAGCAATTTTAGATTTTTAGCTTTAGAGATAAATGAAAATTTGATTCATCAGTTGTAAGTAAATATAACATGATAATCGAGTTTATATGATTAACAAAGAAGCATGTGCTTTTCACAACATAAAAAGGTTATGGATTATTTTCTAGTTTTGAAAGTCTGTAGAATATTTGCAAATGGCTAAATGTTTGAAGGAAACTTCTGTTTTCTTCTTAGCATTTTCAAGATAGCATGTATTATGGTGCCATATATTCTTTGAATCTCAGATAGAATCTTCCCATAGCCTCAATTAAATGAACATTTGTTGAATTTTGTCCTCCAAATGATTCATGGACTATTCAAATGGGTTTGTTGAATTAGTAGTAAAAACATGGTATTTTTCCTTGACTAATTGGGCTCAATTTTGAGAAGTAACATATTAAATATATTACTGCATATAAAAAAACTGCATCCGTAATATCAATGGCATCTTGCAAGTTCTATCATTGTTTAAACTGTTCCATTCAAAGAAAAAAACAGAGAAAGATATTTAACCCAAACAAAACCTAACCTATAGATAGGAAAGAGATGAATAATGCGGTTAACATGAATGGAACTGAACTTGTGAAATAAGGATCTTATTGGTTTTATGCAGGATAAATTAAAGAAGAAACCGATCATGCACTGTACCTGTGAATAAGATCATTGGGGAGACCCTGCAAATCAAACCGCCAAAGCTGGTCATAAGCCACGGAGCTAAGCTCCATGGAATATTTTTGCGGAGAGAAAGAGATCTCAATGATTCCACTTGCACTGATAAGCACTTCACGGGCAAGGGCATTGATTTCCATTGTGTATCTCAAATGAGGATGCAACAATCTGTAGATTGGATGCATGGCACTCAGTTGTCTGTGGGTTGCAATTACAAAGGGTTCTACAGCACAGTGAGTTCTTAACCTAAAAAACAAACACAAATTATATGCAGCATGTTAATGACTGAAGAATCAATCAAATGGTATGGTGACTATGGTCAACTATGTTTTTTATGGTAAAGATTTAGTATACCTTGTCTACCACCTTTGATCCTTGATATAAGAGCTACTTGAAGGTCAGATTCGGCCCTAACCTCAATCCACTCTATTTCCCAAATTTATAATTTCTTTCCAAAATATCCATATTGAGTGCACATATTAAGGGGTTTCTATTCAAAGGTAATCGTGATGAAATATAGTATTTTAGGAAAACCAACCCATATTTGTTGTAAATAACTAACATAATTAATTTCCTTAATTTATCATTTTATCCAAATTAGTCAACTAGCTCTTATATTAAGAACCAGAGTTAGTATTCTTTTTTATTGGCCATGGACACTTGAAGTATAGTTAGAGGGTAAAGTAGACAAATAGGGTGAGATGAGTGGGTCCCACCTCTGCATATGTGAGATTCACAAAGGTGAAGCCCACATTTCATCCCAATCTCTCTAACTTCACACATCTAGTACATTGGAAGATTCACTTCTGTGAAAATTTCCCAATTGTATTGTGTAAGAGGATAGTATGATTATGGTACATACCAGTGGCTTACAAGTTCATGGTAACCAGAATCATGAGCAAGAACATGAGCTTTGGCCAACCTCCAAAGCCAAAGAGAGGTTGAATGACTATTAGGTGTGAAAACTTGCTTCCACTGGGGCTTCCCATTTAGAGGTGGTCTAGTCAGTTCAATAGCTAGTGGCTTCAGTGTGCCTTGTGCTGTGAGGAAGAAAATTGTCCTTGATCCATACAGTGTTGTGCCCTCAATCTCTCTCACTTTCCCCACAAATGGAAGCAGTAAATCATGGTAGTCTAAGATGAATAGCTTCTTTCCTGCTATGGCCTGCATGTTTTTGTTTGTTAAATAGTTTAATATGAAATGTTCTAGATTCTCTATAATGCCAATAATGTGCTTTTGATCTTGTTTGTCCTAGTACCTCTTCAACTGTCTTGTTGCCGTTAATCTGTTGTTCAATCACTTCTTTGGTGATTGCTGATTCTGGAGGACCATAGATTTGTGGGTCTAGTTTACTTCTCAATGGCCATTCCTGCATGATGAATATAAACCAAAATATTTAGCATATGTAATTGTGAAAGGAATAATAAGCTATGTTGCACAGATGACAATTTGCTTATCATATATACAACACAATATAATATATTGGATACAGCAAGTTGTAATGTTTTAAGATTCGTGTACGAAAGATGTGCACATGAGCACTAAAAGAAAATTTGAAATTCATATATGCAATTCAAATGTTACATAAGAAATTTTTGTGATAAGCTACCAATGGAAGCATATCGTTAAGATTCTCTGTAACTTTTTTGAGTCATTTAGGAACATTTAGCATAAGAAAACCCAATAATACAAATGTGAGAATATGTTATATGGATTATGAGATACAATGTGTATCATATCAGATAGGTGCGTGTTACGGGTAGATATACTTTTTTTTTTTTTTTTTAAATGTCTCAGTACAGCATAACGAGCAAAATATTTCCAACAAACATGTTGTATATACCTTTACTAACTCTATGCTGTATGGATTGACACCAGCCAAAGTCTCCCTAGCAAATTCCTCATCTGAAAACCAAAAGAAGCTATCCCCTGCATTTCCAAAAATCACAATCATATCAAAATCTATACTCAATGACCATATTGGTGCAAATGTTGTCAAAATGGACATTTGTGATTGAATTTCTCTTACACAAACTAATGTCAGACACATTATGAGTTTATTTTTTGAGTAGTGTTTAATTTGAGGCCTGTGAATATACTTACTTTTAATAGTTTCAGGTGTGTCAAAGCGCAAGATTTGGTCGCTATCAGAAGCAGCCTTGATGAGAGTGGGAATGATTCTCTGAAGTAATCCATTGCTCTTAAGCTCTGGAATAGAGAAGCCATCTTTGAAAAGCATGTTTATGTCTTCGAAGCTTGAGAATACGAAATTTTGATTGGCCACCACTGAGTTTAAGGATTGTAAGATTGCTTTCAATCCTGATGAAGCTGTTGTTTCTGTGAATTGCGTTTGCTTCGTCTCTCCAAATACTTCATCCCTAGGAACATAAACACTTACACTTTTCTTCTCTGATAATGGATCTGTATAGCCAACAAAGTAAGTTTTAGACCACAAAGGCAGTTGTGGGTGGAGACTTGTATTAGTAGAGAAAGAGTTAGGATTTATGGGTTTTACAGTTATCTTTTTTCACTTGTAAGGGTTAAAATCAGTGGGAAGCATATATAGTCCAATGTTGGCTTCTCTTTGATTCAGTTATGTTGCGCATATGAATATGCATACATAATCTTAATATGGGGTATTTGAAAAAGACTTAAAATTTGGGGAAATTGTAGTTGAGATGTTAAAAATTCAATAAATAAATAAAAATAATAAATTTATGGGAAATTTAATCGATAGGTTCTTAGAGTTCTACTTGATTTTTTATAAGAACTATGTAGTTTTTTTTTTTTTTTACATTCTTAGAGCATCATCTAATTTTAATCGGATTCATTTAGTTTTTCAATCAGGTTCTTCTTGTTCCGTATGATTTCTTAATCAGGTCCTTATAATAGTTAATAATATAAAGACCTTATAAAATAAGGAAAAAATAACTACAATTACCTTATTAAAATCAGGTGATCCTATAAGGAGATCATAAAAAGAATGATTAAGTAGCAAATTTGTCTTGGAAGTTTTTGCTCATAAGCAATGTTATCATAAAAGTTTTTCTTGTATCAATATTGTCCCGGAAGTTCTTATCAAAAAAAAATATATATATATATATTGTCCCAGAAGTTTCAAAACGTATGAATGTTACCCATTTTCATTAAAAAGTTAACTGTCAACGTTAATTTTTTGACGGTTAATATTAGTTTTTTTAAACGAAATAGGGTAACATTGCTACATTTTGAAACTTTCAAATAACATTAAGACAAAAAATACTTTTAGGGCAACATAGCTTCTAGGCCTATACTTCTTGGGGCGGATTTTCTACTTAACCTTGAAAAGAAAAAAAAAAAAACAAAAAACTACGTAAACCTATACATTGATTTTATCTAAATTTAAATCATTAAAATTAAAAATAAACAATTTTTTGACAAGATTCTGATTTATACATGAATGTGACCCTAATTTTGAATCAATAAAATTTAAACTGAACAAATTGATGACAAAGATTCAGTTTGATACCTGCATGGGAGCGTTTTCGACCAGTACGACATCGTCTAGGATAAGGATGTTGTTTGCTGCCACCAAGAACAGGTCTTTTAAGATTGATATTAGTGTCAGGATCACCAAGGTCATTGTAGACATCATAATCATATATTCTCTCTGACTTTTTGCGTTCTCCTTCTCCATTCCCTCTTAGAACCACAAGCTCCTCCTCTCTCAGCCTTTTTAATCCACTTGGTGTTTCTGATGGCAAGTATGACTGCTTCCATGTATAATGCATTTATATATAACTCATTAATTCAAAAAAAATTAAAAAATATGATTTCTCAGCTTAAAATCAATAGTAAACTATAGTATTATTTGAGTTATGATTAGTGCGGCTGCTATTGAACTCTATACAGTTTTTTCAATTTTTTTACATATTTATTGGGTTGCGTGTAATGTTTTTCAATAATTCTACACATTCAGAATGGTGTAAATATTACAATATTCCCTAAAATCAAGTATTTTCAGGAAAAAAATTGGATTTATTAGTATTTTATATAATATTTAAGATTAGCAAATATATAAGACCAAGAAATGGAGATCCTGATCAAAAGTTATTGCAAAGTGCAGCGGTGAGAAAGAATGGGAAGGAGCAATTACTTCATTTTTTCATAGATTTGATATTGTATGTATTTTAAACATGAGTAGGGAATACTCATTTTTAATCTATATATTACTCATTAAAATTGAGTGATTAAAGTTTTGTTGAACTTTATTATATAATTTTAGTATATTTCTTTTAAAGATAATTAAAAATAAAAATGGGAAATTTTTTTAATTTTTAATAAAAAAATATACTTCAAATTTAAATTTTTTTTTTAAATGATACAAACTAAACTTCATGTGGTTCCGATTATATTCAAACAATCCATTTTTTTTTTTCAATAACATCTAGAGTGTATGAATCATAAAAATTGCAGGGAGTTTGCATACAAGATAAGCTGTAAACTAGACAACATCTTCAAATTAAAGTAGAAATAAATTACTGAGAAATTAAAGAGATGGAAAAGTGTTTCCCAGGTTTATTGAGAGAGGGAGGGAGGGATGAGGTGTCTCCATTTCACTCTATTAGAGTTCAAAAAATATATATATTAGATAACAAATTCTAACCGTTCAAATTTAATGTTTCATGTAGAGCCAGGGGGCTGGCCCTTGTAAGTGTTAGGCTTGTAAATTAGAGTTTTTAAATAAAGTTAGCCCTGCAAGGCCGGCCTAGTAGAGCTAAGAGCTTAAAAGGCCGGCCCGTTAGGTCCTTTAAATATATATATTTTTTGTTTCATTAACTTGACTTGATCATTTAATTTACTATTTTATATGTATTTTATATTTTTTATAAAGTTATTTATCCATTTAATTACAAATACATAATAATTATACTTTAATTTTATGATTTGGTTTAATATTTGTTGGAAATAAAGATTATGGATGTATTCATGATATGAGAGAATATATTCTTAATATTTTTACTCATGAAGTAGAGCCTACTACTCGAAGTGAAGCACAATCCTTTGAAATTGATTATCGTTTTTACCCATGAAGTAGAGCTTACTACTCGAAGTCAAGCACAATCCTTTGAAATTGATGATCGTAGTGAGAAGATGAAAATGATAATCATCGTATTCATGTTGCTTAGTGGTAAGCTTGTTATGTTTTGTGTGAGTTACTTGTGGACAATAGTTTACTCTTGATTATGAATTAGTGATTGCGTTTGTTTAATGCATTAAGTGTGTTGTATAGACATTAATGTTAATAACATTCATTTGATAAATTAGAACTTTAATTGTTGTAATTTACTAATTATATTTCTTTTTAAAAAAAGAGAAGAAAAAATAGTTAAAATTTGAAATAGTAACTTCCGGGCCTTATAGGGCCAGCTTTGGCCCTAGTGCTCTCGGGTCAAGTTTTAAAAAATAGATGGTTTTCTTACCCCGGGCCTTGAAGGTCTGATTCCCAACTCTACTATCATGGAAAGCTTGCCTCCAAGTATGAGATTTTTCTTTTCTTACTATGAAGTTGTGTATTGATAAAAGATTTTGATTTGATAGGGATGTGTTTTGAATATCTCGTGAATCTCGATTGAGAAATGTGGAGAACAATAATAAAAAGGGAATTTTAAGCAACGACGGGAGAGAGGTACTTATCAGGATAAAGAATCAAATGAGGGGTAGTAAATAATTAAATAAGGGGTAATAAAGTAAAATTATTAAATTCTAAAATCCTATTTCAAGATATCTAACTTGATTTAAGATTTGTTGAATTTAATGACTTAATTTAAAATTTGGATAATTCAGCCGTCTTTTAAAAGAATTTTTCTTAGTTTTGTATAAGAAATAAAAATAATAATTTTAAACAGTTATAAACATCAAATTAGTTCATTCATAATTGTATACTGTTATTAAACTATTTTATAAAATTATTTTTTCATTACGGTGTTGACAGTTCAGATCAAACATTATCAATTTAAATTTATTTATATTTTTATGTAAAAATATTATAATAACTAATATTAAATCTAAACTGTTTAAATTTTCATCAAGGGCAGGGGGATGGAAGGAAATGGATGGATGATATAGAGTATAGACAGCCCTCTCCTCATACACGTTACTTTTTCAAAACATTTTTACTTTTTATATTTTGGATGGGGGAAATTTTTAGAGTGATTGAGTGGGGAAAATTAAATACCAGCAACAAGCTTAGGGCCTGTTTGGATTGAGGGATTTGGAGGGGAGGTGATGGAGTTTAAAACAATTGGAGAAATTGAGTTATAAAAGAGTAGAATAAATTAATTAAAAAAATTAAACCCCACTGCTCTGTTTTTTAGGCTAAATTATACCCCAAAAAAAACCCTGAACTTTGGATCTGTTGTATATAATTCCCAACATTTCAAAGTTTAAATTTAACCATTCGATCTTTCATTTTTTATTTATTAACCCCTTACCAATTATTTTTTCAATGGAAATTGTCACTTTAGATTATGAGATGATACGTAACATCCTATGTAAATTATTAATTTCATAAAACCCCCCTGAATTTTAAACAGTTGCAGATATTCCCCTAAACTTTGATTAGTTACAAATAATGTCTTTGACATTTTAAAATTTAAATGTAAGTCCCTTAAAATTTTGATTTATAATAAATAAACCTCATGGTGTTACGTAATAAATTTATTAAAATAATTTAAGTAACATCATGAGGTTTATTTATTATAAATCAAAATTTTAAAAGAGATACATTTAAATTTTAAAATGTCAAAGACGTTATTTGTAACTAATAAAAGTTCAAAAGGTTCTCCACAACTGTTTAAAGTTCATGGAGGTTTTATGAAATTAGCAATTTACATAGAATGACAAGCAAGTGTTTATAAAAAAGACCAAATACACTTAGTTAGTGTCTTATAATAAAGATTAAAGGGAGTATTATATTATATTATATTCTACTACGTACTATATTATGATTAAGAGGTGCTAATTACCTTATTACAGAAGAAGATTCTCTTGGGCGAGCTTTCATGCTTGGGCTGAATCCATGAATTACAAGTGAAGTTCACAGAGCCGCCATGATCTTCTTCTTCATGAATCACTATCTTCTTCAGAAGCATCTCACTGTGATGCTCATTCTCCACAGCTACAGCTCCCACTTCCCCAAAATCTCCAGGTACCTCAAACCTCGCTTCGTACTCCACCTCCTTCTCTTTTGTCCCTCTCTTCTCTGCATATTCTTTGATTCTCTTCTCCGACTTCGTCTCTTCGATCACCAAACACAACAAATTCAGATTCGCAGTGAAGATCTCATGATCAATCACCATCGATTCGAGCATTCATGAAGTTACAACATTTTCTTGAATCATCCAGAAAAACAAATTCAAAATTCGAAGTATTCAGTAGCTATAGATTTGATAAATAGCTCCGATTCGGGCACTACTCATGAAGTTTTTCTCCAGGTATTCTTATGTATTCAAATTTTTCTCTGCATCTTCTTTATTCTCTTCTATGAATTCGTCTCTTGAATCACTCAATACAGAAAGATAAAGAACAGAGACAATCTAGGAAGTTTTCCTAAAGTTGCTAAATCTGATTTTTATTTTTATTTTGTTTGGCGGAAATCTTCTCTTCCTTTCTTCATAATCAAATTCGAAAAACCTTACGGAACTTTTATTACTTGAAAAGATCTGTGCAATTACATGAAAAATATACTTACTAGGATCAAGCTGGACGCTAATGAGCTCCAAGAGAAGAGATTTTCCGGCCAAGTCTGTGAAACCATCAAGACCTGCATTTAAAACACCGGAGAGAAGCCCACCAGCTGTTTGTTGAATTGTCACAATGGCTTTTACTTTGTGAGATTCTTCTGACTTGCTCGTTGTGTTGTTGCCATTCGCACTGGCCATCGTCTCTGTTCTGTGATAATCGCTTGGCTTTCACACTGATGAGAAGTTCAGAATTGGTTGAGTTGAATGATCGCAACCTTGCAATGGCTTTCACAATGAGGAAGGACCTTCCTGCCTATTTTGGAAGGTATTTAATGGCTTTAGCTCGCAAGCAACAACTCTGCTGGGCCATATATGTGAAAGTGATCAATGATCATTATTGTTGTTGTTTTGTTCAAAAAAAGGAGACATATTTTTGTGGTGATCATAGATCTTGCCTCTAACATGCTTACTAACACATGGATTTTGGAAGAAAATTACATGTTAGGACATGAATTTTAAATATTTAATATGAATTGTTTTGAAAATTATTATTATATAAGGAAATACTTAAATTTTAAGGAAAATTCCAAAAAAAATATCATTTGAATTTCAAAATCCGAAATAGGTAATTTTCCTACAAAACGAGCTGTCAGTTACTTTACTATTCTTGTTAATTTCATCACTGTTGTTGTCAATAGGATTATATGGTTTAAGTGTTATTTTTCTATCATTTTCTCTAAATTTGATTTAGGTCATGTTTGGGTAAAAGTACTATTTTTAAAAAAATATTATTGGAATAGGTGAAATTGTAATTTTTCTTTTTGTTAAATTTGATAATAACTATTTACGATTTGATAGCAAATCCCGTGAGACTTAATAATACTTTTGGTAATTTAAAATATTATAACTCTTAAATATTTTAACTTAATTGATATAAAATTGTAAAAAAAATATTATCAACCGGACTTTGACAAGTTAAGATTAATGCAGCAAAAAAAAATGTTCTTCAGAAAAGCACAATTTAATATTTAAATCATTATGTATTTAATTTTTGTAACTATTTCTGTTTTTTGTGGTGTTAAATGATTGTTTTATGTATTTAATTTGTGTTACTATATCTGCTTTTTGTGGTGTTAAATGATTGCTTCAGTGGTTTACCATAGTAAAATCTATGGAAAATGACGATAAAATCCCATCTAAAAAACTCCAGAAAGTCTATTAACATTTTGAAAGAGCATAAAGGTGACATCGAATAAATCAGGAAGTTAAAATATTGGTGAATTTATCATTTTTCCCTCAGTTTTTGAATAATAAAAAAATTAAGTCTCGCTAGAGCACCACCGCGGCCGGCCTGCAACTGTCGTAGCTTCGGCACTAACCAGCCTACAACCAACAGTAGAGTTGCGATAGTGGATTTTTTTTTGGTAGGGTTGAATTTTTTATTTTAAATTTTTTTGAATGAAAGCGTAAGAGGTGGCATTCAAACCCACCCCACCCTCATATTAGAGAAGTCAAAGCTCTTTTGATATATATATACTGGTTAACGTGTTTTCCATCAGAAAACGTTCTTGTGAATCCCTAAGTGTTGTGAATACTATTGATGAACTTATTAAATCCATAACGACTTTTGTTCATAGTACTCAGATGTTAGTGAATCCAAACTGACGTGTTTTCACCTGACAAACGCCTTTGTTAAACCCATTACGCATTTATGAGGTGATAACATGTCAGTCTGAGTTCACCAACATCTGAACACTATGAACAAAAGTTGTAATGGGATTAACAAGTTCATCAATAGTTTTCACAAAACTTGTAATTAGTTTAACAAATGCGTTCGTCTGGTGAAAACATGTCAGTTTGGGTTCGCTAACATTTGAGAACTATGAACAAAAGTTGTAATGGGATTAACAAGTTCATCAATAGTATTCACAATACTTGTCATAGATTTAACAAAGGTGTTCATTATGTGAAACCATATCAGTATGGATTCACCAACATTTGAAAACTATGAATAAAACTCGTAATGAGATTAACAAGTTTATTAATAGTATTCACGACACTTGTAGAGGGTTTAACAAAGGCATTCACAGGTGAAAACATGTCAAGCTGGGTTCACCAACATTTGAGAACTATGAACAAAAATTCGTAATTGAATTAACAAGTTCATGTATTCAAACACTTGTGCGTTTTCTGATGGAGAAAACGTTAACCAGAATATATATATATATATATATATAAAAGGAGTTTTGGAAGTCCAATGGTCACCTAGCTCCTCTAATATAAGGGTAGAGTAGATTCGAATCCCACCCCTACACCTTCATTCAAATTTTTTAAAAAACAAAAATTCAACCTTGAAAAAATACTTTATAACTTGAAAATTTATTTTAAAATTTTGAAAAAATATTTCAGGTATTGACCGGTACTAAAAGGATAGTGACTGATACTGAAAAAATATTTCAGGGTACTGACTGGTAAAAAGTACTTTCAGGAAACTAAAAATAAAATTATTAAATTAAAAAAAGAATTTGGTGTTTGACGCTTTTGTTGACAAATCACATGTGTATTTTTGTACCTTTGAAATGCAACTCATCGTCCAGTCAGTACAAAAAGTCAAACTTAAAGGTCAAAGTCAAATTTAACTGTCAAACGGTATTTTTACACCTAATTTATAATCACATAATCACTTTTGCATCTAAAAAAACACTTACCAGTAGATACTCCTAAAAAAAAAAACACATGAATATTTTTGTAGCTTAACCCATTAATAAAGTCATTTGGCTTCGTAATTGTACATTTTGTAGTTGCCCCTCATTTCATAGTTTTCGTAATGTCTTGTCGAGCTTTGAGAAAAAGTCTTACCGGCTTGCCAGCTACAATAAGTTAGCTGGGCCCGCTCATAAATGCGATAAGAACGTTTTCTTTTTTTGCTCAATCGATAAGAACGTTTTCACGGGTCCAGTTTTTCTGCCTTCACTCCACAGATAAACGACGTGGTTTGGTACACTAATATTAATACATGTACTATTTAATAATTTTATATATTTTTAATTATTTTTTATCTCAACTGACTTTTTAAACCCTAACCTAAATTTATATTTATGTTTGAAAAGAAGGCACTTATAAATCATATTTGTAACTTGATTTTTTCCTATCTTATTTTTATAAAAGTCAGAAAAAAAATAAGTCACTCATCTCACCACTAAACTAAATGACCCACTATAATTAATAAAGTCATTTGGCTTCGTAATTGTACTTTTTCGTAGTGGCCTCTACGAGTTGGGTTTCTCTCATTATCTTTTTCTCATTATTCTTCATTATTCTTAAATCATATCCATCCAATCAATCACAATAGTACTTTAATTTCTCTCTCTTCTTCCCAATCAACAGCTCAGATGAGCCTATGAGAAAAAAGGAGAAAGAAGATTATGAGAATATCTTCTCCCGAGTCTCCTTTCATAGTTTTCGTACTGTCTTGTCGATTTTTGAGAAAAAAGTCTTACCGGCTTGCCAGCGACAATAAGTTAACTGGGTCCGCTGATAAATGTGATAAGAACGTTTTCACCGGTCCAGTTTTTCTGCCGAATTATTCGTTGGCTTTCCTTCCCCTCCAAAGCGGGGTCTCTTCCCTTTGACGATTTGAAATTTAGACTAGCTGTTGAATAAAGTCAATAGGAGCATCGTAGTCGTAGTCGAATTATATTCATCATTAATTAAATATACTTTATTTTTTTATACTAAAATACTAAATGTTATAGAATATTATTTTAAGAAATTAAAATTTTAAGATGAATTTTAAATATTTTTATATTTATCATATTAGGTATCGTTTTATTGCCAAATAAAAATTTAAAGAAAAGAAGATGAGAGGTTAATCCCCGTTTGGTACATGGAATCGGTGGAAAGGGAAAGAAACATTAGCAAGTTTCTCTGTTTGGTATGCATTTTGGGTAAATCTTTATGGGAACCCAAGTTCTCGGGCCTACCAATATTCTCTCATATGTGGAAAGATCAGATCCCACCAAAATTGGTGGGATCTCAAGTTCTCACGTGTGGTTCACATTTTTGGACAAATTTACCTCTTAAATTTGAACTTGGCGGGAAAGTTCGAACTTGGTGAGAAAGTTTGAATTTGGCGGAAATTTTTTTTACATGAATTTGAACTTGACAAGAGCATATTTTTTTAAAATATATTTTAGCAAAAAAATTATTTTTATTTTTTATTTTTATTACTTTTGAGGGTAAAATAGATATTTCTTAATTCTTTACCAACTATTACCTATTCATTTTCTTCCTATCAAACAACTCATCTTCCTTCAAGCCATATTCCCTCATCTTTCAAAATCTTCCTTTTTCCTTCCTTTACTTCATCTAAGTTCCTTTCCCTACTCAAATTTTCCCCGTACCAAACGAGGCCTAAGTCTTCAATTTACCAAAAATGTTATCCTAGGTCTGCAAAAATATAGTGTTAGAAAATTTAAAAATATTTAACAATTTAATAAAATAGAAAGGTGTGCAATATCATATTTATATGGTTTACATAATTAATTTTAAAGTTTATAGTTTTATAATATATATATATATATATATATATATATGGTGTGTGGGGGAATACTTATGTTAAGTTTATATTTATTTCGTCAAATTCTTCAATTATAGCTATGTATGTCCTATTTTTGAATTATTATCATTTAACTATAAATTTATATAAAAAATAAAACACATTGGCATGTGTGATTGAAAAACTTGATGTAATTTATATAAGGAATTTAATGTAAGTATATTCTTATTTCGTCAAATGTTATGAGACGAAGCGGTGGACCATTGCGTTAGATAATCATTGAAGTCGAGAAAGTTTGTGTGGTCTTGCTTTTTAGGACTTGTTTTTTTTCTTTATTTGTGGTGCCCATTTTCTGTTAAATTCAAAGGTGTCGTGGCTGTGCCGCAGAAGGAAGGATTTTATTGTAAAAATATTATATAATAATAACAATAATATTTGATTATTTATTCATTATTCTTTTATTTCCTAAACTTAATTTAAAATTTATATTTTAAATTGAAATTCCATAAATGATGCATGCCCTTTTTATCTATTAATTTAATTTTTAACATAAATTTAATTTTTTATTTTCAATTATAACAATATATACAACTAGTGTGTGTGTAATATTCAATAAGATTTATGCCATTTTTAGTTATTTTCTATTTTAAATGACTTTTCAACCGCTCACCTAAACACGTTTCCATTTGGAAAAAAAAGTCACTTCTGCTACTATCAATCCAAGCACAAATCACATTTACAACCTAACTTTTTTCCTATTTTACTACTGTAAAAGTCATATAGAAAATAAGTCACCGCCCTCATCATTAACCCAAATGGACTAGCTTTTGTACAAATAGAAAATGTACATATAAATATGCATAAAAGTTAGTTTAGAAATATGAGCCCAGCAAGGGCACAGTAGCCAGTTGTATATGTTAATGGCTACTACTTTCAGTTCTCTTAAGTTTAGAAATATACCCCTCGTTTTTTGGTTCAACTGGTAAAGTGATCATACTTTCTTACTAAAAAGGAGGGGATTTGATCCTAGAGTTGGTCAAGATGCTGGGGGAAGCATCCTAAAGGTCTACAAAGCAACGGTAACCCAGACTAAGGTGAAGGCATGTGTACTCTTAGTTCTGAATTTGTTGCGGAGTGGGCTCCAAACGCCTTTACCCCTTGGATTGAGGGTGAGCCTAACCCCTCTTTTAAAAATTTTATATATATAAGAAAAAGTTTAGAAATATGATTTAAATTTTGGTAAAAAAAACAAGAAATATGATTTTAATTTTTTTTTGAAAAGGGATAAGATTCTTAAATGCCATGAAAGTTTTCGCTGAGGAGCACTGGGTGGACGAAATTTTTTTTTGGACCAAAATTGCCATGGAAGTTCACAAAACGTAGCAATTTTGCCTCTCCGTTAATTTTGAACGTTAAGTTTAACTGAGTGCACATGTGGCATGCCGCCTCATAACACGTGGCATGCCACCTCATCAATCAAGTATCATTTTTGCCACGGAAGTTTTCGCTGAGGAGCACTTTTGCCTCGGAAGTTTACAAAACGTAGCAATTTTGCCCTTTTGTCCCCAATATTAAATTAGACAAAGAACACACATGTGATGCCTTGAAAAGGTCGAACTTGGAGTCAGATAAGGAGATCCTTGAAACGTTGAGCTCAAGGCGGCCAGAATTTGTGAAGTCGAACTGGTCAAAGGGATTGAAAGGTCTGTCGCAAAACCCAGATGAAGCATCACTTATGATCTAAGCGAATGAAACGCAAAATGAGAAATCATTTGTCGAGATCAAACCAATATTTGGGACAAATCAATAATGAATTGTCCCAAATATTGGTTTAGTAAGCATCACTTAAAATCACTAGAATTTTTAGGAGCGGTATAGATTTACTTTATGGGATAGGGTGGGTGGCCTAAATCAATCTATACAAAGGTAAATACTATCACTATTGATTTGTCTTACCGAACTAATTTTTAGGACAATTCATTTCTCATTTTGCGTTTCATTCGCTTAGATCATAAGTAATGCTTCCTCTGGGTTTTGCGACAGATGTTTCAATCCCTTTGACCAATTCAACTTCACAAATCCTGGCCACCTTGAGTTCAACGTTTCAAGGATCTTCCTTTCTGACTCCAAGTTCGGCCTTTTCAAGGCATGACATTTGTGTTCTTTGACTGATTTAATAGTCAAATTTAATATTGGGGATAGAAGGGCAAAATTGCTACGTTTTGTAAACTTCTGGGGCAAAAGTGTTCCTCAGCAAAAACTTCCATGGAAAAAATGATACTTAACTCTTATTTAATTGATGAGATGACATGCCACATGTGCACTCAGTTAAACTTAACGGTCAAAATTAACGGAGGGGTAAAATTGCTACATTTTGTGAACTTCCATGGCAATTTTGGTCCAAAAAAAACTTCCGTCCACCTATTACTCCTCAACGAAATCTTCCATGGCATTTAAGACCCTTATCTCAAAAAAAAAAAAATTAATTAATTGGTCAAACTGAGTCACTGATGTTAGTTGGATTTGTTACGAATCAATTCAAATATGTTCCGACCTTCGAATATCACTCCTAATTTCATGCTAGACACTTGATGAGTTCAACTATGGTTGAAGTAACCCATTGGTTTGATTTTCGCAATCATAACTTACCTATGTCTTACCATAATTTTATTTTGATGTTTGATTATTTAACTAATTACAAAACTTATACTGTTCCTTATATTCAGTTTGTCATGTTCCTCAATCAACACTTAACATGTTTATTGGATGTACGCACATTATCTCTTGCAGCGCATTGATTCCACTTGACGCTATCAATAGATGCTTCTGTAAAACAAGGGTCTCACTACTATGAAAAGGCTAGGGTGAAGGAGCAATTTTGCCAACCGACTATTAGGCCAGGAGCGCTGGGCACAAATAACTTTTAAATGGACCAAAAAGGCCAACAAACAATTAAATGGGTGAAAAACGCACAATTCCGTCCATGAACATCTAACACCGTTTAAAGGCAATCGGGTGAAGGAGCAATTTTGCCAACCGACTATTAGGCCAGGAGCGCTGGGCACAAATAACTTTTAAAGGGACCAAAATGGCCAACAAACAATTAAATGGGTGAAAAACGCACAATTCCGTCCATGAACATCTAACACCGTTTAAAGGCAATCTCATGTGGCATTTGACTGTTCAGCTAGTCCCTTCTTTTTTGGTCAAAAGCCAGGTGGCTTTTTTGTTTTTTTTTGGGTGGAGAATCCCCAATCTGCATCAGGCACAAATGTCGGCAACTTCACCGTCGCCTCCGCCTTCAAATCCTTCGCGTTCACAATCTGGAGCTCTGACTTCCATGTCCTCTCGTCGTGCACGAATGCCACAATGTAACCCTCATCTTCTTCTCTATCTTTGCCTTTCGTCGTGCATGAATATTACATTGTTTTGGCCAAAATCTATGAATTCATCCATTCCCAAAGTATAGAAAGACATAATAACAATAGAAACATTGACACGAAGGAAAGGAAAACCAAATCAGTTCAACAGAAGAAAAAAAACAAAAAAAAAAAAACTTCCTATCTCTAAACATATCCTCAGCCAGGATAGATTCAAGAGGGGGTGGAGGTTGAGCAACCCAATCTTATGAGTGCTTCCCCTTCGAAGCTGCATCCTGCATGTGCAAAAACCACAATGAAATAAGAGAACTTGGTATCAATTTTAACCATAACCTTCCCGCATTCATCGAGATAGATAAACAACTCAATCTCGGTGCTCCCCTTTGAAGACTACTTGCTGGTTCGGTATGACCACGAAATTCTCCGTGATTGCGAAGTCGTACATCATTGTCTGAGCCGGTAAGGGGATTTCGACATCGGCTTGGAAGTAAATACTTTGGAAGCTTTGGTTTGGTTATTTCTTCGTTTGCCCGCAGATTGGGGATTCTCCACCCAAAAACAAAAAAAAAAAGCCACCTGGCTTTTGACAAAAAAGAAGGGACCAGCTGGACCGTCAAATGCCACATGGGATTGCCTTTAAACGGTGTTAGATGTTCATGGACGGAATTGTGCGTTTTTCACCCATTTAATTGTTTGTTGGCCTTTTTGGTCCCTTTAAAAATTATTTGTGCCCAGCGCTCCCGGCCTAATAGTCGGTTGGCAAAATTGCTCCTTCACCCGATTGCCTTTAAACGGTGTTAGATGTTCATGGACGGAATTGTGCGTTTTTCACCCATTTAATTGTTTGTTGGCCTTTTTGGTCCCTTTAAAAGTTATTTGTGCCCAGCGCTCCTGGCCTAATAGTCGGTTGGCAAAATTGCTCCTTCACTCAAAAGGCTAATTAATGACCGTTTTTATGACAATTATACGACTGTTTTAATAGAGTCGTGCAAATGAGTGTCGTAGAAAGTATAACATATACGACCGTTTTCCATACCGTCATGTAAATGAGCCTACAACGACTAATAAAGACGACCTCTTTAAAATCTTAATCGTTTGACTATATCTCTTACTATGACTAAATTTCCACGACCGTTTCACAATTAACCGTCGTATAAATGAACCTACAACGAAAAATAAAGACGACCTCTTTAAAATCTTAGTCGTTTGACTATATCTCTTACTATGACTAAATGTCCACGACCGTTTCCCAATTAACCGTCGTATAAATTCCAATGTAAAACGACAGTTTTAGACACAGTCGTCTAATATTGCCTAATTCTATTGTTCAACAACCAATTACAAAGACAGATTTGAATTAAACAGTTGTAGTAAGTATAATAACTACGACCGTTATTAATGATAGAGACCTCTAATATAGGATACAAAGACCCTTTTAATCCACAAACAGTCGTAGGAAGTATAATAATACGACCATTTAACAAAAAGATGCTTTATATTTCAAACGACTGTTTTAACAGAGGACGTCTATGATTCTAAACTTTATTGGTTATAGTGACGATTTAGTAAGACTGTTTTCTTAAATTCGTCGGCAATACTACAAAATACAAATTACATTTGTTTTTCTGTCCGTATCCTTATCTTTTTTTAGATACAAAACCAGAATAGAGAAGAAAGAAAACTGAGTACACTACGTAAAAACAAAACCTTATCAGACGTCAGGTAATAATAATCAGCCAATTCCCCCAGAACATAGAATAACGTAAATTGAGAAGCATCATATTATAACACCTTCCATACAAGGTGTGCACAAGTTCGTAAGTATTTCGACATGTGTTTCTAAACCACTACACTACGTAAAAACAAAACCTTATCAGACGTCCCGCCTATGGCTTGTGTGTCTCTTAGCAGTTAGCACGTTCATGTCATCGAGTAGGGTTCCTCTTGACCAAAAATAGCTGCGGGGTAATTTATGAACATGTTAACATGAATCATTCAATCAAATCAAATAACGAACAATTCACTTACAGGAACAAAGTATACATGTACAGAAATGTCTAGGTGACTGTCTCAGAAATTTTATATACGTATTTTTTCCTGTTATACAAGTTGTTGAGGTGATTGTCTCAGAAATCCCATTTATTATCAGATCGGTTTATATAGCATGAGAGCCATCAAAAATGTCTCTAATGTGTTTGAAGCACAAGTTGCAGCAAAGTGTTAACCACGCAATCCCTTGTATTTTAATCGATTTATTTTGACATTAATATAAAAATGAAAGAAATAAACAAAATAACATGTTAGAAAATCTTACTTTATGTGTTTTCCCATATTCCTTCGCAATGATCACTTCTAGTTGCATAGTCTTCATCATCTACGAATTCCAAAACTTCACTCGCTATTGGTGGATTTGTAGTGAAAGGTGGTGTGTCGTCAAGATTCAAAATTGGATCACCATCCTTCTATTTTTTACTTTGGAGTACAATGGACAAATTTTTATTCTAAGGATCGGTGACATAAAATACTTGTTTCGCCTGCCTTGCTAGAATGAAGGGCTCATCTTTATAACCAGCCCTATGAAGATCAACTGAGGTAATTCCAAATTTATCTATTTGCACAGCATTATTGTTCACCCACTGACATTTGAATAAAGGGACAGTGAACTTGGTGTAATTAATCTCCATTATGTCTTCGATAACTCCATAATAGGCCATGGATGCCAATACGGGGTTTTTATCTTTCGAACTAGAAAAGTGCATTGACTCAGCTACCACCGTCACCCCACTATTTTGCATAGTACTTCTATCATCCTGGCCTTTTGTGTAGAAAGAATACCCGTTTATATCATATGCGCACCAAGTGTCGACTTCAAAAGAAGGCCCCAAGCCAACCATTTGATTGTCTTAGACATACTGGTCTCATGCGAAACCTTTTCCTTGAACCACTCTATGAATATCTTGTTTAGCTCGTTAGCTATCTGCCTGTCATTTTTCCTTGGATATATCTGCTTTAAACTCTCTCTATGTTCATCTAAGTACGGCTGAACTTCTTCCATATTAGTAAAGATATACAGGTGTGCTTGCAACACCTCTTCACGTCTCATACTCTTCACTCTGAGCCCTCATGTTCCCTGATTTCTACCCTTTTCATTTTGAGACTGGGTCTTCGACGTTGACATATATTCTTTGCAAAACTCCATAGCCTCTTCAACCACATATCTCTCAACGATTGAGGCTTCAGGTCGATAAGGATTTTTAGAATACCCTTTTAAGATCTTCATGTATCGCTCAAAAGGGTACATCCACCTTAGATAGACTGGGCCACACAGTCTTATCTCCCTTACCAGATGAACCATCAAATGCACCATTATATCAAAAAATGCAGGGGCAAAATGCATCTCTAGTTGGGATAGAATGAGATAACCATCATTTTCCAATTCGTCCAATTTTTCAATCTCAACAACTTTGCTACAAATAGCATTAAAGAAAAGACACAACCTTGTTATCGTGCTTCGCACATCGTCTTTCATAATGCCTCTAATAGCTACTAGTAATAGATGTTGCATCAGTACGTGGCAATCATGGGACTTCATTCCTACTAACTTCAAATCTTCCATTGAGACAAGCCTTCTCACGTTAGTCGTGGGTGTAGCCGTTCTCTTATTCCCATTTCAACCAAGTCAAGTCTCGTGGTAATTCCATCTTTAGTTTTCCTTGGTATGTGCAAAAGAGTACCAAGAAGGCTATCACACACATTTTTCTCCACATGCATCACATCAATACTGTGTCTCATATCAAGATTGCGCCAATATGGAAGATAAAAGAAAAATGACCTCTTCTTCCATATGTTCTTCTCACTCGCAGTCCTTTGATTCTTACCGAATAATGTGAAATTGCTTCTTTCAACCCGACTATAAACCTCCTCTCCAGTTAATGGCTTTGGAGCCGTTCCATGCTCCTGCAGACCGTTAAAACTCTTTTTTAGCTTACGGTACGAGTGTGACCGAGGAAGAAATCTCCTATGCCCAAGGTAGACCGTTTTCCTTCCGTGCTTAAGTTGATGAGAGTGTGTGCCATCTTCACATATAGGACATGCTTTATGCGCCTTCACACTGTACCCTGATAAGTTTCCGTATGCAGGAAAGTCATTTATCGTGGTGAAAATCATTGCACATAGCTTAAAGGACTCCTGTTTATAGGCATCAAAGACATCTAAGCCATCCTCCCACAACGTCTTTAAGTCCTCCACCAAAGGTGCCAAGTAGACATCAATATCGTTCCCTGGCTGTTTTGGTCCCGATATCATCATAGAAAGCATCATATGCTTGCGTTTCATACACAACCAGGGAGGTAAGTTGTAAATCACTAGGAGAACCGGCCATGCACTATGTGTACTACGAAGAGTACCGTAAGGATTTATTCCATCTGTGCAAAGCCCAAGACGAAGGTTTCTTGGCTCGCTGCCAAAACTTGGAAACATTTCATCTATTTTCTTCCATTGAAGAGAGTCAGTCGGGTGACGAAGGTATTTTCCATCACATGTTCTCTCATCAGCATGCCATGTCAACTTCTTTGCTTCTTTCGCATTTGCATACATTTGCTTCAACTGCGGTATAATTGGAAGATACCACAAAACCTTCAAAGGTTGCCTTTTACTTGTCTCATCACCACAACCACTATCTGCTTTCTTCACTTTGTATCGTGAAGTCTTACATTGCGGACACTCACTTAATCCTTCATACTCCTTCATGTACAATAGCAGTCATTAGGGCAAGCATGTATCTTTTTATACTCCATACCCATCGTACACAAGATTTTCTTGGCCTCATATATACGATTTGGAAGTACATTATCCTCTGAAAACATATCACACAACAATTTAAGTAACATAGTGAAACTACTGTCGGTCCACCCACAAGTTGCCTTTAAGTTCACCAAATGCAAAATAGCTGACAAGCGTGTATACTTAGTACACCCAGGGTACAAAGGTGTCTCAGCATCACTCCGCATGCTATCATATACACTCGATTGTGCAAAATACTCCACCCCAACATCGTGAATCATTTCCTCAATTCTATCTTCACCCAATACATCCAAAACATCCTTCTCATGGGATGCACGAGCAGTCAGTTCCTCACCATGCCATATCCATCTTTTGTACCGAAGATTTATTCCATCACAAATTAAGTGATCTCTTATATCATCTACATCCTGTGGAATCACATTTAAACAGTAGACACAAGGACAAAAAAATTCCCATCAACACGAGGCGCATTCATTTTGGAAAATTCAATAAACTTTTCCACCCCATTCTCATATTTATCACTAGTTCTCAATGCATTTATCCAGCTGCGATCCATTTTATTACCACCTATTCCAAATTCAATAGCACACCCAACCTTAGAACAATTGTCATTATGATATAGATTCTAAAAGCAAGCAATATAATCTATTTCCTACAATCTAAGGGAGTAAGAACTGAATGCAATATGATGGGTCAAAAATATTCCCCACTCATCAAATATGAGAACCAATAAAAAAAGTCATTAAAAGTATGGAGATCAAAACCAAAACTTATACTTAATTATAGTTAACACATCTTAACATCATCAAATAAAAATCAATTGTTGAACTATAAGGATAAAAAAACTATAATATTCTGAAAACTACAATGATTTAATCAAATCAAAATCAATCAAAATGAATATGGGTGAAGTAATGGTGGGATGCCTTACTCATTTTTTTAAAATTTCAGCAGCATTTCCCCTTATAAGTAAGACATCCAAAAAATAGAATAAATATATACAAACCAGGTCTTGCGTACCTTGACCTTCGCTTCTTGCTGACGGTCAACCAACTTGAATCAGGATAGAACACACGGCGGGGAGAAATTGCTCGATGAACTATCAGCTAAAAAGTCACATTTTGAAGAGGAAATTTAATCAATTTCTGGTTCTTCTTTTAAGTCTTGGATCTAAGAAAACATAACATCAAACAGATAGAGAGCGAAGAAGTAAAAAAGAAACACAACTCAGTGAAGACAGAGCACAAACCTGAAGGAGAATAGAGCGTATATACGGCATGAACACAACAAAGTGAAGAAAGGGCCGATAGAGCGTAAGAGAAAAACAGCTGGAGAAGCTTTTTACGACGAGTGCCGTTGAAGTGAACGCGCGACGGAGTAGGAGGTGGAGGGACTGTAGCTGGAAGAACAGAATAAGCTTAGGGCGCAAACGACTAGGAGGAACTGTAGTTGGAAACCACAGAGTTAGAGAAACAGAACAAGCAGGCTGCTTGATGGTAAAAAGCCTTCAGGATGAGGGGTTGGAGGAGGAGGTACGTGGCTGGCTGCTTGTTGGTAAAAACTAAAAAGCCTTGGGGCTGAGGGTTTTGAGGAGGGGAGGTACGCGTGCGCAAGTGATGGAGGGTTATTTTCAAAAATTTTAATAAGACATGTCCTGAAACGTCCGTTAATATGAAAACAGTCTTTATATAATTTTTAATATGTTAATCCTTTATAAGTTATTTTAAAGGTGGTGAATTTATACACGACTGCTATAAGAATCTGTCTTAGAAATAACTCTTTTGTAACGACTGTCTCATTAGATTGTCGTCTATGATGTATTTTAAACTTCTGTGTTTATAAAAACGGTCGTTTCAATGACGCAATTCATATATTTAATTATGCCTTAGCTTACTGCATGAACACCCTTTTCTTTAATTATTTCACAATTGGAAAGAAACAAAGGAAGAAATTCACGACAAGAGAGAAATTAAATGAAAATTTATAAATAATACATAACTTGATTAAATAATATTACATGTCTAATTATCGTTTGACATGATCTGTACAATTTGCCCTCTAATTTGGTCACGATAATGAGTTAATGACTCATTTCATCGGAATCGGATGGGATGTGTATATAATACAGTCGTTGAAAATATTTTCATTAATCCTCTGCTCATGTTATGGTTTGAGGCAAGAAAATTTTATGAAGCTTGAAGATATATGTGAAAATTTTATGAAAAACGTTGGTAAACATTTGGCCAAGAGCAAACTGGAGTTTCTTATCAAAACTGTAGTTTACTTATGTGATTAAATATTGGAAGCTCTCTATCTAACACAAACTCGAGTTTCCTATTATAAACTTGAGTTTTCCTTAATTTGAAAAACTTAGAGTGCTCTCTGTATGACACAAACTGGAGTTTTGTCATGATTAGAAAATTTGATCTACTCTCTGTCATGTCAAAACTCGAGTTTTCAAAATTAAACTCGAGTTTGTCTTTGACAGTAAGTTTTTCAACTTAACAAAGACAAACTTCCATTTGAGTTTACAATTGTCAGTTATCATCAAAACATATGGAGAACTAACATTCTCCCCCTTTTTGATGATGACAACACTTGTAAACCAAAAGTTCAAAGAGTTCGACAGATTTGAGCATTTTGAAAATATTTTGCATAAACAATATGAAATGCACAATGACAGAAACAGATATCAGAGTTGAAGCATAAGTAGCAGAAGCAAATGAAATTGGAAATTGACATTCATATTATATCACAAGAGATTACATAGCATTGTCATTTCATATCAGCAAAAAGGCAGTTCATTACAGTAGATATCAGTTAGACAAAATGCACAACTACAACTTAGAAAACCTAGTCAGGAGATATAGAAGCTAAGCAGCTTGAAGCCAAGACAGCATTTGAGAAGGCCAAACATTAAAGAAATATTGTTCTATATCTTTAGAAGGAACAAAAAGTACCCGGGTATAACTTGAACTAAATATTCATGTGATTAACATAAAGTATGCCGGAAAATGCTAGCTGATGTATGCAAATAGTAATGTTCTCTTTGTTTACATTATGGTGTATATATAACTGGCCCCCAGTGGCTACTATCAAGCATTCATGAAAGGCACCCAATGAACGCGTTCTTCATAGACTGTTAACTCATCATCTAAATTTCTTAGTGCTGCCATTGCTTCCAAACAATACTAAGTGATTAACAATCACAGAGATGACTTGATAGTCGATATCCCCCTTTTTTTTATACAAACCCAGAACAGAGACTAGAGAATACTGAGTAATGAACAACCAATATCCAGAACAGAAAACAAAGTAACTTATTAAGTGAGATAGAACAGAGAATAAAGAAAACTAAGCGACATCACATTATACACCTACCATATATACTAATAGAATAACGTGAAATGCTACAGAGAGGAATTGAAAAAGCTCTGCCAATCTGTCAAAGATTAGTAATGGCGGAAGGAAAAAAATTGAGAAGAAACATAGGTATCCGGTTTTGATACCATAAAGTGGTTTAGCAAGAAGAAAAAGTAGAATTTCATAATAATATTAATTGCTTAAACTAATACACATACGATACAAGTGCCCTTTATATAGACATAGACACATGAATAAGGAATCTAGAAGTATTTAAACTAACTATTATCCCAACTAATCTGTTATTCTAACTAAGATATATACACTAATACTACGGTAATGAGTTAATCTTATGCTTCAACCATCCCAGCAAGTACTTAGCATCATCATATTTATTTAAAGAGATTAAAATTTGCCATATATTCTTGTCATCCAAAAGAGTGAAACATCGGTTTCGAAAGTCTTCATCATTACGGAATTCATCAACTTCATCTAGCACCTTTAAAGCATCATCGATAGAAGTGTCTTTTTGTTGAAAGGTTACTGAGGGTGACGCCCTATATACACTAAGAGCATCCGCTAGTGCTTTCTTATTCCTTCTTTTCTCAACAGACCCTTCAGACTTCCTTTTCCCCCGGCTTCCTGACTCAGGGTTACCAGCTGATGGAATAATGCATTTCAAGCCTATGCCTCTTATCCCATCCGTCACTCCTGTATTGCGCAATGGTTCGTCACCAAATGCATCATCTTCGCTGTCCCCTGAGCCTTCGGAGGTCCGGTCCAAATCTTCCTGCTGTCTCAGAGGCTGTTTGGAAATGGGTGAAAATAAATGCTTTGGGGGGGACTCGGCCTCCACAGCCTCTGCAGTTGACCCCTCGAAAACCGCTTTCATGTGTTCTTCA
This sequence comes from Acacia pycnantha, assembly GCA_025563575.1. Taxonomy (NCBI): domain Eukaryota; kingdom Viridiplantae; phylum Streptophyta; class Magnoliopsida; order Fabales; family Fabaceae; genus Acacia; species Acacia pycnantha. Next base: position 251,168 of record JAMWYP010000182.1, on the reverse strand, counting down.
AGCTTGAGGCCGCCGAGCCTAAAATTTTTATATGCTTTGTTCTCCTTCATGTATATATGAAACCAAAAAGCAATTAATTAACCAAAACAACACTGTTGACAGAAAAAAATTAAATGCATAAGTTAGTATAGTCAAATTTTACCTTTATCTTCTGCGTCCACCACTCCCCTGATGCGACGACATTATCCGTTCCATCTTCTCTGCCCGCACCAGGCTCTTTGAGAAGTTGTTCCCAAGCTCCGTACAGTTTCCACTATTATTTAATCCAAATTCGAAATTAATTAGATTAATCTTTGAATATTTTAATATGACATATTAGGGTTTCAGAAACCCTATAACAGATGCTGATCTAGTCGTATTAAACTACGGATGAATTAGACGGCCACAAAAACAAAACCCTAGAGAGAAAAAGAGAGAGACGCAAGAATACTGAGGCGCTAGCACGCTGCCGTCAGTGTTGAAGGCCGTTCGTGTGGATACCGGTAGAGGGAGAGGACACGCGCAGTCTGCTCCTGTCTGATCGAACAAGAAGGCGTTAGCCCACATGATCAAGAAGCACGAAAAGCATGCCTCCTCATTCGACGCGTAAGACGTCTGCGGTGCTCGAGGTTCCAGGCGCAAATGCCAACGGAACGTTGAACCCTCCGCATAGGTATGATTCGGAAACCCTAAATCCAGATTTAAACGCTATTGAGCGATCCGCCTAAGGGATTCGTTAAATTTTTTTTATTCCGCTGCGTGTACGAACCCCAACAGTATATAGCGCTGTCGTTGAAAATATTAAATGACAGGTGTATATAATACTGTCATTGAAAATCTTTGCACCCACATCTCGATTAACAATTAGGGTCTCATAAACAGTTGTGTCTTTTCAAAATTACTTTGAGATTGATTACTAACATATTAATTCTTTAATATCAATATAGGCGATATAATACTCTCGTTGAAAGATTTACACTATATACAACTATATTGAAAAACAATATAATATATCAATATAGTGGTTCATTGTTATGAATGGGGTTCGGTTGATTTTCGCCACAGTACAATGAAGATCTATGATGGATATGGTTTGAGGCAAGAAAATTTTATGAAGCTTGAAGATATATGTGAATATGACAGATTTCGACTTAATGCGACGATCTTTAATTATTGCCTATTCAGATGTACACGTACTTCGTCCTTCTGGTCATACTGCAATATGCAACAACAATGATCCTCGTTTTTTCAAGTCATGTTATCTGTTTTTCTTTGATTGTAGTTTAAACTGATGAAAAAATAGTATCATCTTTCATCTCATCCTCGTTGAGAGTTGTCACGCATTTTCTTTTATTTTTGTTATCTCATATAGCAACTGATTGTATCGAAGTATCGAACCACTCGTTAACTATTGCGTTAATTTTTTTTTTTTTCTGATTTTAAGTTACGAGAACAGAGGATCAGAGGCTCGAGCTGAGCCCAAGACACCGGCTTGTTGATATGACGACCAATCATTTTTTTGTTTCTTACTGATATCTATCTTCTTAACTAATAGTCAAATATACATTAAAGACAACTTTGTTAAGATCACCCAAGCTAGAATTTAATTTGCTTGAAGCATCTCAGAAGCATGGCCAATCCCATCGAGGGGAGGCATCTCGACTCAAGGAGATGCTTCAAGGATTAGAATCCTAATTAAGTTCTTTCGAAATAGAGACCAATGCAATAAGATATGGAGACTAATAATCTTGGCAATATATATCACCGCAACCGCAATTGTATATGTTGGAGGCTGATCGAAGAAAGCTTAAAGATTGCAGCTGAGCAAGTAATTATAATTAAGCATGGCAAGAAAAATTAGTCAGGAGATAGAAGCTAAGCAGCTTGCAGCCAAGACATCATTTGAATATGGCCCAACTCAAACTAGAGCTAGAAATAGTGTTGTATATCTTAGAAGGAACAAAAAGTACCTCGTGGGGTATAACTTGAACTAGATATTCATGTGAGCAACATAAAGTATATATGTCAGAAAATGCTATATAACTGATGTTTGCAAGTAGTAATGTTCTCTCTGTTTACATTATGGTGTTATATATATATACTGGCCGGCCCCCCAGTGCATGGCTGCTATCAAGCATTCATAGCTTAAGTTATGTTTTTCATTTTTGTGTCAGTTTCATGTCTTTGGCAAGTTCTTATTTTGTAACAATATAATAGCTCGCGGCTACTTGCATGTTAATGGTGCGGCTAGTTTAATTTTTTTAATTTCCTGCAGAATTATTGTAACATATATGCTTAGCTTGTAACTATTCCAGTACTGCTGGTTCAAGAATTACTATATATATATCTTGAAATGTAGTCTTGTGGGAATTTGTTTGTTTAATTGGACGGTCTTAGCACAAAGACACCCAATATGCTGATGTGTCCAAGAGTGATAATTTTTAAGAGGGGCGGAAAGCTGGTAGGAATATGTGAGCTTATTAATAAGGGTTGTTCAAAATAGTTAATAAGGGTGGGAATATGTGAGCTTATCAATAAGGATTGTTCAAAATATTTAATATTGTATTCAATCGCTGCAAAACTTCACATAGGCGATCATATCATATCGTACGGTCAGAAAGACCCAACTGTTTGCCAACATGGTCGACTGTTAATATACCCAGTCGTGGTATATTTTTACGTTACGATGACATATGTCTCAGAAACTGTCGTTTTATTGACGCATTAAATTCTTAAATTTCTTAGTACCCAGTTTCAATTTGCCAATATTGCTTCCAAGTTCCAAACAATACTACTATACTAGAGTAGTGTTGATGTATGATTAAAAGAGATAATCGGAGAAAAGGACAAGAACGATAATTAAGAGGGAGAAGCTGGTAGGAAGGAATATGTGAGCTTATTAATAAGCGTTGGGAATATGTGAGCTTATTAATAAGCGTTAGGAATATGCGAGCTTATTAATAAGGATTGTGCAAAATATTTAATACTGTCTTCAATCGCTGCAAAACTTCATATAGGCGATCATATTGTACGATCAAAAGACTCAACTAGCATGGTGGACTGTCAATATACCTATATGTTTACATTACAATGAGATATGTCTAAGAAACAATCGTTTTACCATTTTAAACCACTGTTTATAAAAAATATTTCGTTGAAATTATCTTATTGTAACAATAGACGACTGTTATAAGATAATGTCGTTTACATAACTTTTTTTAACGACTTCCTATTTACAATTGTTTTGTAACTATGTCGTGTTTTAGTTTTTTAAACGTCCGTTTTTATTACAACTATCGTTGTTATTGTAGTAAATTAAATTAAATAATATATTATTTTAACGACTGTTGTTAGTAGTTGGTCTTTTATAATGCATTTAAAACTTGCGAAGATCCCATATAATTACCATTTGAATTTGCAAAACCCCCCAAATGTCTGTTGAATTTGTTAAAAGATTTAAAGGTTCCAATTAGGATCATATGGGGATTTACAAATTCGGGTGAATTTATCCTTTTTGCCCTTAGTTTTAAATAAATTGAAAATAAAAATTACCCTCGCTGGAGACAAAAAAGGTAAATCTAAAAAAAAGTGGTAAATGCCATTGAATATTTTGTAAATGCCGTTGAAAGATTTGTAATTGTCTTTGAAAGATTTGTGATCATGCACTATTTTTTTTTTCCACCTTAGTGTCAGAGGCAATCAAGTTAAACCTCAAAAAGTAGTCATAAATGCCATTGAAACTTTTATAAATGTTTTCAATAGGTTTTTTATTTTTTTATACATAAACTTTAGGAAAGGGGTTGGGTTCACCCACGATCCAAAGGTGGGGGAAATCTCCCTCCCTCCTAAGGCATACCGATTTTGGGCAGGGCGAAAACCGTCTATTTCCCTCTACAGACGTTTACCTAGGCACCTAAGAGCTAGCTAGGATGCCTCCTCTAGTGCCTTGACCAACTCCAGGATAGAAAGCCCTCCTTTTGGTTTGTGTCTGGCCCCTTTGCCAGTTGAGTCCAACGACGAGGGATTTTTCGATATAATAGGTTATTAATACGGTAGTTTTCTTCACCCTTTTCTTTTGTTTTCCATGTCACAAGAATGCTACAGTATACTGGGAGTGGCCAAGTTTTCCTTTTTTTTTTTTATATATAGAAATTTTAGGAAAGGGGTTGGGCTCACCCACAATCCAAGGGCAGGGCGCTTGGAGCCCAGTCCATAGAGAATACTGGGCTAGCTAGAGAGTACACATGCCTCCACCTCCGCCCAGCGTTACCATTGCTTCGTAGACCCCTATGATACCTCCCCCAGCGCCTTGACCAACTCCAGGATTGATCGAACCCCCTCCCTTTAGGTGAGAAAGTCCGACCCCTTTGTCAGTTGAACTCAAGGATGAGGGGTGGCCATGGCCCACAGGTCCTTGGTCATTTCACTTTTCGCCACATTTCTCAGTTACGTTCAAGATCGAGGAGCGGCCCAGTTTTCCTTGGCCAATAGTTCCTTGGTCATTTCACTTTCGCCACATTAATATTTCTCAGTCGTTCAAGATCGATGACTGTCTTGTTCCGTGGTATATATTGTGGATCATCCTAGTAATGCTTGACACGTTGTGGCAAATTAAATAATTCATGTAATATAACTATTTATTGCTCAAGCCTTTTTTAGGTTTAATTTTTTCAATAGGTTATTAATTAATAAAACCTTTTTCATATTTATATATATAGCTAGTGGTGAGTAATAATATTGTAATTACGTACGTAGTTGATTGATATGCCTTACTGCATGAATAACACACCCTTTTCTTTAATTATTTCGCAATTTGAAAGAAAGAAAAAGGAAGAAATTAAATGACAAAAGAGAAATTAATAAATGAAAATTTATAAAAAAAATACATAATTTGATTAAATAATATCACATGTGCTGTCTAATTATCGTTCGACATGATTTTCTGTACAATTTGCTCTCTAATTTGGTCACGAGTATGACTCATTTAGTTGGATTCGTAATAACCCGGAGGCTCATCATCATCATCACTATCATTATCTACATCAACATCATCCACCTCTTCATCCGAATTTCTCATAATAAAATTATGTAGTGCCATTGTTGCACTAACAATTTTGATTTGTGTATCATAGTCGTACGGGGGAATTTTGTTTAACATTTGAAATCTTTTCTTCGATACTCCAAAAGTCCTTTCTATAGTTAACCTCAAACGAGAATGATAGGAGTTGAAGGTCTTGTTGGCTGTTGTGAATGCGGGTTGATGCGGAGGTCTATAGGGACCAAGATACCCAATTGGTGTAGAATATGAAGCATCAACCAAATAATATTTGCCTGCAAATGTTGAAATCGTAATTAATTTTAAAAGTGTGTGAGAATATAATATTTAAAATAATGTGAAATGAAAGTAAGTAATTAAATATTGATGAACTGATGAATTGAAGGTGCATGACGGAAATTATTATATACCTGGAGGTGGATGAGGGAAATACTCTTTTGAGATAGCATGTTCAAACACACGGTTATCATGTACAGAACCGTGCTAGTCCACCAACAAGAACGTAAAGCACATGTCCCAATCACATACAACCATTACATTATGTGTTGTGTGACTGTGTTTTTTCTCGATAAATACTCTCCGGTTGGCACCAGGAGGGATCACACACGGTATGTGAGTTCCATCTACAGCTCCAATAGCATTACGAAAGTATGGAAAATTTCAGTTGTCATTTTTTATGTTTCGGTGAATTTCACGGAATCGGGGATCGCATGCTTTGACATTTGCACACGATAGACTAACGCAAGATTTTAATACGAAGTGGAAAATATCACTCACCGTACCCGCTGAATGCCGAAATATTGCCTGTAGCACTGCACTTGGGACTCCATGGCCAACAGTGATAAAAAACATGCCAACCATTTCCTCGACGTGTACGTTGTTATGTTGCACAGCTAACCTATGATGGTCGACCAATGTACGGCACAAGCGAAAGAAGAGGTTCATATCCATTCTAAACACATCTCGACAATGTTGCCCACGGGTTGCCAATATATCTTGGACCCATTTGTGACCTATACTCATTCTACAACTCGCGATCGGTTCTTTGCACACGTAAGGCACCCAACATTCACAGATTAACCTACTCAATTCGTCAGACCCTTTTAACTCATCAACATAAAAAAGTATCGAAAAAATTTCCGCCATTGCTTCCAAACAATAGATTGATGGGTGATTAAAAGAGATGATCGGAGAAAAGAAAAGGAGTAGTGATAATTAATTAAGAGGGAGAAACTAGTAGAGGGAAAATATGTGAGCTTGAAAAGAGCTAGTAGTGATAATTAATTAAGAGGGATCGGAGAAGATATATAGTACGTAGTAGCTAGAGGAATATTATATTTGAGCTTGAAAAGAGTGATAATTAAGAGGGATCGGCCGGAGAAGATAGTAGTAGAGGGAATATGTGATGAGCTTATTAATATGTGCAGGAAATATGTGAGAATACAGTCGTCAATCACTGCAAAACTTCAAGGAGTTAGATCATATCGTACGTTTGAAAAGACTAAACTGTTTGCCCCTGCTTGGTGTGGTTGACCAGCCAAACAGAAACCGTCGTTGTAAGGGCTGTTTGCCACACACCCAATATGCTGCCTGTGATGAACGTCGCATATTCAATTCTTCATTTAACTCATCATCTAAATTTCTTCGTACCAGTTAAGTTTCAATTTTCCATTATTGCTTCCAAACAATACTAAAGTGATGATGTGTGATTAAAAGAGATAACCGGAGAAAAGAAAAGAGTTATAATTAAGAGGGAGAAGCTAGTAGCAGAGGGAATATGTAGTGTACGTACGTTCAAGATCCTAGATCAGAGTGAGAATTAAGAGGGTGAAGCTGATCACAAGAATCAAAATATTTAACACTGTCTTCAATCGGAGCAAAACTTCATATCGGCGATCATATCATACGTTTGAAAAGACTCAACTGTTTTAAGAGATGATGAGTTAACGTGCAACGTTGTGTGTTTGATATCTAACTGATGATCTTTCATTCTCTTGATCATCTCTGTACTCTCTATTTCATATATAACTCTTTCTCTTACTCTCTCTATTTCATATCTAACTCTTTCTCTTACTCTCTGTCGCTCACTCGCCCCTTTCTTCTCGACTGTTCACTAGGCAAATCAATTCACTAGGCATCATAGTCGACAGTTAAGACTATAAGTCTATAACAAGCGTGGCATAGTGGTTAATTAGGTGACCACGAGAAACTCCTTTATAACTGTCGTTGTAAAGACCCAATATTGTTGGCTGTCGTATATGGAACGTGCCCAATAATATGCAAAGATGAACGCCTTCCTTCATACCCTGTTAAATTAACTAATCATCTAGCTATATCTATATTTTTCAATTCGCCATTGCTTCAAAACAATACTAAGTGATTAACAATTAATATGTGAGCTAAGAATATTTAAAACATATCTTAATCGCTATGGTCGATCAAGCTGGCAAATTGAACTTCTCATCATAATTATGCTGTGACCTTGCCATGAATGAAACAATAATGATGACCCTCGATCGCGTTTCTTCAATTGGTTGATGTGGTTTAACTGAAAAAATAGTATACATCTCATGCATCCTCGATGAATCTGTTACACCCCTACCGGCCTCGCCCTTTCGGGTGGCGGGTTAGGGGATCCTTTTTACTTGTTACCTTTCCTTCGGTAATTAGTCTCTATTAAACTTACATCAGATCGTGCGCGGCAGAGCATATGATCGGTTTGGACAACTACATTATACTGGTAAAGGTACAGTAGTCGAAGTAAAGTCCCCGTAAGGTTAAGGGTACAATCGTCCAAAATAAATACTGTACAGTAAGTATACATCATACAGTCATCCAAATAAAAACATAGAAAATGAGATAAGACATTCCATACGTCTTCAATATTCAGCTTCATCGCTCTTACCCTTATCTTTCCCATAGTCCAACCGGCCTACCGCCTTACACCTGTACCTTTGAAACCAGTCTGGAGTTCAAGATTAAACCCCAGAGTAACTGTTAGACTCGAATACAATATGTATACAGTGCATGCAATGCAAATCACAACCAGGAAGTACAAATAAACCTGCCTCTGGCACAACAAACCGACATGTAGCATCCCCGCAGGACCGCCTGGTCAAGACAAGCCCCTCGGAACAGTGCGCTCAGGGCCTTAGTGGTAAGGGTGGCCAAACCCTAACCACCTACCCCTCCTGAGGCCTCAGTAGCAACCTATGAACACAGAGTCACATAGCCCCTACCTACCTCACATATCTCGGTACTGCAGCAACACCCTAAGGACACACAGTCCAATAGGCACCGCAGCCCGATCCTACATGCCCTCGGTACTATAGCAGAAACCCTAAGGACACACAGTCCAATAGGTACTACATCCCGATCTCGGTACTGTAGCAGAGGCACTACAGCCCGATGTCCTTCATCATGATAAAACACACATGCAAAAGCAACATAGAGTATGCAAGTCAACAGTTACTACCTGGCACGCCTTGAAAATAGAAACTCTTCTCTTGGTGCTTGAAGTATGTCCCACGTGTATTAACACCCTAGTTACAGAAAAATATCACACTTTCAATCACATATACAAGCTTAACTTCAAGTTCTATAAATTCCGCCTAACTCCAGAATTTCCCAGAACCTTTGACCCAACTTCTCTGATTTTTAATAAATTCCATAAAAATATTATTAACACGAAATCAGTTTCCATTGAACCCTTAGGATGTATATTTTATAGGAAAAATATGTATCAAAGCCTTCTGGGTTCGATTCCTTCTAATATTCCAAAAACGTAGCCACTGGTCCGAAACAGAACTCATGTTTTTAGGTTCTTTTCAACCTTAAATAACTATCAGTTGGAAGATCTACATCACACAAAATATTATACAAAAACGATGCCCCAGATGTCTAATTTTACCATGTAAAATTTCAAAGCCATCAGAATTCATTTACTACTTCAAAACCATCAATTAGTATACGATGCCGAGAAAACTCCCAAATCGGCAGATTTACGTAGTTTAAAGACTAGCTTTTCGGCTTTGGAAAAAGGTAATCCGACTTGTCCCCACTCAAAATCACGTTTTGGACCCAATTAAAACCTAAAAAATACCAATATCCTACTGCAAATCCACGAAAATCACCATAGGGCAGAAGCAAGAATTTCCAAGTTGTCGGTTAAGGGCTTACCTTGGAATTTCGGTTGCGTATGACTTCCTTCACTCCTTGAACCAAGAGCTTCAGCTGGGCACCCTCCTTCTTCAACTTGAGCACGTCCTTGGGCAGGTGGAAATGAGGGGAGGAGGTGCCCTTATATAGACTCCAAGGTTAGAGAAGTTGTCCAATGGTTAAATGACACCTCAGAGGGTAAAATGGTCATTTTCGCTGGCTTTTTCTCCAAGACATTCCAGACTCTTCTTTTCCAGGGCATTCTAGAATCCTCTGGTCCAGACATGTGGCGCCATCTTGGCCCTTAAAATTTAGATTCCAAGATTGCCCTTGATGGTGACTTTACGGGTAGGTTTTAGGTCCAAGGGTAAAATGGTCATTTTACACTTCACTTCTTCCAACCAATGGGACCCACAAAATCTGCCCTTGGATTGTGCCATTAATGCCCATGTGAAGTCATAATTACATGTCCTTCACCTTGTCACATCAAATTCAAATATGTGGTTCAGATTAAACCAGGTTATTTTATTCTTTCTCTCTCATCATAATTACTTGATGTGACTTTCTCTTTCTTCATAATTACATGATGTGACCTTTTTCTTTTTCTCCAAGACACTTTCTCTCTCCTCTGGGCCCACCCTAATTTTGTCCTCCCCTGTGTCCTGGGTCTGGGCCCGACTCCGGAAAACCCTAACCGGTCCCGCTTAGCTCCTTTTTGCCGGTTACAACTTTCCTCGTAACTCGTGCCACTCTGTGGGACTTGTATGGGGCCAGATCAACTGTTCCTTTTCCCCTGATGTGGCTGCACGTTTTTCTTCATTCTTGGGGACCGAGAAATGCATATTTTAATGTCTCATAATATGTCAAGAGGGTACTTAAAAATCCCCCAAACCAAATGACCAAAGTACCCTTGCAAAATATCCTCTTAACTTCGCTTATTTTGCAAGTTTTGTTGACTTTTCTCTCTCCTCCTTGTCTTGCACGAATTTTAAGCAAGTTCTCTATCTTCATGATGCCTTGATTTGACCTCTTGCACCTGTAATTATGAAGGGACACGTGTCATGCTCTTATTGGTCCAACACAAAAGTAGCTTTTTCCCTTGTCATGATGACGGGACACGTGTCAAGAATTTATCGGACCAACACAAAAGTATGTCATCATTAGTCATCATGACCTTACTTTATTATGGTTACTTTATCGGTGTCTACTCGGGATCCTGCTCGGGTTTTACTCGGGATTGGGACACGAATGCCGAGACCCGACAAACGACGCCACATAGTGGTATTTCCTCAAAAACGCAGGGCATACCCAACTACCCTGAAAATGTTGTATACTAACTTGTACCGACATATTTTCACTCAACTAATTGTCCTACACCTTAGGACATAGTTAGGTGGCATCTTTTCCAATTGGACTTACTTCGTATAAGTCTTCTGTGCCCTTTTTCCATTAGTACTTTAATTCCACGGTTTGAACATACTTAGTCAACTGACCCGTATAGCCGAGTTACCTAGTCCCAGAGAGGCTTCCTAACTCTCAACATTCTTGGGACTCTTCCCGAACTGGGCTTAGTCGTCTTCCTACTTCAGGCTTATTCCCAGTTCTCGGGGTTCAGAATTCGGGGTGTTACAGAATCACCTCCGACCACCACCTTGGGCGAGGACGAACAAAGGGTGCTATATATATGCAGATCTAACTTACATCGTACTACTCCATGATTTATGTGACCTTCCCTACCTTTCAGCCTCTGATTATATATGTATTTCCAAGGGCGAACCCACGTTTAGGATTGGGGGCGGGCAAGTGCCCCCCTTGAATTTGAGAATTTTTTTATTGTTTTTTTTAATTCAAGTTAAACGAGTTAGCATTAGCATTATTTTTCTACTTTCCTTGAATTAATGCATGTTTGAATGATTGTCCATCCTTAATATATCAATATTTCACTTCGTAATCGGATGGTTGATGGATGAATGGTTGAATGATTGTATTGCTTATATTGCTTTTAGATTATATTGCTTGCTTTTAGAATCTATGTCCTTATGATTTATTTTTAACATTTGAAAACAATTGTCTATATATACAACTACAAGTGACAATATTTAATTATCACGACTGTTTTAAAGGATTGTCGTTTATTTCTCCACTTTTGCAACAGAAATTCTTTTTCAAATGCCATAATTTCTCCTATAGCGTATGTTAGTTTTCGGTTTATTAATTGTTTTGTTTGACCTCATCTGGGAAGGGTTAGAGCATCGCAGGAATTATTTGCAATAGTTGTGATTAGAAGATATCACTAGTGCAAAAAAGGGCTTTAAGACTGCCTCATTTGGAGCGGATAATCGACGCACCGGTCTTAAAGGTGTGACCGGTGGCAGTTTTGTAAATAAAAAGAACTTCTTAAACAATGAAGGGCTATAAGACCGCCTCATTTAGAGCGGATAAACGAAGCACCGGTCTTAATGGTGTGACCGGTGGCGATTTTGTAAATAAAAAGAACTTCTTACACAATGAAGGACGCCTCATTAAGACCGGACTAATTATCGACCGGTCCTAAATATGTGACCGGTGGCATATTTGTAAATATAAAGAACTTCTTATTCGATCAATTTTTCATAGATCTTATCCGGACACATTAAAATAACAACCGGCCTTAAAAATGTTAATAAAAAAATTGAAATATCAAATACTTTTATGTAGAAATCTCATCAAGGCGACTTATATTTTCTACACTCCAAAATAATACGGAAAAATATAAATATAAAGGTATTAAAGTTTTAAGACCGAACATATATAAAAGCCGGTCTTAAAACTTTGATTTTTAAGACCGAACTTAAAATTTGTCGGTACTAAAGTTTAAATAAAAAAGTAATAAATGTTAAGACCATTGTTACAGAATGACAGGTCTTAAAAGTAAGACTTTTAAGACCGGACAAAAAATTTGGCCGGTACTAAAGTTTGAATAAAAAATTAATTAATTTTAAGACCGGACATATATAGAGATCGGTCTTAAAGGTTATCTTTTAAGACCGTATATGTGTATTTGTCCGGTCTTAAAAATGAAGCGCCAAACGTTAACTTCGCGCGGACGCTATTGTCACTCTCACACTCTCCGAAGAACCCCGTTCACGTTGCGAAACCCTTCTGTTCCATTACCTCTCTTCCTCGCCCGCGTCTGTTAGCCTCTGTTACTCCCTCATTTTCTCGGGCATTCCTCTCTTCTTGTCTTGAAAATGAACGGTGAAAACGATTCCACTCGTGTTCTTGAAACTCCGGATCTTGGTTTGGTAGGGAGGGTCGGACAAACGAACCCTCTTCATCTCACATTGAGCCTCCTCGGCGCCGTGCACGCCGTGGTAGAAGCGGCACACGAATGATGGAAGTATCCCTTAGTCGAATCTTGGGACGAAGCTCGAGATTCATTTTGATGAAAATTTGCAACCTTTCGGTCCTAATAAAAGCACATATACTAGTTTTGTCGGCGCTCTAGTACGCAGCAAGGTTAGCATTTTGGTGATGAGTGGAAAAATGTGGACCAAAAAACAATAAAGGATCCTATGTGGGACACTATCCGCTTACATTCACCGTCCCCGAGTCCGAGAAGTTCAAAGACTCAACATTGTCTTATTGTCTTTGAGCGGTTCGGGAAGTTTAAGACCTTTACGGCTAACACTTATATTTTTGCCGAGGAGAAGCGACCATCAACCACAGGACAAGTACAAATTTATTGATGAACAAACTTGGCAACAATTTGTTCGAAGCGGACCACTCTCGAAGCTCGGTGAGTTATATTTAGTTTTGTTTGCACTTTTGTTTGCTTATTAACTTTGTGAGGATATGTGAATGTTATTGTGTACATCTAATCCTGTTAGTTAAATGGTTTGGTGTGTGAATAGAAGTATACATTTGCTGCCTTTGTCTGCGCATGAGAGGAGCATGTCCTAGTTCCATGCAAGTTTGATATGTAAACGTGTAATGGCCATGGTTAGACGTTCTTTGTTAGTTAGTTAGTTATTCTAATATGTGTAGGAACCATTTATGATGAATGAATGAATTGACCGAGTTGGCAACATTTCGCAACTCCCTTTCCTTTGGTTTTCCCAATTTCTTCTACAATGCTACATCTTCCTTAAGTAAAATGTTGAAACTTGATGAAGTGAATTTGACTAATGTTTGACGTTCATATCAAGCGAAGTTCTCTAATTTCGTTAGTGACATGGTGGAATTCATAATTGATATATAGTTGTTTTCAATCCGATTCACGTAAAATAAGGGAAAAATATCGGAGATTGGGAGAAAGAATGATTGCCCACACAGGGCTTCTCGCAGCGGATATGAAAAGGCCGAAAAGATTTGATGGCGGCCAAACGGAAGAGATTAGAAGATGAAGCTGAATCCAATCCTTCTACGGTAGTTGACCGGCCGCCATCTCCAATACGTCGCGAGGAGCTCGGTTGTATATTCGGCAAAAGCCAAGCGGCGCCTACACGAGTGAAAAACTCGTGTAGTTCTTTGAACGAATTGTAAGTATCGATATTGTTATTTTTACTTACTAAACATGTTTCATCACTAAGCTTCTCGTTATCTCGTATCTTACGGAAGATCTTAAAAAGAAAGAGGCGAGAGGATCTTTTGCGTCGGACGGGAGGAATGATGTTCGACCGCTGCGGCCGGAAAACCAGATCACGCGGGCGTGTAAGGGGATTGGAGGACGGGTAGGCCTAAAGCAATACTTTGGTAAATCCAAACGCCACAGACAAAGTATGGTTACCCGGGAGGAGATGGATCAGACGCTGGCCAAATTAAGTGAGAAATCAGCGGTGAAAGATGCTACATTGAGGATGTTTCAATCTGAGATGAGCAAGATGAAGGAGGAGATGGAGAAAATGAAGTTCCTCCCGAGCTCTCGGCCGAGAGACCAGTGGATCCCTTGACACCTTCAACTGAACCTATGCGGCGGCGAGCACTAGAGGGAGCTGCATTGTTGGACGATCAGTCGAGCAACCTTGTCATCCGTATGTGGAGGATCGTGATGGTCATAGACAATTGGTTGCTAAAGGGACTGTCCACAACTTGGGATCAACTGTACACCACGAACAAATGGCCGATGATGAAGTCAAGTGTCGGTTGAAGAGGTGATCTTTGATGCACTGTCCCTCTCCCAACTGATGAGCTGAAGGTTGTGAGTGATGTCAAGGGAACCTTCATCTCTTGGCCAGTGAAGCTTGTAGATGTCTCTACTCCTCCTCAAGCTCCACCCCCTCATCAAGCTTCACCCCCTCCTCAAGCTCCACCCCCAAGTATCTTCTTCCTTGATTACATAATTGAAATGCACCGTTTAGACACACATATATACATATATACTAATTCCCTCATCGATGTCATTCTTGTAGGTGCATGCACGAGAAACGGGTTCAAGAGGCGGAATTTCGGATTTTGGATTCTTGTGCCCAAGTGTATGCAAGCACAACACTACCTCTGGAATTGAGACAGGAGTACATATCAAATAGGTTGTGTAAAGTGCAAAGAAAGGTGTACTTGTTTCCACACTGGCTCGGGTATACATATATACTTGTCTGCAATTCACTTAATATAATTATGCTACATATATATATATCACCGAGTACTTTCTTCTTTGTGAATTTTCAGCAACCACCGGCGGTTGGTCGTCATGAACATGGAGTTGCATTATGTTATCTTCTTATGCTCCACTCACGGCGATCCATCGACTACGTTGCGGTGATGATCACCAAGTAAGAATGTCATTTTGATCGTCTTGTCTGAAATCTCTTTGTGAATTTTCGGTGAACATTACGATAAATTTCGATTTTGATGATAGTGCCATGAAGACCTTCCGTGTTGATGTAAAAAAAAGCGTGGTGCTCGGCTCACGATCCTAAATGGCACAAAATTAAGGTTAGTACATAATTGGACATGACATAATTGCCTTCAAGTTGGTCGATAAGCTATATATGCTCTTATATATATTTATTGTTATTTTTAGACCCGTCGGCAACCGAACGATCGAACTTATGTGGCCGTACGTCATGAAACACTTATATGATATTGTGACGAAGGGAAACACTAAAGTCACTTTAAGGGTAAGATGTTATGGCTGAATTCGATCCACGATGGCTTAATGTTACATATGAAATATGCACATAATATGTTAATTCATTTTTGTCTTTGATGTTACGAGGTTTGCTGTGAAGAGCCATTTGATGATGATGAAATCGAGCACATACGCGAGGTTTTTGTGAATATCTGTATAAACTAGTCTTAGAAAATCCAAGTCAAGACAATAATTAATGTCCTAAATTAATTCATTTGTAAATAATATATGATCTTTGTAGCAACAATAGCCTTCGTACATATGTTTATTTTTTCGACTAGCTAATTAATTCATTTGTAAATATAGCAATGTAATTCAATAATAAATTTGTTTATTTTTTCGAACAATTTGTGTGTGTCCATTTTGGGTTTCTGAATGAATGGGATGGTGGATAAAGCTATTTAGTGCTTGAAATTTGAGGTACAGGCGGATGTTGAAAATGAGCCATCTTCGTCCATTTTAAGACCGTATATTTAACAAATATCCGGTCCTAAAAGTCTTCGTCTCATTCTAAAAATTTGGGTAGAGACTTTTAGGACCGTATATTTGTTAAAAGTACGGTCCTAAAAGTATAGAAAATATACGGCTAAATTATTAGGACCGTTTATTTGTTAGTAGTCAGGTCTTAAAAGTCTTCATTTTATTTAATAGATTGCCGAAACCTTTAGGACCGTATATTTGTTAGTTGTCAGCTCCTAACTTTAAATTTTAAAATAAGGCTTAATTTTTAGGACCGAGGATTTATTAAACGTCCGGTCCTAATATTCTTCATTTAAATAGAGTTGGTGACTCGATTTTTAGACATATCGTTAGGGTTCAAGGCAACCATGTTTTTGGCGTTCTTCTCAAGTTTTGTGCTTCGTTGTTCTCGTTTCAACTTTTCGGATGTGAAGAACGTCATCGGTGTCCCTTTTCTTTTAGTTGGAAAAAGAAAGAAGATAACGAAAACGACACCGAAAATTTTCATCACATCCGGAAAAGTTGAGGGGAAGACAACGATGGTCCAAACTTGAGAATAGTCGTCACTCTGTTTGTTTTTATTCGAAAAAGGTAAATAATGTTTTTGTTTTGTTTTGTATGGTCGCAAACTGTTAACTTTATTCTGCAAATTTTTAAGATTGATCACCACGAATAGGACAATGTTTTGTTTGTTCTTGTTGTCGGAGAAAAAAGAACATAAAGTTAAAGACAAACAAGGAAGGCGATTGGGAAATAAAAATTTTATTTAAAAATTCTAATCCTCCCCATCGTTGTCGGAGGGGAGGGAATGGTCGGAGACGTCGTCATCAGAGGTATGGTACTCAACGTCATTGGCGTCGAGTACCGCTTTCAGCTTGTTGTTGACGGCGTGATAGACCTGAGAAGCCATTACGGTGGAGGTTCTAGGAGGAGATGGAGATGAATGTTAAGAAAGTAACAACGGGTTTAAATAGAGAACCCATCCCAAGAATGTGAAACGCCGGAAACATTAACGAGGAGACGCATATTTGCTCAGAATTCGAGGAGACGCCTAGTTGGGAAGTTTATGTGGAAGCCGAAGAGACTCTGAATTCATTTCAACAATGGGGAAGGGACTCTTGAAAAGAATGAACTTTCATTTCAACAATGAGTTTTAGGACCGGATATTTGATAAAAGGACGGTCTTAAAAGTAATTGAATTAAAAATTAGTTTTAGGACCGGATACCAAGTAATATATCGGTCTTAAATGAGTTTTAGGACCGGATATTTGATAAAAGGACGGTCTTAAAAGTAATTGAATTAAAATTAGGACCGGATATAAGATAAAAGTCCTGTCTTAAAAGTTTGTATAAAAGTAAATTGACGAATTCATCATCGACGTTTATCTCTCCCGCCATCTGTCTTTATATACTCCACACACTACCTCCTCTTTGTCCTTGTTAACTCCTCACTTCCTAGCTCTCGCCCCAACTTCTCAAAATCCTCAAACCATGGTTAGATACAAGCAAACCGCTCGTAGGGGTGCATACACGCCTCACTCTCGTGCCATGGCTAGATCATTATATGGTGCGCCTCCTCCGGCGACGGTGCGTCGTATTGTTTCGAAGACTCTCGGGTCGTTGGACCCATTGTTATTTCTTCGGATGATGAAGAGATTGCTCATGCCGCACCCCCTCGATCCTTCGCCGATCCTTTTCTTGCCGAGTTCAACCGTCATCTTGAAGCCGGCCATGCAGATGTTCGTAATCCCCTCTCCAACCCGTTGGCCCCAGCGCGCCTACCTCGACCCCTCTCCGCTCTCCCGTAATGATCCATTCATATTGCGGGTGGAGAGAATAAGACAACAACTTGCTGATCTCCCATGGGAAATTAATGCTCTTCACGCCGAAATCGCCGAGGTTGTTCATCGATTCTTGTGGATGATAATATTCAGCTTGTTTTTCATTTGTGTTTTTGTTGTTGTGTATATATTCTGAAGTAATGTAAGAAACATTAAGAACACCGTATGAATTTTTGGCTCTTCTCCGGTAATTCATTAAAGAAACTTATTCTCCAATTTTGCTTTATTTTTGTCCAAAAATATCATTTATTTTATTGATTTAATATACCAATCACGAAGGCCATTAAGACCGGACATTTTATTTTATAAGTAACGGATCTAAAGATAATTTGAATTTTAGGACCGGATGTTTTATAAACCTCCGGTCTTAAAACTTAAAAATCTAATAAAATTTTAGGACCGGATAATTTTAAAACTCCGGTCTTAAAATGTTAGTTGTATCTTTAGGACCGGACATTTAATTAATAACCGGTATTAATAAAATCCAAAAAGCTAAATAAGGTATCTTTGTCGCGCGGAAAAATTAAATTTCCCTCTCGAACTCTTGTCGCGCCGAAAGTGAATACTCGGGTTCCGACTCGAAATTTCCCTCTCGCCTTCGTCGCCGCTTCGCGTACCTTTCTCGACAATCACTCTCTGGTTCCTTAGCTAAACGTCTATAGACGAAGCCGTAAGAGATGTTTCGGTTAAAACTTTATTACTTTCCGACTTATTGTTCTTGGTTTTTCATGGGTTTAACGAAATCGGTGTAATGTTGTTATGGGTATTCTCTGTTGTTAACGAATATTATTTTTGAAGATTATATTTGCACTTTAGACCTACCCAACCGACCAACAAGTGTTTTTAGGTTACTCTTGCTTGTCTTGTCCGCAACATCAACGTTCGTGAGCGGAGAAGTAAGACGACTCGGCAAACGCATATGCTACGAGGTTAGTCCACAAGACCTTCATCCCCGCATTTAATTTCCTCGTCTTGCATTTATTTTGGTTCTTCGATTCACTGTGATGCATTTATGACCAAATGTAATTCTTAATTCGTCTAAATAATATATAGGAATTCTACTATGGATCACAGTTGGATAGATGCTTTACGAACAGTATTGAATATCGAGAATGGGGTTAGGGAATTTATAGAATTTGCTAAAAAAATGCCCATGATGATGGGGAAGTATTATTGCCCTTGTGTAAAATGTTTGAATGAGTGTCGACTATGTCACGAAGTTATACGCACACATTTAATTTGTCACGGATTTTGTAAGACTTATACGGTATGGGTATGGCATGGTGAACAAGTGCCATCAAGTGGGAAACAACATGGGAAGTGGCCTTTGATGATAATGACACGGATATGGATGATCGCATAGAGGACATTATCCGTGATGTAGGAGAAGAGGCTTTTGAGCGATCACATGCATATGGTAATATGTGCGGTGATGCGAGACACCGCTATACCGTGGGTGTAAAAATACCAATTGTTGAGCGCTGTATTGAAATTGGTAAGCTTGAAGGCACGTCATGGATGGAGCGACAAGAGTTTTTCGAGAATTGCTTGAGGCTTTGAAGGACATGCTTCGGATGATAACGTGTTGCCGCATCGCTACTATGATGCTAAGAAGATACTTTGTCCACTGGGGATGGAGTACAAAAAGATCCATGCATGCCCGAATGATTGTGTATTATATAGAAAAGAGTTTGAAGAGAAGCAGAGTTGTCCGATGTGTGAAACCCCACGGTACAAGTCAGATAAGGGGCCTGCAAAAGTGTTGTGGTATCTTCCAATCATACCAAGGTTCAAGCGGTTGTTTGCGAATGAAAATGATGCAAAAATCTGAGGTGGCATGCGAGATGAGAGGATTTCGGATGGACGGCTTCGACATCCGGCCGATTCTTCTCAATGGAAGAAGATCGATCAATTATTTCCGAACTTGGCGAAGAACCTAGGAACCTCGGGCTTGCCCTTAGCACGGATGGAATGAATCCCTATGGAAGCCTTAGCAAGCATACATAGCTCATGGCCCGTAGTCACGATTGTTTACAACTTATCTCCTATGTTATGCATGAAACGAAAGTACATCATGCTTGTCTATGTTGATTTCAGGGACCAAAACAACCCGGAAATGACATAGATGTTTACCTAGAGCCCTTGATCGAAGACTTGAAGGAGTTGTGGGAAGAAGGTGTCGATGTTTTTGACTCTTTCAAGAAGGAGGTCTTTAGAATGAGAGCCATGATATTTTGTACTATAAACGACTTCCCGAAGATATGGGAACTTGTCGAGGTATAGTGTAAAAGGCCATAAAGCATGTCCGGTTTGTGAAGAAGGCACATGCTACCATCAACTTCAACATGGAAGAAAGACGGTGTATCTTGGACATAGGAGATTTCTTAGACGGGGCCACCCATATCGTCGATTAAAGAAGGCCTTTTTTGGTGGCCAAGAGTATGAAGATGCTCGGTGGCATTGGTAGGGAGCAAGTGTATGAAAAGGTTAAAAATATCGGTGTCATCTTCGGTAAGCATGGAAAGAGTAGAAAAGAAACAAATATATGGAAGAAGAGATCGTATTCTTTGATCTTCCCTATTGGCGCAATCTTGATGTGAGACACTTTGTATTGATGTCATGCATGTGGAGAAGAACGTATGTGATAGTATTGTGGGCACGCTTCTCAACATACAAGGTAGTTCGAAGGATGGTGTGAAGGCAAGATTGGATTTGCAAGCAATGGGAATACGCGAAGACTTGCATCCAAGGCCATATGGGAAGAGAACTTATTGTCCCCGGCTTCTCATACTTTGTCTAAGGATGAGAAACGAAGCTTTGTGAGTGTTTACATGGCACAAAAGTTCCCTCGGGTATTCTTCAAATTTTAAGAGGCTTGTCTCGATGAAGGACTTGAAATTAGTAGGCCAAAAGTCTCATGACTGTCATGTCTTGATGCAACACTACTCCCAGTAGCTATTCGAGGATCGCCGAATATGATCTTGGTCGTTTGACTAGACTTTGTTTCTTCTTCAATGCGGTTTGTAGTAAAGTTTTCAAGATTGAAAAGTTGGATGAATTGGAGAATGAAGGATATCTTATCTTGTGCCACCTTGAAAAGCTTTTTGTTCCTTCATTTTTGACATCATGGTTCATCTCATTGTTCATCTAGTGAGGAGATAAAGTTGTGCGGCCCTATCCATTTACGGTGGATGTACCCTATTGAAAGATCTATGAAATTCCTAAAAGGGTATGTGAAGAACGCGTCTGGCGGAAGCATCAATTGTTCGAAATATGTTTCGAAGAGGCCATGGAATTTTGTCAAAATTATTTGTCCAAAGTAAGACATATTGGGCTTCCAAAACGTCGGCATCTTTGAAGGGGGTAGACGTGGGGCTTCGGTAAAGAGTGTGGATCGTGATGAATTGTCACAAGTCCACTTATACATCTTGAATAATGTTGATGAAGTTCAAGCCAGCATATCTCGCACATAAAGAGGCAGTAAGGAAAGAGAACCATCGAATGACCGAACAAAGGTTGATTAGGGAGCATAATGTAACTTTTGCAAACTGGTTCAAACAAAAGGTCGAGGGATCTCGAATGTGTTTCGAGACAATGAAATGGTTAGCACGTGGTCCCGAGTTTGATGTCATAAGTTGGAATTCGTATGTGATCAATGGTTATACATTTTACACGAAGTCCCTAGATGATAGGAGCACATCCGAACGGTGGTGTTATGTTAGAGGCTGAATCTATGCACTTCTCCAGTTCGAAAGACAAGAGGCCTAAATTGGCGGTCATGCCATATTATGGGGTTATTGAAGAGATTTGGGAGGTGGACTATGTCAAAGTTAGATTTCCCATCTTCAAATGCAAGTGGGTTAATGTCAATAATGGTGTTCAGATCGATCGACTAGGATTCACTTTAGTCGATGTCAATAGTAGAAGTTTTGGAGATGAACCTTTTATTATGGCGAGATCATGCAAAACAAGTGTTCTATATCACCGATCAAGAAAATAAAATGTGGTCCGTAGCTCTCCAAGGAAAGAGGGTCATTGATATTGATGAGGAAAGTCATTCAAATTATGGTGATCTTCTGAGAGTACTCCTTTACAAGGGGTCTACCGGACATGAGCGAAGAAGATGAAGCGGATAATGAACCCGGCATAAGAAATGATCATCAAGAAGGGATATGGGAGGATATCACTTTATAAAAGTGTCAATTCATAAGGTAATTAATATTCATATGCGGTATTCTTAGAAAACTTTAAGGTTTTAACAATTATTATATCTTGTCTATGTTCTTAATTAAACAATGTCATCATTGAATATGAATTTGTTCTTGTTTTGTTTTTGTGGCGAGGATCCGTTTCAAAGGGGCATGTTATAAAGAGGATGCATGTTACGTTGTTGGGTGGGAATCAAATGAAGGCATGGTGAATAATATATTGGACTACATTTGTATGTTGAATTACGTGTCGCATGTATTGTAACTCATTGCCTTTGTAATTAGTTATATGTTAGCTTATTTTATAAATTACTTTAGTTGTTTTAGACTTAATTAAGAGGCCACATAACTCATGGTGGATAATATTTGTATTCTTTTTCCCAATTCAATTTATTCATGTTCATAGCTTGTAGCTTAAAGTATATCGACTTTTATGTGCTGTTTTGTATGGTGGATTTGTGTATATATATTGATCGGGAAGAACAAAACAGGGAAAAATACGGGAAAATTTAGACCGCAAATAAAAATACGGTCTTAAATGTTCAAATATTAAGACCGGATGTATATATAACACCGCTCTTAAAGGTGTTAAGCCGGTCTTAAAAGTTGGTCTTTTAAGACCGGTCCATTGAAACAATCCGGTCTTGAAAGTCAGTCTTTTAAGACCGGGTAATTATTCCTCCGGTCTTAGAGTCCGCTATCTTTAGGACCGGATTGATATTTGTCCGGTCTTAATATTTGGATCTTTTAAGAGCGGTCGACTTTTGTCCGGTCTTAAAGTTTGAGTTTTAGGACCGAACCAAAAATATTTCAGATTTATTTAGTACGACTTTTAAGACCGAAGGTTTAAAATGTCCGGTCTTAAAGAAAATCTTTAAGACCGTGTAAAAGTCCGGTCTTAAAGGTCGAATTTTAATACCGCCTGGAACAAGACTGCTCGCGGGTCCGGTCCTAATGTACCTTTTTTGTCCGGTCTTAAAAGCCTTTTTTCCACTAGTGTATTAACATCTACTTTAACGTATGTTAGTTTTCGGTTTATTAATTGTTTCGTCTGGTTGTTAAAAAACCGTTTGTTCACTATGCATGAAGATCAAAACTTAACGGTATTATGCGTTATGTAATTTTTTTTTTTAATTGATGTACCTAATAATATAATTTAATTATTAATATAGATGGTGACCCATTTAAATTATTAAGTTTTATTCTGGTTTATATAATCTAGTATAAAATTTCTGTGAAGTAAAATATACACATTTATAAGATGTTAAATTTCTATTTCAAAAGAATGATCCGAGTGGGGGTTCAGGAATACTAGGCCATAAAATTTTACGAGACAGGTTTAAAATGCACAGTCGAGGTAACGAACGTTACGATTGTTACAGCAACATATGTCGTTATAAAAACTCGGGTAGAATTTTGTACGAACTTGACAACGACTATTTTATTTAAACATGTAAAAGAAAATTTGTTAAAAAATAACCAAAACAACGACTGGTTTGATATTAACAGTCTGTGACTCTGTGTTAATGTATATATTTCAGCCAACAGCCATTTCTAAGCCACTACACAGACTATGCAACAAAAACTTGTTATCCTCATGTACACACCTCTTTCATACGGTCTAGATAATGCCGGGCCATTTCGTTTCTTATCATATCAAGGTCTTCAGAAGAGTAGGCATTCTCATCATCAAAATGCTGCGGGAAAATTGAAGAACAAGTTATCATAAATCATTCAATCTAATGATACAACTAACAATTCACTTACAGGAAAAAAATTGAAAATCATTTGAGAATGAAGAACTGATTACCTTTTCAAATTCTGCAGTTAATTTATTGTTGATGATGTTAAACATATTCAGCATAACATAGTAGCCGCACTCAGTATTCCCTGGTTGGCGTGGGCATTATACACCAAAAGAAAATGGTCAAAATGAATTAAGGCAATTATAAAGTGATGGTCAAGCAAAGAACTTGACTTTAAATAACTTACTTTCGGAAACAACCACTTCGTGCTAGAAGCAGCTTTCGTTCTGCTAGCAGCTTTATACTTGCGCTTCGGTTGAGGCGGAGGCGGAGGCGAAGGCGTCGTCATCGCGCTATCATTATAATGACAACATAAGACATTAAAACAATTTGTTCAAGTAAAAAACCAATCATTTACAAACAACTTAACTTACTCATTGAAAATCTCTGTGATCTCTGTGTTCGGCTGGAGACCCAACGAATCAAACCAGTACAAGTGCTGGATCTTCGAGAAAGCGACGCATAGGCTCCAATGTTTGCTATAATAACATGTATAGATTAAACTGTTGTACGCTAACATAATAATTCGTAACTTACCAGACTAAGTATTCCTTAAATAGGTACAAAAAATGCACTTGCCCATCAATAATTGGTGCAAGATAACATGAGCGATCCCCCTCTTTCATTCGATCCTTCACATACTCCTTCCTTGCTTCCTTGCTATTCTCACACGCTGTCATCTGCGCCAGACTCAAGAATCCGTATAGATTAGTCGTCTTTTGACCGACTGCCATTTTGTGAAAGTACCTACCGTAGAATTAAAATGAGAGAAGACTTAGTGAACATAGAATCATAAAAATCAACTCCATTAATTAAAGTTAAGAATAAAAAATAAACTCACTCGATGGCTAATAAAAGCCATGTATGATCTATATCATCCAATAACAAGAACTCCCGTATCTGATTTGCATCAATAGAATAAACTTCCGACACATCTGCCACGATATCTTTCGGCATATACAAGACACCGTTGGTATAATTTTTGTGGGTTTTAAAGAGTTTTGCAAGGAAGACCCACTTTTCCTCTTGTTCTTTACCCTAGCAACACATAAAGTTCAGATAGTAAGTACGATGTCAATGAAAATTGAAGTAATTAATAGTAAGGTGTTACTTACCATAGGAGGAAGTTCCGAAGTCCGAACTTGATGTGCAGGCCAAAGGACGAAAACATTTTTTTCCTGACCTAGTATGGTAGTTTCACCCACAGAGTAAGGGAGCAAAGTATCTTTCTCCCCCGCTTTGACTCTTGACAACGAGACCTTACGTTGATAGTCCTCAATTTTCTTGAAATGGAGGAGCTTTTCCTTCGGGTACACAACACCTTCGCCAACAACAAGCAACGATTTATCCAACAAAAGGTGGCAATGTTCTCCAATGAAGTCTGGTTGAGGAGTAGGGTCCCCATTACTTGGCAAAGTTGTGGGCTTGCAACTGCCTTTGGCAACGTCGAGTGGTTGAGTAGAGTCCCCACCACTTGGCAAAGTTGGGGGCTCCAAATTGCCTTTGGTGCTGGGAAAGGCCGGGGATTCCACTCCGGCTGATCGGCTAGAGCTGATCAATTCAATATAACGCTGTAGCTCAGCCATCTGTTGATGATGTTCCTCAGCCATTGCTTGTACTTTTTTTCAAATTGCGACCCGAGCCATTGTTCTACATCCGCTGTAATCTTCTGAACAAGCTCTTCTTCACTAGGTCTAGAATTCCGTCGTCCAAAATATCTAGACAGACCCACTCCCGTTGGCTCCCCCTAACTTGACCAGGGTGGTCGAGCTTTCCAATAGCCGTTGCTAGGATGTCCATCCTTCCCGTTGGGGTGAACGAACCTTCCTCAGTCTGTTGCACAAGTTCATCCTGTAGCATAGAGTTGAGGAGTATAATTTAATTGCATAATCTTTATGGAAACTGAACCACACTTAAAACTTTATATTAACTGCTCACAATCTTTGTTACGACCCCTTCGACTGTCGTATTTATGAATCCTCCTCCCTTGTTCCTCCTCCCTTCCTTCCACTTACGGTGATGTGGGGGCGGAGGCGGTGTCCGCACAACAATAGTAGGATCTACTTTTGCCGCTTCCTGCAGCTTTTGCAAATCTTCCTGCATCAACTTCCTTTCAAGTTTTCGATAACCCCCACGTGACATAGTATGATCATAACGATTTTTGGCCCGCCTCTCTTTATTTGCCTCACTTAATTTCTATGAACAGAGAATAACGAAAACTGACTTAGTGATGAATAAGAAATTGAAGTAAAACGTATCATACTATGATTAACAACTTATACCAGCCAATCAGGATCCCGGCGTGATGCCACAAACACAGTCCACTCTTCCTTAGAGATATAAGGATATTTCACAAGGGGTCCTTATTTTTCTTGTTCCCTCGAATGTAGCGGCGTGTGAGCCTATATTTGAATTCTTTCCACCACCGATGAACTTTCCCCAAACAATGCTTTCACATAATCTCGTTGTGGGGGACGGTGTATGTTTCCTACGAAGAAAGAAATAGTAACACAGCTAGATATTTACCAAAATATATTAAGATAGAAATTAAGTTAAATACCAAGAGTTGTGCCCAAATATGGTCCCGCGTCTCATCTCCAACATTCCTCTACTTGTTGTATTTTAGGCCGACGTACCTTCGACCCAAATGGCCAATGTAGCTAACTAACCTGTTTTCCTCTGGCCCAATTAGATTTAGATTAGCATCGAACTAGATCCGCACCGGCTCCTTTTGGTTTTTCCTACATGCTCTCAATCCCTTCAGCTCTGTGGTTCCTCTAACCTTCTTCCTAACAGGTGAGGAACTTGAGCTCCCCGAACCACTGTTCCCCTCATCATTGGTAGCCATGTTCTAAAAAGTAGAGTATATAATACTATCGCCCACATCCACATGCAACTAGAAAGTAAGAGCCACAACGAAGAGTCAGAGTTCAAAACATGAAGCAACAGTGCCAAAATTCATACAAGCCTTACTCGTGTCTGTGTGTAAAGTTCTTACCTTTTAAAGAGAATCTGTCCACGAGAGGGTGGAGGCACGAGAGACGATGAGAGAATACGAGAACTCAAAACTTGAAGCAACAATAAGAAAATCATACAAGCCTTCGTGTGTGTCAAGTTATTTCCTTTTGAGAATTTGTCGGACGAGAGGGCGAGAGGCTAGAGGCACGAGAGATGATTGAAGAATACGACCGCTCTGGCAGAGAGGCAACGAATGTCAAACTTCAAACAAAGGTTGGAGAGGGGGGACAGAAGAAGGGATCGATGGTTTAGAGATTCGAGAGGGGAAGGAGGCGCGACAGACAAAGATGAGGTTGAAAAATTAGAGCGAGAGATTACAGTTAATTCGAAACTTTCCACGATTGTTATTTGATAAGAGTCGGTGAAATTTAATATATTACGACGATAATAAAGTACAATTTCTCGAAGTTAATATAATCTGAAAATTTCAACAACTGTTATTAAAATTAAATGTTTATTGACTATTTGAAGATTGCGTATGTGTTACATTGAGGATTTGAAAAGACTCAACTATGACATGACTAAGCTTGGGGGTGGTGCAATATTTAAAGATTGCGTCTGTGTTACAGAAATACAATTAGTATGTGAACAAATGATTAAATGACTGGTCTTGACCCCAAAAATGATATTGTTCTGTTCTGAGAACAAAAATGTCAATGGGTTAGCGTATGGTTACTATAGGATCTGTAGAACTATCCAGATAGGTATGAGTTAATACTGAAGAGCTGGTTAATGTTCTATGATGTCTACGAGGAAGACACCAAAGAATATTAGATGATCACTGTGCTACACAAGAATGGCGATTAGCCAAAGGGGTGGGTGTGTGCACAGTGGAACATAATAGTAAAAGGATATGAATTGGATGTGTACTTGTGAGGTTAAACTCGTATTTATATGGATTACCTCTGGGTTTTGGCACTGGTGCCATGCATGTCCTGCTGTGTGCTCCACTCATCGTGTATCGGTGTATGCCTGGCTGCCTGCTGCACTACCTGTACTGTCCGTGATTTGTTCCGTAATTAAAGGGTAATTAGCATTTTCCCTGATTATAAGTGGATCCTGCCATTAATTTCCCTTGATGGGCCACATACTTGCTAGGCCCGTTATGTGAATCCATAACAATTACCCCCAAGCTCGGTAACTCAGGTCTCTGAGATGCCAAGATTAACTAACCGCCGAACCGGACTTTATATTCCCGAGTTGCTTTCCACTCAGTTGTTGTTGAAATCGATCGAATCCCATGATTCCCATCTTATTGTTGATTTGTTGTCTAAAAACATGCATGTCGAGTTATTTTGCCGTAACCACATGTGCTTTCAAGACCCTCAGGATTTTATTTACATTTTGAACCCGTCCTTCCATGTTTACGAATTCTCACCACGTGGCACGTGCTGCCCCCAATCCGAGGGAGCTGGTCGCACGGATATACTTTAACTTTTCATTGATCTTGGAAACTGTTCGCCTGTCCGCATGGTAGCTTGCAACCGCCTGTAACACCCCTAATTTTTATGTAAATTAGTCAAGGAAATATATGAATATTTCATCAAGTAGTAGTAGTCAATGATATTTATTTTTCTGACAGGATATATTAATTATGGGAAATAATGTGGAATTATTTGGGATGTGGTTAATAAATTTGGTTATAGATAATTTGAGATAAGTAATATCAAAAAAGGTAAAAATATATTTTCCCCCATTATTCTTCTATTTTTCATCTAATAAGAGGAGGGGAAAATTATAATGAAAAATTAGTGGAGTTTCAATATAAGTCTAAATTAGCTTAAAAAGATGGACATTGGGTAGGACTTATATAATACAAAATATTTCGTTGTCAAGCTTTAGGTGTAAGAGAAATTTGATGGAGCTGTCAAAACATAACTATTGGAGGAAGGATACAATGTACGAGTAAGGAAAGAAATAAATCAAGTCTTTCTTCATTAGTCCTCAACGTGAGATGGAAAAAAATGGGAAAAAAAATTTATAAATAATAATTTTCCTCCATCAGCCAAGTAATCGGAAAGAGGCATTGGAGAAGACACAAAATATGTCCTCATACTTCCTTTATGGTGTCAGACGTGGTGAAGGGAAAGATAGGGAAATAATGATATAAAATTAGGATCACTTTTGAGCAGAGATGTACTGATGGATTGGACGACATTAATTAAAGGAGAGAGGGGGTATAACGAGCCATAGATCACTCACAAATTGTTTTCAAATAATTCCCATCGTATCCGGCGGAAATAGAAGCCAAAAGGAATAGAAAACACACAATGCCTCCTATAATTTGCTTAGTATTCGGACGAGAGAGAGAGGAATAAGAAACATTTTTTTTCCTCTCTTCCCTCGTTTCCTCAGAAGGTCGGACGTGAGGAACCAAGAGAAATCCGAAAATATTTTTTTTCTTCCCAAAATTTCCTCAGAAGCGCCGGCCAAGTGGGTAGTGGAAATCAGATTTTTTTTATTCCTCTAGAATGGTGAAGAGAAATCTAGATACAAGTGGGGTTTAGAACCGACCTTGGGGGATCTATTTAAGGAACTCATCTCCTTCCTTTGAGGTTGCTGGACGTCTGGAGAAGGAGAAAAGAAGGAGATCAAAAATCAACAAGAAGATACGAATAGGGCTAGCAAAACGTTCAAAGAGGTAAGCAAGGTTCTTAGGTTCTCAAACCACTTTCTTCTGCCTTCTCTCATGTAAACTCAGACCCTAAGGAAAATTTTTCATGGTGGGTTGAAGGTTGAGGCCGAAAAGGAGGGAGAAGAATCACTAAGGATCAAAGCCTCAATTTGGTAGAAGACCATCAAGTAAGTAATAGTCCTAATTACTTTATAACCTTACAGTTGCAAAGTAGAAAGTATCTGTTTCTTGAGTGTATAATCAAGGGTTGGGTCTAACTAATTGATAAAATGGGTGAACAGAGAATCAAATATGAAATTTTTGGTCTAGGAAGAAATATTAGTATGAGATAAGAAGAGTTGGTGGTTAAAAATGGAAGATTGATTGCTTAATCTAGAGGGAGAATTTCGTCCAGCCTCCTAACCACCAGAATCTGATTCGTTTTGGAAGTTGTAATGTCTCTAAAGTGTTTAAAATGATTATTTGTATAGGGGTACTCTTGGATTATTTTTCTGAATCAAGAACGAAAGTTTCAAAAACATTGAAAGGTGTTTATTGAAGATTTTAAATAGACAGTCATCTTATGCATTATGATCTATCAAATAGACTTATCTATAATAATAAGGATTTAAAGTTTTGGAAGAATTGAGAAAGGCTTATTTTAAGCCATCAAATAAATAGGAGTTATTTATATCTATATTTTGGTTATTGTAGGGAAACTTTGATTCTCGTGTCGGAGGAAAATATTTTACTGATATCTGTGGTTAGCTACCAGGTTGTAACCTTAATCCTCATATGCTTTGTGTTGCTTTGTATGTTTGTTTTTCCATGATTGTGGACCCGTGTCTCCTGAAAAGGGACATGCGTTTATGTGCATTCAGTGTGGTTTGGGTTCGGAGCCCGACTACTGTGTTTTTCCTGGCGCTATGGATCCGGGGCTTGCTTTGTTGAGCAGTCCTGCGTTTGTTTCTAGGACATGTAGTCCTTCCGCAGTTAACACGGTATATACTTGGTATGTTGTATTTGTGTTGCTGCGCGTTTGTTACTGAATGCTCTTTATTTGGTGTTTTCCTAATTATGGTTACATACATACACTGTTTATGCATTACATATGAGATTAACGGTTACTTTGGGATCCATTTATGAATCCCAGATTTTTGTAAAGCTTCAGGAAGCACTTTGAGGGCTATATCTGGTGACAAGGGTAAGACTACGGAGCTGGAGTAGGTGGAGTTGTTGGTGGCGGAGGAAGATTATTTTTGGATATTTATTTTGGGTTTGGATAACTGTATATTTTTGGCCTCGTGGGCACAGAGTGGATGACTGTATATCTAATCCTTCGGGAATCATATTTTGCTACTTACTTTTAATTATACCAGTATTGTCTGAAATCCAACCGGGATATACTTTGCCGCGTTAACCTTTGATGCATGCTAATAAGTAGTAATTAGGTGAAATATGGTAATTATAAAAAGGATTCCCTCTATCCGCCACCCGAAAGGGCGAGGCCGGTAGGGGTGTTACACCGCCACTTTTCTTTTAGTGGCTCCTCCCCCCGCCTTTGGTTCTCGTGCGCAATTAATGTTCACAGCGTTTCATAACAGCCATTGGGCCTGTTTGGAGTGGCTTATTTTTCAGCATTGGTGTGTAAAAATTTCAGTGGCTTTTAAGCCAACGACCCAATGAGAATCCAGCTTTTTCCATAATGCTCTCAGCTTTTTGACGTGGGCCCCGCCACTTCTACCACCATCAATCCAAACACAAGTCATTATCTATAACCTGAGTTTTTTCCTACCGAGATTTTTTAAAGTCAAATAGCTTTTAAGCCACCGCTCTTACCGCCAACCCAAATAGGCCCATTATTGTACACTACTACCCTTAAGGGTCACTCAAACCACCTTCGATCTTTGTGCCCGATTCAATTCATAGCGAATTGAATTTATTTCCCTCCGACTCTTTGGCTTTGATCGCCTATACATTTCACTCTCCCCCTTACCTTTCATACCCAAGTCCTCACTTGCTTTTACAGAATAGTCTTTTACTCATACGAGAGTTTTTCTTTCCTTCAACTAGTGTTCCTGGAAACCACTTGTTAAAGTCTTCTGGGAAAAAGCATACCATTCCCGATAAGATGAAGGAGAAGATAAAGGAGCCGATCCAGACAAAGCTCCAAGGGTTGCTCTTGTTAACCTCCAGGCTCAGATATATTTTCCAGTCTTCATCCACATCGCTCAACGAGTGTCTGGGAGTCCAGATATATTTGCCAGTCTTCATAATCCACCTGGCTCAACTTCGTCTGGGATCTCAATCGAGTTTGACAGTGATCTCCACCACACGATGATCCTCCGAAACTCGTGTAACTCTCTGGTCATTTGAGGCTTGTCCAGTGGCCAACGTCAGGGAGTTGATATTGCAACTTGTAAATTCTGCCTAATTGCTGTATTTCTGACATCGTAATTTGTCATAATTGCTGTACTTCTGACTTTGTAATTTGTTTTTTGAGTTGATGACTCAGTTTATTTTCCTATAAGCACATTATGTACACAATCCAACTATTAATTAAAAAGAAGTTACTCTTTGCACCACTAATTGGAGTCGCTTATGTTGGACATTTCCCGAGCTTCATTGTCGTTCTATTTCGTACTAACCCCGCCAATTGATAACTTGCGTTCTTACACAATCCGTTATCCTCTGTGCAACCCCGACCTGATAGTTCAGACTTCTTAGCTACCGAAATGTATTCACGACTTATGCCAAACACGAATCAACTAATCTGGGTTCTGAATGTTCGGGTTATTCCCATTCTAACGTCCTCCCAGAAATCTCCAACCGGCCAAACTTTTGAATCTGCCGAATTATAGGGTTCTTGTGCAAGAATACAATACAAAGAAATTCCTTTATCGATGTTTCTGACATTATGAGGTGAGGGCACCCTCTTTTAAACGCAGCAGTCGTCTCTGCCATATTCGATATCCGTGCCCAATTAATGCACGCGTCGTTTCGTGTCGTTTCGTACTCGTCATGATTACACCTTTTTTAGGGAAAATCCGCCTTCCTGTATTAATTGACTCTATTACCCCTAACTTTTCAAATTCGCACTGTATTAATTGACTCTGTTACCCAGAACTTTTCAAATTCACAACATCTATATACTCCCGCTTCCTTCTTCTTCTTTCCTCTTTGCGCTCTGAAGATTCTCTGCATTTTTACGAAAAAATTAATACCTCCACAAAGTTATCTTTTTGTAGAGCTCTTTTGCATCTCTTCACTTTTTCATCGACCAGGTACCTTCACCACTTTCTTTGATTTTTGATATTGCCCAATCTTCGACTAGTCTGACTCCATTGTCTTCTTTTGCTCTCTCATTGAAAGTTATCTCTTAACCATCTTATCCGATCTTCTGGGAATGCGATTAAGGCTCCAATATGTCAATTTTCTGGGTTTTCCTTCTTTCGAATTGTTAGCATTACAACTCACTTCTCTGAACTCAAAAACCTTTCCCCTTTTTCCCTTTGTACCACATATCGTTTCTTTAAAGTGCTCATGGATTGGAATAGCTCCCTGCCTCTAGATACATACGGTAATCCCCTTTTAGAAAAAGAAAGAGAAATACTCAAAACTCTACCCGGTGGGCAGAAAGTTTGGTTCTGGACTATGCCTCCTTCAGAAGAAGGAAAACTTGAAAGATTACTTCGCAAGCCTCGAGGAAGTGAGGGTATATCCAGAGTTCAGTCCACCTCTCATGTATCTCCTGGCTCAAACGCCATTATCCCTGAATCTTCTGTCCATCCGCCTTTCGAGCAAGCAAGGATTCACATTACTCCTACCTCGGTTTCTGAGATTCATGCCACAGAGCTCACAGCAGGTTGTGCAAGAAAAAATTTAAAAGATTTTTGCTACGTGCCGATATTAATACATAGCACAAGCCATTTCGGCCCATGTTCCCTTGAACGATCCAGGTCTGTGGCCTTTCAATTCTCC
Source organism: Acacia pycnantha (assembly GCA_025563575.1). NCBI lineage: Eukaryota > Viridiplantae > Streptophyta > Magnoliopsida > Fabales > Fabaceae > Acacia > Acacia pycnantha. The sequence goes on along the minus strand of JAMWYP010000182.1, from coordinate 217,940 downwards.
ACAAGGTGCTTCTTTTAGTTTGAGTATAATTTCCATTACTGACTCTTACCCTTTTGCTCGTAGGTACAAATATGAGTTCACCTTCCGGCCGCGCTAAACGGTCCGTGACTAAAGATAAGGGTTCTGCAGGCCCTTCACCCACTTGCGCTATCCCGGACACATGGGTCACCGAAGAAGTACTAAACACAATGACCATGGACGAGCTAATCAAGACAAACCTTTATAGTGGGGATGACTACTCTATCCGCTTGCCTACACCCAAAGAATCCATATCCAGCTGTCGGACTAAGAAGAACGAACCTCATTTCTTCTTCTTCTACCGGGTTTGCATCACTTAACTCGGTGTTCGTTTTCCATTTACCGAATTTCAGATCAATCTTCTCAACCATCTATATCATGCTCCTTCCCAGCTTCATCCTAAAGGTTGGGCACTCGCTGCTGCCTTTGAGACATTCTGCCAAGCCGAGAAACTGGCCTGGACCATCCCGATATTCTTTTACTTCTTTGGGGTCCAAAATACCGATAAAGACACCGTTCGTGATGCCCCTTCTAGGAAAGACTGGACCTCTATCCAGAGCATCCGAGATCGCTATCTTTTCAAACCTTTGACCCATTCATTTGAAAACTTCCAGTCCGCCTTTTTCAAGGTAACTGCCGAGACCAAGAGACTACCTTGGTTTCTTCAAGTTTCTAAATTCGGGGAGGTGGAGGAGAAATTCCCCCTATATTGGACCTACGGTCATCATGAGCTCTGTTCTTCTGACTTTGAATTCCATGCTGACCACCTCTCTGATGCCGAACTTGAAACAATATCCATGTTGGAGCATCATATCATAAAACTCGACCCATTGAATCCGGCCGATGGCATCTCCAAACCTCGAGCCAAAAAACGACCTATGACGGGTATGGAAGTAGCTTTTTAGTAACCCATATTGCGCATTGATTGACTAATTAATGAAGGACTACCCCTTTCCTTATTTTGCAGGTCTAACTTTGGAACCACTACCTTCCTTCGCCGTTGCCCTGGCTAACCAACGCCTTCACGCGCGTGAGGCTAAGAAGAGGGTAACTCCTCCATCTACTGATCCAACATTGAACCCAGCCAAGAAAACAAAAGTTGGCCCATCAAGCCCTTCTCAAAAGGAAACTGCGACCATCAATGTGCCGGTCGAGAAAGCACCCATGCCTTTGCCTTCCTCAAATCTTCCTCCTCCACCTCCTCCATCCCCAGGGATTCCTCTTGGGGCTGTCTGGGACCGTAACATCCCATTTGGGCTTTGCCACCCCGTCTGCCCTCCACGGCAATTCTTTGAGCCGATCAATTATGGAGATGCCGAGATTCAGAAAATCAAGGAGTTAGAGCAATGCACATGGCAGTTTACTGGTTTCGCTCAGACTTTGATTGCTGTAAATGTTGGGATCTGTACACGCAGCGGAATTAAAACTTTTACGAATCCCATACGAGGATCGTTCAATAGCGTTTAAATCAAGGTTTAGGGTTTTCAAATCATACCTATGCCGAACAATTGGACTGGTGGGCTACCTTCTCGATTAGCAGAGGTCGACTCTTCGAATCGCCTTCCTCTACCGGTATCCACAAGAACAGCCTTCAGAAACACGAACGGAAGCGTGCTAGCGCCTCTGAACCGTGCGTCTCTCTATTTTCTATATAGGGTTTCTCGTGGCGTTTCTAATACGCTTGAAAAAATGTCCCGTAGGTTTTACTAAACCTAGCAGGCTTTATATTCAAAATTAAACCTCATTAATTTGAAATTCGAATTTTTGAATCTGATTTAAAATATATTAAATAAATCTATATCATAGATCTAATCTAATCTATTTATTTAATCCAAAGTAAAAGCCTTATGATTTAATTTATCTCTACAAATTAAATCCGAGAAATGATATCTATCTATTTAATTAAATCTGAGATACTATATCTCAATTTAAATAAAATAAAATATATCATTTCTTTATTTGAAAATTGAATATGAGATACAATATCTCTATTTGTTTTAGATATTTTATTTATCAAATAAATTAAATACAAACAAATATTATATATAATAATATTATAATCTTTATTAAATAATATTATTATATTAATTTCGAAGTTAATAATATATATATATATATATATATATATATATATATATATATATATATCCTAGATTAAATATAGTATTCATTAAATCTTAGACATATATAAGATTCAATGAATATGGACACTTTTGCTCGTGTTGAGCTATTCTTGTGTGTGACCCTGCAGGCCCACATGAGATTGGCAGTGGGCCAATCTTTGTACCAGCCCACAAGTCGCAAGCGGCCTCTAGCAAGACATTGCGACTACCCAATTCATATGGGGATCGATGATACGATACAATCTATCGTACAACCATGTCAGGTCCCTTTTGTCACGCGATAATCTAGTCAAGGATGAGGCATGGAGAAAGTCAACTTCCTGTTCTTGACCATTACTTTCTCGATTCTTGAGTAGTCTAATTGAAATGGAAACTCCTTTCCATCGTAGTATGGCCATACATTTCTCAGACTCACTCATCGAGGGGCCCGGTATTATCTCTCTACAAATGTGAGGGACAAATTCCATCTTGACCATTCACATTCCATTGCATGAAAACCAGCGATCCGATCATAGCCTTTATCATCACCCGGTCAAAGGTGACTTTTGACTAGGTCAAAGATCAGCGACTTATCATGTAGGAATCCATGATGATCTCAGGTCAACGGGCATTGTGACGCGGTTATACATGAGAAAAGCTTATGACTTAATCCATGCAGCTTATGACCGTTGTAATCCATAATGTGACCGTTGCCAACATTTGGGGTTGATTAGTTGAAGCTTTGGTCTTCTTCTCTCTCTACTCTTTGATTAATCCAGCTGCACAGAAGTTCAGGTTTGACTTCTTGACTTTTAATCTGTTGGAAGAGCAGCTACTGGATGTGGAAAGGAAACATTAATCCCTTTGATTCGTGTGGAGAATGATTGTCCAAAAGGATGCAAGTTTTCTAGACTTTGCATTTAATGTTCTGACATTACTTTATGCTTTATGCTAAACCTTCATTTAATCCCTTCTAAATCATCTGAAACTCACTAACAAACTGATTAGACATAGTTAGAAATAGTAATGAGTGATGATATAAAGTATTGGGATCAAACACAAAGGTTTCGCAAAATCGTTCAGCTTGAAATTCAAATTCAGCGATGCAAACTCAAGTTTGTTTATCCAAACTGGAGTTTGCCACTATGCTCAAAGTGGAAACTCGAGTTTCCATTAGCAAACTCGAGTTTTCTTCTTCCAGAGAAGAAAGTCGGGTTTTGAGTTTAAAATCATACTTTAAGCGCTGAGGCAAAACTCGAGTTGATTAATGACAAACTTGAGTTTTGGACCATTTAGTGAAAAACATGTTTAACTCTAAAACCTCAAAACTAGAGTTTCAAATAGCAAACTGGAGTTTTCAAAACATTGAAATAATGCTAATCTTTCTGCTTGGCGTAAACTCGAGCTTTCAATACTAAACTCAAGTTTTCTCTTTAAGTGTAAAACATTTGAAAATTCATGCCAAGTCAAAACTGGAGTTTCTAAATCCAAACTGAAGTTTTCTCAAAGTGAATAAAACGTGAAGACTCTCTGTCTTGTGGAAACTCGAGTTTCCAAATACAAAACTCGAGTTTCCTCATAAGAGAAAACTTTGATAAATATTCTGTCAATTGAAAACCGGAGTTTTGAAATCAAAACTGGAGTTTTCATAAACTCAGAAATAAGCATAGCTCTTGTATATTGTAAACTCGAGTTTACATAACCAAACTCGAGTTTCCAAATACCTTTGAAAACTTAAAGAACTTTCTGTGATGGCCAAACTCGAGTTTCCAAATGGAAACTGGAGTTTTGCTTAGTTCAAAAACTTTGGTAGTTCTCTGTGTGACCAAAACTCGAGTTTGCTAAATGCAAACTTGAGTTTTGTCAACTTGTGAAAATTGAGCTATTCTCTGTTAAGGCAAAACTCGAGTTTGCAAAATCAAAACTCGAGTTTTGTCTTAGTCAGTAAGTTTTCAACTTATCAAAGACAAAACTTAATCTTGAGTTTACAATTGTCAGTTATCATCAAAACCAATAGAGAACTAACAAGATCTTTATGGGATTCAATCATCATATGACTTGGCATGTTTAATCCCATCTAATGCCTTGAGATCCAAAACCGTTTTGATAATCTCCATTAAGTCAAGACAATAATGAATATTGAGTATCACCATTACTCACTCTTGTCTCACCAAGATAACTCAGATGCATCCACTTTGGTGGAACATACAAATGGGCGATTTAGGTTTTGACAAGTATTCATTTATTGATGGCATTATGACTTAAGATTTTATTTAGAGGGTATAATTTAATTAATCCTATTAATTCTAATTATATGAATGCAATCACTATTGTATCTCATATAATATCTAAATTAATTATGAGTGATCTAATCAAAACATAATTAAAACTCTAAGTTGATTATGAGTGATCTAATCAAATCATAATTAAAACTCTAAATTAATCATGCAATGATTAAATCAAGATATAATTAAAATTGTGACACAACATGGCTCAACCTTAACTTAAAATCCTCTCAAGACAATGAGAGGAATTCTCTAAAACAAAACGAAATACATCAGGAGAAACCTCATTTAATTTCAACATACAATGGGAGTGGGATGAGAAAAGAATGTACATTAAGAGTATTTAGAGAGAGAGGCATGGCTCGCAGGCCATATTTAAAATTTACAACAATTGTAAAACTCTAGAGCCATGTTGTTCACCATACCCAAACAACATTTGAAAGGTAAATCACAACATATATTAATTCATACAATTATGAAATAAAATATTATGATTAAACTTATCATGATTTAAATTCTCTAATTTATATTATATTATATAATAAATATAATATAATATCATGATTTAAATTCTCTAATTTATATTATATTATAAATATAAAATAATATCATGATTTAAATTCTCTAATTTACATTATATTATATACTATATATAATATAATATCATGATTTAATTCTCACGCTACGAACAATCAGTCGGGATCCCTACGATGATTATATTGTTTTAAAACATCATATTGTTATATTGTTTTAGAAAGGGAGTTTCATAAAATTTAAGAAAATTTAAATTGTTTTAGAAAGGGAGTTTCATAAAATTTAAATTTCAAGAACAAAACCCTAACGTCCATGGAGCTTTTCAAAAGGCATAATCTTTTAAGAAAATCTTTTTCAGAAACTTTCGAATGTGGTCGACGTCATCTGAGCATCATCAATGTCTGATGCGTCAGAACGAGCCCGAGTTCGTGCTTGATCAAATCATCCGACCCCAGCGTTAACGTCCCAGCATGATCAGCGTCTCCGAACTTTTCAGAACGTGTCCTATGCGCGAACGTAACCATCGCTTTCGAACTTCATGTGATCTGAACTATTCAGAACTTCACGGATCTGTACGTGCGTTCTGAACGCAAGAACATCACGGGTAAAAACGTGAACATCGGCCGTTTTCAGAATGTTCGATTTGAACTCTTCAGAACTACATGAAACGGCCATGAGATCCAACTAGCTATCCGTAGAAGCCGTAACATGAGTTTTCGATTTAGACACATAACATGATTCGATTTTAGCATATATATCACATATATAAACACACGTATAAACCCAATTTAAACGCTCTATTGAGTTGGCTCTGATGCCACTGTTGGGGTCCGTACACGCAGCGGAATTAAAACTTTTACGAATCCCATCGGAGGATCGCTCAATAACGTTTAAATCAAGGTTTAGGGTTTCTGAATCATACCTATGCCGAACAATTGGACTGGTGGGCTACCTTCTCGATTAATAGAAGTTGACTCTTCGAATCGCCTTCCTCTACCGGTATCCACACGAACAGCCTTCAGAAACACGAACGGAAGCGTGCTTGCCCCTCTGAACTGTGCGTCTCTCTATTTTCTATCTAGGGTTTCTTGTGGCGTTTCTAATGCGCTTGACAAAATGTCCCGTAGGTTTTACTAAACCTAGCAGGCGTATTATATTCAAAATTAAACCTCTTAATTTGAAATTCGAATTTTTGAATCTGGATTAAAATATATTAATTAAATCTATATGATAGATCTAATCTAATCTATTTATTTAATCCAAATTAAAAGCCCTCTGATTTAATTTATCTCTATAAATTAAATCCGAGAAATGATATCTATCTATTTAATTAAATCTGAAATACTATATCTCAATTTAAATTAAATAAAATATATCATTTCTTTATTCGAAAATTGAATCTGAGATACAATATCTCTATTTGTTTTAGATATTTAATTTATCAAATAAATTAAGAGTAAATACCCTTTCTGGTCCCTGATAAAAACACGGACCCCATTTTGGTCCCTGGAAAAAAAAGGTCCTTTTTAGTCCATAAAAAGGACGAATAAGAGTCGATTGGTGGACATTTTTATCCCTCACAAATTTCCAAAAGGTCATTTTTAGTCCCATAAAAAGGACGAATAAGGGTCAGTTTTTTTGCCAGGGACTAAAATCGGGTCCGTGTTTTTTGTCAGGGACCAGAAAGGGTATTTACTCATAAATTAAATACAAACAAATATTATATATAATAATATTATAATCTTTATTAAATAATATTATTATATTAATTTCGAAATTAATAATATATATATATATATATATATATATATATATATATATATATATATATATATATATCCATCCTAGATTAAATACAGTATTCTTTAAATCTTAGACATATATAAGATTCAATGAATCCGACACTTTTGCTCGTGTTGGGCTATTCTTGTGTGTGACCTGCAGCCCACATGAGATTGGCAGTGGGCCAATACTGTACCAGCCCACAAGTCGCAAGCGGCCTCTAGCAAGACATTCGACTACCCAATTCATATGGGGATCGATGATACGATACAACCTATCATACAACCATGTCACGTTCCTTTTGTCACACGATAAGCTGGTCAAGGATGAGGCATGGAGAAAGTCAACTTCCTATTCTTGACCATTACTTTCTCGATTCTTGAGTAGTCTAATTGAAATGAAAACTCCTTTCCATCGTAGTATGGCTATACATTTCTCAGACTCACTCATCGAGGGGCCCAGTATTATCTCTCTACAAATGTGAGGGACAAATTCCATCTTGACCATTCACATTCCTCTTCATGAAAACCACTTATCTCGATCATAGCCTTTATCATCACTCGGTCAAATGTGACTTTTGACTAGGTCAAAGGATCAGCGACTCATCATGTAGGAATCCATGATGATCTCAGGTCAACGGGCGTTGTGACGCAGTTATAAATGAGAAAAGCTTATGACTTAATCCATGCAGCTTTCTCACAGTGGGTTGGTCCAGCACCTTATACTGTTACAAGTGTCCATGACTTTGACTCGTATCTCCATACTCATCAAAGTCATACTGGTCTTATTTCATCTTCGCTCCCGCGGAGATGACCGACCAGGGACATTTAGGATAATCTATAAGATGTATCCAAGGATCAGTTATCACTATAAACATGCAAATGAAATGATAACTAAAGGAGAATACTTTAAAAAACATTAACGCTTAAAGTACAATGACTTGCCCCTAGGGCATAATTTCCAAGAGTAAATGCTCAGTACGCTTCTCGGGAGACCGAGCTTCAAGAAATGAAGTCCTAAGTGGAAAAGCAGAAAGCTCTGAATGAAGCCATCAAGTTCGATGCCCTAAAGCAAGTAAAGGATGCCGAGGCAGCCAACAAAGCGATACAAAAAGAGGTGGAAACAGCCAAAAAAGACTTGAACAAGGCATTGTGTCATTTGAAACAATTCCAGGAGATTCACGCCAGGGACAAATCCGCCATAAATTCATTCCTGGAAAACTTGCCAATTCTACCGAGCTGCTGCTCATATGTCGTTTCTGTTTTTCCCGTGTATTCACTTTGTTTTCCTTTCTTGGGGCACTAGTACCCCTGTTTTGGTAGCACTTTCTTGGGTTTTCCCTGTAAAAATACCATACTAGATTTAATGTATATACTCACTTTTGCCGCAAGATCGTTCTTGTGCCTTTGTTTATTCTGCATATCCTTCCCAGTTACACTTTTGCATTCCTCATCATCGAATCACTGCAATTATCTTCAAAGTTCTATGACTTGGCCAAAGTCAAAAATAACCTGCGCAGAATATGGGTCTAGGACTGCCTAAAAAATAGACGTTTCGGAGTGATTTACCAGAAATCAACTTTACCTCTTAAGGCTATGTTTGGTTGGAGGTGAGGTGAGGGAGGGAGGGGAGGTGCCCCTCCCTAGTGTGAAAATTCAGATATGCCCATGATGTGACATACTTTCAAAGTTAATGTGCGGAAAACAATGTAAAAAGTTATGAAATTTTTAAAATTTCCCATGGGTAATTTTGTCAAAAATTTTCCTCTCCTCCCCTCAAACCAAACTTAGGCTAAGACTTTGATGCATCATTGCCTCAACAGGCTTCATTGGTTTTATCGTGTTTCGAAAGAAACACATTTTAACCGTTATGTCGGCCATAACGAATCCTGGTGTTGACCTTTTTTTGGGCGTTACCACGCTCCGGAGGAGCACGTATTAACCTTTATCTTGATGTTACCATGTTCCGAAGGAAGTACGTATTAACCTTTATCTCAGTGAGCTTCTCTTTACAGAAGGTTAATATCATTCATTGCACTCAAAGTCAGCTTCCAGATATTCATTATCATTCACAACTTTCGTTCTCTTCACGTCGTTCCTCTTTTTATCTCTGCTCGGGCTCTCATTGCGGCTTGGCTCTTTGTCGAGGTATTACGGGCCCAAGGAACCCCTTCTTGTATCAACTGGCTTTGGAGCTGATGACGTTGCTCCATCCACTCCATCCGCCTTAGAACAGCGTCCACGCGGTCTGCACATGTCGGACATCGGGATTTTCCATTGGAACATAAGGAACATAATCTTGCAAAAGCAAGGGCTGGTCGTGCTGGGTATCCTGGTTGCAAGGGGCTGGAGAGGTTCCCGTATGCGCCGGCCTCTTGAATGCCGAGGATGATTGAATAGTCTGCTTGGTATCAGGGCCCCCTTTTGTGTAACTTCTTATCCGGGTTAGTAACGCGTTTATTTTCTTTGCAACCTGCTTTTTCTTGCAACAAATATTATATGTAAATTTTCCTAAGTAATGAAACAGACTTGTTGCTCACATCGAATGCGTCTTATTTCTCGCCAAACTCGAATTTCCAACCGATTTAGACATTTGCATTGCATCCGTTGCATACTTGCATTCTGCGGATTTTGAATAACGGTAAACTCGTCACGTGTTCAAGTTCAGTTTTCTTTAACCAAAACTTTAACAATCCGACTTTATCAGAATCATTGTAACGAATTACTTCATTTTTCTGGACGACATTGTTATATCCAATTTTGAAACCCGGCACCTTTGTCGATTGAACTCGGGTTTCTTTACCCCGAATTCATTCACTGAAAAGACTTGGCGGCACTGCCGTCGCATATGATTTTTGAAAATGAGTTCCTAGACCCAAAATTCATTGATTCTATGGACTTGGCGGCAATGCCATCGCAAATAATGCGATTAAGTGCTTTACATAGACTCACGACAGTGTCGCCTTAAGATAATCCCAACTGGGACATTCCAAGTAGACTCGCTACCGAGTCGACTCTTTGTGGAACTCGGCGTCCACGTTCTCTTGAATGCCTTTTTCTTTAGCGTTCGAGCATATAAGTTTTCCCAACTTGCAGCAAGATTTCCCTTTTCTGTCAATGGCATTCTTATTTCCTATGTCGGCTCTTTTGAGAGGTAAGCGCCCCCCACAAACTGCCAAGTTTCCACATTCGTATTGTATCGGCTTGCAATGAGTTGTTTTGTAGCTATATCTTGGCAATGTGCGTTGATTCGTACTTCATCGATTAAGTCCAACTCTACTGCATTTGCTTTGTTATTCCCATCCTCGTCATGCAGAGCCTTAATTCTCATCGAGAGAGGAACTCAATGTTTTTCTTCGTCCTTTCGTCAATATGTCCCGGGCACGCTCTGTGATGGTAGCTTCGTACTTTCCTTACCCAAATCTTGGCTTACTACAGGTTGCTTACAATTCGTCCGTGCTAGTCCGTGGGCCGCCAGCATCAATCTGAGCGGCAGGTGTGATATTATAATAGTCGTTTATTATGATAATTTACGAATTTAAATTTTTTGTCATAAATAAAGAAACTGAAGAATTGAAGTCTCTATATAATGCTCTGCCCTAAGTCCCAAACTCCTCACCGCCTCCTTGTTAATCATAGTGTTATGGAATCATAAAATGGGCCTAGCAGGTATGTGGCCTAGTAGGGGCATTTAATGATAGAATCCCTCTATAATCAGGTAAAACGCTAATCACCCCATAATCATGCCTATAATCTTGAGCGTAAAGAGGAAAGAAGAGGAGAAGTTCTGTGGAAGTGAGAAGTTCTCTCTGATAAGGCAAAGACGATCGTGAGTGTAAAGAGGAAAGAAGAGGGTGAACTTCGTCGTCTCCATCCTCTCCAGGGGGATTAGTTTCCCATCCTCGACGTAAGCTTGTCTCTCCAAACCGGCAGTAACCAATTCGATGCCGGGATTGACAGCTCGTATCTGTGCCAATGCGTTGTCAAGAGATTTCCTAGCGGTGTCTACGCACAATTTAAGTTGAACTGGGAGGCACAAAGTTCATCATTCGAGGCCTTCACTCAGGTTTCGAGCTGAGCAGTGAGCATGCATGTCCTGAATCGTCTTCATGGACTGTACATCATAGGTGTGCAGTTTCTGTAGATGAAGAATCTCCTAAGTTTTTGAAAAATGAGGGGCAACAAGGTCAATTTGCACTAAAAGGCATATTTTCCCCAAAAAGGTGCAATCATGACTAATGTGAAACTACGCGTACATTAATTAATTGGGTACGAAACGACGTGATTATTTATATGCGTGTAACTTCCAAACACGGTTGAGGCGACTGATGCGCATGAAAAGGCGAGTTCACGCCATGATGTTAGCTATGCTAACAAAGGGATTTACTTATATCATATTTTTGCGTGATACCTTGGATTAAATGCGGCAGAGTGGGAAGTAAACTCGGATTAAAGCAGAATCTGGTCTAACAGCTGAATAAAAGTAATCCGGATACACAAAGTCTGAGTTAATCGGTCCATCATACAACCCAGGACATACGATCTACACATCCCGGCTGCCAGAAGTCTGAACTACCGGGCTGAGCAGCAGTAGGATGTAGAACGAGTTTGTGGAAATGCATGTTATTAATAACCGGGGTTAATGCAAAACCAGAGTGGAAATTAAAGTCGGCAAAATGTTTAGAATAAGTAAACTGGACGAGTTGTGCAAAGGGTAAATTAATTTTTCCACTAATAGCCGAATTGCTTTCGTAACGTGCTTACAGCATGATAAATTTAGTTATTGACTCAGAAGAAATTATAAAGCTAGAAGTACAAACTGTACAACAATTAGGCATATTTCAGAATCCTGAGAATCAAAATAGTTACTAATTGAAATAGTTTGGAATTAATTTACCCCTACTAATGCTCTCTCAACAGAAATCAAGGACGATAGCGAAGAAAGGAATTAAGGATGATGACTTAGGTGTTTTAAAAAATACATGTCATATATTAACTATATTTAATTAACTTCATTAAGACCAGAGGGAGTATTATATTACGTAGTAATTCATACAAATTAAATCAGAATCTCTGGTCCTTAATTACAGTTTGAATTCGAGGAGACGCATAGTTGGGAATTTTGTCCTCAACATATTTTTTCCTCTTATGTAATCTAGTACTCCATCTGGTTTTATTATAAGGCACCAACTAACAATTCTCACAAACCAATAAAAACAGTTAAAGCCAATAAAGTTAGTCTACCATATGATAACTTCCAATATTACCCCTACTAATTGCAATAAATTCTAATATTATTACTCTCACCCTTACCCTTATTTATCATCTGATATTATTATTATTATTCTTATTATTTTTCCTGTGCAAAAGCTATTGTTAGTGTTTTTTTTTTCAGGGCACATTTAACATCAATTATGAATTACAGTGCAGACAGTTCAACCCCCACACTTAAAAGGTGCAATGCCCTCATTGCAACCGGAAGAGGAATTAGCGGAGAGACAAAAACAGGCAGTTATGCAGTAGACACACGTCATATGATACGAGTAGAAAGTTGCAAAAACAAGAAGCCCTGTGACAATTGAGAAGTGAGCAACCGAGCATGTGGGAAACAGAGAAACCCAAAAAAAAAAGAAACGAAACGAAACGATAAGAAAACAAAGGAACAGCAAACGACAGTATGGGTCGGAGGGGCCGATGGGCCACGAGCGCTGGTCGTAGTGTCCTCGTCCGAGGAGGTCTCGTCCATGCCGTTCACGACCGGGTTTGCCGAATGGGTTTGGGAGAGGGAGACGTCTGTGGGTGGCCCGCGGCAGTGAGCGGCGAGAAATACACGCGGATCGTGGCGGATGGACTTTAACTCGAAACAGAGCGCACCGAGGCGTGAGATGAACTCAGAGGTGGATTCTGGTCGGGCGGGGGGTTCCAGTAGAGTGGGGCATTGGTGAAGATGTAGGAATTTTTGTCAGAATCGGTCGGGCCAGACGAGATGAGTCTGCGTCGTCGGAAGAGATATCGATGGGGGCGGCAGGAATAGGGGCAGGTGGTGGTGGTGGCGGTGGCTGTGGGACCTGTGGGGGTGGCAGAGCTTGGAAAGGACGGGCATAGACCGTCGGTGGCAAACAGCTTCGCCGCGTGACCTGTTTGACTCGCGGCATGGGTGGTGAGAGTAGGGTTAGCGGTTAGCAGTTAGAGACCAAGGAATGGTAACGGGGAGATGACCCGGAAGAAACTAGGTCATATTATAGAAAGAGTTGGGGGAAGTGGAAAGGGTTGGGGAAAATGAAAGGTTGCAACTTGGGACGAGAGCTTTGGGTTGAGCACACGCAGGAAGGAAGAGTAAGAATTTTGCAATTAAGACTATGAATATAATATTATTTATTTAATATTTAATATATTTATGTTTTATTAATTTATATATTTACATAATTTATATATTAGTATTTGAGTATTTTAATTTATAATTATTTATTTTATTATAGAATTTCATATATATAATATAGGATTGTAAATATATAATTAGAATATGAAGAATTAACTAAAGGAACGAGGAGCTTATAGACGGTTGGAGATTAATTAATTACAATTATTGAAGTGGCCTCAGAAATCAAAATTGGAGGAGACACATAGAGTTGGGAAGTTTACATGGGAGCGGAAGAGACTCTGATACATGATAAGGGAATTAAATATTAAATATGAAATATTTTATATATTAGTATTAGAGTATTATAATAAGTCAATTTTTTTTATATACAATTTCATATATATATATATATATATATATATATATATATATATATTTGTGTGTGTTCTTGTATGGAACACAAATATCTAGCCTCAACTGGCTAGGTAACGTTAATGTCGGATCAAGTAGGTCTCTCCCAAGGTATCTTATGGATTAAGCACCAAATGAGGTTGACTAACTTTCAGGAATTAAATCTTGACTTGCCGCCTTACCACGTATACACCGGCTTCAGGAATTAAATCTTGACTTGCCGCCTTACCACGTATACACCGGCTTTAACTTGCCGTAGTTATCCATTTGATATCATGACAACCAGAATTATTTTGAACTCGGCATACCGGGTTTACACAACTGTTCAAGTGTTTCCATGATAGCCGAGATTATTTTGACCCTGGAGTATCGAGTTCATCGGCTCAAACTTTTTGAACTTGGCATACCGGGTTTACACATTCGTCCAAGTGTTTCCATGACAGCCGAGATTATTTTGACCCTGGCGTACCGAGTTCATCGGCTCAAACTTGCAATATGAATGCTGCCCCCAATCTAGGGTGGTATGGACACAAGTGGCAGATGTTGAATTGATGACTGTTCATTCTGCCCTTGTGGTATCAAACGACCATCTCTTCACATTCATAGGTCATTTCTGCCGCCCTTATTATTCGTGCGCATTTAATGCTCACGTCCTTTAATAATAGTCATTACTTCTTTCTTGGAAAAGAGATTGCCTTTTGGTTGAAATGGCATTTATTGCCGTATGACCCTTAGCGTCCAATCCGAGTTCATCCTTCAATCAGCCCCTGGTCACGAATGCCAAGTTAGCCTTAATGAAAGCTCGGATTCAATTATGCAACGACAACTCGACTATGACCATCGCTAGAAACTCCGAGTTTCCAAAGAGCTCGTCAATCTCAGAAATCTTCCCTAATGTTGGCATTTCGACCTTGTAAACTTTTGTCTCTAACCCCTTCTATCTTGAATGCTTCTCCTTTTATAGTTGATTAAGAACATTGAGCAATTCTTCCAGGTTTGAATATGAACGTTGTGAGCGTATATCACCGTTGGAGAAATATTACCGTTGAAGCTTCCGACGTAATCATTTATTTTTTGATAATCTGATGTCAATCCTTCATTTGATCATCTGAAACTTGCTAACAAACATGATTGATAGCATTGAGAGGTATAGCAAGTAGACATCAATTGATAGTTATCATTTCTGATTTCTCGGAGACGTAATAAAATGAAACATGCACAGGTCTGAGGTACTCTGACATATCTTGATATAGCTCGGCCTTACAGAATACCGAGCTAACTAAAAACACTTTAGAAAATATCTTGGTCAATCTTGAACTTGGTTTAACAAAAACTAGATCTCAGTCAAGTAACTTGATCTCTGATATTATCGCGGCTCCTTGATGATGTGAGTTGGAGGGAATTCGTCTGCACGTCCAGAAACCCGGAACTCTAACGCCAAAGAGCTCGTCAATCTCGGAACTCTTCCCTAATCCCTGCCAGGATTTGCTGGGATCCTTAGTCGTGTTAACTTCGCCTTCATTCTCAACAGTGTTGACTTTGCTAGGATACTTGGCCGTGTTTGCTTTGGTAATACATGTTTCTTTTGGAACCTGGTAAAACCAATTTGGCCCATTGTGTCAAAGATGCATCACAACGAGCCTGATCAATTCAGAATGTTTAGACTTTTACTGCGACACTAAACCTAGATATGAGGCGGATGGCTCTTATTTCCGATTGATTTCTGGTCAATCACTCAGGAGCGTATAATGCCCACGGGTGGTCTCAGACCCGAGGTCTGCGCAGCGAATTTTTGACCTTCGCCAATTCATGTTGACGAATTTCAAAGACAGATCTTACTTCTTAGTTCGCAAAGGAAGTGAATGTAATGCAAAGTTTAATCGGAAGAATATCCGGATTCAGCAAACAAATAACAGACATTCCATTCTTGCAACAAGTATTTCGTTCATTGTAAGTATCTTGACATGATATACAGAAACAAAAATCGAATATTAAACCGGTATGAGATTACAAAAATGGGCTTCGGTGACCCATTGTAAATTATGACAACCCCAGAGTCTCGGCCTTTAGAAAGGCGGAGTTTTGGTATTAGTTCCAGCCTCCTTACCTTGTTCCACATCTTCCCCATGTTGGCTTTCAGAGGAATCACCGGGTGAAGGGAAGAGGGGAACTATCTCACCGCCCAAGACCCAAGACAAGCAATCCAACCCAGAGGTGTTGAAAGTAGTGTCGGGGTCAGAAGCCGAATCTGCTTTAGGGCATTTTCAAGAGATTCTGCGACAGAATTCTTTATGGCCTCATCTTTTTCGACCAAAGATTCTCTAGTGGAGTCCATCTCGATCTGAAGTTGGTTTAATTCGGAAACGTATTTCTCCGCCTCCGACCGTGATTTCTCCAGGATTTTCTTGTCCATAGCACTCTCCTTCAAAAGCTGGTCAAAATCCCCGTTAGTTTTCCTCAGGGCCTCTCTCTCCTTCTCCAGGTCTTCCTTAATCTTTTGCACCTCTATGCTCGTCTGATCCCTCGCTACCTCGGCTACTTGTAGTTGCCTTTGAGCTTCGACCTTGGTATGCTCACATGTAGCATACTTGTCGTTTAACGTGATCAAGGCTCGGGCTAACCCGGACCCTTTCAATAGGTCTTGCTCAATGTTGGACAGCTCCTGCAGGTGGGGTGGATCATATTTTGCTGATGAAAGGAAGCTTTCGGGAAGCGCGATAGCATTGCTAAGCTGTATAGAGACCTCTTCTCTCCATATGATACCGAAAGGGAGTTTAGGGACCGGAGGTGGCGGAGGATGACTTCTTGAAGGAGAGGAGGAAGGAGTCTGTGTTGGAATAGTTTCAGCTGGAATTGCCATCGAGGCAGGAACAGGAATCTTCGTCCTAGAGGAAACGGTTTTCTTCAATTTGGAGGATGGAGCGGTGTTCCTCGGCGAAGAGGACAGAGTTGCTCTGGTAGTCTTGGATCACTTTGGGGGATTAATGCGGCTGGTTTCCTTGGTACCAGTTGCCCCGGATTCTAATTTGGCCTGTTTTGAAACAGCCTTCGTTGTTCTAGAACCTGCGGGGAGATTTAATTGATTAGTAAGTCGTCCAGTGGAAATAAAGCATGCTATACAATACAAATAGGAATGCACATACTTGCTGCAATTCGTTTCTTCCGCGATGTTGGGGAAACATATTCCACCGATTCCAACGGACCGAGTTCTTTTATTTGTTTTTCTAAAATGTCGACTGTTTCCTTTTCGGAAAGAGTAAGGGACTTGATTGGAATGGCGTAATCAGAAGAAGACTTCTTGTAGTGCTCTAGAGTCCAGTAAAGAGGAAATCTTTCTTCAACCTCCCCAGACTTGTGGGCTTGAAGGAACCAGGGTGTTTGATTCCGCACGGCAACAACCTTGAAGAATGAACGCTTGAAGCCTTTCCATGAATTGGTGAAAGGAATGAAGAGCTTGTTGGAGCGAGCACTCCGAAGAGAGGTCCAACCTTTCTGAGTTGGAGCTTCGACCTCGGCCTCTGTATTGGCGTCCTTTTTGGTCTTTTTTCTACATGCTTTGTGGGCGGAGTAAAAATTAAAGAATGTGCCAAGGGTGCATGTGTAGTTTTTCTGTTGGCAAAGGTTTTAAAAAATAATGGCAAAAGCCCAGTAATTAGGGTGGAATTGGGAAGGAGCAAGATTTAGGTGTTGTAAGATGGATAATTGGAACCCGACAAAGGGGAAGCTCATTTCGAGCCGGGATATGCAATCTTTGTAAAAATAAAAGAAATGGGGATCGTCGGTGCTGTTTCGGCAGCTAGATATGGACTCGGTAGTGCTCGGTAGGCTAAAGACATAGTCCGACTTGTCCCGAAGACCTAGTTTGGAGAATTTTGCAGCCGTCAATGAACTTCTGGTGGAAACGACCTTATCGATCTAGGGGGTTGGTGATTTGGAGGTGTCCGACTCTTCAACAAAACTTGATAACCCCATAGCGGATAAATCGGTGTGAAGAGAACGTGAGCCCATTTATTCCTAAAATAAAAAATATAAAAAAACCACAAAACGTACAAGTCAGTAATAAGAGGTATACCTTGGTCAAAAGAGTAACCGTGTGAAAAATAATCAGGAAGCAGGTCGGAACTATCCAGGCGGACAGGAGCGAAGGTATGAGTGGAGGACTATCGTGATCCATGGGAACTCAACAAAAGGGATAATGAAAGTAGAAGTATTATTGAAACACAAAATGCAGAGCAGGTGAGGATCCGATGAAAAAATACGAAGGATGAGAAAGACGGGGAAGTAGAGGGAATACCTGATTTCAAGAAAGGTTGCAGGGAGTCAGAACTCGCAAGTGACAATACGCCGACGAAGAGGGCTCCAAAGGAAGAAGGATTTTTCCGGATAGAGTAGAAAACGTCAGGCCAAAAGTGTTAAAGAGAGTTGGAAAATGTGAATTTATAAACATTGGGAATCCCAAGCGGCAGGGGCAATGAAGACCATTCGCACGTAAGATCAGATTTGAAAACCTAAAAGTGCAATGATGATGGCCGCGAAACTACGTGTGACGGTTATGAAACGACGTGAACATTAAATAATCACGATTTCTAAAGATGGCGATCGTGGCTAGTGCGTAGGAAAAGGCTTTTTTACACCATGACGTAATCAATAAAGGCAAATGGAAACTAATTCGTCTTCCTCTCGTTTGGTGATATCCCGGATTGGGGGCAAGTGTTAATCTCGGTGATTAAGGGAGAGGTTTATGACAGGCAATAAATCTCGGAAGTTCAGAGCCTTAACCTCACAGGCACACACATCCTATTCGTATCCTTTTGCTATACTGTCAAACTATGCACACACAAATTCTGGTGGAAGCAATCAATCAATTATTAATCTTGGCAGCTCAGAGACCTAAACTACAGAGCTTGGGGCCAACTGTTACGGACTCAAATAATGGGTCTAGCAATGTGCGGACCCGAGGTCTGGGCACTTTATGGCAGAATCCTTTCATAATCAAGTAAAACGCTAATCACTTAGTAATCTCAGTACTAATCACGGACAATGCAGATAGTGGAGCAGGCATATACAGTGAATGGAGCAGGCACCTGGACGCGCACTGCACAACGGGCCAAAACCCTACAAGTAATCCCTATAAATAGGAGATTAACCTCACAAGTACATAGACGCTATTCATATCCTTTTACTATGATTCAGTCTCACTGTGCACAGTGATCCTCTGATATAAAGATGAAGTCTTCCTCATAGGCACCAGTGCACCACTGAACAATCACCCTCTCTTCGGTGTTATCCTCTTCACATCCAAGAGAGTATTACAGATCCTATATAAATCATCCCCTAACCCATTGAGGTTAGACATCTGTTTTCCTAGAATAGAGCAGTACCAAATTTGAATCATCAATTTTTCACAAAAAAAGTATTATTTGAAACTTTTGAAGCAACATTTTGTTCATAATATATTCAGATTTTAGATGGTTCAAATCTTGCATCTCCACCGTCGAATGTGTTTTTATCTTCAGCGTCAAGTCCCTGGTCATTATTATTATAATTATATAAGACCCATTTAGCTTTTTTTGGAGAGATTATAAGAAGGCAAAATAAGTTACTTTAAATTGTTTATAAGTTTGCATAGCTATCCAAATGTTCCAATTAACCTCTTTCACTGCGTACCTACCCAAATGCTTGAAATAGAATTAGGATGAACTAACCAATAAAATGGTAACGAACTGAAAAATATAAGTTGAAGATTCAAGCTTGGGGTGAATCACAAGAATTTCAAGCTTTTCAAGCCTGGGGTCAATCACTCGAGTTTGGGACTTTTGTTTTAAATGAAAAATAAGTTTAAGTCACAAACGCAAACTGAAGTTTTAAGACAGGACTACAATTTTGAAAAGACACAACTGTTTATAAGACAGGACCACTTGTATTTTTTTTTTATTAAAAATGAAGTTAATTAAATAGTTAATATGACATGTATTTTTTATGGAGGATAATATTTATTCAATTTCATAAGTTTTACGCCGTCTTTTTTTTTTTGAACAATAGTTTTACGCCTTCAATGACAGAACTTTGGGCAAAAAAAGTTATGTAAATACATAAAGACTCGTTGGTTTTAAATCTATGTACTGATGCACGATCGAATTAAAAATATAATATGAATGAAAAAATGTTTTACTAATTTCTAATCTTCATCATGACTGAATGAAATTGAATAAATATTGAAAAATATCCGAACAAATATGAGAGAAGAAAAAAAAAAGTACATACTTTTTCTACAGTGATCTTCATTAGCTTTTTTTGGAATTACAAAAGGCATTGCCTTAAAGACCAATAACAGGGTTTATTTATTTCTATTAGGTAGTTACCTTTATCTTAAAACCCAAATTCATTATTAAAATTTTATAAAAATCAGGTTGTGTTCTATGATACAATTTAAATACCATAAAATTATCTATTAGCTTTATTTGCAGTTCTTTTTAAAATTTCTCATTTTTCATTATTATCCACTGAAATAAAAATTTCTCAATTTTCATTATTATCCAATATCTGCAACCAAACGGGATTCAGAAACATACTCAGGTCCATCACCTATCATCAAATAACACAACCTCTGTTGCATCATCTCATGGTTCTTCCATGACCCCGTCACAGATTCAGCCCTTCGTCTCAGCCCGTCAAAATACCTCATCCACGCGATCAAAATCCACCGTACGAGATGCAGTTCATAAAATTAAAATCAACTCGTCACAGTCAGCGCCATTAGACATTTGACTGTGACGGAGTTGATTTCAATCTTACAAACTGCAGCTTAAATACATCAAGAAAGGTGAAATGACTCTGGAAGCCTCTGGAAATAAAAAGTGAAGGTATAACTATGGAGAGAAAGAAGGCAAGAATCAACAATTTCTAAAGAAAGAAGAAATCGTAGTAACCCGATGAAGGTAAAAAGTGGGTCCATCTCATGGAAAGAGGATTATGGCAACGACTTCTTTTAGTTCCCCATATTCTCTCTTCTTCATGGTAAAGAAGCCATTGCCATAAGCCTCTTATCCAAGAGATGGAAGCGCTTCGATGGAGAACCTCGACCAATCTTGCTCGAGATCGCTGAACGCAGAGGAGGAAGACAGGGAAGAGGAGATGAATGTGAAGAAAACTGAAGTTACGATGAGCTTAAATACACAAAAATTAGATGGATTAATTAAATTTATTGAAAAATTCAACGGTCAGATTTGCTTGAGCGCGTATCTCCGTAGCTTCTCATTCTGTAATTGTGTGATGTCCAGTCGATCAATGTTGTGTAGACTTGTACGGATGAAGATGGCGCTAATTAAATCTATTGAAATAAATATACAACGGTCAGATTTGTTTGAGAGCGTATCTCCGTAGCTTCTCTTTCTGTAAGTGTGATGTCTAATCTTGTGCAGACTTGTACAAGAAACGACGAGCGGTTCGAAGGAGACCAAAAGGATAACTTTTTTCCATTTTTAAATTATATTTATGTTAATTTGTACTGTCATTTAAATCTTGAGCGGCGCATTTGATGTAAGATTGTCACACTACCATTCTTTGTTGGCGATAATTATTATTACCAAAAAAGCTAAGAATTCTGTATGGATACTAGATTCGGATGTCCATTGGAAATATAGTAGGGAAATATAGTACCAAGCTGCAATTTCAACTTCTGAATGAGTAAGTTTAGCATTGCATTTTCAACTTCTCAATGAGTCTAGCATTGTCAGGGAATTCTTTTCTACTCCACTGCATAAGATCATTCTTGCAACTTCTAGCCTACATACAACTTAATGCATCAATTGCTAATTGATCGATACCCGAAGAGACTTGACTACCTCAACAAACGCTTGCAATTCGCTGAGCTTATGGGGCATAAAGGTAATTTTTTTGAGGATCTTATTCTTCCAAGTTATTACTCTTGAAGCAACATTAATAATTGAGATTGAGATTATTCTTAATTAAGACCATTGCATTCTTCATAATATATCTTGGAAGCTTGAGTTTTTCATTTCTAGATGAACACCTTTAATTCCAAAATATTATGAATGAAAAAATATATATTAATTTCTAATATTCATCTAGATGATCACATTCAATTTCATATCTCTCATATTTGTTCGAATATTTTTAGATTATATAAATTTTTTCCATTTCTAATTTATATTTATGTTAAGCTGAACTGTCATTTATGTCTTGACCGGCGCATTTGATGTAATATTGTCACATTGAGTTTCTACCATTCTTTTTTTGCTCAAGAAGATAATTTTTATTACCATAAAGTCGAAACATTACAACTTAAATCAGGGAAAAGCACCAAAGTAGCAAATTTTAACAAAAAATATACCTAAACAAAGCACTGTTCAAACATTTTTCCAAAATAAGGCAGTCAAAGGCGTCAGTTGACTGACGCCTCTGACAGCGTCAGAAAACTGACGCCTCTGACAGAGGCGTCAGTTGACTGACGCCTCTTCCCCCACCCCCACCCCTTTTTTTTTCTGCACCCCCCTAAACACACACACACGCCCACATGGCCCCACCCCACCCCCCCGTGGCCCCACGCCCCCCTTCCTTCCCTCCACTTCCCCACACCCCCCCAAAAATAATTAATAATTATGTTTAAATTTATAAATAATATTTAAAATTTTAAATAATAATTCTAATTAATAATAAATTATAAAAAGAATAAATAATAATTTTAATTAATAATTAGTGAATTAATAAAAATATTTTGTGAAATATGTTGTATATTATTATTTAGAGTAAACACCCTTTCTGGTCCCTGATAAAAAACACGGACCCCACTTTAGTCCCTAACAAACAAAGCGATCCTTATTCGTCCTTTTATTTAGAAATTTGTGAGGATCAAAATGTCCACCAATCGACCCTTATTCGTCCTTTTTATGGATTAAAAAGGACCTCTTTTTTTGTCAGGGACCAAAATGGGGTCCATGTTTTTTGTTAGGGACTAGAAAGGGTATTCTATAAATAATAGAGTAAAAACCCTTTCTAGTCCCTAACAAAAAAAATGGACCCCATTTTGGTCCCTGACAAAAAAGAGGTCCTTTTTAATCCATAAAAAAGACGAATAAGGGTCGATTGGTGGACATTTTGATCCCTCACAAATTTCTAAATAAAAAGGACGAATAAGGATCGCTTTGTTTGTTAGGGACTAAAGTGGGGTCCGTGTTTTTTATCAGGGACCAGAAATGGTGTTTACTTTAAATAATAATATACAACATATTTCACAAAATATTTTTATTAATTCACTAATTATTTATTAAAATTATTATTTATTCTTTTTATAATTTATTATTAATTAGAATTATTATTTATAATTTTAAATATTATTTATAAATTTAAACATAATTATTAAATTATTTGGGGGGGACGTGTGTGTATATTGGGAGGGGGAAGGGGTGGGGCGTGGGGGCCACAGGGGGTGGGGGGTGGGGTGGGGGCCACAGGGGCTGTGTGTGTGTGTTTGGAGGGGGGGGGGGGACGTGTTTGGGGGTGCAAAAAAAAGGGGAGAGGCGTCAGTCAACTGACGCCTTTGACTGCCTTATTTTGGAAAAATGTTTGAACAGTGCTCTGTTTAGGTATATTTTTTTGTTAAAAGTTGCTACTTTGGTGCTTTTCCCCTTAAATCACCAATACAGAACGAAAGACAATCAATTGTAAATGAATCATTTTTATATAAACAGTTGTTTAATCATATAATCTAATGTTCACTTCTTTCTATTACCAAAAAAAAAAAATGTTCACTGCTTTCAGAGTCTCTTATGCTTCCAAGTAAACTTCCCAATTATGCGTCTCCTCCAATTCTGAGGCCATTTCAATAAATGTAATTAATTAATCTTCGTTGGTTTTGATGTACGAATTCTGGGGCCACTTCAAAATATGTAATTAATTAATCTTCATCAGTTTTGATGTGTTTAATCTCCTCTCGTTCCTTTACTTTTTGTGGATGCCATTATGGACGCAGAACATTCTCCAGATTTCGCCTCAACTGAAACTCATGTCTCTGCAAAATTGACATCTTAATATGTCCCTGAGACACAAATGCCCACCGAACCTCCTTCATGTCCACAAACATTTGTTTAATGTGAAGAAGAAGAAGAAGACGTAGAGAGAAAGAACAGAGAAAAAGAAGGTACCATGAACACCACAAACACACAAGAGTTAAAGACACTGGTGAAATGGAAGTTGATTGGCTTCTCTCCTTTCTCACATTCAGTCCATGCCCTCTTCTGCCCAAAATAGAAACGTTTTGTGCCTAAAATGAGTTCTGTTGATCATTCTTTTCTTAAAAAAAAAAACTTCCTGGATACCTGAGTTTCACGCCTGTGTCTCATTATTATAACATTTTTTTAACGAAAGAAACTCAGGTATCCAGGAAGTTTTGTTTTTTTGTTTTTAACAAAAAGAGTGATCAACACAACTCATTTTAGGCACAAAATGTTTTTGTTTTGGGCAGAACAGGGCAGTGGAGTGAAAGTGAGAAAGGAGAGAAGCCGGTGAACGTCCATTTCACCAGCGTCTTCTAACTCTTGTGTGTTTGTGGTGTTCAAGGTACCTTCTTTTTCTCTGTTCTTTCTCTCTACGTCTTCTTCTTCTTCACATTAAACAAATGGTTGTGGACATGAAGGAGGTTCGGTGGGCATTTGTGTCTCAGGGACATATTAAGATGTCAATTTTGCAGAGACATTTGTGTCTTATGTGAGAATGAATGGGAGTAATGCGGGTGTTTAAGGAGTACATGGTTTTGATCCGATTCAATTCTGATGGCGATGAAGATAAAAAAATGCTTGATGGCGCTGATTGTGACGGAGTTGATTTCAATTTTACGAAGTGCATGTTGTACAGTGGATTTTGATCGTGTGTAGGAGGTCATTTGACGGGCCGAGAAACGAAGGGCTGAATCTGAGACGGAGTCGTGGAAGAGGAAGTAATTAAGTGTGCAGAGTTGAATAAACGGGCTTTTGACGGTGGAGAAAGGCACCAAGTCGTCCATAAATGGATATGTTGAAATTAGAGCAAACGCTGAGGATATATCTGGGGCTCGAAGAAACAATGAAGCCTTAGACGATTGAATGAAGTTGTTAAACGTGCGGTTGATAGTAGTATTTTTATCATTCAGACACAGCTGGACATCACAGCAGACGTCATTGTTCAGACACAGCAGCGGTTGTAGTTGGAAGAAAAGAGTTGTGGCAACCTTCTTTAGTTTGGAGAAAGAGAGAATATAAAGAGAGAGAGAGAATATTCTCTCCTTTCTCCAAACCAAAGAAGCCGTTGCCACAGCCATAAGCCTCTTGTCCAAGAGATGGAAGCGCTTCGATGGAGCACCTCGACCAATCTTGCTCGAGATTGCTGAATGCAGAGGAGGAAGACGGGGAAGAGGATATGAATGTGAAGAAAACTGAAGTTACGATGAGCTTAAATACACGGAAATTAGATGAATTAATTAAATTTATTAAAAAATTCAACGGTCAGATTTTCTTGAGCGCGTATCTTCGTAGCTTCTCTCTGTAGTGTGATGTCCAATCTTATGCAGATTTGTCCAATATTTTGTAGACTTGTTCAAGACACGTCAAGAGAGGTTTAATAACGGTCGTAATATAACAACTAATACATTAACACAACTAAAATTCAACGGTCAGATTTGCTTGAGCGCGTATCTCGTAGCTTATCTTTCTGTAAGTGTGTTATTCAACCTTATGCATATCTGTCCAATCTTGTACAGACTTGTTTAAGAGCGAAGCGACATTCAACCGTGATAGTTTAAATATGACAATTATACCCATAATAGTCGTAATATACAACTCTTTTTTGTGATGTCCAATCCTGTCCAATTCAAGACACGACGAGAGAGGTTTGAAGGAGGATACCAAAAGATCAAAATTGTAAATACAATATAACACGACAGTTTAAAATAAAAAGTGGATTATTTTTCAAAATTAAATATAATAAAATAAAATAAATGATTGATAAATAATGAAAATCTGGTATAAAGATGAAAGGTTAAAGTGAAATTTACATTTTTTAAACATAATTTATGAAAAAATCAAATATAAAGAAATTAACAAAATTTATTTTTCTTAAAAAATGTCTTCACTAAGCCTAGAACCTCTTCCTCTCGACGAGCAGACTCATGCTTGTTTTATTCTTGTCCCTGAGGCTTTAAGGTAAACTTGTGAATTTTTGTATCTTCTGGTTTCCCTTTTCTTTATATTTTCTTTATCAATATCCCATCGTTGCGTGGATCTTTATTCTCTGTTGACTGTTCAGTGTCTTTCGTGCCAAGTGAATTCCCAATAGCAGCGGTGAAATCTACACAAGATTTGACAGACTTACAGAATTAGAAGCTACGGGATACGGACTACATGCCTATATATTATACTATTATATATATAATACCCAAATGATATTCATGAATTGTGGACAGTTAAGAGTCAATGAACATCCACATAATTTAATATATTCATAACAGATATTATAACGAGGTGGAAATCAGAACTTCGACATCCACATAATTGTTTTAATTTTTTTTTATAAATTGTATTTATTTATATTTAAATTATGTGTTGCTTTTATACATGATTTTTGCACCCAGTATCTCAAATTAATCAGTTTCCATGATACTGGTATTACAGACAAATATTTCTAAATGCAGGACTGAAAACTAATTAATTTGAGATATTGGGTGCAAAAAAATTTCAGAAAGCAGCACATAATTTAAATATAAATAAACACAATTTATAAAAAAAAATTACATGCTTATACCTCAATTTGAGGTATAAGCATGTAATAAGCACATAAGGTCTAATTTCTTCTACAATGATACATCTTCCTTAAATAAAATGTTGAAACGTGATGAAGTGAATTTGACTAATGTTTGACGTTCATATCAAGCAGAAGTTCTCTAATTTCTGTTAGTGACATGACTGGAATTCATAATTGATAGTTGTTTTCAATCCTGATTCACAGAAAAGAAGGGCACAAGCTCATGAGATCGGGAGAAAGAATGATTGCCCACACAGGGCTTCTCGCGGCGGATATGAAAAGGCCAAAAAAGATTTGATGGCAGCCAAGCGGAAGAGATTGGAAGATGAAGCTGAATCCAATCCTTCTGAGATAGTTGACCGCCAGCCATCTCTAATACGTCGCGAGGAGTTGTGGTTGTATATTCGGCAAAAGCCAAGCGGCTGAACAAACTCGTCTAGTTGCTGAAAGAATTGTAAGTATCGATATTGTTATTTTTACTTACTAAACATGTTTCATTACTAAGCTTCTCGTTATCTGTATCTTACAGGAAGATCTTAAAAAGAAAGAAGCAGAGGGATCTTTTGCGTCGGACGAGAGGAATGATGTTCTGACCGTTTTGACCGAAAAACCAGATCACTCGGGGCGTGTAAGGGGGATTGGAGGACGGGTAAGCCTAAAGCAATACTTTGGTAAATCCAAATGCCACAGACAAAGTATGGTTACCCGAGAGGAGATGGATCAGACGCTTGCGGCCAGATAAGCTACATTGAGGGCAATGTTTCAAGCTTAGATGAGCAAGATGAAGGAGGAGATGGATCAGAAAATGAAGTGTCTCCTGAGCTCTCGGCCAGAGACCAGTGTTCCCTTCACACCTTCAGCTGTACCTATGCAGCAGAGCACTAGAGGGAGCTACATTGTTGGACACTCAGAGCAACCTTGTCATATGTATGTGGAGGATCGTGATAGTCATAGACAATTAGTTGCTAAAGGGACTGTCTACAACTTGGGATCAACTATACACCACCAACAAATGGTTGATGATGAAGTCAGAGTGTCAGTTGAAGAGGTGATCAATGATGCACTTGTCCCTCTCCCAACTGATGAGCTGAAGCTTGTGAGTGAGGTCAAGGGAACCTTCATCTCTTGGCCAGTGAAGCTTGTAGATGTCTCTACTCCTCCTCAAGCTCCATCCCCTCCTCAAGCTCCATCCCATCCTCAAGTTCCATCCCCTACTGCTAACTTGACAGCCAAGGAAAAAATATCCGATATGGTAGCCCACAGATATTTTAAAGATAAATCGTAGCCTGTCAATGAAGTAGTAGGCCTCCCTCATCCTGAACCGGTTTACATTGATAATGTCGATGTAACATCCGTGCTGCTTCCTGGATAGGAGGTAACTAGTCCAATTTTTCAAATGTTTATAAAGTAAGTATCTTCTTCCTTGAATACATAATTTAAATGCATCATTTAGACACACATACATATATACTTATTCCTGATAATTGAATATTTTATACACTTTTTTTTATCTCTTGATTAATAATTTAGGACTCTTTAGTTAATAAATAATGGCTTTTATATTCATTTGGGCTTTGGGCCTTTGATTACATTTTAGCCATTTTTAATGATAAAATTCCAGTTTTACATTGCTTCACTATTTGTACCATAACTCTTGAATCAGTCATCGGATTTGCCTCATTTTTGTCTCATATTTCAGATGATTCAGAGAGCTACAATTGTTATGAATACATAAAGAGCAAATTCGGAATAGAGGGCAGTCAATTTTGGAGCCGAAGTCGGATGTACAATTCTGAATTTTATTTGGGCTCGAATTTTGTAATTTAAAACCCACTTTTATTTTATTTTAGTATTGGGCTGAACCATCAGACCCATTTTCCATTTTTAGGTTAAACTTAAGTGACATGGAGGCTACAACAAAATATTTCACGTTTTTGAAAGTTTTTGATTAAATACAGAAGTTTTATTTTCTGTGCAATGTTCTTCGCGTTCTTCGTCTATTCTTCGTTTTTCCCAGCCATGCTCGGCTAAACTTCTGTGATTAACCTAACGTTGAGGATTCCATGATTCGTCCAGAGAGCTTGTGCTTAATCGGTAACTTTACTCGATTCTGTTTTCATCTTATCGGATTCGATTTCTGGAAATAGTTCGAATATTAGATTTAATATTCGATTTGGTTCATCCCAAGGACTGAGTTCGAACTAGGTTACGTGTTGCGTGCGATTGCACGTGAGATGCCACTGTTCGGACATATGCTAGCGATCGTCTAGTCGAGGATTCTCGGAAGAATGCGAGAGATTTCGGTTCATCCGAGAACCAAACGTGAGTTAGTTATATTTCGTTCAATGACGGAAGTTTTGGAATCTAAACGTTGGGTTGATCGTTTTTAATGCTTTACGCATATTTCGTTCGTTTCGATTTATTATCGTTTATTATCTGTTTCTACATATTTCGTTCTATTTCAGTTTATTTTCATTTTTAATCTGTTTGAATCAAAAACCCCCATTTTTACTGTTTCTGTTTTGCTGTTGTTGTTAATCAAACCCGCTGCAAGTTCGTTGGGGAAACGACCCAGCTAACTTATTTCTGCAAATCATTTTCGAACTTGGTTATTTTGGGAGACACGGCAAATCTCTTTCCAAAAATGGCGCCGCTGCCAGGGAGTTTGCATCGGTTTGATTAGTAAAAGTAGTGTAAATAGATTCATTTCGGTAGTTTAGGTGGTTCGGGTGGTCGGACAGAAATTTTTCTGACCCAAATCACTCAAACCAGGTCTTATTCTCAAGGAATTGGGCATTCTAAGAAAGAGTCACTCTCCTTCGGAGTGAGGTATACCCTATTTTTCCCAAATTACAACGTTTAGACCACTTTTTCACTGTTTTAAGTTTTGATTCTATGATTTCTACTACGGTAATTTTTTTGGAGTATCTCTGATTTGGTTGAAAATTGGTACAGTGATAGAAAATGGCCAATCTCTCAGGGCCCATGAGAATCGAATCGATTCTCCATGGGGTAATCTCCTTTTTGCCAATTCCATCGTTTAGACCACTTTTTCAATTTTTGAAGTTTTTTTATTCCATTCTTGGGTTCCCCAATGGTCTAGGAGTTGCCCTGTCCAAGTCCCAAAAGTTTAAAAAATCATTTGATAGTGTTTCTGGACTTGTTTTTGTCAATTTCTAGCATAGGTTTTTGCTTTTGTGTTTTTGTTTTTGTATTCTCTTAGTGTTTTTCTACTTTTTACCACTTCTTGTGACATTTTCGTAATTCTGAGATTCTGCTTTTTACCACTTTTGGTGGCAGTTTAAATAATTACGTGTGTTTGCCAATTCGCTTTGTGTGTATCTTTGCATGAGTACCGGGAATACTACTAATCCGAAGATTTGTTGTCATTTGATCTGAAATAGTAAGAACAATTCTTCTTGCTAGAAGAGTTGTTCGGCTAAGTCATAAGATTAATCTTGAACTGGACACTAACTTGGAGTCGATTTTGACAATTTTGATTGTGTCCATTACGTTGATCTTTCGATTGTGTTTCGATAGTATTTCGATAGTCTTGTTGTTTTCACCGATTCTAGTAGCAATTTTGCTAACTCGGACATTATGGCGAAAGAACAGGCAAATCGTCCTACTTTAAAGGAATTGGTTGCTTTGATGTTAATTATCAACCTTTGTGCATCCAAAATTCTGACCTTGCTGCTAACTTTGAGCTTAAATCTGGTCTAATACACTTGTTGCCTAAGTTTCATGGTCTTGCAGGTGAGTGCCCCATTGAGCATTTGAAGGAATTCCATGTAGTGTGCAGCACAATGAAACCACATGCCATTGATGAAGATCATATCAAGTGAGAGCTTTTCCTTTCTCATTGGACGGTGGAGCCAAGGATTGGTTGTTGTACCTTGACCCTCATCTATTGGGAGCTGGGTGATATTCAGAGGTTATTTCTAGAGAAATATTTCCCTTCCTCAAGAGCAACTGCGATCAAGAAGGAAATTGGCAACATTAAACAGGTCACTGGGGAGATTATGCATGAGTATTGGGAGAGGTTCAAAAGGTTATGTGCAAGCTGTCCACACCATCAGATAACTGAAAAAGGCTTGATTACTTGTTTCTATGATGGTCTACGCCGGTAGACAAAGGGTTGGTGGATGCTTCTAGCAGTGGGGCTATGAGTAACAAGACACCTGAAGAAGCTCGAGACTTGATATCCATTATGGCAGATAACTCTTAGCAATTTGGCACCAGGGCCAATAATACTCCTGTTTACCATATTCAAGCACCTCCAGTCCAGTATGATTCTCAGAGATTAGAGACTAGACTTGATGATCTGACTTCCCTTGTGAGGCAGTTGGCAGTGACACAGACAGTACATTCTTCCCCTCCTCAGAATGGGTACTCTTGTGGGTTTTGTTCTGACCCTTATCATTTCTTGACTCTTGCCCTACCTTGCATGATCCTACTTACCAAGACCGGTCGGTAGGCTGCGGTGGGTGTTTTTCCGGGAAAGCCAAAATACCATCGAGAATAATGCCTTCTCCAATACCTACAATCTGGTTGGAGAAATCACCCTAACTTTATTTGGAACCAAAATCGAACTCGAGTAACCGGTATCAACGAGTGCAGGAATTACCAGCAGAGACAGTACAGACCACAGAATTTCCAGCAACAGTCAGCACCCCCTTTTCCTTTGCCAGCACCACCTCCTCGACCAGCCATATGTCCACCTCCACAGGCGGCACAACAGCAGGCTAGTAGTAGTGGTGGTGGTGGTGGTTCCTCACTTGAAGATATGATGAAGCAATTTGTCACAGCCGATATTTAGTTCCAACACCAAACTGACACTTCCATTCAGAGTTTGCAAACACAGATTGGGCAGTTGGCAACATCATTGAACCAGCTTCAACCTCAGGGATCCAACACTCTTCCTTCACAAACAATTCCTAATCCTAAGGGGAATGTGAGTGCTATCTCCCTTCGATCTGGCAAACAATTGGAGGAACCTAAACCAGCTACAGATGTGACTTCCACATCAGAAAGAGAGTCCGAAAATATGAAGATTGACTCTAAAAATAAAAAGGTAGTGCGGCAAGGTGAAGAGGAAGACATCCCCGTTCCTCTTCCTTTCCCTCAGAGAGCAGTTTCATCCAAGAAGTTGGTAGAAAAAGCACAAGAGAAGGATATACTTGAGACATTCGAAGAGTAGATATCAACATTCCTCTCTTAGATGCGGTCAAACAAATTCCTAAATATGCCAAGTTTACGAAGGAGTTGTGCACCAACAAGAGGCGGCGAAGGGAATGAACGAGTGAGTTTGAACCAGAATGTATCAGCACTTATCCAGCCTACCATGCCTCGTAAATGCAAAGATCCAGGGACATTTTCTATCCCTTGCCTTATTGGTAATTATAGATTTGTTGATTGCATGCTAGATTTAGGTGCTTCTATTAATGTCATGCCTGCATCTGTTTATAAATCTATTGGTCTTGGTCCCTTGCGTCCTACTGGTGTTGTTGTCCAGTTAGCTAATAGGAGTAATGCTCATCCTTCTGGCTTGGTTGAAAACAACTAGGACTAAGATAGATGTGCATTTCGGTACTCTTTCCATGGAGTTTGGTGATATATTTGTGAATTTCAATATTTTTGATGCCATGAAACATCCTAGGGAAGAGCATTCTGTTTTCTGTATTGATGTGATTGATGACGCTGTGGATGATGTTCTTACTGATTGGTGTCTTGATTATCCTGATTTTGCATCTGTGAGTGATTCTCCCATTTGTTCTTGTGCTGATAACGAATTGTGCTCTGTTTGCATTAACTTGGTTAAGGCTGCATTATTTGGTGATTCTGACTTCCTTAGTGATTACGTATTACTTGTGGATTCGATGTTGATTCGAATTTGAGCTTCATCCCGATCTGATGTGCATCGATTCGATTTTGATGAGCTTGCTTGATTTTGATGAGCTTGCTTGATTTTGATAAGTTGAATTCGATGCTAACATTGAAATTTGTATAGCCACGGTTCTTCTTACGCTTCTTTGAATGTGGTTTCGGGCATTTCTAGTGTGATGGCATCGAGTTGTTGCAACAACCCCCAAGCTTTTTCCCTCCACCGAGCAACCGCCCAAACTAGAGTTGAAATCCCTTCCGGATCACTGAAGTATGCATTTCTGGAGGTGAATGAACAGTTGCCAGTCATTGTGGCAAATAATCTCTTGCCTAATCAAGAAGAGAAGCTGCTAAGCTTATTAAGGGCGAACAAGAAAGCCATTGGGAGGACATTAGCTGACATCGTTGGCATCAGCCCTTCCATGTGTATGCATCGAATTCTAAATCCGAAGTCACTTGTAGTAGCCAATCGAAGAATGAGCTCATTCCTACTCGAGTTCGAATAGTTGGAGAGTTTGCATCGACTATAGGAGACTCAACCAAGCCACTCGCAAGGATCATTACCCTCTACCTTTCATTGATCAGATGTTAGAGCGATTGGTGGTAAGTCTCATTCTTGCTTACTGGATGGCTACTTCGGATATTTCCAGATCCATATTGCTCATGAGGATCAGGAGAAGACGACCTTCACATGCCCCTTTGGGACATATGCTTACCGAAGGATGCCTTTTGGCCTCTGCAATGCACCTGGCACCTTTCAGCGTTGTATGGTGAGTATTTTCTCTGAGTTCCTAGAGGATTGCATGGAGGTTTTTATGGATGATTTCACTATATATGGGTCTGATTTTGATGCATGCTTAGCTAATTTGTCTAGAGTCTTGCATAGGTGCATTGAATCTAATCTTGTGATGAATTATGAAAAGTGTCACTTTATGGTTGAGTCAGGTATAGTCTTGGGACACAAAGTATCTAAGAAAGAGATTGAGGTAGACCTGCTAAGATAGATGTAATTCTTGCTTTGCCTTACCCCGGTTACGTGCGGGAAGTTCGCTCTTTTCTTGGTCATGCGAGTTTCTATCGACGTTTCATTCGAGATTTCAGCAAGACTGCTCGACCCTTGTCCAACCTTCTGCATAAGGACACTGACTTTGTATTTGATGATGCGTGCAAGGCGGCCTTCGATCACTTGAAGCGTTGCCTTACTACAGCCCCAGTGATCCAGCCCCCTGATTGGTACCTCCCTTTTGTATCTTGGCACAACGGGTTGATAGAGCTTCCCATGTCATTGCATATGCTTCGGGACTTTAGATTCGCTCGGTCTAATTACACTACCACCGAAAAGGAGTTGTTGGCTATTGTATTTGCTTTTGATAAGTTTAGGTCATATCGCTAGCTAGTAGAGTAATTGTTTTCTCGACCATGCTGCTTTAAAGTTCTGTTGAAAAGGCGGATGCTAAGCCACGACTCATTCGGTGGATGTTATTGCTCCAAGAATTTGATGTAGAGATTTGAGACGAGTGGAGCACAAAGCTGGGTAGCGACCACTTGAGTCGCATTATCCATTCTCCCTCACCCCTCTTCTATTCGGGATGATTTCCCTGATGAGCAGCTTCTACAGCTGCAAGGTAAGATCCCATGGTATGCTAATCTGGTTAACTACTTGGTAGCTGGTGTTTTTCCTGTAGACTCCACTAGGGCCCAAACCTTGAAATTGAAAAGTGAGTCTAAATATTATGTTTGGGATGACCCTTATTTGTAGAAGTTTTGTAGTGACCACGTAGTTAGGGGATGTGTGCCCGATCATGAATTTCACTCCATATTGCATTTTTCTCATGCTTCTGCCTGTGGTGGTCACTTTGGACCCCAAATAACTGCTAAGAAAGTGTTAGAATGTGGTTTATTTTGGCCTTCCCTGTTTCATGATGCCCATTTGTTTTTCAAGTCATGTGATAACTGTCAGGGGGCAGGGAGTATTTCCCGTAGGCATGAGATTCCCCAAAACGCTATATTGTTTTGTGAGATCTTTGATGTTTGGGGTATTGATTTTATGGGTCCATTTCCTGTTTCATATGGTTATACTTACATACTGCTGGCTATTGATTATGTCTCGAAATGGGTTGAGGCGAAAGCCACCCGGACTAATGATTCCTCTGTGGTGGTAGACTTTGTTAGGTCTAACATTTTTTGCAGGTTTGGTATTCCTAGAGCTATTATTAGTGACCAGGGTTCCCATTTTTGCAATCGAAGCATGGGTGCCTTGTTACGCAAGTATGGAGTGCTTCACAAGGTTTCCACAGCATACCATCCTCAGACTAACGGTCAGGCTGAAGTCTCAAATAGAGAAATTAATTAAATCCTTCAGAAGACTGTCAACTCTACCCGGAAAGATTGGAGTAAGCGACTAGATGATGCTTTGTGGGCATATCGCACCGCCTACAAGACTCCGATTGGGATGTCTCCCTATCGGATTGTCTTTGGTAAGGCATGTCATCTTCCGTTGAGTTGGAGCATCAAGCCTATTGGGCCATTAAGCAGTGTAACATGGATTTGGCTAAGTGCAGGATGGAATGGAAGCTACAGTTGCAAGAGTTAGATGAGTTGAGATTGGATGCCTATGAGAGTTCACGGTTGTACAAGGAGAAGACTAAGGCATTCCATGATAAGCATATTCTGAGGAAAGAATTTTCTGTGGGCCAGAAAGTTCTTTTGTTTAACTCCCGTTTGAAGTTTATGCCAGGTAAGCTTCGATCTAGATGGGATGGCCCTTTTGTGATCTCTAACATATTTCCGTTTGGTGCTGTTGAGCTATGTGATCCGCCCACATGACAAATTTTTAAGGTAAATGGGCATCGCCTCAAGCAATTTCATGAGGGATCCTAGCAGCAGCCTGAGGAAGCAGAGATTCTCCTCATTGATGCCACTTACCCTCCATAAACCCTTAGGGAGTATTCTTCTTTCTTCCCTCTCTTTCTCTTTTATTTGTTTTCATTTTTGCACTTTGCTTTTCAAAAATAAATACAGTCTCTCTTTCTATGATTGCTACATATTATGAACTAGGACATTTTGGTTTTAATGGATCATTCTGTTTAGTCTGCAATTCTTGACTCTTCGATTACATGTCTTGGTAGTTGATCTGATGTTGTTGATTGCCTAAGTTGGTATTGACCTTGTGAGGTTTTGGGCCTGCATGAATGGAATTCATCTTTTGCCATTCATTCTTTCATGTGTGCATTTGCTCCTGATTTGTGTTCTCTAGAACTTGCTCCTTTTCTTTTTGAAACTACATTTTTCACTTACGTGCTTAAGTATGATGGAAGCTTGTTTTCTTTCTTTTATTTCCCCACTTTGGCCAAATAGCTTTCCCTTGCATTATTTTCCTTTGTTAGCCTCTTTGTGCCTTTTTGACTCATTCTTTTCTAAACCATGTTACAAGCCTAAGCGTAAAATCATTTTATTCCGCACCTTGGAAATTTATTTAGCATTGGTTTCACCCAGGTTTTGTGTTTAAGTGTGAGAGTTGCTCAGGAGTGCAACAGTTTAAGTGTGGGGGGAGATATTTGATTTTGTCATTGTGATTATAAAGAAAGAAAAAAAAAAAGAAGAAGAAGAGAAAACAAACAGAAAAGAAAAAAGAAAAGAAAATACATAGAAAGAAAGGAGATATATAAGAAAAAAAAATCATACATAGAGAGAATGATTCTGTTAATCAGTGCTCTTTTTAATTTCTTTGGTGCTTAGCTTCTCATTCCATACTATTACCTACCTTCACCCTAGCCCCATTACAACCTTTAATAACAAGTTCTCTTGATTTGTGCATGTATGTGTTATGAGTAGTAGAGACGTAGAAGTTGAGCAAGCTTATGGTAGAACAATTTTCTTGAGTAGAATTTGAGCGATACACTAATTTACCCTATACACTTGAGAGATTAATTGAGAGCATCCTTTGAGAGACCATCTTTTGTGGTTAGCATCATTGATTGAGATTGCCATGATTTGTAATTTGAGATGAAAGGATTTTGGTCTTGAATGATTGGTGTTTTGAAGCTTTG
Organism: Acacia pycnantha; assembly: GCA_025563575.1. Classification (NCBI taxonomy): domain Eukaryota; kingdom Viridiplantae; phylum Streptophyta; class Magnoliopsida; order Fabales; family Fabaceae; genus Acacia; species Acacia pycnantha. The sequence continues at coordinate 181,724 of JAMWYP010000182.1, read as the reverse complement.
TGTCCATTGGTCATTTTTTGCATTGTTAGCAACTGTTAAAAAAGAGAGAGTCTTTCCTTTTAGTATTTTTCTTTGAATTTTGCTCAGGAGTGCAAAAAGATAAGTGTGGGGGAATTTGATAATTGACTATTTTATACACTTCTTTTTATCTCTTGATTAATAATTTAGGACTCTTTAGTTAATAAATAATGACTTTTATATTCATTTGGGCTTTGGGCCTTTGATTACATTTTAGCCATTTTTAATGATAAAATTCCAGTTTTACATTGCCTCACTATTTGTACCATAACGCTTGAATCAGACATAGGATTTGCCTCATTTTTGTCTCATATTTCAGATGATTCAGAGAGCTACAATTGTTATGAAGACATAAAGAGAAAATTCAGACAAGAGGGCGGTGAATTTTGGAGCCGAAGTCGGATGTACAATTCTGGATTTTATTTGGGCTCAAATTTTGTAATTTAAAACCCACTTTTATTTTATTTTAGTATTGGGCTGAACCATCAGACCCATTTTCCATTTTTAGGTTAAACTTGAGTGACATGGAGGCTACAACAGAATATTTCACGTTTTTTAAAGTTTTGGATTAAATACAAAAGTTTTATTTTCTCTGCAATGTTCTTCGCGTTCTTCGTGTTCTTCGTCTATTCTTCGTTTTTCCCAGCCATGCTCGGCTAAACTTCTGTGATTAACCTAACGTTGAGGATTCCATGATTCGTTCAGAGAGCTTGTGCTTAATCAGTAACTTTACTCGATTCTGTTTTCATCTTATCGGATTCGATTTCTGGAAATAGTTCGAATATTAGATTTAATATTCGGTTTGGTTCATCCCAAGGACTCAGTTCGAACTAGGTTACGGTGTTGTTTGGCGATTGCACAGTGAGACGCCACTGTTCGGACATATGCTAGGCGATCGTCTAGTCGAGGGATTCTCTGGATGAATGCAGAGATTTCGGTTCATCTAGAACCAAACGTGAGGTAGTTATATTTCCTTCAATGACGGAAGTTTTTGGAATCTAAATGTTGGGTTGATCGTTTTTTATCTGTTTCTGCATATTTCGTTCTGTTTCAGTTTATTATCATTTTTTTATCTGCTTCTACATATTTCGTTCTATTTCTGTTTATTTTCATTTTTAATCTGTTTGAATCAAAAACCCCCATTTTACTGTTTCTGTTTCGCTGTTGTTGTTAATCAAATACGCTGCAAGTTCGTTGGGGAAACGACTCAGGTTCCCTATTTTTGAAAATCATTTTCGAACTTGGTTATTTTGGGAGACACGGCAAATCTCTTTCCAATTCCCTGATCGATGTCATTCTTTTAGGTGCATGCATGATAAACTGGTTCAACAGGGCAGAATCGATGATTTTGGATTCTTGTGCCCAGTCTATTCAAGTTCAACACCTTTGGAATTGAGACAGCAGTACATATCACAATTCATGTCTGCAATTCACTTAATTCTGCTACATACATACATACATACATACATACATACATACATACATATATATATATATATATATATATATATATATATATATATATATCACTGAGTACTTTACTGCTGTGAATTTTCGGCCACCACTAGCAGTTGGTCGTCTTGTGCATGGAGGCGCATACAGTTATCTTCTTATGCTCCATTCACGGCGATCCAGGGCCTACGTTGAAGCAGACCATCAACAAGTAAGCATGTCATTTTGATTGTCTTGTTTGAAATCTCTGCTGTGAATTTTCAGTGAACATTATTGATAAATTTTTGATTTTGATGATAGTGGCATGAGGACCTTCCAAATTGAGGTAAAAAAAAGCATGGGTATGAGCTCAAAGATCCTAAATGGTTATGTCTAAAGGTTAGTACATATTTGGACACTGGCATAACAGCCTTGTGAACTTGGTCAGTAAGCTATATATGCTCTTATATATATTTATTGTTATTTTTAGACTCGTCGGCAACCAAAACAATCAAACTAAATTCCCTTTAAAGGTAAATGTTATGGCTGAATTCAGTCTCTAGCTTATTGTTACATATGACATATGCACGTAAGTTACTTCTCTTTCTGTCTTTGATGTTACAGAGGTATGCCTGTTCTCAGCCATTTTCTGATGATGAAGTGGAGCACATACGTGATGTGTTTTGTGAATATCTGTATAATGAGATTAAAAAGTCAGGACAATAATTAATGTCCTAAATTAATTCATTTGTGAATATATGATGTACGTAGCAACAATAGCCTTCTGTAAATTTGTTTATTTTTTTGCCAATTCATTCATTTGTAATATAACGCAATGTAATTCAATAATAAATTTGTTTATTTTTTCGAACAATTTTTGTGTGTCCATTTTGGGTTTCTGAATGAATGGGATGGTGGATAAAGCTATTTAGTGCTTGAAATTTGAGGTACATGCGGATGTTGTAAATGAGCCATAAGAGTTTCTGAAAAGTATTCGTGACTTTTAAGACCGTATATTTGTTGAAAGTCCGGTCCTAAAAGTCTTCGTCTATTCTAAAAAATATGGCTAGACTTTTAAGACTGTATATATGTTAAATATCCGGTCCGAAAAGTCTCTAAAAAATACGGCTAGAATTTTAGGACCGTGTATTTATTAAATATCCGATCCTAAAAGTCTTCGTCTAATTCTAAATAATATGGCTAGACATTTAGGACCGTATACTTGTTAGGATTCTGGTCTTAAAAGTCTTCGTTTATTTTAAAAGTTTGGCGAGACTTTTAGGACCGTATATTTGTTAATTGTCCGCTCCTAAATTCAAATTTTCGTTTATTTTTAAAAAATATGGCTTAACGTTTAGGACTGTGTATTTGTTAAATGTCCGGTCCTAATAGTCTTCCTTTAAATAGAATTGGTGACTCGGTTTTCAGACAAATCATTAGGGTTCAAGACAACCGAGTTTCTGGCGCTCTTCTCAAGCTTTGTGCTTCGTTGTCCTCGTTTTTACCTCTCCTTTTTTTTGAAGATCATCATCGATGTCCCTTTTTTTGTCCTTTTTCTTTTTGTCAGAAAAAAAGGAAGATAATGAAAAGGACACTGAAAATGTTCAAAGAACTCGAGGTCAAATCGACGACAACGATGGTCCAACCTTGAGAAGAATCGTCACTCTGTTTGTTTTTATTCGAATAAGGTAAACAATGTTTTTTTTTGTATGGTCTTAATCATTAGCGTATTCTGCAAATTTTTAATGTTGATCACCACGAAGAGGACAATGTTTTGTTTGTTTCCTTTTTGTTGGAAAAAAAAAAGAACATAAAGACAAGTACAAAGCGATTGGGAACTAAAAATTTTATTTTATTATAATTTTTTTTCTGCTGCCTTGTGAGGCAGTAGTAGTACAAAAAAAAAATCATAAAAATATCTAATCCTCCCCATCGTTGTCGGAGGGGAGGGAAGGGTCAGAGACGTCGTCATCAGAGGTATGGTATTCAACGTCATTGGCGTCGAGTACCGCATTCAAGTTGTTGTTGACCCAAGCGTCGGTCTATATGATCAATGCGCGCTATCATGTGCTCCATCATCTGGTAGAATGACGGGTTCGGAGGGAACAGAGGAGGATATGGAGGTGGCTGAGAATTTCGCCGAGCAGGAGGACCTCGTGGTGGTGGAGCAGCCATTACGGTGGAGGTTGTAGGAGGAGATGGAGATGAATGTGAAGAAAGTAAAGTAACAACGAGTTTAAATAGAGAACCCATCCTGAACAATGTGAAACGCCGGAAACATTAACGAGGAGACGCATAGTTTCTCAAAATACGAGGAGACGCCTAGTTTGAAAGTTTATGTGGAAGCCGAAGAGACTCTGAATCATTCATTTCAACATAGGGAAGGATACAACTTTGCTATCTGAGTATTTTGAAAAGAATGAACTTTTAATACCAGATACTGTAAAAGATCCATTCTTAAAAGTAATATTTTTTAACAAAAAATTCTTACTTTTAAAAAAATTGAATTGAAAAAGAAATGAGTTTTAGGACCGGATACAAGATAAAAGGTCGGTCTTAAAAGTAATTGAATTAAAAAAAAAATGAGTTTTAGGACCGGATACAAGATAAAAGGTCGGTCTTAAAAGTAATTGAATTGATTTGAAAAAAATAATTGACTTTTAAGACCGGATATTTATAAAAATACGCTCTTAAAGTAGAAACACTAAATTACCAATTGACTTTATCATCATCAGATGCGTATCTCTCCTGCTCTCTGTCCTTATTAACTCCTCACACTACCTCTCTGTCCTTATTAACTCCTCACTACCTCCTAACTTCTCACTACCTAACTCTCTGCCCCAACTGCTCAAAGCCTCAAACCATGGTTAGATACAAGCTAACTCCTCGTAGGGGTACTCTTACACCTGAAGCTCGTGCCATGGTTAGATCGTTATACGGTGCGCCTCCTCCAGCGAGAGTGCGTCCTATTGTGGCCGAAGAGTCTCGGGTCGTTGGACCCATTGTTATTTCGGATGATGAAGAGATTGCTACACCCCCTCGATCCTTCTGCCGACCCTGTCCTTGCTGAGTTCCTCCGTTTTCTTGATGGTGAAGAGGTTGCCATCCCCTTCAACTTTCAGACCATGCAGAGGTTCGTGCTCCCCCTCTCCAACCTGTTGGCCCTAGCGCACCTACCTCTAACCCCTCTCCGCTTTCCTCTAATGATGCATTAATATTGTGGCTGGAACAACAAATACAGGAACTTGCTGATCTCCGGTGGGAAATTAATGCTCTTCACGCCGATATCGCCAAGGCATTGGACAATAATATGCTTAAGGATGTTCAGTCATATTCTTGTTAATGTCATTTTCAGCTTGTTTTTCTTTTGTTTTTTTTTTCCTTGTGTACGTGCATATTCTCCAGTAATGTAAGACACATAAAGAACTAAGATTGTGTTTTTTTTTTGGTTGTTCTCCAGTAATTAATTAAAGAAGCTTATTCTCCAATTTTCCTTTATTTTTTGTCCAAAAAAATTTTAGGACTGGATACTTTTAAACCTCCGGTCTTAAGAGTAACGAATCTAAAAAGTATTTGACTTTTAGGACCGGACAAAATATAAGTAACGGGTCTAAAAAGTATTTGACTTTTAAGACCGGATGTTTTATAAAACTCTGGTCTTAAACTTAAATGAATAATAAAATTTTAGGACCGGTTACTTTTAAACCTCCGGTCTTAAAAAGTTGATTATATCTTTAGGACCGGACAATTAATAATTAACCTGTATTAATAAAATCCAAAAAACTAAATAAGGTGTCTTTGTCGCGCGGAAAATTGAATTTCCCTCTCTGAATATCTTTTGTCGCGCTGAAAGTGATTGCTCAGGTTCTGACTCCAGTGTTTGTGAGTTGCTTCGTCGCTGCTTCGCGAACCTCTCTCGACAATCACTTTCTGGTTCCTTAGCGAAACGTCTATAGACCAAGCTGTAAGAGGTGTTTCGGTTATATCTTTATTATTTTCCAGCTTATCGTTCTGGGTTTTTCATGGGTTTAACGAAATCGGAAAAATATTCTGGTGGGTATTCTCTGTTGTTAATGAATATTGTTTTTTGAAGATTATATCTGCACTTTAGACCTACACAACTGACCAACAAGTGTTTTTAGGTTACTCTTGCTGTCTGTAACATCAACGTTTGTCGCCTGAGAAATAAGACTCAGCAAACGCATTTGAATTTATATGCTACAGGTGAGTCCACAAGACCTTCATCCCATGCATTTAATTTCCTCGTCATACATTTATTTTGGCTCTCTTGGATTCACTGTGATGCATTTATGACCAAAAGTGATTCTTTGTTATGCATTTAATGGGCAAGTTCCTTCGTAAAACAAAAAAAATAAAAAAATAGAAGACATAACCGACATTGATGAGCATATATTTGCATTTGGAGTTGGCTTATTTTATATGCAAGTTTCATTTTCTTCAGATTATGTATGATCAATGATTTCCGTCTATATATATAGCAATTCTACTATGGATCACAGTTGGATAAATGCTTTACGAACGAGTGTTGAATATGAAAATGAGGTGAGGGAATTTATAGAATTCGCTAAACAAAATGCCCATGATGATAGGGGGAAGTTTTATTGCCCTTGTGTAAAATGTTTGAATGAGATGCGACTAAGTCCTGAAGTTAAACACACATTTAATTTGTGAAGGATTTTGTAAGACTTACACAATATGGGTATGGCATGGTGAAAAAGTGCCAAGTGGGTCTCAACATGGGGAAGTGGCCTTTGATGATAATGACACGGATATGGATGATCGGATAGAGGACATTATCCGTGATGTAGGAGAAGAGGCTTTTGAGCGATCACATGCATATGGTAATATGTGCAGTGATGCAGAGACGCCGCTATACCCTGGGTGTAAAAAATACCAATTGTTGAATGCTGTATTGAAATTGGTAAGCTTGAAGGCACGTCATGGATGGAATGAAAAGAGTTTTTCAGAAATGCTTGAGGCTTTTAAGGACATACTTCCGGATGATAATGTGTTGCCGCATCGATACTATGATGCTAAGAAAATACTTTGTCCACTGGGGATGGAGTACAAAAAGATCCATGCATGCCCGAATGATTGCGTATTGTATAGAAAAGAGTATGAAGAGAAGCGGACTTGTCCGATATGTGAAACCCCACAGTACAAGTCAGATAAGGGGCTTGCAAAAGTGTTGTGGTATCTTCCAATCATACCAAGATTCAAGCGGTTGTTTGCGAATGAAAATGATGCAAAAAATTTGAGGTGGCATGCAGATGAGAGGATTTCGGATGGACATCTTCGACACCCAGCCGATTCTTCTCAATGGAAGAAAATCGATCAATTATTTTCAAACTTCGGCGAAGAACCTAGGAACCTCAGGCTTGCCCTTAGCACAGATGGCATAAATCCCTATGGAAGCCTTAGCAGCATACATAGTTCATGGCCTGAATTTACAACTTATCTCCTATGTTATGCATGAAACGAAAGTACATCATGCTGTCTATGTTGATTTCGGGACCAAAAGAACCAAGAAATGACATAGATGTTTACCTTGAGCCCTTGATCAATGACTTGAAGGAGTTGTAGGAAGAAGGTGTCGATGTTTTTGACCCTTTCAAGAAGGAGGTCTTTAAAATGAGAGCAATGATATTTTGTACTATAAACGACTTCCTAGCATATGGGAACTTGTCAGGGTATAGTGTAAAAGGCCATAAAGCATGTCCGTTTTGTGAAGAAGGCACACGCTACCATCAACTTCAACATGGAAGAAAGATGGTGTATCTTGGACATAGGAGATTTCTTAGACGGGGCCACCCATATCGTCGATTAAAGAAGGCCTTTTTTGGTGGCCAAGAGTATGAAGAAGCTCCGGTGGCATTGACTGGGGAGCAAGTGTATGAAAAGGTTAAAAATATCAGTGTCATCTTCGGTAAGACTAGAAAGAGTAGAAAAGAAACAAACATATGGAAGAAGAGATCTGTATTCTTCGATCTTCCATATTGGCGCAATCTTGATGTGAGACACTGTATTGATGTCATGCATGTGGAGAAGAACGTTTGTGATAGTATTGTTGGCACGCTTCTCCACATACAAGGTAGTTCCAAGGATGGTGTGAAGGCAAGATTGGATTTGCAAGTAATGGGAATACGCGAAGACTTACATCCAAGGCCATATGGGAAGAGAACTTATTGTCCCCCGGCTTCTCATACTTTGTCTAAGGATGAGAAAAGAAGCTTTTGTGAGTGTTTACATGGCACAAAAGTTCCATCGGGGTATTCTTCAAATTTTAAGAGGCTTGTCTCTATGAAGGACTTGAAATTAGTAGGCCAAAAGTCTCATGATTGTCATGTCTTGATGCAACAGCTACTCCCAGTAGCTATTCGAGGCATTGCCGAATATGATCTTCGGGTCGTTTTGACTAGACTTTGTTTCTTCTTCAATGCGGTTTGTAGTAAAGTTTTCGAGATTGAAAAGTTGGATGAATTGGAGAATGAAGGATATCTTATCTTGTGCCACCTTGAGAAGCTTTTTGTTCCTACATTTTTTGACATCATGGTTCATCTAATTGTTCATCTAGTGAGGGAGTTAAAGTTGTGCGGCCCTATCGATTTACGGTGGATGTACCCTATTGAAAGATCTATGAAATTCCTAAAAGGGTATGTGAAGAACGCATACTGTCCAGAAGCATCAATTGTTCAGAAATATGTTACTGAAGAGGCCATGGAATTTTGTCAAAATTATTTGGCCAAAGTAAGACATATTGGGCTTCCAAAACATCAGCATGCTAAAGGGGGTAGACGAGGGGCTTCGGTAAAGAGTGTGGATCGTGATGAATTGTCACAAGTCCACTTATACATCTTGAATAATGTTGATGAAGTTCAAGCCAGCATATCTGCACATAAAGAAGCTGTAAGGAAAGAGAACCATCAAATGACCGAACAAAGGTTGATTAGGGAGCATAACAGAACTTTTGCAAACTGGTTCAAACAAAGGTCGAGGATCCGAATGTGTTTCGATACAATGAAATGGTTAGCACGTGGTCCCGAGGTTGATGTCATAAGTTGGAATTCGTATGTGATCAATGGTTATACATTTTACACGAAGTCCCTAGATGATATGAGCACAGTCTAGAACAGTGGTGTTATGTTAGAGGCTGAATCTATGCACTTCTCCAGTTCGAAAGACAAGAAAATAAAATGTGGTATGTAGCTCTCCAAGGAAAGAGGGTTATTGATATTGATGAGGAAAGTCATTCAAATTATGGTTTTCTTGAGAGTACTCCTTTTTCAAGGGGTCTACCGGATATGAACGAAGAAGATGAAGTGGATAATGAACCCGACATAAGAAATGATCATCAAGAAGGGATATGGGAGGATATCACTTTATAAAAGAGTCAATTCATAAGGTAATATTCATATGCATAATTCTTTGAAAACTTTAAGGTTTTAACTATATTATATTCCTTCTATGTTCTTAAACAATGTCACACTGACTATGAATTTGTTCTTGTTTTGTTTATGTGGCAAGATCCGATTCAAAGGGGTATTTTATAAAAGAGGATGCATGTTACGTTGTTGGGTGGGAATCAGATGAAGGCATGGTGAATAATATATTGGGCATGTATGTTGATTTACGTGCTGTATTTGTAACTCATTGTGATTGTAAGTTATCTTAGCTTATTGTATAAATTACTTTAGCTGTTGTAGTCTTAAGAGGCCACATAACTCATGGTGGATAATATTTGTATTCTTTTTCCCAATTCAATTTATTCATAATTGTTCATAGCTTGTAGCTTAAAGTATGGAATTTTATGTGTTGTTTTGGGTGGTGGATTTGTGTATATATATATGATCAGGAAGAACAGAACAGGAAAAAATTCAGGAAAATTTAGACCGGAAATAAATAAGCCGGTCTAAAATGTTCAACTGTTAAGACCGGATGTATTTCTATGACCGGTCTTAAAGGTATTAAGCCGGTCTTAAAAGTTGGTCTTTTAAGACCGGTCTATTTATAAGTCCGGTCTAAAAGTTCAACTTTTAAGACCGAATGTATATATCATCCGGTCTTGAAAGTCAGTCTTTTAAGACCGGGAAATTAGTCGTCTGGTCTTAGAATCCACTATTTTTTAGACCGGATTGATCTTTGTCCGGTCTTAATATTCGGATCTTTTAAGAGCGGTCGAGTTTTTGTCCGGTCTTAAAAATTGAGTTTTAGGACCGAACAAAAAATATTTCAGATCTATTTAGTACGACTTTTAAGACCTAAGGTTTAAAATGTCTGGTCTAAAAGAAACTCGTTAAGACCGGTTCGGAGTCCGGTCTTAATAGGGAGACTTTTAATACCACCTGGAACAAAACCTGACGCAGGTCCGATCTTATGATACCTCTTTTGTCCGGTCTTAAAAGCCTTTTTTCCACCAATGATTTAAGAACTTTAAATTTAATATAAATACATTAAATTATTTGTGAAACACTGAACCATGTACTCAACAATTAATATCCACGCTTCAACTGGCACAATACCCAATACAGAGCCATTCACATTCCTTTACTCTACTCCCCAATACTTAAATACCCGCATTTAAAGTTACCAAAATTTACATTCAATCGTTGTGCCAGTTCCCGCCAACATCCTTACCTCCTCACGTCCCCGTCCCTTCATATCCCATTAGCCTCCCCACTCAACCAAACATCCCCTCCGCTCACCACTCACCACCCTTCATAAATCATAATGACTTTACCTTGCTCTCCGCGCCCATACCCTCTTTATAATTTATATCGCCTCCCCCAGCACTCTACTCCCATCGGCCATCACCCTCACCAGTCACCCCTCAAACCGTAACCCTTATTTCCTCTCCCTGATCATCATGGTACGAACCAGAACCACCGCTCGCCTCGGCGGGTACACCCTGCGACCATGCCCCTACTACCTTCGATTTCGACGCCGTATCACCCCATTGCCTCCGCCATCTGTTTCCGGCCACCCCCTTGGATCGTCCTCGGCCTACCCCAGATCACCACCTCCTCCATCCCCTCCCTCTCCTATCGCTGTCTCTTCCGACAGTACAGACTCTGACTGGCGCCGTTACCTCTCCATCCGCGCCCACTATGTCCCTGTGCATCGCTCCGCCCCCACACCGCCATTCTCCACTATCCTCACTGCCGCCCTACCGCTAAACCGTGTCGCTCGGCGAGCTACTCTTCGGGTCGAGGAACACCGCATCTGGCATGAGATCAACATGGTCTCCCCCGCCCATCGCCTGTGCCTCCTGTGCACAACTCTCTCTTCCGACGTCTCCAAGTTCTCCTCGGTGGACGACACGGCCACCAGCGCTGCTCCTGCTCCTCCTGGCCCTGCCGAGCCTCAGTTCCTTTTTCTTGTTTTGTTTTACTTTCTTGTTAGTGAGTATTTGAAGTGTTTTTACGACTCTTTCTTTTAATTTTGTTGGAATGTACAATGACTGTTATAATAAAAACTGTCTTTGATTAACTATAATATCACAATAAAAATAGACCAAGCATAGAAATGTACCACGACTAGTATATTACAAGCTCGACTAAAACTGTTGTTGATTAAAAAACCATAAAAACAAAAAATTTGGTTCACTAGAATTTATCATAATTTATTATGGGGTTTAAACTTCTCATGTTGCATGAGAAGGAAAAGATTCCTACACACACAAAAAATGGTGGGACCCACATATCTATATAATGCTAATTATATATATATATATATATATATATATATATATATATATATATATATATATATATATATATATATGTATATATATATGTAGAGCCCACAATTTCATGTGTGTGTGACATGAGAATACACTCAGAGGCGGACCCAGGTTCATTGTTGGGGGGGGGCAAGTGCCCCCCAAAAATTTGGGAATTTTTTTATTTTTTAAAACAATTCAAGTTAAAGGAGTTAGAATTAATAACTTGAATATAATGGTTTCAAATTTTCATTAGCATTAGCATTATTTATCTAATTTCCTTGAATTAATACATGTTTGAATGATTGTCCACCCTTAATACATCAAGATTGCACTTCGTAATCGAATTGGGGATGAATGGTTGAATGATTGTTTAGTACCTTATATTGAAAAATATGTATTTGATAGCATTGATAATAAGGCAGTTATGATGGAATTCCAAAACATAAGGCCTAGAAGGATGACATTGTAATTATTTTTATTATAATATAATATACTTTTATTATTAAAATATATGTACTTGAACTTATTGAGTGCCCACCCTTCATTGTAATTTATGTAGATGCATTTCTAACAGTATTTAGCCTTGCTTTTTCTAAATGACATGTTTGTAAAATAATTTCCTCTTTTATTACATCATCAATATTCACTTGATTTCATAAATATTTTTTTGATATATATTTTTTTCTTGTTTCTATTCTTTTTTTTTAATGCATTTAAAACTTTCCTTAAAAAAAACATAAATTCGGGGGCGCTGCCCCCGAATCCCCTCACCAATTGTGCCACCCTTCTGTAATTTCCTGGGTCCGCCCCTGATTATACACTTCTCCTACAACATGAGAAGTGTTTTTCCCATTTATTATATAGCTGATAATTTCTCGTTTTCTTTTCTTACAAAAAGAAAAAAAAAAATAACTGGTCAGGATTTATCCAATAACCACGTAAGACCAAATATATTCGATCGAAACACAAACAATATATAATATCATTAACTACTACAAAAAAAGTGAACCAAAACCTTCTAAGTTGTAATAAAGATCGATGACCCACTAATTTGACTCAGCACCATATCTTAGAAAACTCATGCAACTCATAATTCCATCTGCATAACTCGCATGAAATTAATGATAATCCATCTTCATCATCATGAAGAACGGGCCATCTTTTTTCCAATCTTGCGATTTCTTGCAACCCAAGGCACATGTCGAAACCACACAAACGACGACGATCCTTGAACATCGTACCAACAATATGGTTCATCCACATAGTATTTAAATTTTCCCTCACCTTGTTCCTAACTGTCATCACGCACCTAAGCTTCCCTAGGAAAAAACTCAAAAACTCAAACCCCAATTTCCTCTGTTCTTCAACCTCGCTACACAGAAGAATCATCCCACAGACATATGTTGCTTCTACGTGACCCTGCAATGAAGCCTCCTTTAGCATTTCAAGACCACCACCAAGATCCATTATATCAGGCTTGAAGCAGAAGAATTTGGCCATTCCATCTCTGTACAAGCTTTCTGGGTTTTTACATTCTCTGCAACGGGCCAGGAAGGAAGATTCTTGAGGCTTTGGGTTCCATGGAATGAAGGGAATTTTGTGCATGTTAATGTGCTTGTAGATGTAGTCGTCTTCTTCGATGAGATTGTTGAAATTCTTGGAGAAAGATTTGAGTTCCTAGAGTTTACCCATGGATGATGACCCCACTTTGGCTAACACTTCTGATAACACATGGTTTGGGAGAGATTCAATGGTGGTAGTGGAAGGGGTAGTGGAATGAGGAAGATGATGATGATCAGACACCACATAATATGCTTGCGATACATGATAGGTAACCAATGAACTAGCCAATCAACATTCAGAGATCATATACCACTAGCAGTATCGAATGGAAACATAAATCACAGACAACATTGACTGCAAAGAACACATAATCCATACCACAGCACTAGGTATTCAATTGGGCATCAACCCATGTCCATTGAATGCTAAACAGGTTTCGCAACCTAAGGACCACTGGTCCACTAGGCCCTACTACTTGTTATGTGTTCACAACACAAAACACAATATGGTTCACACATGCATATAATGTCACATATAGCATGTGAGAGCTAGAGTTACTACCTGGTGGTCTTCCAACTCTAGAACTGGTTCCCAATTTGCTATCGCAATGCCGCAAAGCTATGCTACAGCAAAGCTCTTCAGCTCTCCCACAACTTATGTGTACTCTTACCCCTAATAATTACAACATTTATCAGAGTAACACAGTGAATTTTAGTGAGCAACATGGGTATGGAATATTACACTGATATATAAAACATTCTTGGTAATATACAGGAATAAATGTAGAGTTTTTAATACAGCAATTCATAAGTGCTAGTGCCAAAATGTTACAATTTCAAAATAAAACTAACTAATTAAAAACTATAATCCAACAGTTCTATCAAATATCTATGCAGCAGCTGTCAATAATCAGTAGTCGCCGCCTTCCCTTTTGAACTTCGTCCGTTACCCTAACCATGTTTATACTCTGAACTCTTGGGAACATCTTCAGTTTAAATCCCAGAGTAACAATTAATCTCACAACCAGCGTATAAACAGTATAAGAAAGTTAACCGAAATGAACAGTCCTCGATGCATAAAACATTATGAACACATAATGTATAACATATAAAACTAAATCAGCATATGTACACCATGTTAGTTCTCTATTGGTTTTGATGATAACGGACAATTGTAAACACAAATGGAAGTTTGTCTTTGTAAGTTGAAAAACTTACTGTCAAAGGAAAACTCAAGTTTCACTATGGAAACTCGAGTTTGGACTTTACAGAGAAGAGCTCAAGTTTTTGCAATAAAAGGCAAACTCGAGTTTAGAAATGAAAACTTGAGTTTTCACCATATAGAGAGCTTCTGAGTTTTTCACAGACAAAGCAAACTTGAGTTTGATTTAACAAACTCGAGTTTTGACAAGACAGAGAGCTATCAAGTTTTTCAAAGTTAGCCAAACTCCAGTTTACATTTGGAAACTCAAGTTTAGGCTACACAGAGAGTTCTCTAAGTTTCCAAGCCTTGTTGGAAACTCGAGTTTTTGCCTTACAAAGGAGTTTCCATTGTTTTATAGGAATCATGGAAACTTGAGTTTGATTTTGGAAACTCGAGTTTAGACCAAGCAGAGAGTTCTGCCAATTTTGAACACTATGGAAACTCTAGTTTTGAGATTTTGGACTAAAACATGATTTCTCATCAAAAGTCCAAAACTCGAGTTATTCATTTAATGACTCGAGTTTTGCACTGTTCACAAAACATGTCCAAACGCCAAATCGCGATATTATTCTCTGTAATGAGAAAACTCGAGTTAACTTTTGGAAACTCGAGTTTAGGCCTTTTACTGAAATATGAAAACTTTAGTTTTGAAGAACAAACTCGAGTTTGCATCGCAAAATTTGAATTTCGATTTGAATGAATTTTTGAAATCGTAGTGTTTGATCCCAATACTTTATATCATCACTCATTACTATTCCTAACTATGTTTAATCAGTTTGTTAGTGAGCTTCAGATGATTTAGACAGGATTGAATGGAGAATTAGCATAAAGCTTAAAGTAGAGTTAGAACATTAAATGCAAAAGTGCAGAAAACTTGCATGCTTTTGGACAATCATTCTCCACACGTTATGAAGGAATTAATGTTTCATTACCACATCCAGCATCTGCTCTTCCAACGGATTAAAAGTCAGGAAGTCAACCCCGAACCTCTCGCACACTGGATTAACCAAAGAGTAGAGAGAGAAGACCAAAACCTTCACTAATCATCCTCCAATGTTGGCAACGGTCACATTAGGATTTATAACGGTCATTTAATGATCTCTAGCTATAAATAGAGATGCATTCAATTCTTCTCAACAACCAATCTGTGAGAAAACGAAAATCATTAAAGTTTCAACTACTCTTTGAGTTTTCTTGTGAGAAGTATCTTTTGATACATTTGTACTTCAATGATTATCTTATCCACTCTTAGAGAGAGTTTCTTGATTGGAATTCATTCATTGTAAAGTATCTCAAGTCAAGGGGACTTGGACATTGGGTTATTGATTACAACTTGTAAGGGGGAGTAAGTTCTGGTGAGAGAATTACTCTTGAGTTGCAGAGTGTGTAATCAATTGTTATAGTGAGAAATCCTAGAGAGTCTGGGGACTGGATGTAGGTCAAGAGGTTAGACCGAACCAGTATAAATCATTTGTTTCTTGATTCTCTTCTCAATACTCTATTTACCTCTGTGTTTTCTACACGAAAAACGAGTAACCGAAAAAGTTTTATAATCCCCAACTCACCCCCCTCTTGGTGATTAAGCTCCACTTTCATTTGGTATCAGAGCAAGGTCTTCTTTTAAGAGCTTAACATCTTGAGAAGGATCAATATCGAAGGTATCCTACCTGATGGAACTTCGATCAACCGGCCTCCCGGCTTCAGTGGCGAACATTACTCTTTCTGGAAAGCCAAATTCAAGGTGTTTGTCATGGCTAGTGAGTATGGCCTGTGGAGAGTGTTCGAAGCGGGCAACTACAATCCAACAGTCATGGAGAATGGCCGTCGAGTTCCTAAGCCAGAGGAAGCTTATGATGATAATGATAGAAGAAACATCACTCTCAACAGCAAAGCTATCCTCATGCTGCAAAGTGCTCTAAGTCAATAGGAGTACTTCCGTGTTTGCACCTTACCATCAGTAAAAGCCATGTGCAATGCTCTGGAAATAGCTCATGAAGGAACTACCAGAGTAAAATAGAATAGGGTCAATACTCTCATAACTGAGTATGATCTTCTTCGTATAAAGACCGGTGAATCCATCATCGACTTCCAGCTGAGATTCACTCATCTCATCAACCAGCTTGCTGCTTTGGGCAAAATGTTTTCGAAGTTGATCCTCAAAATAATTTAGAAAATCCTGATCAAACTCAACCTAGAACTTGGAGATTTATAAGGAATCATCCTTTAGACCAAGTTATAGGTGATGTTAATCAAGGTGTGAGGACAAGAAGAAATACTTTAAATGAAGTTACATTTTCTGCCTTCATTTCAAAAATATAACCCTCTAAAATTGATGAAGCCCTTTCAGATAATGATTGGATGATAGCAATGCAAGAGGAGTTATATCAATTTGATAGAAATCAAGTTTGAAATTTGGTACCTAGGCCTAAGGACCATCCGGTCATTGGCACAAAATGGGTATTCAAGAACAAACGAGATGAGTTAGTAATCATTGTCCGTAATAAGTAAAGATTGGTTGCTAAAGGCTATAATCAAGAAGAATGAATTGATTATGAAGAAACTTATGCTCCAGTGGCAAGATTGGAAGCTATAAGAGTTCTTCTAGCCTTTGCTTGTGTCAAAGGATTCAAGCTCTATCAAATGGATGTGAAAAATGCTTTTCTATATGGATTTATTCAGGAGGAAATTTATGTGGAACAACCTCTTGGTTTTCAAAATGAACATCATCCTGATCATGTTTATCACCTTAAGAAAGCTCTTTATGGTCTTAAGCAAGCTCCTAGAGCTTGGTATGAGCGATTAAGCAAATTCCTTCTTGATCAAGGATTTGTTAGAGGAAAAGCAGATACAACTTTGTTTATTAAAATGTAATAAGATCAGTGAAATTTTAATTGTCCAAATCTATGTTGATGACATTATATTTGGAGCTTGTAATGATGTTTTGTGTGAAGAGTTTGCAAAGAATATGCAAGGAGAGTTTGAGATGTCCATGATGGGAGAACTCAACTATTTCCTTGGTCTGCAAATCAAGCAAAGATCGAATGGGATCTTCATTTCTCAGACCAAGTACCTCAATGATCTGCTGAAGAAGTTTAGAATGGACCAATGCAATGGAGCTGACATTCCAATGAGTTCAACCACTTCCTTGGATGCTGATGAAAAGGACACTGATTTCAACATTACAAGATATAGAGGAATGATTGATTCATTGCTCTATCTTACTTCAAGTCGCCCGGACATCCAATTCAGTGTTGGGATGTGTGCAAGATTTCAATCTGCTCCCAAGGAGTCGCATGCTGAAAATGTGAAGAGAATCTTCAGATATCTTGCTGACACGAAGACTCTTGGACTATGGTTTCCCAAAGGTCAACCTGAACATGTGGTGGCATACTCAGATTCAGACCATGCTGGCTACAAGACGGATAGAAAAAGCACAAGTGGCCAATGTCAATTCCTTGGTGGTTCACTTGTGTCCTGGTTCAGTAAGAAGCAAACAACCATCTCTTTATATTGCTGCATCAAGTTGATGTGCTCAAGTCGTATGGCTCAAACAACAACTTTCAGACTTGGGAATCAATTTGAAGGAGATCCCAATTTTGTGTGACAACACAAGCACAATAAGCTTGGCTAAGAATCCAGTTCAACATACAAGAACCAAGCATATTGATGTGAGACATCATTTCATAAGGGATCACGTTCAAAACAAAGATGTCAAGGTGATTTTCATTCCAACTCATCTTCAACTTGCTGACATCTTCACCAAACCATTAGCTAAGGTGCAATTCAATTTCATTACAAGAGAATTGGGAATGGTAAATCCCAATGAGCTGTAAGTATTTCTTTTCTCAATGTTGGTTATGGATTTCATGAATATTAGTTGCTAACTTAACCTTCGGAGTACATAGAAATGTTTTATGCAGGATGTTAAAATCCTGAAGTTTGCTGTCAGGAGACGCAAACTTGAGTTTTAATTTCAAAACTCGAATTTATCGGGGCCAGAGAAGAAATAAGTTTTGAGCAAATTGGAAACTCGAGTCGTTAAGTGAGTAACTCGAGTTTCAGAGAGATAGAAAGCCAGCCTTGAGTTTTTGAAAAGAGGAAACTCGAGTCATTGAGTTGAAAATCAAGTTTCGGAGAGACAGAGAGCAACACACCTGTTGAGGCAACCACAAAACTTGAGTCAGTAAGTGGAAACTCGAGTTTTGGTCACAGAAGTTCAAAAGTTCACAATACACTTTTGAAGTCCAGGTAAGGTTTCACGCTTTATTTAAACTTGATTGTTCATTGTTCAACCAAACTCTTCTCAAAACTCAAGTTTGCCCTAGAGTTTCTCTAAACCTCTCATCTCCTCCTTCTCTCTTTACTTCATCCTCCATTTTCGCAACCCTAAATTCCTCTCTGAAATCCGACGAAAATGTCTTCCAAATCTCACGAAAAGGATCCCGACTATGTGGATTCACTATCTCCTCCTCCACTTCAGCGAACAATATGGATGAAGAGCTTCCCCAGACGATACCATTATGGGGTCGACAAGCGTATACCAGGAGTTCCTATGTCTCAACCTGGTTCATCTCCCAAACCAAAGGGAGTCACGTTTCGAGCATCTTCTAAGGAGCAAGAACTTGCTACTGACAAGGGAAAAGAGAAGGTCGGCGAACCTTTCAAGCCTCCTAAACGGAAGAGGACGACGAATGCGTCCAAGGGCTCTAATAAGGGTCAAGCTTCAGCTAAAGAAACTCCTTCGGTCGACCAACTATCTGAGGAGCCTCAAATAGTACCAAATGCCATAGAGGAAATCTACACACATTCCTCTCCCCCTCTTAGGTTTGGCAATGATTCTTCTTACCTGCCTAATGAGTTAGCCGATAAGTTTAAAGAGACCTATACGCCAAAGGAATTCTGTCCTGTCGTCTCAGTAGACTTAGGCAAACTAAAAGAAGATTGCAATGTTGATTTATCTCCCTGGTTGTCTCCTTTCGCATCTTTCCTTTCAAATTCTGCTTCATATACTCCGAATCTTGTTAAACTATTCTATTTTAACATGGAATGGGATAATTTGGTAGATAGTGATTATATGCTAGTTGAAGAAAGAGTCACAACCCACGTTAAAGGGGTCAAATTTTCCATTTCTGCTTCTATTATCAATGCAATTTTAAAAATTGATAATCCTCCTCCAGTCCCAAATGTTCACTATTCTAATCGAGAGATTTTTGCAATCCTTCGACCAAATGAGCCTATACCTGACAATCAGTTGGTACAACTTTCTTTTCCTCCTGTATCCATGCCCCCTATCCATCGAGTGTTATGGTACATTTACTCCAGAAATATGATATAGAAGGGTGGCAACTTCACCCATTTTGCCCAGAAAGACTATCCCCAGTTTGCTGCCATAGTAAACAAAGTCCCAATAAATCTAGGCCATTGGATTTTCCAGGAGATGACTAAATTCAAATTTTCATCTCGTCAATCTTCTCACATTCCATATCCTACCTTTGTGTCTGCCATTCTTTATTATTTCCACATTTGGCACATTGGTGGTCATGACACATTGAAGACTCCCATTGCTTTTGGTAAGACTCAGCTCAATCTCATGAGAATCAATTTTGAAGCTGAAGGTTCGGATGAATCTCGAGCCCCTACCAGATCCAGAGCTTCAGCTGCAAAAGCTTAGGAAGCTCAATCTGGTCCACCTCAGTCATCTCTTCCTCCAGATTTTGATGCAAGAGTCCAGGCCATAGTGGATAAGGCCTTTGATGATATGGCTCACCGGATCCAAGTGGAGGTTACTTGACTGGTGACTGAAGTGATGAAGGGCAATTCCGATGTGGTGGATACCCAGGAAGCAATGCAGGTTGAATTGAAAAACCTGTCTAGCCACATTATTGATCAGGATGCTCAGTTGACTACTTTACTAGTCTCCCAAGAAGGGATGGATGATCGTCTGAATGCTCTTGTCAAGAAGCTAGATATGGGTTCTACTTCTGGGTTTGGGACTCTTACCATCTTGAAGACTGAATCCTCTTCCCTTCCTCTCTCACTATCATTCACCTTCACCACTCCCATAGCCCCTACCACTGAACCAATTCCCTCTTCACCAACCACTGAGATTCTACCCACCCCACTTGCCTCTCAAATCCTAATTCCATCCCCTGCATCAACTGTCAATCTCTCTACCCCTTTAGATGAACCTTCAATCTCAGCTCCATCCTCTTTTGTTGATGAGAAAGGGGGAGAAGAACCAGAGTAACCAGAGCATTGAGTTTGAAGAGTTTTTTGGAGAATTTAGTTGTTTCTGTGTTTTTAAGCTTAGTTAGTTTGAATCTTATTTTGTGTTCTGTTTCTGCATTTTTGTTTCCGTGTATGTAGCTGTCATGAACAAGCTTTAAAATTGAAATGCAATGCAATGATATCCTTAATTATATTTCAATTGCTTCTGCTATGCTTAACTCAATGTTATTGAATCAATGCGCTAAAATTGTCCAAGTGTATAACTGTCATTATGCATTTCAAAACAGATTGAGAAAATTTTCGTTTAAATCTCAAATCTTTCAAAACAAGTAGCACCTCTGGTTTACAAGTGTTGTCATCATCAAAAAGGGGGAGAATGTTAGTTCTCTATTGGTTTTGATGATAACGGACAATTGTAAACACAGATGAAAGTTTGTCTTTGTAAGTTGAAAAACTTACTGTCAAAGGCAAACTCGAGTTTCACTTTGGAAACTCGAGTTTGGACTTGACAGAGAAGAGCTCAATTTTTTGCAATAAAAGGCAAAATCGAGTTTAGAAATGAAAACTCGAGTTTTCACCATACAAAGAGCTTCTGAGTTTTTCACAGGCAAAGCAGACTCGAGTTTGGTTTTAACAAACTCGAGTTTTGACAAGACAGAGAGCTATCAAGTTTTTCAAAGTTAGCCAAACTCCAGTTTACATTTGGAAACTCGAGTTTAGGCTGAAAGACTTGGCTATCACCCAAGAGGGGGGGTGAATTGGGTGTTTGATTAAAAACTTAGAACTTTAAGAACTTTTATTCACTTGCTGGAAATAGTTTGAATGTCAATAATAATTTATAAAGTGATTAAGCAATCATTCATATATGCTGGAATGTAAGAGATAAGGGAAGAGAATATGCAAACGGTGATTTATACTGGTTCGGCCCAATCCTTGACCTACGTCCAGTCCCAAGCTCTACTTGAGAATTTCAATCCACTATCTTCTTTCAACTTGATTACACGTTCGTACTTGAAGTAATCCTCACACTAGGACTTACTCCCCTTACAAACTATAATCAATACACCCGTTTGATTACACACTCGCACTCAAGTAATCCTCTCACTAGGATTCACTCCCTTACAAGCCGTAATCAACACAATGTATTTCCCACTCAAGATCACCCAATCTTGAGTAACTCTAAGGTAGAATGATAGGATGTTTACAATGATTCTTCTCTCTCGAAGTGTATGGATAAACACCTGAAGTACAATACAAAACATTTCACTCTCTATGATTTATAGACATTGAAAATCGAGAGTAAATGATATAAAGATCGAGTATTAGCATGTTGAAGATGTAAGCTTGTTCTCTGCTTGTTGTTGTATCTTTGAAGGTTTGTATGCAGCTCTATATATAGCGGAAAATCTTCATATGACCGTTGCTTCTCAATTCTGAATTCTCTCCATTCGAAATTCTAGCCGTTGGGACTCACGGTCTTTTCTGATTTCTAACTTTTGCTCTGCATTGAAGATTATGACCGTTATGTCATTTAATGACTTTCCTTTATTTGTTCAGGGAATCATTCGAGTAATGGCTATATCAATTGTTTCCAAGTGAAGGATTTGTTCTTCTTGAATTTTCCTCTGTTTGACGCGTGAAAGTAAATGCTCTGATTTTCCGTTTCGTCAACGTGGTTGATTCCTGTCATGAACATTAATTCGAATGCTGAATCTGTTTGGCTTATGTCCGTTGGAGTATTTCATCATCTGAATGATTTAATCCTTTGGAGAAGCATTACAATTGAGTAGACAACTTCGTTTCTTCAAGTTTCTCATTGGATTCAGTCATCTTTCCCATTTCTGAGATTATGCAGCAAGTTCATCTTCTAGATCTTGATTTGTCAAGATTGATGTTCTCTCAAGCTTTAATAATCTGAAACATGTACACAAATAATATAAATAATGTTAAGAAGAAGTATAAGTCATTTGGGTAATCATGTGGATGTTCTTTGATGAGAAACGAGACTTTCGAACTTCTGTTTTTCTGAATCAGGGTCATGAACTCGAGCTTGGATAAGTGGGCTCGAGTTTGCAAGGGTCGAGTTCAGCTTCGCAAGGTGCAAACCGGAGGTTCGAGCAAACTCTAGAGTTTGTAACATTTTTCAGCATCTAGGCTCGAGTCTATAATTATAGGCTCGAGTTTGGGTCTCTTCAAAATCATCTTTTGCTCTCTGTCTTGTCTAGGCTCGAGTTTGTCACTTATAGGCTCGAGTTTGGATGATTTTCGCGACACAGTAGCTCTCTGTAACCCGCGAACTTGAGCTTGTCAACTAATAGGCTCGAGTTTGCTTCTCAGCAAATTGTGCAACACCCAGAACAGACTGTCTATTTTCGGGGGCCATATCTCCCTGGTCTGAACTCTGTTTTGGTTGGTTCAACTATCTATTTTAAAGCCCTTTGAGTCTACTTTCCAATTCCACTGATTTCAGCTCAATTGGATTCTCCGTTTGTGAGATACACTCAAAACATTGAAGGTTGGTCATTTGTGTGACAAATATCACTGTCAACTTCATAAATTCATAGCTCCTTCATCTTGACTCCGTTTGGCTTCAATTATATATCAAAATGACGCATTGGGAGTCTAGTTTTATATGCCACTGGTTTCACTCCAATCCGATCTGTATTTTAGGAGATATCATCGAATGACCACACGTCGCCCGAGTGAAACGTGGAAAGGCGCCACGATTCTTGAGGACATTACAGGCTCGAGTTTGCAAGTTATGAACTCGAGTTTGCTCATCCTGGAACTGATTTTTGATGGTTTAAACTCGAATTGATCCGTTCCAGCTTCCATATGATCTTGGATACTTCTAGCATCAATATAAGAACTTCAATAAAGATATTCCATTGCATTGCAAGTTATTCCTTCTTCAATTTCTTCTCTCCTTCTAGATTATCCCCCAAAATCATTTGATAACCTCTTGCTTCCTTAATATTATGATATTCACATTATATTGTGCAAGAGCTTCTTTCTTCAATCAACATTCTCCATCATAAAACTTTGCATCTACATTAAATATAATAATCAGTCAAAGTAAAAGATAAATGTAGTATGCAACCTTTTTGCTATTAAGAATGACATCTATATAAGACATCATCAAAACTAATCAAAACCAACATAGGCTACATAGAGAGTTCTCTAAGTTTCCAAGCCTTGTTGGAAACTCGAGTTTACTTGTGGAAACTCGAGTTTACATTATACAGAGAACAATGCTCAACTCTGAACTTGTGAAAACTCGATTCTTCGTTTTGACAAAGCATTTCAATGTTTTCTCATAAACGAGGAAACTCGAGTTTCGGCCTTACAAAGGAGTTTCCATTGTTTTATAGGAATCATGGCAACTTGAGTTTGATTTTGGAAACTTGAGTTTGATTTTGGAAACTCGAGTTTAGACCAAGCAGAGAGTTCTGCCAATTTTGAACACTATGGAAACTCTAGTTTTGAGATTTTGGACTAAAACATGATTTCTCATCAAAAGTCCAAAACTCGAGTTAGTCACTTAATGACTCGAGTTTTGCACTATTCACAAAACATGTCCAAACGCCAAATCGCGATATTCTTCTCTGTAATGAGAAAACTCGAGTTAACTTTTGGAAACTCGAGTTTAGGCCTTTTACTGAAATATGAAAACTCCAGTTTTGAAGAACAAACTCGAGTTTGCATCGCAAAATTTGAATTTTGATTTGAACAAATTTGCAAAATCGTAGTGTTTGATCCCAATACTTTATATCATCACTCATTACTATTCTTGACTATGTTTAATCAGTTTGTTAGTGAGTTTCAGATGATTTAGACAGGATTAAATGGAGAATTAGCATAAAGCATAAAGTAGAGTTAGAACATTAAATGCAAAAGTGCAGAAAACTTGCATGCTTTTGGACAATCATTCTCCACACGTTATGAAGGAATTAATGTTTCATTACCACATCCAGCATCTGCTCTTCCAACAGATTAAAAGTCAGGAAGTCAACCCTGAACCTCTGCACAACTGGATTAACCAAAGAGTAGAGAGAGAAGAAGACCAAAACCTTCACTAATCATCCTCCAATGTTGGCAACGGTCACATTAGGATTTATAACGGTCATTTAATGATCTCTAGCTATAAATAGAGATGCATTCAATTCTTCTCAACAACCAATCTGTGAGAAAACGAAAATCATTAAAGTTTCAACTACTCTTTGAGTTTTCTTGTGAGAAGTATGTTTTGATACATTTGTACTTCAGTGGTTATCTTATCCACTCTTAGAGAGAGTTTCTTGATTGTAATTCATTCGTTGTAAAGTATCTCAAGTCAAGGGGACTTGGAGATTGGGTTATTGATTACAACTTGTAAGGGGGAGTAAGTTTTGGTGAGAGAATTACTCGAGTTGCAGAGTGTGTAATCAATTGTTATAATGAGAAATCCCAGAGAGTCTGGGGACTGGATGTAGGTCAAGAGGTTAGACCGAACCAGTATAAATCCTTTGTGTCTTGCTTCTCTTCTCAATACTCTATTTACCTCTGTTTTTACTGCATGAAAACAAAGTAACCGAAAAAGTTTTATAATCCCCAATTCACCCCACTCTTGGTGATTAAGCTCCACTTTCACAACACATAATCATAATGCTAGGTACAACGAATTGGCATGTACCATAAGTCTTCTAGTACATCGGGTTCTTAACTAGGACATCCAACAAAAAAAATTGACTAAAAACTACCGAAAGTCTTTCTGTACATAAGGTTCTTAATAAAAGTACCCTAAGTCGCCTTAATGCAACTAGGTTAAACACCTAAGGACTACTGTTCAATAGCCCTATTCCTAGTTATAACCACCAGAGGTTCCGCTCAACCATGCCATGAGTGGTGCTGGTGCCACAAGGGACAGGACATTCACATACATGTTTCAAATAGTCATACACAGTCACACAGAGTATTTAAGATTAGAGTTACTACTTGATTGCTTTATAATTATCCGAGTAATTTCCAAGTACTTTTCTTGTTTCAGGTGATTATAAGTTCCTATAAGAACATGTTATGGACAATGGTTATTACTAATTCCAACTATTGACATTTCAAAAGCCAACTGTTATAACTAAACATGGGATTACTAAACTTAGATTATGTCTATGATTCCATTGTTTCCCTCACTTTTGCTCATTTGATCCTATTTCCCAAAATTTGTGCTATAACTTTGAAAAATTATATCTCATAGCAAAAATGTCCAAATAAGGTGATTCTAAAGCCTATGGACCCCTTATTAAGTCTAGTTGCAAGGAAAAATGTCTCCAAAAGCTTTCCACATGCACATCATTCCTAGTTTGATAAAATAGTAGCAGTTGTCTAGATTTATTCCAGAATTACAAGCCATTTTTCAAAAATTCTTAACTCAGTGTACACAAATCTAAATTTGACCAATGCCTGTAAAATTAAATTTTACTATGTCTAATTTAATCCTAAAAAATTTCATTGCAATTTGACATCATTTTCTGACCCAAAATAGTGTTGTGAAATGACTGCCCAGACAGGATTTTCAAGACAGATTTTGGGGCCTCGTCTGACGGAGCTGGGATCAGTAGAGGTGTCAAGGTATGTTTATAAATGTTTATCATTGTCGTTAGTCACTTCTTGCGTTGTAAAGTATCTAACTACACGAATCATTTTTAGAGGATTAAAAGTGGTTATTAATCCCTAAAATATCCCTTTCATTGAAGTTATTATTATTATTATTATTATTATTATTATTATTATTATTATTATTATTATTATTATTTCTCTACTAAACTCTTAGAGGCTATCCTAACACTTTAAATTAGGAGTTTATAAATACCAATCAACATATAAATTATGCTTTAATCCATTACATATAATGTTTCTCAAAATTCCAAAATGTATATATAACTTGACTCTTTATATAGGATTTTCTAGAATTTTCTTATTAAACTTTGAAAATTCATAATTAATTATACAAATATCCAAATGAGGTGATTCCAAAAACTACGTGTTCCTTAGCAAGTCTACTTTCACAGAAAAATAATACCAATAGCCATAACAAATTATATCATTCCCATATTTCAAAAACGAGATCATTGTCCAGATAACTTTCCAAAATTATGACTCTACTTCCAAAAATTATTTCTCAAGCTACAGACCTCCATTTAAAGTGACCCAAATCTCCTTTTAAATATTATTATGTGTACTATTAACACAAGGTTTACCATTCTAGAATGGGACTCGAAGCTGATCACTATTTCTAGAACACAAAATTCGCCAAGATTTTCGGTTAAACTTTGGAAAATCATTTCTCCCTTTATACACTCCCGATTTAGGTTTTATTTGGCTCATTTCAAATATTACGATGTCTACTATATCCTGAAAAAAGTACATTGAAAAAATCAAACCTTTACTATTTCAGAATCGAACCCAAAAATTACTGTTCACTTCGTTATTCAGTTTTCAATGTCTGACTTTGAAAACTCATAACTCCTAATCTACACGTTTGTTTTGTCTATTATTTTGCTCGTGTTAAACCTTATTGAGTATAATATTTACTGTCAAAATTTTAAGGAAAAAGGAAAAGGTTTGGCATTTCAAAATCGTGCTCGAAACCGATATACTCTCTGGAAGTACAGAAACATTCCAGGTTTTTTGGCTAAACTTTGGAAAATTATTTCTCTCATTCTACACATCCATTTTGGCTGTTCCTAGGCTATTTTTAAACCTTATTGTGTCTACTATCTTCCATAAAACTTTCGTGCAAAAACACAAACGTTTTATATAGAAACAGACCAACACAAGATGCTATGTTTGTGAGTCCGAAAACAAGGGTTTTTCGTTTTCAGTTTCTTCTTTCTTGACCAAACAGCAAACCCAGCACACTAAGGCCATGGAAACTAGAAGGAAAAGGATCCAAGAACTCACCTTAGTAGTTCCTAAAGCTTTCATGCAAGTTCCTCGTCGTTCTCCTTTGGTTTTGTTCCCCCTGGGTTCCACGTTGCAACTCTCGGTTGTGTCTCTCTCTCACTTTGTCTCTGTTACTCTGCTTCTGCGCTCTATTTCTCCATCTCCTCTATTATTTTATGGCCTAAAGAATGAGAATGATAATCCTCACTCGCTCCATCTCACACTCCGTTCTCAGATTCTTGCTCTCACTCTCCTTTTTGTGTTTTGTTTCCTCTTCTATGTTCCTTTGTTTCTCTTGGAGGCTGAACCCTTATAATGAGGGAGAGTAGGTGGATATTGGTTCAAAAAGTATGGGGGAGTATGGCACTGTGCTGCTGCTGATCTCACGCCGTCTGCACCTCTACGTTTCCGTGTAATGACGCTATGATATCTCTGCTTCCTTATAGTGTGTTGGGTTGTTGCGTTTTAGGTTCTGTTATGTGGTTAATATAATGAACTGGTTTTGATACGGGCTGTAAAAATTGAAGGGAATATATGGGCTTGCTTTGTTTTGCTGCTGTCATGTGTTGGGCCATTAGAAATAATAGCTGAGTGTGTATGGACGCTGGGTAGGTTCAATTATATGGGCCAACATGTGTTTAATGAATAGATAGAAATAAAATAGGTGTTTTGCATGAGATTGTAAAATTATCCCACTTCATTCTTCTCAGGCTTTTATTTGCAATTAGGCCCATTACTTATATAATTGCAATTTTTGAAAAATTAATTAATCCTTAATTCGATATAATGATTTTCCTTTTCCCAATTAATTGTTCTCGGCCATTAAAAATAAATTCCATAATTTTTAGGCCTACGTTATTCCTTAAATTAATTTATTCTTTTTCCCAAAATGAATTAATTAAAAGGGGGGAAATAGGCATTAATTTCCAATAAGAGTAAATACCCTTTTTGTTCCCTGAAAAAACACGCGCTACCCATTTTGGTCCCTGAGTAAAAAAAATGTCATTTTTAGTCCTTAAACAGAAAAAAAAAGGTCCCTTTTAGTCCTTTTAGTCATTTTTGTGGGCATTTTAATCCCTCACAAATTCCCAAAAAGTCCTTTTTAGTCCCTAAAAAGGACCAAAAATGACATTTTTTTTACTCAGGGACCAAAATGGGTAGCGCGTGTTTTTCCAGGGACCCAAAAGCGTATTTACTCTTCCAATAATTATTCTTGTTAGCTCTTGGTGTTTTGATGATCACAAATTTTAAGTAATTGAATTAAGTAATATGTGTCTAAGTTGTGGTTTGCTCAAGCAGGGATTAGATCATGCCCGAGCATATTCAATCTAATGGCATGTTTAAGTGTTTCAGAGAATCATGCTCGAGCAACATGGTTGTGATGCCCGAGCAACATCGAGACTGAAGCTAGGAATTACAAATTAGAGAGATGCTCGAGCAGAGATAGTACCATGCTCGAGCAGCAGCGTGACAAGCAACAAATTTACAAAGCTGAAAAGTCATGCTCGAGCAACGATCAAGGCTTGCTTGAGCATCATGCTCGAACAAAGGTAAATGTATGCTCGAGCAAGCATCTTTCAAACTCATATTCTTCACCTCTGGATGACTTGTGCCTGAGCATGAAAATGTCATGCTTGAGCACCATGCTCGAGCAGAAGGAAAAGCTTGCTCGAGCAGCATCGTTAGACATTTATCTTTTCGTCTCTGCCTGACCCTGGCCCAAGCATGCCTTTAGCTTGCTCGAGCATAGGCGATTTGTTGCCCAAGCATGGAGTTCTTCATGCTCGAGCAACAACGAAATGAACATACATCTTTGCCTCTGTTTGGGTCTTGCCTGAGCATGAATATATCATGCTCGAGCAGAGAAAATATCTTGCTCGAGCATCAGCGACTGAAACCAATTCTCATTTGATGCAAGAGAAGCTTGCCCGAGCAAGCATGATTTGTTGCTCGAGCAAAGCCCCTGATTTTCAAATCACTGTTTGCGTAAACTTATATATCACTGTGTTTAATCTCAATACTTCATAATGTTACTCATTACTAATCCTAATTGCTTTTAATCAGTTTGTTAATGAGTTTCAGATAATTTTATCATGGATTAAACATCAAATTTGCAGAAAGAAAATTGTGTCAGAGAAGCATTAAATGCAGTTACCATAGCAATGATAATCTCCGTAACCAATACTCTGATCAATGTAAAGTTTTCTCTTTACATTTCATCTGTGCATTAATTGTTATTTCTCTACGGGAAAAACAAAAGGAATGAAGAGGATGTCATGACTACAAAATCCACCTGGATTATTTGAACGACAAAAATATCAACCGAGCTTCATCTTTCTAACAAACATATTCAAGACTCTCAACGGTTAAACTTCAAGCTTCACCAATGGTCATTTATTACAACATCTATAAATAGCAGAAGCATTGAATTCGCCAACTACCGAAACACTATGCATTCAAATCAAACTTATTGCAATTTGTTGTTTCATCTGTATCTTTGGATATTCATTGTTCTTCAGTGTTCATTTACTATCCACTCGTGAGGAGTTATTTAAACACTTATTCTATTTTCTATTTAAATCTTAAGGTTGAGGAACCTTAAGTGTGGGTGTACGATTACAACTTGTAAGGGGGAGTGAGTCCTAGTGAGTTAGGATCATCTCGAGTACAGACTGTGTAATTGTAACCATTTGTGAATAGTGAAATACCCAAAGGATTTGGGGACTGGACGTAGGTCGAAGTGTTAGACCGAACTAGTATAAATTTCCCTGTGTCAATTTCCCTTCTCTGTTTCTTTCTGTATTACTTAAGTCTGTGTGTGTTTCACGAAATTTTTTTGAGATCACCTATTCACCCCTCTTCTAGGTGATATTCCTACCTTTCAATTCTCATAATTATTTTAAGCCAAAATTTCCTAATTAATTTCCATATATTATTCAAACTTTAAAATCACAAAATTTAGGATGTTACATTTCTCCCCCAGTTAGTTTAAATTCCGTCCTCGAAATTTGAACCTATATCTTCGAGAAAGTATTTTAGACATCTAGTCTATTTCATTACTATGCATGCTTATTAAGCACACAACTCATCATACTACATTCTGTACCCAGGTATAGTTCTCATCTATACAGGACCCACTGGTCCATTCTCCGAACACATGGTTATTCAGGCTTCTCTGCCTGTTACAATCTGCCTTCTGGCTCATTCCACCACCATAGCATTGGATTGTTGGAAATTATGCCCTTGGGGCAAGTCATTGTACTTTAAACGTCATCAATATTTAGAGTATTTATCCTTTTGTTATCATATTATTTGCATGTTTGTTATGATAATTGTATCCTTGGACATATCATATAGATTGTCCTAAATATCCCTGGTCAGTCATTTATGCGGGAGCAAAGACGAAATAAGACCGGTATGACTTTGATGAGTATGGAGATACGAATCTAAGTCATAGGTACTTGTAAGAGTAAAAGGTACTGGATCGACCCACTATGAGAAAGCTGCATGGATTTAGTCATAAGCTTATCCATGTATAACCGCGTCACAACGCCTTTTGACCTCTGATCATCATGGATTTCTACATGAGAGTCGCTGATCTTTGACCTAGTCAAAAGTCACCTTTGACCGGTTGATGATAAAGGCTTGGATCGGAATCAGTGGTTTTCATGCAGAGGAATGTGAATGGTCGAGATGGAATTTATCCCTCACATTTGTAGAGAGATAATGTTGGGCCCCTCGATGAGTGAGTTTGAGAAATGTATGGCCATACTACAATGGAAAGGAGTTTCCATTTCAGTTATTAGATTACTCTGGAATCGAGAAAGTAATGGTCAAGAACAAGAAGTTGACATTATCCATGCCTCATCCTTGACCAAATTATCGCGTGACAAAAGGGACGTGACATGGTTTTATGATAGGTTGTATTGTATCATCGATCCCCATATGAATTGGGTAGTCGCAATGTCTTGCTAGAGGCCTCTTGGACTTGTGGGCTGGTACAATATTGGCCCACTGCCAATCTCATGTGGGTCTGCAGGATCGCACACAAGAATAGCCCAACACGAGATCCAAATGGTTTCCAGATTCATTGCATCTTAGATATGTCTAAGATATAATGAATACAACATTTAATCTAAGATGGATATATATATATATATATATATATATATATATTTCGAAATTAAATAATAATACTATTATATAATAGTGATATTATTACATAATATTTGTTTTGTATTTAATTTATTTGATAAATGAAATATTTAAAACAAATAGAGATATTGTATCTCAGATTTAAATTTCGAATAAAGATATAGTATCTCATATTTAATTGAATTTAGATATAGTATCTCAGATTTAATTAAATAGATAGATATCATATCTGAGATTTGATTTATAGAAATAAATTAAATCAGCAGGCTTTTAATGTGGATTAATTAAAAATAGATTAGATTAGATGCATTTGTCTGATTTAATTACTATATTTAATCCAAATTTGAAATTCAAGGATTGATTGATATTAGTCTTGAATATTTTAATACGGCCCAATTAGGGTTTTAGAAACTCTATAAATAGATATTGATCTAAGTCGTATTATGAGAACGAACTAACAAGCCTTGAAAGAAATCATAGAGAGAAAAACGAGAGACACAAAGTACGAAGGTGCTAGCACGCTGTCGTACGTGTTGGAGAGCTGTTCGGTGTGTATACCGGTAGAGGGAGTGGATTCGTAGAGTCGGCTCCTAGAGATTGATCGAGCAAGAAGGTGTTAACCCACGTGTTTGAGAAAGGACGCATACAAGCTTGTATAGGTACGGTTTCTCTAACGAACCTTGATTTAAATGTCGTTGATAGATCCTCTTTGGGATTCGTAAGTATTTTTTAATGTATGAGAATCCTTCCGTTGCGTGTACGAATCCCAACAGTGGCATCAGAGCCAGGTCAACCGTGTGTTTAGATTGGGTTTTCTATATGCGAATACATGTGATGTATGTAATGTTTAACTGAATTTGTTATGCGTTCAAATCGATAGTTCGCATTAGGGTTTTCTACATGCTATTATATGAGATATATGTATGTTTAAAACTGAATCTTATATGCTTTAAATCGATATATGATAAACCGATTTTTGATGCGTTTAAATCGAAAGTAGGACGTTAGGGTCACACGGCTGTTTAGTGTAGTTCGGAATTGTTCAGATCCGACGACGATCATGTTGAATCTTCGGTCATGTTCACACCTAGGTCGTGTTTCTGAAACGTTCACACCTAGCGGGACCGCCGTGACTAACTATTCGTAGTGCGAGAATTTAAATCATGATATTATATTATAGATTATGAATTTAATTCATTATGATTTGGATTTTCCAATTCAAGTTTGGATTGGGCCTTTCTTGTGAGCACTTAAATTAGAGTTAGACTCTAATAAAGTGTTGATTTCTTATGTGCCATTTTTATGGAGGTTTTTTCAAGAAAGGAAAGGAAATAAATGTGATCCATCATCTTAAATGCAATCCAATAATCAAGATATGAATATGATTCATCATATTAAATCCAATCAATCAATCAAGATGTGAATTTAATGTGACTTGGTTGATAAGAAATGAATATGATTCATCATATTAAATTCAATCAATCAATCTATATAATATAATATAAACTCGATAATTTAATCATGATATTTTCTTTCATATTATATGAATTAATATTTGTTGTGATTAATTATTCAAAGTTGTTTGGGTATGGTTGAAAGCGGAGCTAAATCACCAAGAGGTGGGTGAATTGGGGATTCTGAAAACTTTTTCGGATTGCTCTGTTTTAGGTAGTGAAAACAGGGATAAACAGAGTATAAAGAAGAGAAGCAAGACACAAAGGATTTATACTGGTTCGGTCCAATCTCTTGACCTACATCCAGTCCCCAGACTCTTTAGGATTTCTCATTATCACAATTGATTACACACTCTGCAACTCAAGAGTAATTCTCTCACTAGAACTTACTCCCCCTTACAAGTTGTAATCAATTTCCCAATCTCCAAGTCCCCAGACTTGAGATTCTTTACAATGAATGATTTACAATAAATGAACTCTCTCTAAAAGTGGATAAGAATAAACATTGAAGTACAATGTATCAAAAGATATTTCTTACAAGAAAACTCAAAGAGTAGTTGAAACTTGAATGATTTTTGTTTTCTCACAGATTGGTTGTTGAGAAGAATTGAATGCATCTCTGTTTATAGCAAGAGATCATTAAATGACCGTTGTAATCCCTAATGTAATCGTTGGCAATAGTGGGGGTGGATTAGTTGAAGGTTTGATCTTCTTCTCTCTCTACTCATTGGTTAATCCAGCTGTACACAAGTTCAGGCTTGACTTCTTGACTTTTAATCTGTTGGAAGAGCAGCTATTGGATGTGCAAAGGAAACATTAATCCCTTTGAATCGTGTGGAGAATGATTGTCCAAAAGGATGCAAGTTTTTTGGACTTTGCATTTAATGTGCTGACATCACTTTATGCTTTATGCTAATCCTTCGTTTAATCCTTTCTAAATCTTCTGAAACTCACTAACAAACTGATTAAACATAGTTAGGAATAGTAATGAGTGATGATATGAGGTATTATAATCAAACACAAAGCTTTCGCAAATTGGTCCAACTTGAAATTCAAATCCAGCGACATAAACTCGAGTTTGTTCTTCAAAACTGAAGTTTTCATTTTTCATTAAAAGCCTAAACTCGAGTTTTCTCCTTCCAGAGAAGAATGTCGTGATTTGGTCTTTGAAGCAAATTTTGAGAGTAGTTCAAAACTCGAGTCATTAAGTGACAAACTCGAGTTTTGGACCTTTGATGAGAAAACATGTTTTAGTCCAAAATCTCAAAACTGGAGTTTCCATTCCAAAACTGGGGTTTTCAAAATGTTCAATTTTAGCAGAGCTCTCTGCTTGGCCTAAACTCGAGTTTCCAAACTGAAACTCGTTAATTCTTTGAAAAATGGAAACTTCTCTGTAAGACCGAAACTCGAGTTTCCTCATTTATGAGAAAACCTTTGAAAAACCTTGTCAAGTCAAAACTAGAGTTTTCACAAGTTCATAATTGAGCATTGTTCTCTGTATGCTGTAAATTTAAGTTTCCAAAACTAAACTTCAATTTCCAACAAAACTTGAAAACTTAGAGAACTCTCTGTTTGGCCCAAACTCGAGTTTCCAAGTGGAAACTGGAGTTTTGCTATCTTCGAAAAATTGGTAGCTCTCTGTCTTGCCAAAACTCGAGTTTGTTAAAACCAAACTCGAGTTTGCTTTGCCTTTGAAAAACTTAGATGCTCTCTGTATGGTCAAAACTCGAATTTCAATACCCAAACTTGAGTTTGCCTAACTTTGCAAAAACTTGAGCTATTCTCAGTCAAGTCCAAACTCGAGTTTCCAAACCAAAACTCGAGTTTGCCTTTGACAGTAAATTTTTTAACTTAATAAAGACAAACTTCAATTTGAGTTTACAATTGTCCATTATCATCAAAACCAATAGAGAACTAACAATGGTGAACAACATGGCTCTAGAATTTACAAGTGTTGTATTATTTAAATATGGCTTGCGAGCCATGCCTCTCTCGAAATATTCTTGATGTATATTCTCTTCTCATCTCACTTCCCTCGTACGTTAAACGAGGTTTCTCTTGATGTATATTCTCTTCTCATCTCACTCCCCTCGTACGTTAAACGAGGTTTCTCTTGATGTATTTTTCTTTTCTTATTTAGAGAAGTCCTTTCATTGGCTTGAGAGGATTTTAGGTTAGGTGAGCCATGTTGTGTCACAGTTTTAATTATGTTTTGATTTGATCATTTCATGATTAATTTCGTATTTATATGAGTTACAATAGTGATTGCATTCATATAAGTAGAATTGATAGGATTAATTAGATTATATCAAATATACCCTCTAAATAAAATCTTAAGTCATAATGCCGTCAATTAATGAATACTTGTCAAAACCTATATCACCCATTTGTAAGTTCCACCAAAGTGGAAACACTTGAGTTATCTTGGTGAGACAAGAGTGGGTAATGGTGATACTCAACATTCATTATTGTTGTGACTTAATTGAGATTATCAAAACGGTTTTGGATCTCAAGGCATTAGATGGGATTAAACGTGTCGGGTCATGTGACGATCGAATCCCATAAAGATCTAAGAATTACATGTGATGTAATTGGCAAAGAGGTTGCCTACCTAAATAACTTGGTTTTAAGCGTCCTGCCAATGCGGACTTAAATTTAAGCCAAATATGTATCTTAGCCCACTAATTATAATGAGGGTTGTTAATTTAGTGGGAGGTTACTAATTAAACTTTACATATCCTTTAATAGTAGAATCATGTTGAATAGTAATACCGCAACACCATCAATGCGATCAGTCCTTGAGAAGGAGGAACTCGATGAGACAAACTTTGTTGACATGTTTGGGAATTTAAGCGTTGATCCTAAACACGAAAGAAAGGAGTATCTCATCAATCAACCCATTCCTTACGAGCCTGCAACCAATACTCCAAGAGTTCACAAAGATGCTTACTTGAAGCATCACGATGACTCTTTGGATGTAGGATGCTTGATGCCTGCCACTATGGTTCCATATCTTGATAGAGATCTAGAACTTGTGGAAACCTCTGAGATGATTGTTCATCCTATGGAAATGTTCCAGCAACAGGTAAGGCAAGAGAAGTATGAGACCACAAAGGCCTTATTTTCCTATAAGATGGCTGAAGGTGCATCGGTTAGTCCTCATGTGTTCAACATGATAGGCTACATTGATCACCTTGAGAGGGATGGATTCCCCATTTAATGATCTCTTGCTATAAATAGAGATGCATTCAATTCTTCTCAACAACCAATCTCTGAGAAAACGAAAATCATTCAAGTTCCAACTACTCTTTGAGTTTTCTTGTGAGAAGTATCCGTTGATACATTGTACTTCAGTGTTGATTCTTATCCACTCTTAGAGAGAATTCATTTATTGTAAAGAATCTCAAGTCTAGGGACTTGGAGATTGGGATATTGATTACAACTTGTAAGGGGGAGTAAGATCTAGTGAGAGAATTACGCTTGAGTTGTAGAGTGTGTAATCAATTGTGATAGTGAGAAATCCCAGAGAGTCTGGGGACTGGACGTAGGTCAAGAGATTGGACCGAACCAGTATAACTATTTTCTGTCTTGCTTCTCTTCATTATCCTCTGTTTATCCCTGTTTTCATTACATAAAAACATAGCATTTCAAAATGTTTTTAGAATCCCCAATTCACCCCCTCTTGGTGATTCAGCTCCACTTTCATTTGGTATCAAAGCTCGGTCTTCTCGTAAGAGCTTAAAATCTCGAGAAGGAGCACCATGAAAGGTATTCTACCTGATGGAGCTTTGATCAACAGACCTCCTGGCTTAAGTGGAGAGCATTATTCCTTCTGGAAAGCCAAGTTCAAGGTCTTTGTCATGGCTAGTTAGTATGGCCTATAGAGGGTGTTCGAAATTGGCAACTATGCTCCAACAGTCTTGGAGAATGGACTCTGAGTTCCTAAGCCAGAAGAAATCTATGATGAGAATGATAGAAGAAACGTCACTCTCAATAGCAAAGCCATCCTCATGCTGCAAAGTGCTCTAAGTCAACATGAGTACTTCTGTATTTGCACATTAGAATCAGCTAAAGCCATGTGGGATGCTTTGGAAATAGCTCATGAAGGAACTACCGGAGTAAAGGAGAATATGGTCAATACTCTCATGACTGAGTATGATCTTCTTTGCATGAAGACTAGAAAATCCATCATCGATTTCCAGCTAAGATTCACCCATCTCATCAATCAGCTTTCTGCATTGGGCAAAAACGTACGAACAACCTGTTCAAGTGAGGAAAATTCTAAATATCCTTAGCAAAGAATGGGAAGCCAAAGTTACAGCCATTGAGGAAGCCCGTGGGGAATCAATGAGCTCTGTAGCAGCTTTGTTTGGCAGTCTATCTGAGTATGAAGGAAAGCTCAAGTTCAGAATATGACTTGATGAGATAAATGGCAAGAGCAAAGGCATTGCTCTCAAGACTGTTAAGGAAGCTAAGGAATCCGATGATGATGAAGAAGAAGACGAAGATGAAGAGTTGGGCTTGATGGTCCGAAGATTCAAGAAATTTTATAAGAAGGACCAAGGGTACAAGCCTGGCCACATCAAATCTGAATGCCCCCAGCTGAAGAACAAGGATAAAGAAAAGAAGAAGTTCAACAAATTCAAAAAGAAAGCCTATGTCTCAGCCATATGGGGAGATAGCTCATCTGATGAAGATGAAGCTGATGAGGAAGAAAAAACAAATATTTGCTTAGTTGCTGAAGAAGAAGAGCAACATGACAACAATGAGGTATATGATTCAAAACCATCTTATGATGAGTTATTTGTTAAGTACATTGTTGTGCAATCTAAATTTGAAAAACTTGCAGAAAAATACATCTCTTTGAAAAAGAAAAATGTGACTCTTGAAATGCAAGTTAAAAATCTTTCATGTGAAAATATGCCTTTTGAAAATTGTCCTAATTTGGATAAAAAGAATTTACATCTTACAAAGGCACTTGAGAAATTCACTAGAGGTAGTGAGATGCTCAATGTAATTTTAAAACAGCAAAGATTTACAAATGACAGATCAGGAATTGGTTACAAACCAGATTTTGACAAAAGAAAAGGCCAAAAGAAATTTGGAGAAAAGTCTTACATGAACTATTTTAGAAAATCTATTCATTCTTCAAATCCTTTTGCTCATTGCAATTATTGCAATCGATAAGGTCATACTACTTCTTCCTGTTTTCATAAAGGGTTAAGTAGCAATTTTACACATGAGCTTTTCCCTCAGGAGCGCCCAGCGCCACGAGCTTTTTTCTGGAGCAAAAGTATACACGTGGTTACGTTTTGGGAGCGCCCAGCACCACGGTAGTTAGTTGACCGTTAGTCAACTGTTAAGTTGGATGGAAATGAACAGTAACTCGGGTGAAATTACACTTTTGCCCTTAGTTTTAAATAAAAATTACCCTTTTGCCCTAAGTTTTTTTTAAAAAAAAAAAACTAAAAATACCCCCTCCTTGGTGGGCCCCACCACCGGCCACCCCACCACCGGCGGCCGGCGGCGGTGGGGCCGGTGGTGGAAGGGGTATTTTTAGTTTTTTTATTTATTTATTTAAAACTAAGGGCAAAAGTGTAATTTTCATTTAAAACTAAGGGCAAAAAGGTAATTTTCATTTAAACTAAGGGGCAAAATGGTAATTTTCTTTTTTTCCTACCATCAGCGTCCACGTCAGCATCCACGTCAACGTCCATGTCAGCGTGTCAGTCCAAATAAGCGCCACGTCACGCCACGTCAGCGTTCCATCCAAGTTAACGGTTGACTAACGGTCAACTAACTGCCGTGGTGCTGGGCGCTCCCAAAACGTAACCACGTGTGTACTTTTGCTTCAGAAAAAAGCTCGTGGTGCTGGGCGTTCCCGGGGGAAAAGCTCATGTGTAAAATTGCTCCTTAACCCTTTCATAAAAAGGAAAGAAAGAGTAAGCCTATCGGGAAGTATCAATGGGTGCCTAAGGGATCTTACAAGGTTCCTAAGACACAAACTAACCCCAAAGGACCCAAGAAAAGATGGGTACCGAACACCTGATTGTTTGTGTTTTGTAGGTATGTCTAAGAGCATCAAAGTCCAACAAATGGTACATTGATAGTGGATGCTCTAGGCACATGACGGGAGATTATTCCAAATTTGCTTCAATCAAGCACAAGGATGGTGGCAAAGTAACATTTGGTGGAAATCATTTTGGAAAGATTGCTGGGATTGGTGAAGTTGGAAACAATGAAAGACCACAAATCAAAGATGTCTACCTTGTGGAAGGACTTTGTCACAATCTCCTCAGTGTAAGTCAAAGTACTGATAAAGGTAACTTAGTTATCTTTGATTCTAAGGAATGCTTGATAGTAAATAAGGATATTCTCTCTTTAGACAATATTAAGTCAAAAGCTATTTTTAGAGCTACTAGAGAAGGCAATTGTTACACACTTAACCTTTCTAGAGATGACTCTACTTTTGAAAAATGTTTTGTTAGTAATTTGGATGATAGTTGGCTATGGCACAAGTGTTTAGCTCATGTCAATATGATTCAACTTGACAGATTACTCAAAGGATTTGGTGATTGGTGTTCCAAAACTTCGTTTTAAAAATGATATGATCTGTGATGCTTGTCAAAAAGGAAAACAAACTAAATCATCTTTCAAATCCAAAAATGAAATTTCAACTTCTAGACCTCTTCAATTACTTCATATGGATCTAGTTGGACCAGCTAGAGTAAGAAGCCTTGGTGGAAATCTATATACTTTGGTCATAGTTGATGATTTCTCTAGATTTGCATGGACTATATTTTTATCATCTAAAGATGAAACATTTGATCAGTTTGTTGTTTTTGCCAAGAAGGTCCAAAACGAGAAAGGTTTTGTTATTTTTGGAATTCAGACTGATCATGGAGGTGAGTTCGAAAATCATGCGTTTGCTGAGTTTTGTGACAATATGGGAATTGATCACAACTTCTCAGCCCCAAGGACTCATCAACAAAATGGTGTTGTACAGAGAAAGAATCGAGTCCTCACTGAGATGGCAACAGTTATGCTGAATGAGAACAACACTTCATAAGTGTTATGGTATGATGCAATGAGTACGACTTGCTACATCTCAAATTGGGCATACCTTCGAAAGAAGCTGAACAAGACTCCTTATGAGCTGTATAAAGGAAGAAAGCCAAATCTGGGTCACCTGCATGCGTTTGGATGTAAGTGCTTCATCCATAACACTGGTAAGGATAACTTAGGAAAGTTTGATCCCAAGGCGGATGAAGGTATATTTTTGGGTTATTCTAATAGAAGTAAAGCTTATAGAGTCTTTAACATTCATACTCGCATTATAGAAGAGTCTATGCATGTTGCATTCTGTGAATCCAAGTCTGACAAATCCAAGGATGATGATGAAGAAAATGTTTTGAAAAATCAATTCTTTTCGGAAACTACTCCTGCTTCTATTGAAAATCCTGAAAATGTTTTCGAAGTTGATCCTCAAAAAAATTTGGAAAACCCTGATCAACCTCAACCTAGAGCTTGGAAATTTATAAGGAATCATCCTTTAGACCAAGTTATAGGTGATTTTTAATCAAGGTGTAAGGACCAGAAATAGTACTTTGAATGAAGTAACTTTTTCTGCCTTTATTTCAAAGATTGAACCCTCTAAAATTGATGAAGCCCTTTCAGACAATGATTGGGTGATAGCAATGCAAGAGGAGTTACACCAATTTGAAAGAAATCAAGTTTGGGATTTGGTACCCAGGCCTAAGGATCATTCGATCATTGGCACAAAATGGGTATTCAAGAATAGACGAGATGAATCTGCAATCATTGTCTAGAATAAGGCAAGATTGGTTGCTAAAGGCTATAATCAAGAAGATGGAATTGATTATGAAGAAACTTATGCTCCAGTGGCAAGATTGGAAGCTATAAGAGTTCTTCTAGCCTTTACTTGTGTCAAAGGATTCAAGCTCTATCAAATGGATGTAAAAAGTGCTTTTCTAAATGGATTTATTCAGGAGGAATTTTATGTGGAACAACCTCCTAGTTTCCAAAATGATCATCATCCAGATCATGTTTATCGCCTTAAGAAAACTCTTTATAGTCTTAAGCAAGCTCCTAGAGCTTGGTATGAGCGATTAAGCAAATTCCTTCTTGATAAAGGATTTGTTAGAGGAAAAGCAAATACAACTCTTTTCATTAAAATAATAAGCTTGGTGAAATTTTAATTGTCCAAATCTATGTTGATGATATTATCTTTGGAGCTTCTAATGATGCTTTGTGTGAAGAGTTTGCTAAGAATATACAGGGAGAGTTTGAGATGTCCATGATGGGATAACTCAACTATTTCCTTGGTCTGCAAATCAAGCAAAGAGCAAATGGAATCTTCATCTCTCAGACCAAGTATCTCAATGATCTGCTGAAGAAGTTTGGAATGGACCAATGCAATGGAGCTGACACTCCAATGAGTTCAACCACATCCTTGGATGCTGATGAAAAAGGCACTGATTTCAATATTACAAGATATAGAGCAATGATTGGCTCATTGCTCTATCTTACTGCAAGTTGCTCAGACATTCAATTCAGTATGGGGATGTGTGCAAGGTTCCAATCTGCTCCCAAGGAGTCGCATGCTGAAAATGTTAAGAGAATCTTCAAATACCTTGTTGACACGAAGACTCTTGGATTGTGGTTTCCCAAAGGTCAACCTGAGCATCTAGTGGCCTACTCAGATTCAGACCATGTTGGCTACAAGACGGATAGAAAGAGCACAAGTGGGCAATGTCAATTTCTGGGTGGCTTACTTGTCTCCTGGTTCAGCAAGAAACAAACAACCGTCTATGTATCATCAACTTAAGCTGAGTATATTGTTGCATCAAGTTGTTGTGCTCAAGTCCTATGGCTCAAGCAACAACTTTCTGACTTGGGAATCAATTTGAAGGAGATCCCAATTTTGTAAAAACAACACAAGCACAATAAGCTTGGCCAAGAATCCAGTTCAACATACAAGGACCAAAAATATTGATGTGAGACATCATTTCATAAGGGATCATGTTCAAAAGAAAGATGTTAAAGTCATGTTCATTGCAACGCATCTTCAACTTGCTGACATCTTCACCAAACCATTGGCTAATGAGCAATTCAATTTCATTAGAAGAGAATTGGGAATGGTAAATCCCAATGAGCTGTAAATATTTCTTTTCTCAATGTTAGTTATGGTTTTGATGATTATTAGTTGCTAATTTAAGCTTCGGATTGTGTAGTTTTATGCAGGAGGTTTGATTAACTGAAAGTTTGTTGTCGAGAGACGCAAACTCAAGTTTTGAAACCAAAACTTGAGTTTGTCGAGGCCAAAGAAAAACTTGTGAGTTTGAGCAAAATGGAAACTCGAGTTAGTTAGTATGAAACTCGAGTTTCGGTTAGACAGAGAGCAACACACCTGTTGAAGCAACATCAAAACTTGAGTTTGTAAGTTGGAAACTCGAGTTTTGGTCGCGGAAGTTCAAAAGTTCACAGTACACTTTTGAAGTCCAGGTAAGTTTTGGCGCTTTATTTAAAGGGTGACTGTTCATGTTCATCTACACTCTCTCCAAAACTCAAGTTTTCTCCTGGAAATCATCTCTTCTCTCTGCCATTCTTGATTCTTCACCTAAAATCCTCAATTTTAAACCCTAATGGCCTCCAAATTGACTGCTCCTGTGTCTCCCACCAAGGGTTTCGATGAAGAAGGCTTGAAATCCTGGTCTCCTTCTCCTCCTCCTCAGCGACCCAGGAGGATGAAGTCGATTCCCAGGAGATATCACTTTGGCGTTGATCGATCGATCAGGGGCGTCAGTGACAACATCCCAGACGCTTCAACGAAATCAAAAGGGGTCTCTTTCAAAGAACCCTATGTATCACCTTCTTCAAAGAAACCTGCACCCAAGGAAGGAAAAAGGAAGAAGAAAGTTGGGGAATCCTCTAAACCCTCTAAGTCTAAATGGTCTACAGTTTCTTCTGCATCTCAAGAAGCTGACAAAGGACAAGCCTTGTCTTCAGCTCACCAAGACGAACCCTCCATCGAACCATAAGCTATCACTGAGATTTACAACCAT
The DNA here is from genome assembly GCA_025563575.1 of Acacia pycnantha. Lineage (NCBI taxonomy): Eukaryota > Viridiplantae > Streptophyta > Magnoliopsida > Fabales > Fabaceae > Acacia > Acacia pycnantha. Next base: position 138,924 of record JAMWYP010000182.1, on the reverse strand, counting down.
ACCACTCCACCTCCAGGGTTTGCTTCTGAAGCCTCTGTCTTATCTACTGAATTAGCTGCTAAATTCAAAGAGTCCTTTCTTAATAAGGAATTATGTCCTATTGTGTCAGTAGATCTAGCAAAACTTAAGGAGGATTGTAACTTGGATTGGTATCCTTGGTTACAAGATTATGAATCCTTCATTTCTCTATCTGCCCCTTTCACTACCAACATTGTCAAGATTTTCTATTTCAATATGGTCTATGACAATATTTTAGATTTTGAGGGTGAGCTAGTTGAGGAAAGAGTTTCTACCACTGTCAAGGTTGTCACCTTCACCTTTTCTGCTTCTACAATTAACTCTATCCTCAAAATTTCAAATCCACCTCCTCCTCCTCCTTCTCCTTCAGTTCAATTCTCTAATAGAGAAATTTTTGAAATTCTCAGACCCAATGAGCCTATCCCAGAGACTGGTTTACATCGCCTCTCTTTTTCTCCTGTGTCTATGCCACCCATTAATCATGTCCTATGGTATATATGCTCTAGGAATTTCATTCAGAAAGGTGGTAATTACACACACTTCGCCCAAAAAGATTACCCTCTGTTTGCCACCCTAGTCTCCAAAACTCCCATAAATCTTGGCCATTGGATCTTTGACGAGATGGTTAAGTTCAAATTTGCCTCTCGTAGGCCTTCTCATATACCTTTCCCATCTCTTGTCTTTGTGATCATCTTCTATCACAGAATCTGGTTCCTTGGCCCTCCTGACTCTACCAGAACTCTTCCTCTCTTTGGCAAATCTCAATTCAACTACATGAAGCTAAATTTTGAGGGTGAGGGCTCTGTTCCCTCAAGGGCTCAAAATAGATCAAGAGCTTCTCATGCCAGAGCATCTCAGGCCCAAGCTCAAGCTTGGGAAGCTCAGTCAGCGCCTACCGATCTTGACTCAAGGATTAAAGCTACTGTGGACGCTGCTATTGCTGCTATGTCAATCCGCATTGAGTTTGAAGTTGGAAAATTAGTGGCTGAAGTGAAGAGAGGAAATAATGAGATGGTCGATGCTCAAGAGGAGATGAAAGTCAAGGTTTACACACTCTCGACCCAGCTGAGTGAGAAGATTGAAGATCTCACTGGACATATTTTGACCATGATGTCAAGCTCACCTCTCTCATCGGGTTCAATGGGGTTCTCAGTGACAAGGTGGATAGACTACTCAAGCACCTTCCCTCTTCCTCTGGATTTGTTGGCTCTCCCAGTCCTGACCCTAAACCAAATCCTGAACCCTTTTCCTCACCTCCCTTTGCCTTCACCATTCCTCAGATTCCAACTACATCACCTTCAGCTTCCACTCCTACCACCACTCCTATCATCACATCCACTCCTACCACTAAACCTATTTTCATTTCACCTTCTTTCACAATACCTGTCCCTACTTCCTCTCCACCTACCCCTTCCACTGAAGTACTACATACCTCTTCTTCTCCTACTCCATAAAATTTCCCCCACTCACCTGCCTCCACAGTCAAATTGGACTCCCCTCCTTCTACTCCTCTCCATGAACCATTTATCTCAGCTCCATTCCCTTTTGAAGATGACAAAGGGGGAGAGAAAAGCCAAGAGTAGAATTAGAGTTTGAAATGGAGTGTAGATTGTTTTGTGTTCCTGCTACTTCAGTTTCTATAGTCTTGTAGTTGTGTTTTTAATCCAATGGATTGCTTTGCATTTTGATGAATGAATGAAGTTAACTTCATTATTTATATGCTTCTGTTGCTTATCTCTGATGATTACATTTTATGTTTAAATTTCTTGGTTGTTTAAGAATGTTATATGCACAAACTCTTTCAAAATAAACAAGCACCATGAAGCTTAAAAATCTGTCAAATGCAAAATCCATTTCAAAATGTGAATTCTGTCAAACTCTTGAAACTTAAGTTTACAAGTGTTGTCATCATCAAAAAGGGGGAGAATGTTAGTTCTCTATGGGTTGTGATGATAACTGACAATTGTAAACTCAACATGAAGTTTTGTCTTTAGTAAGTTGAAAACTTACTGTCTAAGACAAAACTCGAGTTTTGATTTTGCAAACTCGAGTTTTGGCTTGATAGAGAGTAGCTCAATTTTCACAAGTTAAGAAAACTCCAGTTTGCATAGGCAAACTCAAGTTTTCATCATACAGAGAGCACTCCAATTTTTCACTTCAAGGCAAACTCGAGTTTGGGTTTTAGAAACTCAAGTTTTTACCTTACAGAGACACTTTAATATTTTCCAAAGGGAATAAAACTCCAGTTTGCATTTGGCAAACTCGAGTTTTGGTCACTCAGAGAACCATCAAAGTTTTGAACTAAGCAAAACTCCAGCTTCCATTAGGAAACTTGAGTTTGGCCAACACAGAGAGCTCTCTGAGTTTTCAAACTTATTTGGAAACTCGAGTTTGCTTTTGTAAACTCGATGTTACAAGTCACAGAGAGCTATGCTCATTTCTAAGTTTATGAAAACTCCAGCTTCTATTTCAAAACTCCAGTTTTCAATTGACAGAATATTTATCAAAGTTTTCTCTTATGAGGAAACTTGAGTTTTCACAAGACAGAGAGCCTTCACATCTTATTCACTTTAAGAAAACTCCAGTTGGAATTTGGAAACTCTAGTTTTCACTTGGCTTGAACTTTCCAGTGTTTTCAAACTTAAGAGAAAACTCGAGTTTTGTATTGCAAACTTGAGTTTGCGCCAAGCAGAAAGCTTTGCTTTATTTCAATGTTTTGAAAACTCCAGTTTACCTTTTGAAACTCCAGTTTTGAGGTTTTGGACTTAAACATGTTTTTCACTATAAAAGTCCAAAACTCGAGTTTGTCATTAATCAACTCGAGTTTTGCTTCAATGCTCAAAGCATGATTTTAATCTCAAAAATGACTTTCTTCTCTGGAAGAAGAAAACTCGAGTTTACTAATGGAAACTCGAGTTTCCACTTTGAGCACAGTGACAAACTCAAGTTTGGATAAACAAACTTGAGTTTATGTTGCTGTTTTTGAATTTCAAGTTGGACAAATTTGTGAAACCTTTGTGTTTGATTCTAATACTTCATATCATCACTCATTACTATTCCTAACTATGTTTAATCAATTTGTTAGTGAGTTTCAGATGATTTAGAAAGGATTAAATGAAGCATCAGCATAAAGCATAAAGTGACGTCAGCACATTAAATACAAAGTCCAGAAAACTTGCATCCTTTTGGACAATCATTCTCCACACGATTCAAAGGGATCAATGTCTCTTTTCCACATCTAGTAGCTGCTCTTCCAACCGATTAACCAAAGAGTAGAGAGAGAAGAAGACCAAAACCTTCACTAATCCACCTTCAATGTTGCCAACGGTTACATTAGGGATTACAACGGTCATTTAATGATCTCTTGCTATAAATAGAGATGCATTCAATTCTTCTCAACAACTAATCTGTGAGAAAACGAAAATTATTCAAGTTTCAACTACTCTTTGAGTTTTCTTGGTGAGAAGTATCTTTTGATACATTGTACTTCAATGTTTATTCTTAACCACTCTTAGAGAGAGTTCATTTATTGTAAATCATTCATTGTAAAGAATCTCAAGTCTAGGGACTTGGAGATTGAGATATTGATTACAACTTGTAAGGGGAAGTAAGTTCTAGTGAGAGAATTACTCTTGAGTTGCAGAGTGTGTAATCAATTGTGATAGTGAGAAATCCCAGAGAGTCTGGGGACTGGACGTAGGTCAAGAGATTGGACAAAACCAGTATAAATATTTTTTGTCTTGCTTTTCTTCATTATCCTCTGTTTATCCCTGTTTTCATTACATAAAAACAGAGCATTTCAAAAAGTTTTTAGAATCCCTAATTCACCGCCCCTCTTGGTGATTCAGCTCCGCTTTCAGATCGTATCGATGCGAAGTTCCAGCTCACCCAGTTGGTCTTGGGATCTTGTGTCTGGTGGCGCCATGGCGAGACAGAGGCACTCTGATACATTTGATATACCAAAAGAGGAAAAAGGGACTAATTCATTCACAAAATGCAAAATGACCCAGTACATCACCAATATTCTTTCATCCATGCCACGTCATAATCAATTCTCTCTTTCTAACTAACTTCTAAGCACTATTCCCTACTATTATTTACTAAAGAGTCCCTAGTAGAGAATACATATATATCAGAAGTCAACTCGCTGAAATGTTTATTTTATAGATTTCTTATAAATTATTACCCTTTTCTCTCTGGTTTTTTGTTAAGAGAAAATTAGTGAAAGGTTTCACTAAGCTACATTAGACTTGAGACTAATATCTTTTGAAGAACTAGATGGTAAAAGGCTTTTGTCTCTCCCAACAAGTGCTTTCCATATTTTGAATTTGTATTTTTCTTCGTATGAGGGCTGATGCTACTTTACACCTCAACTACCAATTTCAATCTATAATTAAGGGCCCTTTTGGATGGGCTTTTTTCATAAAAAAAACACTTTTTTAATGTAAAAAAAAAATTCATTTATGTGTTTAGATAATATTTTTTAAAAAAAGTAAAAGTCACAAAAAAAAAAGCTAAAATGCTGCTTTTTTTTAAAGCTCCAATTTTGAGCTTAAAAAAAAACAAAGCACTACAAAAAAAAGCACAAAAAAACACTTTTTTTAAAACCCCATCCAAATGGGTCCTAAGAGCTAGTTAGAGATGAGATTTGTTGCTAAATATAAAATTTAATTCATTGTATCTACTAAAATTATCAATCCCCACTAATTGCTTTCTAGTATTGTCGCCTCACGGATAAAATTAATTATTCTAGAGTTAGGTGATTATTTATCTTTGGAATTGGGAGTGATCTCTCTCAAGTTTTAGATGATTTTATATTAAGAGAAACTTGCACTTTTATTGAGTGTGCTTTTAGTCTTACTGCTAATTACGCCCAACTCCAGTACTTAAGTCCTTTCATATCCCCTAAATCATCAACATTAAGCTTTATTCTACTAGAATTAACCAAAAACAAAAATAGAGAAACACTAAACAGAAAAAATGTGGTCGGACAAAAAATGCCTCACACCTTTGCCATATACTAAAACAAAAGGAGATCCCTATGAGGCATTATAAACTGAAAATTATCGCCCCTATTATTATACTTAAACATAAGATTAAAAGTTTGAAATATTCGTAGAATCTGAAACGAACCATATAATGCAAATAAAATATAGAACCACACACACACATACATATATTACTAATTAAACAAAGACGCAAACTCAGAGGATCAACATAAAATTTTGAACTGTGCATTGTGAGAGGCTTCCAAAGAGGAACCCCTCTCCAAAAAATGCGCGTAACTGGGAGAGTACGCAGACTTGGTGGACGGGTGACTAACTTAAAGCTAAGACGTGGCTTTATATGTAGGATAGGTGGGTGATGCTCCTATTATTTCGCGATGTGGGACTGTGTATGATTCTTAATTTGTGTTTCTCATGTTGCAGTTCATCACGATTCAATATACTACTTCCGATCATAAGTAGGACCAAAAAAATTCGCTTTTGGTTTGGGAATAACATACCATTTTTCTTAAACAACTTTCTAAGTTTCGCATTTATTTGCTCCATTAAGATCATGAGGAAAATTTGGTATGTGGCATACCATCATTGTTGTTAAGGTCTTGTATTTATAATTAAAGCAAACCCCTTATTTAGTTCTTATAGTTGAGACCAAATGTAGTACTATTGTTTGCTACTCTCTCTGATCTTTATTTAATGCATGAAATATTTGAAGAGTTTGTTTTAATTCTAAATATAAGATATATTTTTCATTTTTTTTTTTGAATTTACCCCAATTAATGCTCCATGAACAATAATCAAGGAGGACATGAAGGAGGAAATTAGGAAAGATGATCAATGTGTTTTAAAAAATATATGTCATATTAATTAAATTACTTAACATGACTAAATTAAGTAAATATGTTTCATATTAAATATAGGTTGAAGTATTTGCGGTTATATCTTTTGAGCACTATGTTTACCTATGGTCATTTGTATATTGCTGTATTTTGTGTATGGGATAGAAAACGCTTGGAAATCATTATTCTTAATAACAGTATATTTCACTATGCTATCTCTATGTTTTATAATAATAGGAGATAAACACTGTGGGAAATTAAAGTAAATTGATAATTTTATTAAAGAATTCCCAATTTATTGCGCGAATGCAAAATCCAATGTATGTGTGTGTGTGTGTGTGTATTTGAGTTGAAAAGGCGTATATTATTTACAAAATAACAATTATTTACATGGGATAGATTCCATGATAAAGCTGGAAGCTTAACAAACAGTCAACTGAACTAATTATCCCAAACGATCGCCAGACCTCATCAAAAGTGAGAGGCGTTCCTAGTTTTAAAAGTTGGGCTATTATTTTGGTTGCCAACCATGTTGAGGCCTTAAAACTTGGACCCATAGTAATTGATGCTGAGTTGTGATCGTGTAAGCTACCTTTATAGGAAAGGTGTTAACATTTAGTGTCTGCCGGTACCTTGAACAATATTGCTTCTAATAAGAGGATACATATGCCTAGGGGAAAAAAAAAAAAAAACAAAGTTCTGCGTCTCTAGCTACTTGAGTTCACAACGCCCATTCTCGTTCAGTTGACAAACACCATTCCACTTCATTAAGTGTTTGCCTCGGTGACTTTCTATTGTACCACAAATGAAGTTCCGAGTAAGAGAGCTTGAGGTCTGTGACAAGTGGAGACTGGTATTCTAGTGGATTGCATTGCATAGATGGGTATGGTTGATTGCATTGCAAAATCCTATTTTTTTAAAGTGTGAGAAACAACAGATAATTGTTTCTTATATTTAAATTAAAAAGCACATGAGAATTATCTCATTAAAAAATTTATTATCTAAAAATACTTGAAAGGTCTTAGTGCAATCTATCTTTTGCGGATGCAACTCTTCTTTAACTATGTCAACATTTTTTGTTTTGCCAATTGTGTCAACATTTTTATAACTATGTGCAAAATGAAGACATTTGTATATGATTGAAAATATGTTGCACGTACACGTCTCAAGAAGATTTACATGTAAGATATTTTATTAATATATTATAATTATTATTGGTTATAATTAATTAGGTAATTAATTGAAATATCTTGAGTGTAATGCGTAAGTCAGATCCATGTCCAATTCAAGATTAGGGTTATTAGCTATTAATGTGTTATCTATGATTGTGGGATAACACATTGGAGTTTATGGCTAATTGATATAGAAGCGTTAGAAAACCTAGATGTAACATCCCATTTTTCAGAAGCGGAATAACATTTTTTCATCAGAGTAGAGCATCGGAGCAAGAGAGTAACTGATACATATATTCAAAATGTTAACTGTGTAGGTTTGGCTAATTGTAGTAACGGTACATTAATCCTTATGTCTATCATAAACGTAAGTACATAACAAAAGAAAGTCTTCAGCCGGGTCTTTATGCGTGCTGCTTGCCCTTCTCTTCGACCCTCGGTTCTCCTGACCCTGAAGCTATGCTAAGAGCTGAGGTCCAATGCGTACCGGACCTCAGGTAACGGTTAACCTCATGTTTACATACACAGTATATGGATTACAGATATTCACAATATTAACAGTATATGAGCACACAACCAAATGTACAACAAGCGTATCCCAATAGCACATAAGCCCCCCTGGCAGATGTGTGACCCTCAGCAAACGTATCCCAACAGCACATAAACCCCCTGGCAGATGTGTGGCCCTTAGCAAACGTATCCCAACAGCACATAAACCCCCCTGGCAGATGTGTGGCCCTTAGCAAACGTATCCCAACAGCAACATAAGCCCCCTTGGCAGATGTGTGGCCCTTAGCAAACGTAAACATATCAACAGTACATAAACATACCACAAAGCTAACAGCTACCACAATAATCATATAATACACATAACACATATACGCATACAATAAACATCAGAGTTAGTGTTACTAGTACGTGGACGTACGTACCTTCATTGACGAAATACGGTACGTCTGTCGATCGATACGTGATCACAGATATCCTATAAGGATAATATCGTATTTATTAATTCATAACCAAAATCCTAACAGATATCTTAGTCATAAATGACTATTTTACCCGTGACTTTGCTAACCGACTAAATTTCGCCAGAGCTTCGCTACTTTAACTCTAATCTTCCAAAATTTTGCCATATCTCTTTCTCCATCATATTTTCGAAATAAATACCATATTTAACCATAAAACATGATATCAACAATATATTGGAAGATTAAAGATCAAAACAACATCTAAGCTTAGAACTTCAAGAACTATCGAACTAAAGACTAGAATATAAAACTAGGGACCAAAGAATTTACCCAGAACTTCGCTACTTTAACTCAAGAGCTCCTCCTTCTCTCTTCTCTCTAAACTTTCGAATTGCTTGAGAGGATTTGGTGTGAAAAACTCAAATGGAAGGGAGGCTATTTATAGAAGAATGCTATGGCACTTTAGTAATTTCCTTGAAATTTTCCTTCTTTACTTTAAACCCTTGGATCTAGGGTTTCATCTAAGGCTTCATCCTCACCCTCCATCCATGTGTGCCGACCTCCCCCTCTCTTTTTCTCCAAAAATGACATCATCCAAATGATGTCACCTTGTATGCTTTATGGATTCAACCGATAAATTCCCCTGGTCAGTGTTTCTAATCGGATATTCTCAAATACTTTTTGGGGTAATCTTGGAGGTCTATGATATCACTTGAGAAATATATGGATTATCAAAGATTATGGTCCCATTAGGGGTATTTCCCAGCCTGTTAGTCATTTTAAGATAAACCCCGTCGGTTACGGAAATGACTTCGGGTAATACCAACTTCGGGATAAAATTTCACTTGTTCATAATAAGTCCTGATGTTTAATACTTAGTTCATAGATTTCAAGATATGATTTATTTTCTATCAGTTCTCATTTATCCTATTTGCTTTTTCACAAAATATCTTTTTTTCCCATCCACTTGCATATTCAATTCAACATTTCCTCTCTCCTTCTTTTTCAATAATTTCGGCTCCCCCTCCCTCCTTTTTGATTTTTATTTTGTTAAGTAAGTTAACTTATATTATATTCTAATTATCTTATATTAATTAGCTAGAAATTCTCCTATTGGTTCTTTACAATTAACATGGATTTAGGCCTTTTAAAATGTTAGAAATATTGTAGCCTTAGATCTTGCTTTATGAGTTTCAATCTTAACCATTGCTTAATGTTTGATTTGTCTAATATGATTAGCAAGCTTAATTAGAGCCTTAATCACATTATTAGTAATCTTTTGTTAATTAACTAGACTTTAGGGATTTTCCATAATTCATCTTAACCATTTTCTTAATCCTTTCTAATTAATTAGCAACTATTCTTATGCTAATTTTGGCCATTAGTCTTTAGGGATTAACTTTGGACACTTCCTTTGTTCATGCTTAAATAATTAGCAATTAATTATTTACTTAATCACCCACTAATTGTTGACAATTTTCTTAATTAAGATTAATCATTTTCTCACAACTATTGTGTTGACATTGATCATTTATGTCTTATGCATTATATTAAAAATCATAGGGTCATTTATGGTCCCCAAAATAATATTTAATTTTTCCCCTTTTTAAACTCCAAGGAAATAATTTAATAAATTACTAAAATTAGAGACATCATACTTTCCAATTTTTAATAAATATTTAACTGCCTCTTAAGATATATTATAATATTCTCAGGGTATTTTATGACCCAGAAATGTATTTAGGGATTTTTGGCACTTTATCCCTTTTAATTTCAAGAGAAATTACCCTAGAAAAATAACATAAAATACACTATAGAATTTGAGACCACACATTCACCTATTTCCAATTGGTATTATTTATCAAAATATAATATTTACGATAAATAATTATCCGGGTATTACATTTTTCCCCCGTTAAACAAAATTTTGCCCTCGAAATTTGCTTTATACTAACTAGACTCTGTACTAATTAGACTTCGGACCATATGCTCCGGCTCGACTACAAAGATTTTGTCATGTCGTACTTTGATATATAGTGTTTCCGTGGCGCCCATACACCGCGACAACACAAGATACCTCATACTCAATGATCGTGGTCTGGTTGTAATAACTAAGAAACATGCATTAGAAACTAAAGTTTTCACGTCAAGTAAGGTAGCTATTTATCAAAGTCATAGGGAAATCTATAGGCATGCATTCCTAGGTGATTCGCATAATCATATGATGCCTGAAGAAGATTCCCTACTAAAAGAGATAATACCTTGGACCATCTCCGGGAGTTCTCTATCCCCTGTACTGGTTAGTGCGTACACTTGGCCTAGGTTTTATGGCCTTAACTCCGCAGTTTTCTCAGGACAGTTCGCGATAATGTTTCCTAGCTTCCGACATCTGTAACAAACCCGTCTTATATAACAGTCAACACCAGGATGGTATTTCTCGCATTTTGGACATGGTCGAGTTCCCGACATTCCTGGGTTGTTCTGCTGTCTAGTCTGGAAAGGCATCTTGTTTTCTCTTTGGGAGTAACTCCATGGTGCCTCTCTCTTCCGCGAGGAATTTTCACGGCTGACCTCGCTACGACCTGTACTGCTAGTGTTGAAATTCCGGGATCTACGCAGCTCCTTTTGGTTACGCTCAATCAGCCTACAAGCTTCCACTGCTTGAGTCATTTCAAGAAAGTGTTGAGATACAAGCTTCTCCCTTATCTCGTACCTTAGCCCGTAAATCAACCTATTTGCCTTCCAGCTTTCGTCATTGTCACTCTTCAGATATGACGAATATCGTGACAGGTTGGTGAATCGGGCAAAGTAGTCATCAAAGGACTCCTCGTGACCTTGTTGGATGTGGAGGAACTCCGACTCCTTGATCACTTGTGTCGAGGGAGGGAAATATTGTTCATTGAACTTTTCCAGGAATTTCTCCCAAGTGAGGGGGCAATAGCGTGTCCATAAGGTTGCAGCAACGCTTCTCCACCATCTATCCGCATCTCCCTTGAGCTTGTAAATTGCAAGTTGAGCTTTCCGATTTTCCGGGCATTCCATGACTTCAAAGATCTTGTCCAGACTCATCAACCAATCTTCAGCTAAATCGTTCTTACCACGGAACACTGGTGGCTTAAGCTTGCAAAATTGAGTGACCCAGTATTGTGTGGTCTCCACTACTCTCTCTCGTCAAGGAGGTGACTGAGATCTATCAGACTCCTCAACTTCATTAGCGTGTTCGTCACTTTGCTCGTCTTCTTCTTCTTCCTCAGCATTTTGTTCTTCCTCAGCTTCTCGATCTTGTCTTTCCTGTCTTTCTTCAAGGAGTTCGTCAATAAGAGATCTTTGTTCTTGCAGCGTTCTTCTCATTTCCTGAATCTCATTCTGCTCCGGTTGATTTGGTACTTGATTTTGTTCAAAAGCAGAATAAGATTTTTTCATCAGAGTAGAGTATCAGAGCAAGAGAGTAACTGATACATATATTTAAAATGCCAATTATGTAGGTCTGGCTAATCACCGTAATGGTACATTAATCCTTATGTCTATCACAAATGTAAGTACATAACAGAAAAAAGTCTTCAGCCGGGTCTCTAAGCGTGCTGCTTGCCTTTATCCTCGGTCCTCGGTCCTCCTGACCCTGAAGCTATGTTAAGAGCTGAGGTCCAATGCACCGGACCTCAGGTAACGGTTAACCTCATGCTTATATACACAATATATAAGTTACGGACATTCACAACATTAACAGAATATGAACACACAACAGATTTATCACACACAACCAATACAGATGTACCGCCCATAGCGAATGCAGATATACCGCCCATAGCGTATGTAGATATACCGCCCATAGCGAATGCAGCCTTACAGATGTGTCACCCATAGTGAATGTATCCCAATAGCACATAACACACAACAGATCATCAATCAAATATACACATACAATACTCATAACACATATACGCATACAATAAACATCAGAGTTAGTGTTACTAGTACGAGAACGTACGTACCTGCGTTGATGAAATACGGTACGTCTGTCGATCAGAACGTGATCACATATATCCTATAAGGGTAATATCGTATATATTAATCAAACAATATCCTAACAGATATTTTAGTCATAAATGACTATTTTATCCGTGACTTTGCTAACCGACTAAATTTCGCCAGAGCTTCGCTACTTTGACTCTAATCTTCCAAAATTTTGCCATATCTCTTTCTTCATCATATTTTCGAAATAAATACCAAATTTAACTATAAAACATGAGATTAACAATATATTGGAAGATTAAAGATCAAAACAACATCTAAGCTTAGAACTTCAAGAACTATCGAACTAAAGACTATAACTTAAAACTAGGGACCAAAGAATTTACCCAGAACATCGCTACTTTTCCTCAAGAGCTCCTCCTTTTCTCTTCTCTCTAAACTTTCGAATTGCTTGAGAGGATTTGGTGTGAAAAACTCAAATGGAAGGGAGGCTATTTATAGAAGAATGCTATGGCACTTTAGTAATTTCCTTGAAATTTTCCTTCTTTACTTTAAACCCTTAGATCTAGGGTTTCATCTAAGGCTTCATCCTCACCCTCCATCCATGTGTGCCGACCTCCCCCTCTCTTTTTCTCCAAAAATGACATCATCCAAATGATGTCACCTTGTATGCTTTATGGATTCAACCGATAAATTCCCCGGCTCAGTGTTTCTAATCGGATATTCTTACTATTTGCTTTTTCACAAAATATCTTTTCTTCTTTTTCTCTTTTCTTCCAACTTTCCCATACACCTTTTTACACACACACTCATCTTTTGCCCTTCTTTTCCTTTCTCATTTTCGAATTTGATAGCCCCTTTTTGGCCAAGGATTTCGCTCTCCCACTTGCCAAAATATCCTATGAACAAAGTGTTTCTATTGGCTAACTCAATTTTGAAAGTGAAGGAAATCACCAAGAGGGGGGTGAATTGGGGATTTTAAAATTATTTTCAAATCACCCTTATACTAGATGCAGCTGGATATAAAGTAGAGATAGGGAAGAAGAGCTTGACACAAAATTTATACTGGTTCGGTCTTAACTCTTGACCTACGTCCAGTCCCCAGGCTCCCTGGGATTTTCTACTATCACTTAATTCAGATACACACTCTGTACTCAAGGATTACCCTCTCTCTAGGATACACTCCCCCTTACAAGTTGTAATCTGAAATCCCAATCTCCAAGTTCCCTTGACTTGAGATTCTTACAATGAATGAAATAAAAGTATGTAAACTCTCTCACAGAGTAAATATTGATAAACAATGAAGTTCTAAGTATCAAAAGATACTGCACAAAAAGAGAACTGAAATAATAGAGAAGTATTGAGCTTTGTTTTTGTTTCTTCTTGTTGTGTGTCCCTGTATGTTTGTATGCAACTCTATATATAGCAGTGAGTCTTCTCATGATCGTTGCTTCTTTATTCAGAGTTCTCTCCATTCGAATTTCTTGCTGTTTGTGGATTCTAGCCGTTGAGTTCATAATCTTTCCTGATTTTCGGATGATTGATTTGCAATGAAGGTCTTTTAATGTTCATCAATTGATTTGAATAACGAATCATTCTGGGTAATCGTTGTGGCAATCATTTTCGAGTGAGGAATTCTTCTTTATGACAGAATCTTTGATTGTCGCGTGAAATCAATGCTGTCAATCAATTGTGGATCCGACGCGAGCTCAAGTTTGCAAGTCTAGGCTCGAGTTCGCAAGCCATCTGGGATGTCAGGTTCAGCTTCTGTGAAGTGCGAACTGGAAGTTCAAAGGCAAACTCTGGAGTTTGTAATTTTTCTTCAGAGGTGAGCTCGAGTTCATGGTAGCAGGCTCGAGTTCAAAGCACAGTAGGTCATTTGTCGCGAGGGCCATCTGAAATCAAAACTTTAGATAATGGCAAGCTCGAGTCCGTTAGTGAGCAGGCTCGAGTTTGACACTGTTCATGTCAAGCAAACTTGAGGTTTAAACTATGAACTCTAGAGTTTGTAAAGTAACTTTACTCATATCATAAGATTAGGCTCAAGTTCGAAAGACTGGGCTCGAGTTTACTGTAAATAGATGAACTTTGAAATTAATTGGCCAAAGGCAAACCTGAGATTTAAAACGTCAGGCTCGAGTTTTGAAAAGATGAAAAGTTCGAATGCTCTCTGCCAAGGGCAAACTCGAGCTTGCAGACGCAGGCTCGAGTTTATATATTTTGTAAACTCTTTTATGTCTTTCAATCTATAGAGTAAACTCTACACAACAACCATAAGCTCGAGTTTATTTATTTAAGCTCGAGTTTGCAACATTTGTAAGTTAGCAAACTCTACTCAAAATACAAACCGTGGAGTTTTGAAGAAATGATTTTCAAATGAAAAGTTTTCCCTCCAGAGGCAAACTCGAGCTTGCTTATGCAGGCTCGAGTTTACTCATTCGTAAACTCTTTCAAAACCTTTTCTGGAGCTTTTATGCTCGAGTTCAAGAACACAGGCTCGAGTTTAAAATGCAAAGATAAGCTAGTCTTGCTCTCTGTTAGTGGCAAACTCGAGTTCACTTATCTAGGCTCGAGTTTGATGCTGACAAAATGTTTTTGTCTTTAAATCAAATCATTTAGCTTGTCAAAAACATTCGCACTTGTTTACAATTGTTAGTTATCATCAAAAGACATTGAGAACTAACATTCTCCCCCTTTTTGATGATGATGACAACACTTGTAAACAATTAACTCCTTTCAAAAATAGGATTTGATCATTTAAGCATAATTAAGGGTCGCTTGTTCAAGACATATGCAAACTCTTTGATTCTCCTGATCTATTTCTGTTTAGGCAAGGAAACAAATGATTGTTTTCATATCAGTTTACTGGATGGCTTTCTTTTAAGTTCAATTGCATATGATTAAATATTGAAATTGAAATTAGAGCCAGAATAGGAATATAAGTCAGATTCAGAATACAAGTTTGAAACAAAAACAGAATCTGAATTTGCATCAGAGTTAGCAGCAGAAAGCAAATGAAACATTAAGTACACTGCATAACTTAGAACATATTACAGAATGATAGTAGAGTTTCAAAAAGCAAATATGATTAAAATGATCAAAAACATAAGAAAAAAAAATGACTGCTGACTGCTCCTTCACTTCAATTCTTCTCCCCCTTTGTCATCAGCAAACAAGGGTGGATCATATGGGGTAGAAGAAGGTGCAATAGCAGGATCAGAAGTGGTGGAGGTAGTAGGGATGGATGGTTCAGGGGCTATGGAAGATGTGGGTATGGTTGAAGTTGGTTCAGGGATAATTTGAGGAATTGCTGAACTAGGACCAGTAGAGGTAGAAGCACCCAAACCAGAAGTAGACATGGACTGATGTTGTAATATTTTGTCCATTTTGTCACTGAGACTAGCCATAGATACCAAAAGAGTGGAGATGCTTATTGATTGATCTCCAATCTGACCACTGAGGTTTTGAACTTTTTCCTTCAGTATTTCATGTTCAAGATTCAAGTCCTCTTGGGCATTTTTCATCTCATTATATCCTTTATTTATCTCTCCTTTGAATTGCTTAAATTCTGAGTTTATCTTGACAGAGAGATCAGAAACAACTTGATCAATTAGGGTCTTGATCCTTGCATCGAAATCAGAAGGAATAGGCTGAGGGGGAGGAGGTGCACTCTGTGCTTCTTGTACTCTAGACTGAGTAGCCCTTGATCGTGCTGGTCTGGACTGAGGAGGAGCTCTGGACTGATCACTACCTTCATCAAAGCTGATTCTCATGAGATTCAAGATGTGCCTACCAAATGTCTGGGGTTTTTCTGGTTGCTCGTTGGCAGGAAGATACCAGATCTTCTCATGGAAGAGAATTACAGAAATAAGGCTTGCAAAAGGGATTTGGGATTATTTTCGACCAGTAAAACGAAATCTAGCTATTTCTTTGAAGATCCAGTGCCCAATATTGTGAGGCACTTGGTCAAGGATAGAAGCAAAGATAGGGAAATCCTTCTTTGCAAAGTGGGTGAAATTTCCTCCTTTTTGGATGAGATTTCTAGTATAAATATACCAGGCAGCTCTTTGCTTAGGGGGCATTGAAACAGGAGTAAAATTTAGAATTTCCAATGCATCAGGGATAGGCTCATTAGGTTTAAGCAATGAAAATATCTGTCTATCAGTATAATTTAATGATGCAACAGGTGGGGGATTATGAATTTGAAGAAGGGAATTCAGGGAGGAAGGAGTTATGGTGATCTTTTTCCCTCTGATGGTTGTGGTAATCCTCTCCTCAACCAAATTCTTGTCACTATCCAGAAGATTGTCACTTTTCATGTAATGATAGAAGACTTTGACAAGAGTTGGACTGTAAGAGGCTTTAATAGATATCAAAGGTTCAAATTGGTTGAACCAGGGGTTAAGATCAAGATTACAGTCTTCTTTTAAGTGAGCTAAATCCACATGCACAGCAGGGCAAAAGACTTTATGCTCATAATTCTCCTTAATTCTAATTGCATCCTCACCAGATAATCCATATGAAGTAGTTGAAGAGGTCTAGAAGTTGAAATCTCATTTTTCAATTTAAAAGAGGATTTAGTTTTTTTTTTCCTTTTTGGCATGCATCACAAATCATATCATTTTTAAAACGTAATTTTGGAACACCAATCACTAAATCCTTTTTAAGTAATCTGTCAAGTTGAATCATATTGACATTGAAGGGTGGAATATCACCTAGAGGGGAGGTGAATAGATGATTACAAAAATTCTTTTTGCTAGTTACTCGGTCACCCACACAATAGATATATATCAAGGCAAAGTAGAGATAGAGTAGAGGAGATAGACACAGAGAATTTATATTGGTTCGGCCCAACTCTTGACCTACGTCCAGTCCCCAGAAACACTCCGGGATTTCACTAACTTACGATCAAATGATTACACACTCTGTAACACTCGGAGCAATTCTCTCTCTCGAATTACACTCCCCCTTACAAGTTGTAATCAAAGACCCAATCCCAAAGTCCCAAAACTTTGAGACTCTCACAAGGAAATGATAATTTGAAGAATAACTCTCTGTAAGAGTAGATAACAAGAAGCACTGATGTACAAAGTATTATGCAGTATCGACTGGAAGTATTGCAGAGTATTGGATGAAAGTATTCGAAAGTATCTGACAAGAGTATAGCGGAACTAGATTCTCTGCAGTGTTTTTGGTATTTGATCAGCCAAGTCTTCTCCTATTTATATTGTTTGATCTGTGACCGTTGTAGCTTCAGAGTTTGAATTCAAACGATGCCCATTCCTTATTTGTTCATTGCTGTATAATTGCTATTGATTGGAAATCCTCTCGTTGGAACGTTGGAGCATTGGAGATGTCCTTAGTCCTTGCCCATGATGCGGTTTTGCCGAATATAGCTCTAACAAGTTGTGACTCATGCCTACTGACCGTTGGAAAATCATTTTCCACTTTTCAGCGAGTTACCCGATTTGCTTCGTTTTCAAAAGGAGATTAGAATCTTGAGTGACCCATGATGATTTCGAATGATCCTGTTCTATAATTAATATATTTGAAAAACTTTGAGCATAACGGTTAGAAACAGGACATTAAACATCATTATTAATAGCATTGAATATCACAATCGGAATTTGAAGTCTCGACAGAACAGAATGATTTTTACCGATCATACTCGAGTATTCCATACTCATACTCAAGTATCTCTGTAATTTTAGCTGTAGCAGACACTTCTAACTCAATCATACTCGAGTATTAGATACTCATACTCGGTATCATGTGGTTCAGATATAACAGAAGTTTTGATTTGAACTTTGTTGCTTCCAGTATTTCGAGTGTCCACTTTCAAAGATCATAACTTCCTGTTATGAACTCAGTTTTGATTGGTTCAAGTCGTTTTGGAAAGACCTTTGAGTCTAATTTCAAATGGCACCGATTTTAGCTTCATCGGATTTCTAGTTTGTGAGATATACCCAAAACATCGAGGCTTGGTCAGTAGTGTGACGGTGATGTCACTCTCATCTTAAACAATTCATATATCTCTCATATGACCTCCTTTGGACTTTAATTTTGTGCGAGTAGGACCGTTTGTAAGTCTAGTTTCCAAAAAAATTGGGTTCACCTCAATCCGATCTGTGGTTAGGAAGATATCATCGAATTACCAGAGGTCGCCAGTGCTGGATGTGAAACAGAGCTGATCAGAGTGGTGTCATACTTGAGTATTGATGATCCATACTTGGGTATTGTCGGGATTTAAGCACAGAAGCAGCTGTTTATGCACCATACTCGAGTAGCCAAGTACCATACTCGAGTATTGAAGTGTCATACTGAAGAATTGAAGCCTGATACTTGCGAATGGATGTTGGATACTTGCGACAGTTGATCCCTGCAACCAATACTCGGGTATACATGAACCATGCTCGAGTATTATATCAAATTCAGTATATGATTGCTAAAACTTCTGATTCGATACTCGGGTATTCATTATTAATACTCAAGTATTATTTCCTGAAACACTTAAACAGCTATGTTAGGCCAACTATACTTGGGTATTACAAAACCATACTTGAGTACACATTAATGAATATGATTAAACTTGATTCAAAACCTTAAATGCTTTCAAGTCTTGTCATCATCAAAACTAAGCATAACTAACATTCTCCCCCTTTTTGATGATGGCAAATACACTAAGAAAAAATATGTATGAATATGAAAATACATTAGACCCAACATATTTTTCTTGCCTTTCTCTCCCCCTTATTTGTCATTAGCAAAAAGATTAAAGTAGAGAAGAAATAGTTGTGAAGAGGTAAATATGAAAACGAATTAGAAATGACTCTCTCTTTAATCATAGGTTAAGAAAATAACTTTCTCTCCCCCTTTTTGTAAAGGTAGTTTTCATTTTGATATGGTGCCAGTTGAAATGTGTTTATGAAAACAAGTTTGAGAGAATTTGGAGAGGTTTTCAAAACATCTCTCACAATTAAAGCATATAAGTACCGAACATGTGCAAAATTCACTGAATATAAAAGGATAAAGTTCAAAAATGCTCATGCAGGTTCTGCAAATTGATGAATGATCAATGAAGGCCATTTGCTTGCTTATCTCTTGTATGAGATCATTTCCATCCTTCTCCTTTCATTTATATAGCTCTTCTGCAGAATATGTCTCAGTTGGCTTCAAGAAGTTTTCTTCTACTTTGTAGAGCATATCACAGCTTCAGTGTAATCAAACCATCTTTCCTCAATGTCATAGTTTTCCTTGTTGTATATTTAGGAAAGTCTTTGCACAGACTGAGTTCTCCTGTCATAATTGTAAAAACTTTCTTGCAAGAGAGAATTGTTAGTGCAATCAGATATCCAAATATTCCTTGCTGTATGACATTTTCAAAATGAGATAATGAAAGGAAAATATGATATTAACTCATCATCAAAACTAATAAATCATAGTGAGTGCGGATGAGCATTATTTAAAGATAATTTTCTTCAAATCAAGGAGATGAGCTTTTTAAAGATATAAAACATATATATGAATGTGAAGCCCCCCTTAATGAATTCATTCTCTATAATAATACCAAATAATGATGTGATGCCAATGTTAAATGAATTGAGGATAAAGCATAGGTGATGCATATAGTATATGACATTTTCCAAAATCTTGATCAAGTGAAGATAAAGAGTAGTATATAAAAAT
Organism: Acacia pycnantha; assembly: GCA_025563575.1. Taxonomy (NCBI): domain Eukaryota; kingdom Viridiplantae; phylum Streptophyta; class Magnoliopsida; order Fabales; family Fabaceae; genus Acacia; species Acacia pycnantha. Next base: position 119,263 of record JAMWYP010000182.1, on the reverse strand, counting down.
GATGGTTTTTTCATTCAAGTCCAGACACCAATTTGGTGCTTTTGCAAAAATAATAGATATAGATCAGAGATGATTAGGCAAAATGAATAGATACTGATGGCTTTTTGATGCTTTTCAAAATCTTGTGTAAGATAGCATTTCTCAATTAAATGACAACACAACACAGTAACAAGCCATATGAAGAAATGACGCACAACAAATGAATCAGACATGTCAAATGTTGCATTAAATCAAAGAGGCACCTGACAGTACTTGAGTATTCCACTTGAATACTTGAGTATTGCCCCACTACTTGCATAACAACAATTAATACTCAAGTATGCAATACTCAGATATTTTAATTAATTAAAATAAGTACTGAAATACCTCATTTTAAGTGTGTATTGTGAACACTTGAATTTCTTTGAAGTGTAAATTGATCATTAAGCATCAGGTAGATGATTCAGGGATGATTTTCTCAGTTGATGATGCTCAGTACTCAAGTATTGTACTTACCTACTCAAGTAGTGTTGAGATGATCTGTCAGCTATAGCTTCCTCAGTTTGTCAGTACTCAGGTATTGCTTGAGGGTACTCGAGTATCACTTATTTCAGAAATTTCTTCTAGTTTCTGCCTCGATAGTACTTGAGTATGAATCCAGGATACTCGAGTATTGGTCTGTTTTCTCTGTCAGCGATATGGAAATCCTGATATTACTCGAGTATTGCTACATATACTCGGGTATTACCAGATCAAAATTACTCGTTGAGCATCCTGCAAAACAAAGGACTAGATACTCCTTGCTACCCAATGTTTCTTGAACCCACACAAGGTTAGACACAACAACTCTTATTCTCTTATTAAATCATATGAAACTTGAGCAAAGAGCATACAACACTTTTAAACAATTAACCATTTTTCAGAAACAAGATTTGATCATTTCAAAACAATGAGAGTTGTTTGGTCAAGAGCATTTTGCAAAACACTGAAATTCTTGAAAGGATTTGATTCATCTGAGATATTTTTGTTTAAGCATAAGCACTTCATGACAGATTTCTTGGTAACTTCATTTTAATACTTGAGATCAAAAAGCAGTCATGATAAACAATTACCATAACAGAAATCAGAATTAAGCTTTTTGAGAATTTTCAGATTTGAACCAATGTTACAGATTTAATAGCGAGACTCAAAACAGTTGTTCAGCATATGACTCAATAAATAAGGTTAAGCTTTGAAATGCAATCATAATCAGAATTGAGATCATAAACAGAATCAGAATTGAAATCAGAAACAAAATCTGAAATCCGAATCAGAGTTTGCAGCAGAAATAGAATGCAGCAATAAGCACACTGCATAACTTAGAAATGAAGCACAAATCTCTCTATCATAGAGGATTCAAAATATTACAGAATTGCAGTAGAGTCTCAAAAGCAAATATAAGGGAGGTAGCAGAAAGTTATACAAAACATTTAAAAACATGAGCTGCTCCTTTAATTTCCACATAATTTTACCCAATCAAATAAGTTTAATCCAATGAATCAAAAGGGTAATAACTAAATGATGCCAAGAAATGTTATTTCTCAATTGACAGTTTTATAGATACACTTGATGTAGAATAGATGTCATTGAGGATAATGCATGTAATTTTTCCAATGGGATTAGATTTGTCAGAAATCCTAATGAAATGTGCAGATTATTTCAACTCTCACTTGTTCTTTCAAATCATGATAATGCATTTTTGAAATATGTTGGAAATCGATGCTCACTCTAAACATGGTGGAAATTAACAGTTTAAAGAATGTATCAGTATGCTTCAGATTTGGAGAATATGTTGAACATTTCCCTTAACAAGTTGAGGAGTTTATTCAGAAGTAAAAGTCATGAAGGTATAGTACTAAAGAAATTTTTTAGCACAACAGAAATGTAAGAGCACAATGACTTTGCTATTGACAAGAAAATAATCTTGCATCTTAGTATTATAAATGAATGATCAAGGCAAGATTATTAATATAGTTACTCAAAATAAAAATGGAAGACCAATGCTGATGAATTTGAGCAACTAAGAGAGTACTAGGATTCATGAATGATGAAGCACAAATTTATTAGTCCAAATGACCAGCGTTCCAGAAAATCATCCTAGTAAGTTATTCCATTAATGGTTAATGTATTAACATCCAATGCACTAATGAACATTGATAAGGCTTGGAATATCTTGGTCAATGGGAGGTTATGCAGTAGTCATAACAGATTCACAGATTGAATTCTTTTCTTTTAGATAGACCTGAAACTAATATATGAATGACTCATTAGACATGAAGTTCAACTAGTTCAAGAATGAAACTAGACAGTTCAAGCAACATATTGAATTCCAAAGATGAATATATGAGGGATAGGGAAAATTCTACCAAACAGATTTGAAGCATATCCAACATTTAGTATACAACATTAACTTCCAATTTGAAACATCATTTGAACGCAGTCAAGGTATTTTTCAAATCTATCTGAAATGCTTTCAAAGTATGAATATTTTTCAAGATGTTTGTATGCATTTTTACAAAACAAGGTGAATCAAACTGGTTTTAGAATTGTGCATTTCAAAAACATGAAATCAGAAAGTAATGCACAGATTAAGGTGAATTGATGTAGATGTCTCCCTTTTTGACGTTCACCATCAACATCAAGCATAGCCTATTTAGCTTTCTCAAGACTTGAATTATTTCTCTATGTTGCATTCTTGAGAAGCTTTTTCTCATCCTACAAAACTATATAAGTCTTTTTCTTTCTTGGTATCCAACCTTACTTGGATCCAATCAACGTTAGTTTGTAGGAAACAAAATTTGCATGCTCTTATGAATATGATCAATTCAACATAATTGAGCATAATGAACTAAACATGATTTTATGCATAAAAGAGATACTTTCTTTTCAAATCATCATGTATGCAAAAAGAATTAAACTATTAAACATTGCAATCCCTTTATAAACTTACTAAGTGGATTTTTAAGGGATAAAAATAATTTCAAAATAGTTTGAAATGCTTATTCCTAAGGCTACAACATATAAAACCTCAATGAATATTTCAGATGATAGGAAAGGAGGTTTTACCATTGTATACCTTTACCTTAGGTACTTAGAGGATCGACTTTGCTTACCCACTGCCTCTTATGTCTTTCGATGGGTTTCTGCAAAGTTGTCTCAAGGGGTATAGACTTCATGAGTCTTCTGCTTGGTACTTGAGAGGATCTCCTTTTTGGTTCATAAGAAGCTCTTTGATTCCTCATCTTCTCTGCTCCTTTGTGTCCATTATTTTTGAAATCAGTCTGCACACACAAGGCAATAGATAGACATTTTGGTACCCACTTATACTTGAGTCCTTCATTGTTAGTTCGAACCTTAGGGAAAACATAAGTTCCCTTTGGTACCCATTGATAGTTACCAACAAGCTTATCTCTTCTATCTTTCCTATGAAAGCAAGATGAAGTATCGTGTCCCTTTCGGTTACAATAATTACAGTGAGCAAATGGATTTGAGTTATGAACTGATTTCTGAAAATAATTCAAATAATGTTTTCCACCGCTTTTCTTTTTACCTTTCTTCTTGTCAAAAGTAGGATTGTATCCTATGCCTGATTGGTCATTTGTAAATCTTTGAGCTTTCAAAATGACATTGAGCATTTCACTACCTTTAGTGAACTTCTCAAGTGTTTTCGTGAGGTAGGAGTTTTTCTTTTCAAGATCAGGGCATTTTTCGCAAACTGTATTTTCACAAACTGAAACTGGAGGTAAATCTTTAACTTGTTGTTCCAGCAATTTGATTTTCTTTCTGGAAGCAATAAGTTCTTTCACAATCTTTTTAATTCAGAATGCAATTCATTATACTCAGAAAACAATTCATCATAAGATGGTTCAGAATCACATACCTCTTCTTCGTTTTCTGATAGCTCTTCTTCCGCAACTAAATAGATATTTGCAGTCTCTTCTTCTTCTACGCTGAAGGTTCCTTCGTATGAAGTTTCTAAGTCTTTCCAAAATGAATAATGTTCTCCGTTGAAGCCAGGTGGTCTGCTGATTGAGGTACCATAAGGTAATATTCCTTCCATGATCTATCTTGGGATATTAAGCCCAACTGAGAAACCAGGCTCTGATACCAAATGAAGGGTGGAATATCACCTAGAGGGGGGTGAATAGGTGATTACAAAAATTCTTTTTGCTAGTTACTCGGTCACCCACACAACAGATATATATCAAGGCAAAGTAGAGATAGAGTAGAGGAGATAGACACAGAGAATTTATCTTGGTTCGGCCCAACTCTTGACCTACGTCCAGTCCCCAGAAACACTCTGGGATTTCACTAACTTACGATCAAATGATTACACACTCTGTAACACTCGGAGCAATTCTCTCTCTCGAATTACACTCCCCCTTACAAGTTGTAATCAAAGACCCAATCCCAAAGTCCCAAAACTTTGAGACTCTCACAAGGAAATGATAATTTGAAGAATAACTCTCTGTAAGAGTAGATGACAAGAAACACTGATGTACAAAGTATTATGCAGTATCGACTGGAAGTATTGCAGAGTATTGGATGAAAGTATTCGAAAGTATCTGACAAGAGTATAGCGGAACTAGACTCTCTGCAGTGTTTTTGGTATTTGATCAGCCAAGTCTTCTCCTATTTATATTGTTTGATCTGTGACCGTTGTAGCTTCAGAGTTTGAATTCAAACGATGCCCATTCCTTATTTGTTCATTGCTGTATAATTGCAATTGATTGGAAATCCTCCCGTTGGAACGTTGGAGCATTGGAGATGTCCTTAATCCTTGCCCATGATGTGGTTTTGCCGAATATAGCTCTAACAAGTTGTGACTCATGCCTACTGACCGTTGGAAAATCATTTTCCACTTTTCAGCGAGTTACCCGATTTGCTTCGTTTTCAAAAGGAGATTAGAATCTTAAGTGACCCATGATGATTTCGAATGATCCTGTTCTATAATTAATATATTTGAAAAACTTTGAGCATAACGGTTAGAAACAGGACATTAAACATCATTATTAATAGCATTGAATATCACAATCAGAATTTGAAGTCTCGACAGAATGGAATGATTTTTGCCGATCATACTCGAGTATTCCATACTCATACTCGAGTATCTCTGTAATTTTAGCTGTAGCAGACACTTCTAACTCAATCATACTCGAGTATTAGATACTCATACTCGGGTATCATGTGGTTCAGATATAACAGAAGTTTTGATTTGAACTTTGTTGCTTCCAGTATTTCGAGTGTCCACTTTCAAAGATCATAACTTCCTGGTATGAACTCAGTTTTGATTGGTTCAAGTCGTTTTGGAAAGCCCTTTGAGTCTAATTTCAAATGGCACCGATTTTAGCTTCATCGGATTTCTAGTTTGTGAGATATACCCAAAACATTGAGGCTTGGTCAGTAGTGTGACGGTGATGTCACTCTCATCTTAAACAATTCATATATCTCTCATATGACCTCCTTTGGACTTTAATTTTGTGCGAGTAGGACCGTTTGTAAGTCTAGTTTCCAAAAAAATTGGGTTCACCTCAATCCGATCTCTGGTTAGGAAGATATCATCGAATTACCGAGGTCGCCAAAGATCTTGGATGTGAAACAGAGCTGATCAGAGTGGTGTCATACTTGAGTATTGATGATCCATACTCGGGTATTGTCGGGATTTAAGCACAGAAGCAGCTGTTTATGCACCATACTCGAGTAGCCAAGTACCATACTCGAGTATTGAAGTGTCATACTGAAGAATTGAAGCCTGATACTTGCGAATGGATGTTGGATACTTGCGACAGTTGATCCCTGCAACCAATACTCGGGTATACATGAACCATACTCGAGTATTATATCAAATTCAGTATATGATTGCTAAAACTTCTGATTCGATACTCGGGTATTCATTATTAATACTCAAGTATTATTTCCTGAAACACTTAAACAGCTATGTTAGGCCAACTATACTTGGGTATTACAAAACCATACTTGAGTACACATTAATGAATATGATTAAACTTGATTCAAAACCTTAAATGCTTTCAAGTCTTGTCATCATCAAAACTAAGCATAACTAACAGACATGAGCTAGACGCTTGTGCCATAACCAACTATCATCCAAGTTACTAACAAAACATTTTTGAAATGTAGAGTCATCTCTAGAGATGTCAAGAGTGTAACAATTCCCTTCTCTAGGAGCTCTAAAAGTAGCTTTTGATTTTATATTATCTAACGAGAGAATATCCTTACTTACTATCAAGCATTCCTTAGAATCAAAGATAACTAAGTTACCTTTATCAGTACTTTGGCTTACACTGAGGAGATTGTGGCAAAGTCCTTCAACCAGATAGACGTCTTTAATTTGTGGTCCATCGTTGTTTCCAACTTCACCAATTCCAGCAATCCTTTCAAATTGATTTCCACCAAAGATTACTTTGTCACCATCTTTATGCTTGATTGTAGCAAATTTGGACTGATCTCCCGTCATATGTCTTGAGCATCCACTATCAATATACCATTTGTCAGATTTTGATGCTCTTAGACACACCTACAAATCAAAAGGGATCAAGTCTTAGGTACCCATCTTTTCTTGGGTCCTTTGAGGTTAATTCGAGCCTGAGGAACATAGGTTCCTTTAGGCACCCACTGATAATTACCTACGGGTTTATCTCTCCTATATTTCTTATGAAAACAAGATGAAGTTGTATGACCCTTTCGGTTACAATAGTTGCAATGAGCAAATGGATTTGAAGAATGAATAGTTTTTCAAAAATAGTTTAAATATGATTTTCCACCATTCTTCTTCTTTCCTTTCTTTTTATCAAAGATGGGATTATATCCAATCCTAAAATGATCGTTTGTTAATCTTTGTGCTTTTAAAATCACATTTAACATTTCACTGCCTTTGGTAAACTTTTCAAGAGTTTTCATAAGATAAGAATTCTGTTTCTTTAACTCATTGCAATCATCACAAATGAATTTTTCAGGAAAAGAAAGATTTTCTACTTGCTGTTCAAGAGTGGTATTTTTCCTTTTTAAAGTAATATATTTCTCAACAAGTTTTTCAAATTCATTTTGAACAGTATTGTACTCATTCAATAAATCATTATAAGAGGGTTGAGAATCGTATACCTCTTTATCCTTCTCATATTGCTCTTCTTGAGCAACTAGACATATATTTTCCGTTTCTTGCTCATCAACTTCATCTTCATCGGATGAACTATCTCCCCAAATTCCTGAGACATAGGCTTTCTTCTTGAATCTATTGAATTTATTCTTTTCTTTGTCCTTGTTCTTTAGTTGGTGACACTCTGACTTGATGTGGCCGGGCTTTTCACATTCATAGCAGATAATCGGCTTCTTTGCCTCAGTGCTGGTGCTACCCTTGTTGAATCTTTTATGCCCATGGTCCTTCCGAAAGAACTTTCTGAATCTTCGGACCGTCATGCCTAGCTCTTCTTCTTCATCTTCTTCATCATCATCAGATTCCTTAGCTTCTTTGTCCGCCTTGAGAGCAATGCCTTTATTCTTGACATTTATCTCATCAAGTGCTTTTCTGAACTTGATCTTCCCTTCATACTCATACAAGCTGCCGAATAAAGCTGCTACCGAGCTCATTGATTCACCACGGGATTCCTCAATGGCAGTAACTTTGGCTTCCCATTCCTTGCTGAGGAATTTAGAATTTTCCTCACTTGAGCAGTTTGCTCATATGTTTTTCCCAATGCAGCAAGCAGGTTGATGAGATGAGTAAATCTCAGCTGGAAGTCGATGATGGATTCACCGGTCTTAATGCGAAGAAGAACATACTCAGTCATGAGAGTATTGATCCTATTTTCTTTTACTCCGGAGGTTCCTTTGTGTGCTATCTCCAAGGCATCCCAAATGGCTTTTGCTGTTGGTAAGGTGCAAATACGGAAGTACTATTGTTGACTTAGAGCACTTTGCAGCATGAGGATGGCCTTGCTATTGAGAGTGACATTTCTTCTATCATTCTCATCATATGTTTCTTCTGGCTTAGGAACTCGAAGACCGTTCTCCATGATGGTTGGACTGTAGTTACCTACTTCGAATACTCATCATAGTCCGTAATCACTGGCCATGACAAATACTTTAAATTTTGATTTCCAGAAAGAGTAGTGTTCACTACTGAAGCCAGGAGGTCGGTTGATCGAAGCTCCATCAGGTAGAATACCTTGTATTGGATCCTTCTCAAGATGTTAAGATCTTAGGAGAAGATCGAGCTCTAATACCAAATGAAAGTGGAGCTTGAATCACCAAGAGGGGGGTGAATTGGGGATTCTCAAAAATTCTTTTCGGATGCTCTATTTTTAGATATGAAATAGAGGTAAAAACAGAGTATATAGAAGAGAAGCAAGACACAAGGATTTATACTGGTTCGGTCCAACAAACTGACCTACGTCCAGTCCCCAGACTCTCTGGGATTTCTCACTATCAAGATTGATTACACACTCTGCACTCAAGAGTAATTCTGTCTCTAGAACTTACTCCCCCTTACAAGTTGTAATCAATAACTCAATCTCCAAGTCCCCTTGACTTGAGATACTTTACAATAATGATTTACAATCAAGAAAACTCTCTCTAAGAGTAGATATGATAAACACTGTAGAATGAATGTATCAAAGATGCTTTACAACAGAAAACTCAAAGAGTATATGAAACTTTAATGATTTTCGTTATTGCACAGATTGGTTGTTGAGAAGACTTGAATGCATCTCTATTTATAGGTAGAGATCATTAAATGACCGTTATAAATCCTAATGTGACCGTTGCCAGCATTGGAGGTTGATTAGTGAAGGTTTTGGTCTTCTTCTTTCTCTACTCTATGGTTAATCCAACTTTGCAGAAGTTCAGGGTTGACTTCCTGACTTTTAATCTGTTGGAGAGGCAGTTTCTGGATGTAGAATGGAAACATTAATTCCTTCAAAATGTGTGGAGAATGTATGTTCAAAAGCATGCAAGGTTTCTGCACTCTTCATTTAATGTGCAAACATGCTTTATGCTTTTTGCTTAATCTCCAATTAATCCTATCTAAATCTTCTGAAACTCACTAACAAACTGATTAAACATAGTTAGGAATAGTAATGAGTGATGATATAGAGTATAGAGATTTAACACAAACATTTCGAAAATTCATTCAGTTCGAAATATAAATTCTGCGATGGAAACTCGAGTCAGTTCTTCGAAACTCGAGTTTTCATGTTTCAGTGAACTTTCAGTAAAAGACCGAAACTCGAGTTTTAAATCAAAACTCGAGTTTTCTCTTTCCAGAGAAAAACATCGCGATTTTGCATTTGGACATATTTTGTGAACAGTGCAAAACTCGAGTCATTAAGTGACTAACTCGAGTTTTGGACTTTTAATGAGAAATTATGTTTTAGTCCAAAATCTCAAAACTGGAGTTTCCAAATCATAACTCGAGTTTTCAAATGTTCAAATTTAGCAGAGCTTCTCTGCCTGGCCAAAACTCAATTTTTCAAAACTTAACTTGAGTTTTCTCATTCGTTGAAAACTTTGGAAACTTCTCTGTAAGGTCGAAACTTGAGTTTTCAAATCTTAACTCGAGTTTCCCCGTTTATGAGAAAACTTTGAAAGACTTAGTTGAAATGAGAAATGATGTTTTCACAAGGTCAGAGACGAGCATTGTTCTCAGGTGATGTAAACTCGAGTTTTCTAAGGTTAACTCAAGTTTCCATAAAACGTTGGAAACTAGAGAACTCTTTGTATAGCCTAAACTCGTGTTTCCAAATGGAAACTGGAGTTTTGGTTTCTTTGAAAAACTTGGTTGCTCTCTGTCTTGTCAAAACTTGAGTTTTCTAAATCAAACTCGAGTTTGCTTTGTTTGTGAAAAACTCAGAAGCTCTCAGTAAGGCCAAAACTCGAGTTTTCAAAACTTAACTCGAGTTTGCCTTTCTTTGTAAAAACTTGAGCTTTTCTCTGTCATGCCAAAACTCGAGTTTCCAAACTGAAACTCGAGTTTGCCTTAGACAGTAAGTTTTTCAACTTACAGAGACAAACTTTAACTGTGTTTACAATTGTCCATTATCATCAAAACCAATATAGAACTAACAATTGGTCAAATTTGGACTTGTGTACATTGAGTTATGAATCTTTGAAAATGACCAATGATTCTGGAACGCAAACTAGACAACAACATCTATTTGAGGTAAACTAGACTAATATGTGTGTGGCTGGCTACTAGAACTACTTTTCCATGAAATTAGGCTTAATAAAGAGTTCATAGGTTTTAGAAGTACCTCATTTGGACATTTTTGCTAAGAGTTATGATTTTTTGAAGTTATAGCACAAAATCTGGAAAAAACTGTCCAAATGTGCAAAAATTAAGAAAGTCAAAGAACTTGATGATCATAGTTAGGTCTAATGGTTCTATATTTGTTGCATTGTACTATATGAAATTTAAAATGTCAAGAATTAGAATAAGCATGGTCAAATTTGGACTACTGTACACTGAGTTATGAGTTTTTGAAAATGACCAATGATTCTGGAATGCAAACTAGAATACAACATCTATTTGAGGAAAACCGGACTAATATGTGTGTGCCTAGCTACTAGAACTACTTTTCCATGAAATTAGGCTTAATAAAGAGTTCATAGATTTTAGAAGTACCTCATTTGAACATTTTTGCTAAGAGTTATGATTTTTCGAAATTATAGCACAAAATCTGGAAAAAACTGTCCAAATGTGCAAAAATTAAGCAAGTCAAAGAACTTGATGATCATAGTTAGGTCTAATGGTCCTATATTTGTTGCATTTTACTATATGACATTTAAAATGTCAAGAATTAGAATAAGCATGGTCAAATTTGGACTTGTGTACACTGAGTTATGAGTTTTTGAAAATGACCAATGATTCTGGAATGCAAACTAGACAACAACATCTATTTGAGGAAAACCGGACTAATATGTGTTTGGCTGGCTACTAGAACTACTTTTTCATGAAATTAGGCTTAATAAAGAGTTCATAGGTTTTAGAAGTACCTCATTTGGACATTTTCCCTAAGAGTTATGATTTTTCGAAGTTATAGCACAAAATCTTGAAAAAACTGTCCAAATGTGCAAAAATTAAGCAAGTCAAAGAACTTGATGATCATAGTTAGGTCTAATGGTTCTATATTTGTTGCATTGTACTATATGACATTTAAAATGTCAAGAATTAGAATAAGTATTGACCATTGTCCATAATGTATTCTTATAGGGACACGTAATTGCCAGAACGTGGGCTTGTTTGTAACAAAATTTGTAGCAGTTATAAAAAATAAAATGCTATAAAGTTGGCGCCAGCTGGGCGCGTAATGGCGTGAAGGTTTGTGGTGTGTCATTTGAAGCTTTTATAAGAAATAAATCGCTATAGAATTCAAAACAACACAACAGTAATGGTTAGTAAAAAAAGACGCTAAAACCGCCACAAATAATCATAATTTGTCCCAGTTATATCAAAACCACTACAAAATTTCAACCTATATATACCCCTAGCGTCAAAACATTCTCAGAAAAATAGTGCAACATGCAACGGAATATAGCTGCCACCCACTAATGAAAATAAGTTAGAGTTTTTCATCGGAGGTTGGCACCTATTTTGCAAATACAATCTTCACGTGGCATGCTGCACTATCTTCAGTAATGACAAAAGCTTGTAGTGGTTTTTCCTTCAAACCGCTACAAAATGCAAATTGTAAGACATTTGTAGCGGTTATTGAAACGCTACAAAATGTCATGCTGGACGAGGTAGGGTTTTGTATTTTGTAGTGGTTTATGCAGCAGTTTCACTGAAACCGCTACAAATGTTTAATTTTTGTAGCGGTTAGGTCAAAATATCGCTACAAAAACCACATCATTTTAACCAGCACCACCACCACAAAGAAAAGCATGAAAGGTTTAAATCATCATCTCTTAACTTTCCTTCTCTCACACTCTCTTACATTTAGCTGCAACATTTGCGAGATTTATGAGTTATGGATTCTAGGAGAAATGTAGCGAAAGGGAAAGAGGTAGTACACGATAGAGTGCCTCTAAGGGGGCAGTAGTAGAGGGGGCAGTAATAGGGGTCGTGGGGCTAGAAATATCCCTCTACTACCATAGGTGGATCGAGATAGATCAACTCTTCTCAGAGGAGCCAATCCCACAGCCAGAGACCCTAAAGGGAGGACAAGACATACATCTATCCCTTAGCGACATTGATGAAAATGCTGAGATAGAGATCAACTTTCCCATAGGCGAGGCAGAACAATTTATTAATCAGGAGGAGGAGCGGGACCAAGGGAACCCCCGACCGTCACCTTTGCGCTCCACCGGATTTGAGGTAGAAGTCAAAGGTAAATTAAATTATTTTTGTGACAAAATTTAGATTTAAATTCCTTACGGTTAATTAAATTGTATTTAAAATTAAAACAAAAATGTTCTTATAATTGTGCTGATCGGCAACGGTGGTCACCTATTCAACCTCTACCTGATGGACCTAGGCAGGAATTGGGGGTGGTTCCCCATCCACTTTTAGAGTTATAAGCATATTCCGAAGTTGTCGAAGGACACAACGTTTGATGAAGTTGTGCAAGTAATTAATTTATTTTGTTTAATTATATTTTATGGTTTATTTATTTATTGATTAATTAAATTATGATACAACATAAGTTTAAAGTCTGAGGCAACAAGAAGAGGTACTCATTGTTGAAGATGAGGGACAACTAGAAGAACCGTAGGGGTTGTCTCTACAAAAATATGAATAAGGTTCTGACATTCCTCTACAGCAGTTGATTGAGAGCATCCCAGATGGCGTCCCTGCAAATGACTGCGTGAGTTTTGTCCAGGTCATGAGGAGCCCACAAGAACAAGTACATTTTTAAAGAATTACTAATTTCTAAATAAATATTTTTTTTTGTAATTATTGTAATGTTTCGTACCTTATGCAGGCTCTGTGCAAGAGGAACACCAGAAGCTGATCACAGCAGAGGATCCATCACAGGGTAGGATGCAAGACATTTGGTGTGACCTACAATGAACTAGTAATTTTAAAGTTAAATTAATTTTAGCTTTATATTAGAGCATTATTAATTGTTTTATTTTTTAAAATAACAAATTTCATATTCTTTTAATTCTTTCAGGAAAGGAAGGCTCAGCAAGAGAACCGTCAGACAAACTATAGGGAGCTGTTCACATATACCCATAGACACCGTGATAGGATGGTGACCTCTCAGCAAGCAGAGGAGCTGATAGTAAGTTACATACAAGTGATTTATATGGTTTATTTAATTTATTTAAATTGAATGAAATCATTTCATCAATGTTTTATAAAATGTGTGCGTCAGGAGCGGATCGAGCAGACTCAGACGAAGCTGTGATAGTCCTTGACCCCAGAGTCACAAGGGTTTATGGATCCTACTGCCCCATTGAAAGCTATCATAGGCCCAGTTGAGCATCTTGGGCGCATTAGAGGTATGGGGTTAGGCACCAGGCCTAGCATGGTCTACGGCAAGAGCGCCGCCTCTAAGGCCAGAACCTCTGGCGTGAGAAGGCTGACAAGGGGGTTTAGACGATGATTTCCGTGCAGGTTGATGCCAAGACTCAGGACCTTGCTCGGCGGTTTTAGGACTAGGTCGACACTTGGTATGCTCATCAGAGGGAGAGTTGGGTTGTTCTAGCAGGTGCCTTCTCAGAGACGTTTCATGATAGGCGGTTTCCACCTCCCCAGCCTCTTCCTTGTTCACATTCGATCCTCCTCCTCTGCCTCCTCCTGCTACTGATGACGAGGAAGTTGTTACCTTTGCTCTTACGCACGTTGATCCTACCCCCACAAGATAGCCCCCTTGAGATAGGACCTAATCATCAGGCTTCTGATAGTTAGCTTTTATTTATATTTGTAGACACTTTTTGTATTTAAAATGTTTGTTATCTCTAATTTATTATTTATGTTTTTCGACAATTTTATGCCTTTAAAATAGTTGATATCTTATATTTTATTTGGTATTTGATAATGGAGTAATATTTTAAAAATTATATTAATTTATATTAGTTTATTAATGTTAATTATATTATATAACAACTGTTATTGAAAATAGAAAATATGATATATATTAAGTTAAATATATTTATCATAGGCATAATAATGGAATAAATTTAGATAGATAAATAAAACATAAATTGTTAACTTTTGTAGTGGTTTAGATACAGAAACTGCTGCTAAAGCATAAAATTTGAAATTCAAAATAAAAAACCAACCACTTTTTCAAACGGTTAACATTTTGTATACCTAGGCATAAACCGCTACAAGTTTGAAATTCAAACTTTTTAAAATCCTGCCAGAAGTTTGTGGCGGTCTTGATCATAAATGCTACAAATGTTAAAGACCTTCATTTTGTAGCGGTTTTCTAGACAATAACCGCTACAAATATGTAACGTTGTAGTGGCTAGTATAGTGGTTTTAAATTGCTACAAAATGTATTTTATTTTTGTAGCAGTTAGTGCAACGGTTTTTCAACTGCTACACATTATCCAATGTTGCATCTAAACAACAGATGTCGTGAAAATAATTAAACATTCTCTCTTCATCTATATTCTATTATAGCTTAGTTTACTACATATGGGTAAGTCATGAATCAAGTTGCCGCGTAATTCTCCCCCATATTTGGCAAGATTGAACACTTTCTTAGATTTTGCTTTTTCTCACGCTAGCTATAATGGTAAGATCGTGTGCCCGTGTTGTCACTGCAAGTTTAAGAAGTGGCATACACGAGAAGTTGGTAAGGAACATCTGCTTCTAAAGCCCTTCCCGGAAGAGTATACATTTGGGGAGTTCATGGTGAGAAATGTGGTATGAGATATGGGGATCATCTTCCTAAAAGTTTACAAGTAGGAAATCAATTAGATCAAGATGATCCGGTTAATGAATCTATTCGCGATGCTTTTGGTTTTCAAGATGATCCCCACAATCGTAAGTGGTACTTCATGGATCATCGAAGGTTTCTCGATGGTAATCATAAGTTTATGTTGAGACGCAATCGTTTCAATGGGCAACAACAAAAAAGAGAACCTCCTCATAACTTATCCAGTGCAGAAATCATAGAGCAGCTTCAGGATGTTGGATTTGAGCATGGAAAACAAGACGATGCAACAAAAGCAAGGAGAAAGACTTCCAGGGCTTCTGCTTCCGCACCTCAACAATAGCGCAAGATAAGCATCTTCTTCAATTTTTCGTATTGGAAAAATAATTTTCTTCGTCACAATCTAGATGTCATGCACATTGAAAAAAATGTGTGGGACAATGTTGAAAGTGGAGCAAATCGCCAAGAGATGGGTGAATTGGGGATTTTAAAATTCTTTTTCAAACACTCTGAAACTGAACACAAAAACAGAGCAAAACAAAGGAGATGAAAGAATAGCAAGACACACCAAATTTATACTTGTTCGGTCTTAACTCTTGACCTATGTTCAATCCTCAGACACTCTGGGATTTTCACTATCACTCAAAATCAATTACACACTCTGTACTTGAAGTTATTCTCTCACTAGAATACACTCTCCCTTACAAGTTGTAAACTGATATACCCAATCTCCAAGTCCCCTTAACTTGAGATTATTACAATAAATGATTTCAATAAATGAAACTCTCTTTAAGAGCACATAATAATGAACACTGAAGTGAAAGAGTATCAACAGATACTTTACAAGTAGAAAACACTAAGAGTAGTTGAAACTTTGAATGCTTTTCATTTTCTGTAGATTGGTTGTTGAGAAGACTTGAATACAACTCCTTATATATGAAGAGAGCATTAAATGACCGTTGGATTGATCAATGTAACCATTGGAGACATTGGACTAGCTGTTGGGACCAATTTGGTCACTTCTCTCTCTAAGCTTTAATTAATCCAGGCGCATAGAAGTTTATGGTTGACTTCCCTTGAATTAAATCCGTTGGAAGAGCAGCTTCTTGATAGGGAAAGGAAACATTAATCCCTTAGCAACATGTAGAGAATGATTGTCCAAAAGAGTGCAAGTCTTCTGGTCTTTGCAATAAATGCGCTAGCGTCACTTTTTGCTTTAAGATAAATCTTCATTTAATACTCTTTAAATCATTTGAAACTCACTCACAAATTGATTAAACATAGGTAAGAATAGTAATGAGTGATGATAAGAAGTATCTAGATCAAACATGAAGATTTCACAAACTCGAGTTTGTCAAGCAAATTGGAGTTTGCAACTTTTCTTCCGGAACCAAAGTCGAGTTAACAAACTCAAACTTGAGTTTCCTCCTTCTAGAGAAGAGAGTCGCGATTTGAACTTTGAAAAGCATTTTGAACATATGAGCAAACTCGAGTTTAGAACTTTTGAAGTGGAAATATGTTTAAGTTCACAAAACTCAAAATTGGAGTTTCCAAAAGCAAACTGGAGTTTTCAAGAGCAAAAAATAGTTGGGAGCTCTCTACTTGGCACAAACTCGAGTTAGTTAAATCATACTCGAGTTTCCTTAAAAGATGGAAATCTTTG
Organism: Acacia pycnantha; assembly: GCA_025563575.1. Classification (NCBI taxonomy): domain Eukaryota; kingdom Viridiplantae; phylum Streptophyta; class Magnoliopsida; order Fabales; family Fabaceae; genus Acacia; species Acacia pycnantha. The sequence goes on along the minus strand of JAMWYP010000182.1, from coordinate 102,739 downwards.
AAAACTCTCTGTCAAAACTAAACTCGAGTTTACTATGCTAAACTCGAGTTTACTATGCTAAATCATATTTATCTCTTACATTGACTAACTACTATGTATTTAATGTAGATTAGTCCAAGTTGAATTATAAAGATTAATCAAGAAGGAGATAAGAGATTATAGAAAGAAGAATTTGCAGAGAATGCCAAGGAAGCAAGAAGTTATAAAAGTATTTTGGGAATAATCAAGAAGAAGAGGAGATATTGAAGAATTAAATTATGAAAATGATCAAGAGAAGAAGAAGAGAAGAGAAGAGAAGAAAGAATTAAATTATGGAGAATGATGAAGAGAAAACAAGAGAAGAAAGAAAGAATTGACTTGTGGAAAATGATCAAGAGAAGAAGAATTGAATTGTGGAGAATGATAAGCGAAGAGGAAAGAAAGAAGAACTTGCTAAATGGAATGATAAAATCATTATAAAAGTTTTTAGATTGATTCTAGAAGTCTCCACGATGATATGGAAGTTGGAATGACTCAAATCGAAGTTAAAATAAGCAAAATCAAGCTTCAGGATGATTTAACTCGAGCCAGGAAGTCTTGCTCGAGCTAGAACGTTTTTCTACAGTGTTTTGGGCATATGATAGGAGTTGACTTGAGCTAGAAACTCATTGACTCGAGCCAGGGTCTAGACTCGAGTCATCCCTTTTTCTGACTCGAGCCAATAGTGTTTTCAATGTTGATTTTCGCCTCTAGTACGAGTTGACTCGAGCCAAGCCTAAGTTGACTCGAGCCAATAGTGATTTTCAGCACTCTGATCACCTCTGTTTCACGTTTAGCTGGGCGACGTCTGGTAATTTGTTGATATCTCCCAATCCAGAGATTGAATTGAGATGAAACCAAATTTTTATGAAACTAGACTCCCAATGCGTCATTGTGACAAAGTTTCAAGACCAAAGGAGTGTATATGAGAGAGCTATGAATTTCACAAGTTGGTACTTCAATTAACGTCACACAGCTGACCAACCTTCGATATTTTGAGTATATCTCACAAAATAAAAATCCAATGGAGCTGAAATCAGTGGAATATGAAAGTAGACTCAAAATTATTTCTACCAATACTTGAACCAACCAAAAAAGAGTTCAAACCCGGGAGTTATGGCCTTCGAAAGTTGACACTAGAAATTTTGGAACCATTTCAGCATAGGCTTGGTTTTCTGAATATAGCTCACACTATACACAACCAAATGAAGTGAAACCAATTCCATATGAATCTAGACTCAAAAAGTGTTTCATATAATTTGTAAGCAACCAAATTTGATGAGCGCCTCCTCAAGTCAAGTTCAAGTAAAAGAACAAAGAATTGAGGATTTTGTCTCGAACCATAAGTTCCACCTCGAGTCTAAGTAAAGGTAGAAGAGTTAGACATTTTGAGAAAGGTTTTAACCTCGAGCCAACAAGCGTACCTTGATCCAATGGCCAACCCGAGAGTTTGAAGAATGGAGAAGACTTTTGGACTTGAGCCAGTAAGTGAAGACTCGAGCCAAAGCATACTGATAAAGCACAAACGTGAAGAACTAACTCGAGCCAGGATTTTGGTTGCCTCTAGTGTGGGCATAGACTCGAGCCAAGGATATTGCTGCCTCGAGTCAGTCGGTGTTGTGTTAAACTTCTCTATCATTTAAATGATGGATTGACTCGAGCCAGACCAGTTTAACTCGAGCCAATATTTCTCTGATTGTAAATCATCGTGTTCACAATCTTGGCTTCTCATCAAGAACATCCAGATGAATTCCAAAAGAACTTATACTACTTCTTAATATGACTTATATCATTTTTGTATAAGTTTCAAATGATTATATGAAGGACTTGAACACAGTTTATCAGTCAGACAACAAAGCTCAGTAGTAGCAACGTTTGAGATTTTATAAATGATTGTTATCAATTGATTTCTACTTGCTATACTTCTCAATGCTATTAATTATGTTTGTTAGCAAGTTTCAGATTATCAAATGAAGGACTAACATTAGATTACAAAAAGCAGATGATTACGTAAGAAGCTTCAACGACTATATTTATTCCAACGGTCATATGCTAAAAGGGAAGAATTGTTCAAATGGTCGAATACTCATCATCAACTACAAAAGGAGAAGCATTCAAGATAGAATAGGTTATGAAAACGAAAGGAAATCACCAAGAGGGGGGTGAATTGGGGATTTTAAAAACTTTTAAAATAACTTTGCACCCAAGCTGAAGCTAAACGTAAAGAGATAGGGAAGAAGAGCTTGACACATAAAGTTTATCCTGGTTCGGTCTAAACTCTTGACCTACGTCCAGTCCCCAGACTCTCGGGTTTTCTACTATCACTTAACTCGGATACACACTCTGTACTCAAGGATTATCCTCTCTCTAGGATACACTCCCCTTACAAGTTGTAATCAAATCCCAATCTCCAAGTCCCCTTGACTTGAGATTTTTACAATGGATGAATAATTTGTATAAAAGCTCTCTCACAGAGAAGATATTGATAAACACTGAGGCTCTTTGTATATCAAAATACAATACAGAAAGAAAACTGAATGTATAAGTAACTCTTGAGCTTGCTTTTCGTTTCTGCTTGATCTTTTGTGTATTTCGAAGTTTGTAATCAGCTCCTTATGTAGTGGTGAGTTGCTATGTGACCGTTACTTCTCAATTTTGCATGTTCTTCATTTGAAATTCAGTTTGATGAGGATTATAACTGTTGGGTTCTGAATTTCGGCTGATTGAATTCCTTGACACGTGAAATCATACTGCTTTCTGATTCTTCGCGCTTTATTCAATGTATTGTTTGATCCAACTAATACCTGAAACATTCTCAATATAGAGTGGTTAAATATACATTTGAATTCTCTAAATGAATGCAATCAATTCGTATAAATATGGTAAGTTTGTAGTTCAAAACAATCAGGATGAAACCAGTAACGATCATATTTGCTGTCGTCCTAAACTCGAGTTCTCCAAGTCAGGCTCGAGTTCGTAAGGTTTTTAGAGTATCTGGTTTATCTTCTGTGAGAGCAAACTCTGGAGTTTGTAATTTGTTTCACCATGTGAACTCGAGTTCACGAAGGTAAGCTCGAGTTCGAATGATCTCTAAACATTTTGTCTTATGAGCACCTGGAGTAATATTTCACAAGCTAAGCAGGCTCGAGTCCATTAGTGATTAGGCTCGAGTTTAACACTATTCATGCCTAAGAGTTTTTTGGTCATTCGAAGAGTGGACTGGAGCACGAATACAAACTCTGGAGTTTGTACACTTGCTTTACTCTCTTCAGATGAAGGGCTCGAGTTCATTTTCTAGGACTCGAGTTCAGCTTTGTTTATTCCATGGCTTATTGAAGTGAACTGGAGGTTTGAACTTAAACTCTGGAGTTTTGTAAAGAAGGAAAACTTGGGAGCTCTCTGCCAAGGAAAAACTCGAGCTTGCAATAACAGGCTCGAGTTTACCTGTTTGTAAACTCTTCTTCGTTTGTCAAACCATAGAGTAAACTCTACACAAAAGTGTTAGGCTCGAGTCCATATACTTGGGCTCGAGTGTTCATCAATTTATAGCCATAGGAACAAGCAAACTCTACTCAAAAAGATAAACTCTGAAGTTTAAAGAGATGCATTTTAATTGGAAAATCTTCCCGCCATGGGCAAACTCGAGCTTGTCTATACAGGCTTGAGTTTACTCATTCGTAAACTCTTTATTATTATACCATGGGAGTTTAGGCTCGAGTGTATTTACTCAGGCTCGAGTTCGTCATGCTGAGATAGCCTGATGAGCTCTCTGTTTGCAGCAAACTCGAGCTTGCCTAGTTAGGCTCGAGTTTTTCGATGACAGAATGATTTTGACTGTTTTGTCACTTTAAAACATTCATACTTGTTTACAATTGTTATTAATCATCAAAATACATAGAGAACTAACAGGTTAGAGACAAGAGCTTACAATGTCGAAATGCCAACATTATGAATCCAACGCTTAACTCATTTACTCTCTGTTTAACAATGTTTATATAGTTTTCAGTTGAGAGTGTGATGATCGATTATGTACTTCAGTGATTATTATTCATCTACTCTGTGAGAGAGTCTAAGCACTTATTGTTAGCTCTCACAAGTTTTGATGATAACAAGCATGATCAATTCAAATGATAAAAGAAAATTAATGGTAATCTATGCTCGAGTAAGAATAAGACCTGCCCGAGCATCATTAGAACAAATTAATAGAACATGTACATCATGCCCGAGCAATGCTTCAAGTTGCCCGAGTAACGTCGGGATTAATAGAAAAAGGCTAAGTGATTTTTACTCTATACCCGAGTAAGATGGAGTTTTGCCCGAGCATACTGCTCGAGCAAGGGCAAGAAGATACCCGAGCAAGTCATCATGTTCTTACATTCTTTAGAAGCTATCATATCTTGCCCGAGTAATCTTTCACGTTGCCCGAGCAACATGCCCGAGTATAAGATAAATCTTGCCCGAGTAATACTTCTTGGCGTGTTATCAATCGTCTCTAGATGGGCGTTGCCCGAGTATAAGTTAGTCATGCTTGAGCAACCTGCTCGAGCAAGGGTATAAAGTTACCCGAGCAAGTGAGCTTCCCCATATAGTCTTGCCTCGCGAAGGAGCTTGCCCGAGTATACCCGTTAGCATGCCCGAGTAACATGCTCGAGCAAGAACAAAAAGTTTCCCAAGCAAACTCATATCTCTACTTTAACTTGCTCTCTGGAAGAAGCTTGCCCAAGTAAATTTTTTAGCTACTCGAGCAGCATGCCCGAGTAGATATGAACCCATGCCCGAGCAAGCATATGTCTCAGTTTCTCATATATTCTAAGTTCCTCAGTTGCCCGAGTATAACTAATACTTTGCCCGAGCATTATCGAGACTCAAAGCTTTCCTGTACATACAAGACTACGTTACCCGAGTAACATCTATACGTGCCCGAGCAAAGTGCTCGAGCAGAGACTAAATATGCCCGAGTATATTTTCACAACTTCAGTTTCTAACTCATTTCTTTTGAATGTTTCCCGAGCAAGAACAACCGATGCCCAAGCAAAATTGAACAATACTCGAGCAAGATTGATTAATACCCGAGCAAGATTATTCTCTGTTTCAAAAATCGATTTAAATATCAATTGGCTTTTCATGGGATATGTTGTTAATCATTCACATGTTACTTGATTGACATTCAATTACAACATTAATCATTTGTTGAGTATGTTTCAGATCTTTAATTGATGTTTAGCAGAAAAGCGCAAAGTTTGACAGAAGCAATAAATGCGAAGTTGCCGTAAACAATGATATCCTCGGTAACCAACTTCTGAGCAAACGTAAAGCTCTTACAAACATTATCCATCATCTTAAATGCTATTTCACAACGGGAACAACAGAGAGAATGAAAGAATATTGGGACAGAATTTACAGCTGGAATATGTGAACGAAGAAGAATGTCAAAACAAAACGTCGTGAGTGTAAAGGAAACATTCAAGTCTCACAACGGTCGATCTTCAAGCTTCGTCAATGGTCATTAATGTTATCACTATAAATACCAGAAGCATTGAAGTCTCCAACTACCGAAAAAGACCTGCGCATTGAATTCGAGTTTATCAAATTTATTATTTCTACTGTTTCATTAATATCTTCGGATATTTTCTAGCGCTTCAGTGTTCATCTACTATCTACTCAGTGAGGAGTCTTTTTGTTTTTTCTAAAAAATCATCACTTTTTCAATTGTGTATCTTAAGGTTGTGGAACCTTAAGAGTGGGTGTACGTTTGCAACCAGTAAGGGGGAATGAGTCCAAGAGTGAGAGGATCATCCTTGAGTTGTAATCGTGTTTGATAAGTTTAGTGGAATCCCAAGGTGTTCTTGGGGACTGGATGTAGACCAAAGTTTTGGGTCGAACTAGTATAACCTTCACGGTGTTCATTTACTTCTCTGCCATAGCATTATTCTGGTGTTCGTAAGTGTCACCCGAAGAAAAATTCAAGATCACCTATTTACCCCCTCTAGGTGATATTCCCCTTTCACTTATTTGATTATCTATTTAGTGATCAAATCTCAAGGTTGTGAAACCTTTGAGTGTGGGCGTACAGTTACAACTTGTAAGGGGGAGTGAGTCCTAATGTGAAAGGATCATCTTGAGTACAAAGTGTGTAATTGTATCCTTACATTGTGTAAGGGGGAGTATCTCAGTAAGAGATTTGTAAAAGACTGCACAAGTTCCCGGCTAAACTTGTAAGATTGTATAGGCTTCTCTTGTGCCCGGTTTAAACAAAGGGATAGTGGATTGAAAATCTCAAGTGGAGCTTTAGGACTGGACATAGGTCAAGGATTGGGTTGAACCAGTATAAATCTCTGTTTTCATATTCTCATCCCCTATCTCTTATATTCCTAGCATATATATTTGAATGTCTATTTATTGTTTTATAAATCATTACTATCTTACGAACTGCTTTCAGTAAGTTGCGAAAAGATTTTCAGTTATTTAAAGTTTTATCAGACACCCAATTCACCCCCCTCTTGGGTGATAGCCAGGTCTAACAAGAACTAGTTAGGGATGAGATTTGTTATTAAATATAAAATTTAATTCATTGTTGTATATACTAAAATTATCAATCCCTACTAATTGCTTTCTAGTATTGTCGCCTTACTGATAAAATTAATTATTCTAGAGGTAGGTGATTATTTCTCTTTGTAATTGGGAGTGACCTCTCACAAGTTTTAGATGAATTTATATTAAGAAAACTTGCACTTTTATTGTGTGTGCTTTTGTTCTTTCTAATTGCCCCCAACTACAGCACTCAAGTCCTTTCATATCCCCTAAATCATCAATAATCTTAAGCTTCATTCTTGTAGAATGAACCCAAAAAGAAAAAAGAACAAAAAGAACAAAATAGAGAAACACTAAACAGAAAAAATGTGGTCGGATAAAAAATGACTTACACCTTTGCCATATACTAAAACAAAAGGCGATCCTTGAGGCATTATAAACTTAAAATTATCGCCCTTATAATTATACTTAAAAATAAGATTAAAAGTTTGAAATATTCTTAGAATATGAAATGAACCATATAATGCAAATAAAATATAGAACCTATACACACACATATATAGATGCATGTATATTCCTAATTAAACAAAGACACGAACTCAGAGGATATGATCTTCATAAAATTTCGAACTTGTTATGGACTCATATAATAGGCCTAGCAGATATGCGGCCCAGCGGGGGCACTTTATGATAGGATCCCTCCATAATCAGGAACATGTAGTGGAGCTGGCATGTTGCGGAACGTGGAAGTGCACCTAGCTGGAGGAGCGAACGCGTATCCTGAAGAGGGAAACTCTAGGCAATCTCTATAAATAGGAGATCGCCCATAAGGTGCACAATTCCGATTCATAACCTATTTGCTATACTATTACATTGAGCACACACCCCACCCCCTATTGGCGATCAGCCATTCTCGTGTTGCTCAGTGATCTCTCTTCCTTGCTGGTATCTTCCTTATAGATATCTATGAGGTTACATAGACATTTCCTTCGGTACATCCCTGATAGTTACCGTAGGGAATCCCTTGATCCTATATTAACAACCCACTAGTCCATTGAGGCTAGAAATTTGTGTTCTACAAAAGAACATTGGCGCCGACCGTGGGGAACCCTAAATTTCGATTCCCATACCATTGAAAAGTCACTGAAAATGGCAGCAAGCACAAGAAGCCGTAGTCAGAACCTCTTACGGGAACAGTTACTGGAGGAGCAACAGTAGCCTCTGGAGAATCAGGAAGTAGCGGTTCAATATGAAGACTCTGTTGCTCCAGATCCCAACCCAGTCAGGATGGAGATAAAGGCTGAAATGGTAGATACGAGAACTATACCAGCCCCTCGCAATCGAGTTACCCAGCACATCCAGCCTTCGATTCTGCAAGATCTTCCTCCAGGAGGATCAACGGTAAACTCTAGCGAACGATATGTGCAGATTGCGCAGGAAGCCGTCCTAAAGCGGATAGAGCAATGTCACCAGCTCCATAGCCAACTTATGCAAGAGGAATTGGATCGTCACAACGCTTACTAGCAGCAATTGTTTGATGAATGGTTAGGAAAGATGGAGAGCCTAAGAGGCAATACCGACCGGGATGCTGCTGGTCCCAGCCGGGTTAATATGCTCCCAGATGATGATGGCCGAACTGCCAACAGCTTAAGTCGGGCTAGCACTTCAATCTCTACGCTTGCAGATGATGAAGAATTGCGGGTTAACCGTGTTAAGGAGAACTTGGCCATCCATGACCGAGTTCGAGCTCTGACTGACGAAACTCGGAGAATACAATTACTTGAGGAGCGCTTGAAGTTGTTGGAGAACCCGACATGCCATGTTGATCGAGACACAAGCGGACCCAGCCAGGTTAGCATCACGATGGCTGCACAAGTGGAGAATGGTTGTATGCGAGTTGCTGATGTTGCATGAGAATCGGAATGAATCCCAAAGACCCAAGCCTCAGACGTAACACGAGAAAAGGGTAAGGAGCCTGTTAAAAGCCCTCAGGCTCGCAAGGAAGATATGGTGCCTTCATCGCTGCACATGTTGGAGGCTACGGCGAAGGAAGGTGGCGAAGATAGAATACCGAGTCCCTTTGTCAAAAAGATTATGACCGTGGTTTACCCAAAAGGGTTAGATTCGAAGGATTTGTGGAAATATGACGGGAACTAGGACCCCCAGGTTCATGTTAGTAATTTCAAGATGGAGATCATGGTGAAGGGGTTGGCAGGACCTTTATACCTCAGTTATTTGCTGGAACGTTGCGAGGTCCTACCCAGTTGTGGTTTTGATTCCCTTCCGCTGAATTCCATTCCCGATATGGAGGACCTGGAAAAGAAGTTCTTGCTGAATTTTGCTACTAGTAGAAAATAGCCGAAAACTGAGTTTGAACTGAGCCTAGTAAAGCAATCGCTCAAAGAAACGTTGCAAAAATATCTGGATCGTTTAAAAAATACAGCCTTACAGGTTCCAGGGTTGAAGGAAGAGGTGCACTTGCACTGTGCCAAAGCCGGCTTGGACAACTTATCTCAGTTGAAGAAATCAATCACGAAGCATCATGTAGACAACCTGGAGGAGTTCTGGGATCGATCTAAGCAATACTTGGTGTAATACCCTAAAAATCCGTATCATAATTTATTAAATTATACCAATTGAAAATAGGTGAATATGCGGTCTCAAGTATTGGAAGGGATTTGTCATAATTTTCTAGGGCAATTTCTGTTGAAATTAGAGGAATTAAAGTGCTAAAATGTCCTAGATGAACTAAGAGTCATAAAATACTGTGATAAATCCTAAGAGGCAATAAAATAATTATTAAAAATTAGAAAGTATGTTGTCTCTAATTTTAGTAATTTATTAAATTATAACCTTGGAAAAATTGAAAGGGAAAAATCAAAAAGTATTGTGGGGCCATAATTGACCCCATGATTTTTAATATTTTACATAGGACATAAAATACCAATGTCAGTAAAATAGTTGTGAGATAATGGTTAATCCTAAATAAGAAAATTATCAACAATTGGTAAGGGATTAAATAGATAATTAATGGCTAATTATCTAAGCTTGATTAAGGGAAAATTAGGAGCTCTCTGCTCGCACAAACTCGAGTTAATTAAATCGAACTCGAGTTTCCTTAAAAGATGGAAATCTTTGAAAACTCTCTGTCAAGGCTAAACTCAAGTTTACTATGCTAAACTCGAGTTTTCCCAAAACATGGAAAAAACTTTGAAAACCTCTTGGCCATGTGCAAACTTGATTTTGGCATATCAAATTCGAGTTTGCTTAAGTTGAAAAAGCATTAAGACTATCAGCCAAACACAAACTCGAGTTTGAAAAACTTTATAGGTAGAGATCATTAAATGACCGTTATAAATCATCATATAACCGTTGGAGACATTAGAGGATGATTAGTGAAGGTTTTGGTCTTCTTCTCTCTCTACTCTTTGGTTAATCCAGCTTTGCAGAAGATCAGAGTTGACTTCCTGACTTTTAATCCATTGGAAGGACAGTTTCTGGATGTGGAAAGAAAACATTAACTTCTATAAAACGTATGGAGAATGTTTTTCCAAAAGCATGCAAGGTTTCTGCACTCTTCATTTAATGTGCTGACATGCTTTATGCTTTTTTCTTAATCTCCAATTTAATCCTGTCTAAATCATTTGAAACTCACTAACAAACTAATTAAACATAGTTAGGAATAGTAATGAGTGATGATATAGAGTATAGAGATTTAATACAAACATTTCGCAAATTCATTCAGTTCGAAATTCAAATTCTGTGATGGAAACTCGAGTCAGTTCTTCGAAACTCGAGTTTTCATGTTTTAGTGAACTTTCAGTAAATGACCGAAACTCGAGTTTTAAATCAAAACTCGAGTTTTCTCTTTCCAGAGACATTTGGACATATTTTGTGAACAGTGCAAAACTCGAGTCATTAAGTGAGTAACTCGAGTTTTGGACTTTTAATGAGAAATTATGTTTTAGTCCAAAATCTCAAAACTGGAGTTTCCAAATCATAACTCGAGTTTTCAAATGTTCAAATTTAGCAGAGCTTCTCTGCCTGGCCAAAACTTGAGTTTTCTCATTCGTTGAAAACTTTGGAAACTTCTCTGTAAGTTTGAAACTCGAGTTTCCAAAACAAAACTCGAGTTTTCTCACTTAAGAGAAAAACCTTGAAAGACTTTGTCGAATTGAAGCATGAAGTTTTCACAAGGTCAGAGACGAGCATTGTTCTCATATGATGCAAACTCGAGTTTTCAAATTTAACTCGAGTTTCCATAAAACGTTGGAAACTTAGAGAACTCTTTGTATAGCCCAAACTCGAGTTTCCAAATGGAAACTGGAGTTTTGGTTTCTTTGAAAAACAAAAACTTGATTGCTCTCTGTCTTGTCAAAACTCGATTTTTCTAAATCAAACTCGAGTTTGCTTTGTCTGTGAAAAACTCAGAAGCTCTCTGTAAGGCCAAAACTCGAGTTTTCAAAACTTAACTCGAGTTTGCCTTTCTTTGTAAAAACTTGAGCTCTTCTCTGTCAAGCCAAAACTCAAGTTTCCAAACTGAAACTCGAGTTTGCCTTAGATAGTAAGTTTTTCAACTTACAAAGACAAACTTTAACTGTGTTTACAATTGTCTGTTATCATCAAAACCAATAGAGAACTAACAAGAGAGAGAGAGAGAGAGAGAGATTTTACTGGACTCATTTTCGGAAAGGGGAAAAACAACTCAATCACTTTGAATAAGTACTTTGCATGAAAATATGTTTTAAAATGCTTAAAATTATTTATTGAAAACAATAGAATTTCTCTGTGTAGCTTTAATGGATTTCTCTACAATAGCAAGCATTACTCTCTTTATATGATACATTGTGTATTATTAAATTATTATTGTATTTTTTTGTAACTTAGTATTGTATTGAATTATTGTTGAGAAGGTATTAATTGGGATAATTTCGGAAAAAAATATAAATATGAGAAATATATCTTACATTTATGATGAATACTAACTCCCCAATTCGATTCTATAAGAATCATAGGATGCTAAACAAAGAAGTCAACTCGCTGAAATGTTTATTCATAGATATCTTATAAATTATTACCATTTTCTCTCTGTTTTTTGGTTAAAAAATTAGTGAAAGGTATCACTGATGAGCTACATTAGACTTGAGACTAAGATGTTTTGAAGAATTATAATGTAAACGGTTTTTGCCTCACTCAACCAAGATTATCAAACTCACGAGTTTAAGTAAACTTGTGAAAATGACATAAACTGATATTGTGAACTCGAATCGTAAACTCGTAAGAGTTTACTTTTATTATTAAATAGATGTTAATAGTGTATAATAAATAATTAAAATATAAGAAAATGACAACAATCTGGTTTAAATATATTTTAAATTCAAATAATTGAAATTAAATTCATCACTACTAGAAAATGCTAAAATAGCGACGGAAAAAAATCCATCGCAATTTGCGACGGAAAAAGCAACAGAATTGAATTCCGTCGCACATTTGCGACAGATTTTTTTTTTCCGACGGAATTTAAAATTGAAATCAGAAAAAAAATTGATTTTCTAGTGGGAAAAAGAACACCGATTAGCCGCCAGGTCCCCCTTTTTGCGATGGAATTGAGATTCCGTCGCATAAAAAATTCCTTTTTGCGATGGAACTTGATTTCCGTCGCAAAAAGCGAGATTTTGCGACGGATTATGAATCCGTCGCAAAATCTCTCTAAGTCCCAATTTTGGGACATTTCCTCCGTCTCTCACATTCGAAATCCTTCTTCTTCTCCCACCTCGTCGCTCCTCCTCTCCCTTCCGGCAACCGTCGTTCGTCATTTCGGTCGCCGCCGCCGCTCCTCCTTCTGGTTGCCTCCCCCTTTCGGTACCGCCACTGCCATTTTCTAGGTTTGTTTGAAGTATTTTTTTTAACTATTTGGAAATATCTGTATATAGATTTTCTTTCTTCCTTAATCCAAAGATCTATATTGGTAGAAGATTATAAATTACATGAATTTAGATCTTTTCTTTGTTTTAGTTTCTCCTCTGACTGAATCTTTATCGGTAGAGGATTATAAGTTTTCCTAATATCTTCCTCTGAAATAATGATTTGTATAGTTGTACAAGAAATTCACATATATATTATCACTAGTATTAGCGTATGCTAGGTCCTAAAGATTTTCTAAACATCATTCGAATTTTTGTATCTATATACTCATGTTAATACACACACACACATACTAGCACACACACATTGATAATCCCTAACTAAAATATTCAGATTAAAACAATAAGAAGTCAATTTTTTAGGATAGGAGAGACAATTTCATGTCTTGGGTGCATCTTGTTTGCAACAGTAAATCAATGAGTATGCTAATTAACCAGTTAGATCCGCTACAAATCTTGATATTAATATTTTGTATTAATTTCTCGCTGACCTTGTTTATAGATTGGAGAACGAGGTTAATTAGTATATATTGATAAACAAAGAGTCATATCTTCTTTGCTGTTGTACGTTTAATTGCATAATTTTTCATTTTAAAATAAAGAAGTCATATTATTGATTCATATCTACTTGAGTTTTCAAATTCTTTTATCAATTTGCAAATTAATTTTTTAATCAGAACTGAATGATATATACTAAAGTGATTATTGCTTTTTACATGGTTTGTGAAGTATTTCATAGATATAGCAGTATTTAGACTTTGTTTTATGTAATCTTTTTTAAAAAAATTTAAAATTTGCAAAATTTTGCGACGGATTCCAAATTCATCGCAAAATCTTGAATTTGTGACGAATTGAGAATCCGTCGCAAAAGCAAATTTTTGCGACAGATTTGGAATCAGTCGCAAAATCAAAATTTGCGACGCATTCAAAATCCATCGCAAATCCTAGAATTTGCGACGGATTCCAAATCCGTTGCAAATTTTTGAATTTGCGACTGAAAATTGTTTTTCCGTCACAATTACGACGAGGGTTTTTGCGAAGGACCTAATCCGTCGCAAACTAAATTTGCGACGGAAAAACCCTTTTTTGTGACGGATTTTTTCCGTCGCAAAAACTGATTTTTTTGTAGTGAATCAATATTCAAAATTTAGCATATTTAACTAAGAAATTTCTACAAAACTCACATATAAAGTTGTTGAGCATGATCAAATAAAAAAAGTTAACACAAGTTTAAGGGTGAGTTAACACGGTTTTGTAAGTTTGAAACGTAAAAACGGTAAATTCAGTGTATTAAGTCGTAAGTTTAACCGAGTTTACAACGGTTATGAGTTTACTAGTGGCTCGATTCGATTTGGTAAACTAGAAACGTAAAAACGGTAAGCTCGGAGAGTCAACTCGCAAGTTTGACAACAATGTTCCCAACAAGTGCTTTCCGGATTTGAACTTGTATTTTTTTGTATGAGGCATGATGCCGCTTTACACCTCAACTACCAATTTCAATCAATAATGAAGAGCTAGTTAGGGATGAGATTTGTTGCAAAATATAAAAGTTAATTCATTGTATCTACTAAAATTATCAATTCCCACTAGTTGCTTTCTAGTTTTGTCGCCACACGAATAAAATTAATTATTCTAGAGGTAGGTGATTATTTATCTTTGGAATTGGGAGTGATCTCTCTCAAGTTTTAATTAGATGAATTTATATTGAGAGAAACTTGCACTTTTATTGTGTGTGCTTTTATTCTTACTAATTGCCCCCAACTACAGTACTTAATTCCTTTCATATCCCCTAAATCACCAACATTAAGCTTCATTCTTCTAGAATTAACCCAAAAAAAAAAAAATTAGAGAAACACTAAACGGAAAAAATGTGGTCGGACAAAAAATAACTCACACCTTTGCCATATACTAAAACAAAAGGACATCCCTATGAGGCATTATAAACTGAAAATTATCGCCCTTATTATTATACTTAAATATAAGATTAAAAGTTTGAAATATGTTTTGAATCTGAAACGAACGATATAATGCAATTAAAATATAGAACCACACACACAGATTTGTGTGTGTATATATATATATAGACACACACACACACACTAATTAAACAAAGACACAAACTCAGATGATCAACATAAAATTTTGAACTGTGCATTGTGAGAGGCTTCCAAAGAGGAACCCCTCTCCAAAAAATGCGCCGACGAGCGGACATGGAGGAAAGTGATTAACTTAAAGCTAAGACGTGGCTTTATATGTTGGATTGGTGGGTGACGCTCCTATTATTTCGCGATGTGGGACTGTGTCATGATTCTTAATTTGTGTTTCTCATGTTGCAGTTCATCACATACAATATACTACTTCCGATCATAAGTAGGACCAAAAGAATTCGCTTTCGGTTTGGGAATAACATACCATTTTTCTTAAACAACTTTCTAATTTGTGTTTCTCATATTTTATTTGCTCTATTAAGATCACGAGGACAATTTGTTATGTGGCATAGCATCATTGTTGTTAACGGGAGGTCGAACAGAAAATTCTCATTTTTTGCATATTTTTGGATTAGCTCTTTCGAAATAATTTTACAATGTACTATTTAAGTGAGATGAATTTTGTGTTTCCTTGTATAAAAGTGTTTATCCAACCATGTGGTTTGCCACGAATAGCTTTTTTAACACGGCTTAGAGTAATGTGCAGCACAGGTTGGGGTAGGGGTTGAGGAAGGACATTGTGGTCAGGTTCCAGAAAAGTAAGGCGTTTCTTGGTAGGGTTAAGGGTAAGGTCCTCTTCAATTCGAACAAGTCTAGGTGGCGCTTCAAATGAATTCTATGTAACCCAGAAGTGACTGCCGAAATTGGTGATAACCCTAATAGAGGAACTAATGATGTCATCGTTGTTGTCTCTGTCGGGGCTGTAACCTCAGGTAGTGGAGAGTCAACCCGGTAACCCAGGCTAGCTTGTTGGATGGAGGGCTTCGGGTCGCCAGGTGTAACAGGATCCGGATCAGGTGTGAGCTCATTAATGCTGATAGGAATGTCACTCAATAAGCTCTGTTGATTCTACAATATAATCGGTGATGAGTGCAGGTCCGGAATTAAAGGGTCTGAGAGTGGGGGGATCTCATTAATTCGGATTGCCCTCTGACTTGGCGTGATTAGTGGGTCCTTAATACCTGCGTGGCCATTACCTGATTTGCTGGGATAGAGGAAATGATCTGCAGGGAAGTTATTATCAGATGCAAAGAGCTCCGGATTTGGTGGAGAAGTATTTTTGCCGACATGTATTTTTCCCGTTAAGCCTCGTGAATTCTTCCATGACAGAGTCGGGGATTGCGGGCCTGTCATTAAGGGGTCTGAGATCATAGGGAACTCATTGATTCTAATATCCCTCTGCCTATGCGTGATTACTGGGCCATCAAAGTGTAGATAGTTGTTGCCTGATTTTACGTGGTCCATTAATTCAATTGCATGACCCTTGCCTTGGCTTTCAAAATTACCTTTTTTGAATTGGTTTCCAGTCAGACCTCTGTAGGCGGTGGGCTCCGCCACTGGCGGCGGTTTAGCTTTCAGAGCTTCCTTCTCGTCCCATTCCTGGGCGACTATGACCACCACATCCTCCAAAGTTTTAACATGCAGACTTCCTAATGCATTACCAGGTTGAGCTTCCATCTCGTCTTCATCACTATTCTCATTCTGGAGCTTGCAATTTCTCGCCTCATGCCCGATCCGCCCACAATCGTAACAATAATTTTGCAAACGCTCATACTTGACTATAACCCAAATCGGTTCCCTCTGGGGTCTGGGAACCCAAAAGCCAGGAATAAGGGGGTCCCGGATGTTGACAAGAACCCTGGCGCGTATGAAGGTCCTGGTCAGCTTATCATTTATCTTCGGAGATTCAAACATCATTGTCTTCCACACTGCATTACCCAGAGTTACAGCGTTGGCATGATCAAACGCTATATGTGGCAGACCATGAAATTGTATCCAGAAGGGGCACCAATCAAAATCCACTTCATGAAATACAGTGAATTCCTCCCAGTGTTGTAGGTTCAACAATGCTCCTTGAATTGACCAGGGACGGCCTTTTAGCACTCTGATATAATCTTCTTGCTTCGGAAATTTGAAGATGAAGGCGTTGTTGTCTGGTAATTCATGAAGCTCCATTCCTTTATCCAGAACCCATCCTTTTTTGATCATAGAGACAACAATACCCTTATTCAGGTTCTTATCTGTAATACCCTAGAAATCGTATTTATCATAAATTAGTAATTAATACCTATTGGAAATAGGTGAATATGTGGTCTCAAAATTTGGTATTATTTCTAGGGAAATTTCTAGTGAAATTTGAGGGAATAAAGTGTCAAAAATCCCTAAAAATGCAATTATGGGCCATAAAATGCCCTAAAAATATTGTGATAAATCATAAGAGGCAGTAAAATAATTATTAAAAATTAGAGAGTAAATTGTCTCTAATTTTGGTAATTTATTAAATTACAACCTTGGAAAAATTAAAGGGCAAAAATCAAAAAGTATTTGGAGGACCGAAACGACCCCATGATTTTTAATATTTTACATGGGACATAAAATACCAATGTAAGTAAAATAGTTGTGAGATAATGTTTAATTCTAATTAAGAAAATTGTCAACAATTAGTAGGTGATTAAATAGATAATTATTGGCTAATTGTTTAAGCATGAGAAAATGAGATATTCAAAGATAATTATATACAACCCCTAATGGAGATTAATGACCAATGAAGGGTCAAGATTAGTATAAAGAATATTGTTAAGAATTTGGCATAATTAAGAAGTGTATAAGGTAAATTACATAAAATCCCTAAGGCTTAATTAACCAACAAAGGATTAAGCAATAAGATAATTACTAATTAAGATAATTAAGGCATAATCTAAGTGATTAAAAAGAGTTGAAAAGTCAAAAACTTAGCCAAGAAGTAGCCTTCAATTAAAAAAAGATAGAAAGAAAAGGAAGAAAAAGAATGTGTAGTGTGAACAAGGTTGTGGTTTGAAGAATATTCTAAAGAAAAAGAATATTCTGTGAAAAAGCAAATAGGATAAATGACCACCGATAGAAATTAAATCCTATCTACAAAACCATGAACTAGGTTTCTAAGGTCAGGGCTTATTATAAACAAGTGAATTTTTAGCTCGGAGTAGGTTACCTCCGAAGTTATTTCCGTAACCGAAAAGGGTTATACTAGACGAATCAGTGGATTTTTGTCCCGAAGATGTTGTTACCCGAAGTGATTTCCGTAACCGAAGACGTTTATCCGAAAATGTTCGGCAGGCAACTAAACCTTCTGGATGGGATCAAAAATTTAGTCAACCCAGACATTTCTAAAGAGGAAGAATAGACCTTCGAGGCTATGTTGCCAGATTTTTGAGATTTTCCAAGATTACGCATTAGAACACCGAACAGGGATTTTATCGGTATTAAACTTGTGGAACAAGTGAGTGACATCATATTGGTGACAAAGGATGACATAGGGGATGAAATTTGTGGGGGAAAAGAAGGGAAATTTTGTGATTCAAATGAAGCCACATCTTCTTCATCTCGACCGTTGATGAATAGTTGATCCAAGGGTTGATATCCATAGGTTTTTTCTATAAATAGGCACCATCCTCCATTTGAAATTCACACACCATTCCCTTAGACATTTCGAAATAGAGAGAGAAAGTAGAGAGAAGGAGGAGCTTTGGAGAAGTCAGAGCAAGAAGGAAGAGGAGGTTCTGCAGGGGTAAGTTCTTCGGTTCTTAGTTTTTAGTTCGGTAGTTCTTGAAGTTCTAGGGTAGATGTTGTTTTGATCTTTAATCTTCCAAGTATGATTAGATATCATGTTTTAGGGGTAATTAAGGTATTAATTTTGAAAATTATGATGGAGTAAGAGTTATGTTGAAATTTTGGAAGATTAGAGTCAAAGTAGCGAAGCTCTGGCGAAATTTCGCCGATTAGGGGGTCAGGGCTAAAATGGTCATTTTTGACTAAAATGACTGTTATGATGATTGTTTAGTAACAAATACGTTGTTATCCTTATAGGATACCTGTGATTACGTTCTGACCAACGATTGTACCGTATATCGTCAACGAAGGTACGTTCGCGTACTGTAACACTAACTCTGATGTTTACTGTATGCTTGTATGTAGTATGAGTATTGTGTGCATATATGTGGTTGATGGTCTGTTGACATGTTATAAGTGTTTTTATGCACACCGTGTGGTACATCTACATTCACTCCATGTGATACATCTGCATTCACTCTGTGTGGTATTTATGCATTCACTCCGTGTGGTACGTCTATTATGTGCTGTTTATGTTAGATCATATGTGATCCATGTACTGTATATGTAAATATGAGGTTAACCGTTACCTGGGGTCCGGTGCATTGAACCTCAGCTCTTAACATAGCGTCAGGATCAGGAGGACCGAGGACCGAGGAGGGAGGAAAGCAGCAAGCTTAGGAGTCCGGCTGTAGACTATCTTTTGTTGCCAGGGAGACAGTTCTGTTGTTATTTACTTCAAAGAAACTCTCGGTTATCGTACCGTCTCTATAACTAGCCAGTGGGCATTTTGAATATATATATCAGTTACACTCTTGTTCCGATGCTCTACTCTGATGAAAAAAAAAATTATACTGCTTTTGAAAAACGAGATGTTACATTATCTGTCTCCAGGCATCCCACTAACGTTATGCCTTTTTGTGCATTGATTGAAGAATTTAGATTCAGTTGTACTGCCCTAGAAGTCTTTCTTCCGCTACTGTTACTGCCTCTGTCCATTGCTTGAGAACTGCTAAAGACCGGAGTGTAAGGATATTTGGAGAGCTACAATAAAACAAAGAAATCTGTGGGGGTTATCACCGGATGAAGGATGATGACTATGAAGAGAGGTTTAAAGGCACGAGAGAGAGAAAGGGAGAGGAATAACAACGGAGGGGTCAACTCTGACAGAGGAGAGGGAGAGATCTCTCACATAGGAGAGGGAAAATATTTCTCACAGAGGAGAGGATTCATGGAGTGTCTTCACTATGCGTTAAATATGGATTCATGGAGTGTCTTCACTATCGCCCATGAAGTATTCCATTATTTGAGGCGAAGGAAAACTGGTCATAGGTATGAATTTGCTTTAAAGATGGATATGAGTAAGGCGTATGATAGGGTTGAATAGGACTTTCTGCGCAATGTAATGCTACAATTTTGTTTCTCTCATAAATGGGTGCGCCTTGTAATGATTTGTGTGGAAACTGTGCATCTTAACTTATGCATTGCAGGTGAAAAGATAGATTCTATTTGCCCGGGTAGAGGGCTCCGCCAAGGGGATCCTTTATCACCATATTTATTCATCTTGTCCTTGGAAGCTCTCTCTTGCATGATCAATAATTCCCTAGCCCAAGGCCTTGAAATAGGGATAAAGCTAAGTCACTCCTGCCCAGTCTTATCTCATAGTTTCTTCGCAGATGATGCTCTATTTTTCATAAATGCAGAAATACATAATTGTCAAACTCTGGCGGGAATCATTCGTGGCTATTGCAATGCCTCAGGACAGCTAGCAAACCTGGAGAAATCAAGCGTTATGTTCTCTAGCAACACCTCGCCTCCACTAAGGAGTGAAGTATGCAACATTCTTGGCATTGAAGAAAGCACAGATCAAGGAAAATACTTGGGCATTCCAAGCGTTTGGGGAGAAACTAAACACCAAGCCTTGGCATATGTCCGTGAAAAAATGAGCAAGAAAGTTCTTGGTTGGAGTAGTAAGCACTTATCCTTCGCCGGGAGAGAGACCATGATTAAGGCTGTTATCAATGCCATCCCAATATTCCCCATGGCATGTTTCAAGTTCCCCATCAAAACCTGTAAAGAGCTCAACAGTATGGGGGCAAACTTCTGGTGGGAAGGTCAAAATAAAACTCATTGGGTGGCATGGAACAAACTCACCCGACCTAAGAATGAAGGAGGTATGGGTTTCCGCGACTTTACAAAATTTAATAATGCTCTTCTAGCTAAAACAGCCTAGCGGTTAACTCAAAACCCAAATGACCTGTGGGTACAAGTCCTTGCAAGTCTCTATTTCCCAAATGGCAATTTCCTGGATGCAACAAAAGGCCATAGAGCTTCGTGGGGTTGGACAAGCATACTGGAAGGGAGAGATTTTATTTAGAAAGATTTATGCTGGCAAATTGGCAATGGAGAATGTGCCCGAGTTTGGAAGGATAATTGGATCCCCTCTCTTCCTGGCCTAAGACTGGCTACTAATGATGAAAGGTTTAAAAAATCAAATCTACAAGTTGCCTCAATCATTGAAGCAAGCAGCAGGACCTGGAATCTCAATGCTATTAGGCATGACATTGATGATCAATCCCACAACGCTATTTCAGAGATTCAATTACCCCAGTTGCCTATTAACGATCTCTTGAGGTGGACACTAGCTACAAATGGAGTCTATTCGGTGAAGCTTGGGTATTACCTCACATCAATTAACTCCATAGTACAGACCCCGATTGCAGGACCATCAGTTCATATCACAGGGGACATATGGAAGAGGACATGGAGAATCAAGGCTACTCCTAGAGTGGTCAACTTTATTTGGCGTTCCTTCTCAAATGAGATCGCCATAAATAAGGTACTTGCTACCCGAAAGAGGAGTCCCACTGAGATGTGTCCAGTTTGCCAAATTCAGTGTGAAACCATGGAGCACTTGTTCTTCCACTGTTACTGGGTACGTGGTGTTTGGTTTGGAAGTAGTCTGTCATTTCGAAGTGACTTCATGAAGATCCAGAATTTTAAGCAATGGTGGACTGAAATTATGCTCCCCAACGGCCCTCTCTCTGACTATGAACTTGCGCTCACCTGCTGGCTGCTATGGTTCATCTGGTAGGGTAGGAATGATCTGGTCTTTAATGGTGTGCAACCGGAGCCTTCAGCTGTCATCATGAAGGCTAATTAGGCTCTGCTCAATTACTGGACAGTGATGTATCCAACCCAAACAGAGCAGGTCACTCACAAGGAGACAAAACAAGCTTGCCGATGGAAGCCTCCAGCTGCACATACGTTTAAAATTAATGTGGACGGCTCCTTTCAGGATTCATCAGCTTCTGCTGCGATAGGGATGGTATGCCGGGATCACTAGGGACGTGTTCAATGGGCCTTTTCTGATAAAGTCAAATCCTTATCTGCATTCATGACTGAAGCATTAGCCTTGAAGAGAGCTTTGATGATAGCTCATGACCTAGGTAATAAAAATGTTACATTTGAGACTGATAGCCAAGTGCTCGTTACATGTTTGGAGAAGCCTCACCAGGACCTGTGTGAATGGCAGTCTAGTGGCATCCTCATTGATATTCTATATGCTCTTAAGTCTGATTCCAGTTTCTCAGTTCCCTTCACCCCTCGCCAGGGGAACCAAGTAGCAGGTTGGATTGCTGCAAATACTAATAAGGAGGTGTGCCCAATCGGGTGGATAGAAATATTCTTACCTCCTTTGTCACAATTGCTAGACGCAAATATGTAGGGTGTTAAGAATCAATTAGACCCAGGCCCGGCAACTACCATTGTCATTGATCCTGGATGATTTACAGTTTACAATTTCTTGTTCTTTTGCTTTTTGGTTTTGGTTTCGTTTCCTTTGCTTTCTATTTGTGAGTAGCAGGTTTCTTTCACAGTAATGAAGTTATCTAGAATTGTTTTAAAAAAAAAACCATGTGGTTTGCCAACTCGCTGAATTGTTTTCTCCATACATCATTTCTTATTAATTACTACCTTCAGTCCTAAATATAGGATAAAGTTTGTAGTTCAATTTACACTACAAACTATGTCCTATATTTACGATTGGAGAAGGATTATTTTCCTCTGTTCTTAAATATATGAGCTAACTAGGGGTTCATATCCCAAATATAAAATTTATATATAAAATTTCGATTCAGCCGACTCGCTGAATTGTTTATTAATACATCGTTTATTATTAATTAATGATAATTACTTTTGTATGATCTTAAATATATGAGCTAGTCATGTTCACTACAATCCTAAATATAAAATTTTAGTTCACTTTATCTCTTGAATTTTTTATTTTCAAACTATCCCTCTATTAATTGCACATGCTAAAGAGGTCCCATCAATGGTACTTTGGATGCAAATAATTAAAGAGAATATTCTAGGGTAACTGATAAATCCCAATTTTGATATATTTTATCCCGCCTTATTCATTTATTTTGGAGATTATTTTAGGCTAATTTGGATTTATTAGACAATATTTGGATTGTTAGCTAATTTTAGGAAATAATATAAATCAGAATTAATTATTAGATTATTGGGCTTAAATTATTAATATTCTAATTGTTATCTTGTGATTAAATAATATTTCTTAATATATGATAGATCATGATCTTATCATATTAGAATATCTATGATGCAGAATTTTTGCAGGGAAGTTGAAAGAAAATCTACTTTTAGAATTTGATTGGGCTTCTTAAATTTTAATGGGCTCAACTTGGTACCCAAAAAGTTCTCCCCTCTTATGTTAAATCTAACCTAGCCGCCAGATTCTGATTCACGCTCTCTTGGAGAGCCGCATAACGCACGCGAAGAAGCAAGGAGAAGGAGACGCAGCTACACATTTACGAGAGGAAGGATTGGATTAATTCATTCATTCATTCATGTCCTCACGGGACCCACGGCTTTTCCTGGGAATCAATTGATTTGATCATTCCTCCTTTTATTCAATTTACTCACGGCCCCACCATTATTCCTGTGCGCATCTATTGGATTCTCCATTTGATTAGTCAAATGGTCATTAGCTGCATAATATTTGGAGGAGGAGGAAGCGTTTTCATGGCAGAGTAAGCATTTGGAGGCAATTTGGGAGGAGCTTGGAGGAAGCTAGAGCCTAGGACTTACAATTGAAGACCACAAGGGAGTGTTATTCTTTAATCTTTTTAATTCGAGATTTGAAATAGTTTAGTTTTAAACGGTTTCAAATTGTATCACTTGAGAACAATCTAGTTTTAGATTGTAGACTTAATTTTATTGGATTAGATTGATAATTTAAAGTTTTTATGCTTATTATTGGATGCTTGTTTGCAACCTTTGTATTGACAATTAAATTAATAATTGAGTTTTCGTTATTGACTTAATTGTCAATTAGGTTTATCGATTTAATTGTTTAATTAAATTCATAAATTGTCTAGTGGTTTAATTAGATAATTGTAAACAAGATTCCAAATTTATTTAGAAATTAACGGTGATTGGTTTTTAATGAGTTTAATTAGCCACCACTTATTTCACTATGAGTTTTCTGGTGGAATAAGTGTTATTGAGCTTGAGGGTTTCCCATGTTTCAATTAGGTAATTAAATTCATTAATTCCAATCTTTCATTAATCCCCCTGTGGTCTAATTACTTAATTTGGGCTAAGAAAGTTACTCCTTGTGAATCCTAAGTTGTCCCCTTCATCATCATAACTGAACTAGATTTTGTTATTTGATTTGATTTGATTTTAATCAATATTTTTCTTAGGATTTAAATTCTCTTCTCATAAAATCCCCCCAGAATTGCATTTGCATCTAGGTTAGTTCCATTCTCATATAAGTTTTAGAGTCTTTTTCATCTTGCATCTAGTTAATTTAGTTTCATTCCATTGCATCTTTTCTTCACCTAAATTCAACCTAAAGAAAACCCACAACTTGCTCCTTGGGAGAATGACCTAGGTTGACCCTAAACTACATAATAATTTAGGACCTAGTTTAATTGACTGCTTTAGCGACAAAAGCAGCGAACATCAGTAACCAACACACATTTTTAATAATAATTAAAATATTTTAGGGATACATTTTAATTATTCAAGCATCCAAAATGTTAATAGAATATATGATTTAATCAGTATCAAACATTCCAATAAATAAAGTATAATTAAATAAAAATATATCCAACTTCATCAATTAACTCGTGATATATACAGCATGTTGCACAGTATTAACCCTTACACAAAGGGGAAAAAACATATATACGTTACTTTGCTGCCATAAACTCTTCGTATATGATATGAATGGAGAAATATAATATAGGGCTTTGCTGAGAGATCTACTTTTGTGCACTTCAAATATTCCAATGGAGTCAATTTCGGAATCGACCTATATCCACTACTACAAAAAGTGGCTTTTACTTCCCTAAGAGACGTCTTTATTTTTAAAAAGGAAGTTAAAAGTGAACATAGTGGCATTCTTGTAAAATAAATACTGATATTCTCAAATGTGGCGTCCTAAAATAGGATTTAGAACATCTAAAATATATTAAGACGTCCTAAGCTAATTTCAAGCCGCCTAATTTTAACTTTTTTGACCCAAAAATGAATGTTTTAGCGCCTTCGCGCCATTTCGTGAATTCATTTGGTGCCAATTTTTTTTATTGGCGTCCTGATAGCAAATCAGGATGCCCTAATTAATTTTTTGGCATCCTGATATCCCTTCAGGACGCCTTAATAAAATTAGTGGCGTCCTGAATTAGTATCAGGACGCCCTAATTAAATTTTAAGGCGTCCTGATATAGAGTCAGGACGCCTTAAGACAATTAAAGGCGTCCTGAATCAATATCAGGACGCCTTAATTAAATTTTAAGGCATCCTGATTGTGGTTCTAGACGCCTTTATTCATTTTGAGGCGTCCTGAAACCTAATCCAGGACGCCTTTATCCACTTATAAGCCCATTCGCCGCCCCTATCCCACTCTCATTTCGATTTTTGATCGAGCCTCTCGTCTGCTTCTTCCCTCAACCCTATATCGCCGTCTCACACTCTCCCTCTTCTAATTCATGGCCTCACTCTCCCCTACCTCTTCCCTCAACCCTATCCCACTCTCATTTCGGAGCTCTTCCCAAGCCGTCGCGACAGTCACCCTCACTCTCCACTGTCTCCACCATAGCTCTTCGCGGGTCCGTTGCTCTTTGTCGTAGCTCTTCCGTCAACCCTATCCCATTCTAATTTCCAGAGACGCCCACCTTCTCCGACGCCCCCACCTTCTCCGTCTTGCTTCCACCTCTCTTTCCGGTGCCACCGTCTCTGACAATCGCCCACGATACTCCCCTTGCTTTCATGGTTTTTTGTTCTGAATGTATGAGTTTTTACATTAATTGCTACTTCATCAATTTTATTCAATTGTTGATTTAGTCTTTAATGGAGATAGTGAGGTATGAATAAGAGTTCTATGGTTTGGATTTTTGCTTGAGTTGTCTAGAAAATTCAAATTTTTATGAGTTAGATTTATTTGGAGTTGTATTATATTGAAGAGTGATGGTTATAGTTTTGAAAACTAAGTGTAGTTATAAATATATTGAGCCTTTTGAATTAACTTTCAAGTGTTGGGAATTAGGTGTTTTTGAATAAATTGAGGAGGTTGTGGTTAATTTATTATTCTAATGAGGGAAAAGGAATTAATGGACGAAAGAAAGAAACAAGATTACAATGATGATTTTAAGGAATGTTTGACTTATGGGTATTTTTCCTAAATCCTAAAGTAAGCTAAATTTGAAAATTTTAGGATGGTTGGAGAGAAATATTATTGTTAATTATTTCAAGTGAATCTCCGATGATAGAAATGTGATGAGATAGAACAATTGAGTTTGAGATAAGTTGAGAATTTGTAACAAAGTAAACAATTTGGAGGTTATATGAAAATTTGAAAATAGAGATTGATTTGTGAGTTACATTTTAAGTTGATATTGATAATTTCATTATTGGAAATAAGTTTTGGTAATTGGGTTAGTGGAGTTGTTTGAGCTATATATTGTAACACCAATTTTGATATTAGCTTGATTGAGAATGGTCAAAGATGAGAGTTGAGACTTCTGGATGGACTTTTAAGTCCCTAAATTATTTTTGCAAACCGCACAATTAGTTTGAATACCAAATTTTGTGTTAAAATTTATTGTTATATATTGATTTGTGCATTATGGTTGAGCTTGGAGGTTATATTCTTGTACTTTGCCTTCTCAAAAGTCCAATTTATCTCCCAAGTTGCCACTTGTCCTTCTATGTTTAATTCCTTTGTTTTTTGTATTTCTGCATGTATGCTTTGCACTTGATCACTTGTTTCTCCTTCATGAACAGCAGATACATGATTAATGACTTGTATAGTGAAATTGATTAATGACTTATATTTAAACTAACATGATTAATGTATTTAATGCATTTGATATAGTGAAATTGTATTTTCTTTGGGAAATACTCTTTGTAATCATGATTATTCCCTCTTCCATATGTTAGTTTAAATAATTCTAAGGTTGTCTTTATTGTTGTTGTCTTTAGGTTGAATTGAGCAAATAAATTTCAAGCGTCGGAATTTAAAGTTGAGGTAAGTATAGTTAAATATTGTTGTTTTTTTGTTGATGTGCATTGAACTAGGTAAACTTTGTAGTATGAATCATGATGCTTAGAAGTCCATTATTTATAGTTTATGACTTAGACAACTTAGCTATATTTTAATATTTTGTATTGATGAAATTATTGGATTTAATAGCTGATAATTTCGAAATTGCCTTAGTAAGTTTTGGTGAATTATCTTGAAATGGTTTGTTGTTGAAATTTTGGGATGTCTTACTGTTGAGGGGAAATGCTGCCGAATTTTTTTTACAAGATTGAGAATATGAATCATGTCATTCTTGAAGTCGTTATGAACTTGACTGTTGTTGGAAATGTCTTAGGTGATAATAAAATGGGTCATAGTTGGATGAATGCTTTGAGAACTAGTGAAGAATATGAGAATGGGGTGGAAGAGTTTATTGAATTTGCTAGAAGGAATGTGGCTACAAAAAATGGGATGTATTATTGTCCATGTGTTAATTGTTTAAATGGGATTCGAAGGGATATTGCTGATATAAGGGATCACCTAATTTGTGATGGAATAAACCTTCGATACACAACGTGGATATGGCATGGTGAGGAAGTAAGTACCAGTGCGTCCCACGAAAATGAACTAGAGGTAGATGATGATGGAATGGAGAGAATGATTCATGATGTTGAGCTAGAATCTTTTGCACAATCGCATGAATATGATAGTGTCCGGAGTGATGCAGAGACACCATTGTTCCCTGGGTGTACTAAGTATACACGGTTGACTGAGACCTTACATTTAGTCAACTTAAAGGCAACTTGTAGGTGGACCAATAGCAGTTTCACGTCGCTGCTTGAATTGTTGTGTGATATGTTGCCAGATGATAATGTACTTCCAAATCGTATGTATGAGGCGAAGAAAATCTTGTCTACCATAGGCATGGAGTATGAAAAGATACACAGCTGCCCTAATGACTACATATTGTACAGAAATGAGTATGAAGGCCTTAGTAATTGTCCGAAGTGTAAAACTTCAAGATACAAAGTGAAGAAAGGTGGTGGTTCTGGAGATAAGACAACAAAAAGGAAACCTTTGAAGGCATTGTGGTATCTTCCAATAATACCGCGGTTTAAACATCTGTTTACTAGTGAGGCAACGGCGAAGAAGTTGAGATGACATTCTGATGAGAGAGTATCCGATGGAAAATATCTTTGGCACTCGGCTGACTCTCTGCAATGGAAGAAAATAGACGAAATGTTCCCTCAATTTGGCAGTGAGCCAAGAAATCTTCGGCTGGGGCTTTGTACAGATGGCTTCAATCCGTATCGAACTCTTAGTAGCACCCATAGTGCATGGCCGGTTCTCCTTGTAATATACAACTTAACTCCCTGGCTATGTATGAAACGCAAGTTCGTGATGCTTTCTATGATGATTTCTAGACCAAAACAGCCCGGGAACAATATCGATGTGTACTTGGCGCCTTTGATTGAGGATTTGAAGAAGTTGTGGGAGGAAGGCGTAGATGTGTTTGATGCATATAAGAAGGAGTCCTTCAAGTTGCGTGCAATGATATTTACCATGATAAACGACTTTCCTGCATACGGAAATTTGTTAGGGTACAGTGTGAAGGGGAATAAAGCATGTCCAATATATGAAGCAGACACGAACTTCCATCAACTAAAGCACGGAAAAAAATGGTCTACCCTCGGCCACAGGAGGTTTCTTCATCGGTTCCACCCATATCGTAAGTTAAGAAAGCGTTTTAACGGCTTACCGGACCATAAAACGGCTCCAAAGGCATTGACCGGAGAGGAAGTTTATAGTCGGGTGAAACATATCAATGTGATATTGGGTAAGCAGCAAAGGATTGCGGGTCGGAATAATATATGGAAGAAGAGATCAATTTTCTTTGATCTTCCATATTGGCGTAGTCTTGATGTGAGACATAGTCTCGATGTGATGCATGTGGAGAAAAACGTTTCCGATAGCCTTGTCAGTACTCTTTTGCACATACCAGGGAAGACTAAGGATGGAATTAAGTTTCCACAAGGATATTATTCTAATTTGAGAAGGTGTGTTTCAATGGACGATTTGAAGTTAGTGGGAATGAAGTTGCATGATTATCATGTGTTGATGCAACAACTATTACCAATAGCAATTAGAGGCATTATGAAAGATGAAGTGCGAACCACTATAACAAGATTGAGTATTTTCTTTAATGCTATCTGTAACAAAGTCATTGACATTGAAAAGCTGGATGAATTGGAAAATGAGAGTTCTATTATTTTGTCCCAACTAGAGATGAATTTTCCTCCTGCATTTTTTGATATAATGGTACATCTGATCTTAAAAGGATATTCTAAAAATCCTTATCGATCGGAAGCCTCAATAGTTGAGAGATATGTAGTTAAAGAGGCTATGGACTTCTGTAAAGATTGTCTATCAGGGGCGACGATACAATCTCAGCATGACGAGGGGATAAGCGAGGGTACTCGAGGAATCAGACTGAAGAATATGCCTCATGAAGAGGTGTTGCAAGCACACTTGTACATCCTGAATAATATGGTAGTAGTTCAACCATACATTGATGAACATAGAAATAGTTTGAAGAATATGAATCCAAGGAAGAACGACATGCAGATAGCTAATGAGAAAAAGAAGACATTCATAAAGTGGTTCCAGCAGAAGGTATTGCACGAGACCGGTGTGTCGGATACAATTGAGTGGTTAGCCTGGGGGCCTTCTTTTCAGGTCATCATGGAGTGGTTATGATATAAACGGATATTCTTTCTACATAAAAGACCAAGATGACAAAAGTTCTGTGCAAAATAGTGGGGTGATGGTTGAAGATGAATCCATGCACTTTTCGAGTTCGAAAGACAAAAACCCGATTTTAGCATCAATGGCTTATTATGGAGTTATTGAAGAAATATGGGAGATGAGCTACAACAAGTTCAAAGTTGCTTTATTGAAATGTAAGTGGGTTAGCAATAATGCTGTTGTCATAGATCCTAAATTTGGATTTGTCTCAGTTGACCTTCAACGACTTGGTTATAGAGATGAGCCATTCATTCTAGCAAGCCAGGCGAAGCAAGTGTTCTATGTTACAGACCCTGCTGATAAAAAAAACGTCTATTGTACTTCAAAGTAAAAAATAGAAATATGGTGAAGAATGCCTGAACCTTGACGATACACTCCCTTTCTCAACAAATCCACCTATAACACGTGAAGTAGAATTGGTAGATGATGAAGAGTATGCTGCAAGAAAGGATCATTGTGAAGGAATATGGGAAACCATATGAAGATTGCACACTTGTGTACGTGATCGCTCCATAATTCTCAAATTATGTACGTGAAGAATATGTACGTGATCGCTCCATGATTCTCAAATTATGATATTTTTGTAGATTGCACACTTGAGTTTTTAATTATTTAATTCACTTCATCGGTTTATCTTATAGCTTGTTTTCCAATTTATAGTTTTTTGATAGTGTTGCTCCGTTCTCGGATGAAGAAGTTGATACGGTTCGAGACGTTTTGGCTAGACATCTTCTGCAATACCTATAGGTTTTTATGTGAATTTGTCATTGTTGTTGGCCGGTAGTGCACTAGTTCAAATGTATAGTGCGAATTTGACATTGTGTTTATCCTCATGTATTTCATTTTGACATTATATTGTTGTTGATGCTCATCATGTATTTCATGTTTTCAAATGTATAGTAGTGCACTAGTTTATATATGTTTCACTGTTAAATCAGCCTGATATGTTAATGAAGGAAGGTTGTTTTTAAACTGTGGCTAGCTAGTGGATTTTAAATATTGTATTCCTATTTTGCAGACAATTTGGGAATTATATAAATATAGAGTAGTCATTTAAAAAAAAAAAGCGTCCTGAAATTAAATTCAGGACGCCAAAATATAATTTAAGAAGTCCTTAAATAAACTGAGTACGCCTCATATGATAGTTTAACCAAAAAAAAAAAACTAAAAAAGGCGTCCTGAAAACCAATTAAGGACGCCAAAAAATTAAATAAGGAGTCCTTCAAAAAGTTAAGGACACCTCATATGACGATCCATCATTTCAGGACGCCTCATATGAGGCGTCCTAAAATAAATTCAGGACGCCTAACTCTAAAAAAACAACTACCCCGCCCGAGACGTCCCTCTGAAAACGAACGTTAATTGGATCTTATTTAGGTCATTTTTTTGTAGTAGTGTTTAATAACATAAGTAATGTTCTATCTAGTGCGACAAATATGTCTTTCCCTATGGACTAGTGAATTGATATTGGATCAGATTACTCTCCTAGATATCTATGAATTAGATACCCAAGAGAATGATGGATCACTGTGCATAAAGAGGAGTTAGACAAAAGGAGGTGGTGTGTGCACAGTGACGGCAGTATTGTAAATTGAGAAAGAATGTTCATACTTTAGAGTTTATCATCTATTTATAGAGTGTACCTTAGGGTTAGGGTTCGGACCCATACGCCTTTGTGCCTCCAAGCCCAAGTAATGTGCCACCTTATCTGTGTCACGTAGATTACCCCTTGTTGGGCCATAGATTAAATGAGCCTCATATTTGAGTGCATAACAGTTGCCCCCCAGCCTGGTAGTCCAGGTCTCTAGGTTGCTACGGTGCATTGATTGTTTAACCCGGATCTCATTTCCGAGTTGTTCAACTTCTATTTGAGTTTCAATGAACTTCAGATTTATTTATTTTCTGTGATTTTCCCCCAGACCTGTAATCCAAGTTAATTCGATTGAAATTGTCTATTCCTTTTCATTCAAGTTGGGATCTCTTTTGCTTCAAACATCCGGGTTTCTGGGTTTTATGTTTTAGCAATAGGTTTCCCCCAGTCTGAGTTGTCATGAAGAGGAACAAATTCCATTTGCTTATGTCGTTGATAGCTTTACAGTTGTACACTTGTTGGCCCTCAGCCTAGCAGTCAAGGTCTCTAGGGTGTGGGGTGCATTGACTATTTAACCCGGATCTCATGTCTGAGTTTTATCTTCATTTCAACAATAAGTTAATTATATGAACTCAAACATATGTTTAGAGTTTTATTCAACGACTGGGCCAAAGACAAAAATATTTATGCAGAGTCTACTTAGATATTCGTCCCGTATTATAACTAGGTATCATATTTGTGAAGATTTTAATTAATCCGTCATATTACATTCTGGCTCATTAGACTAGAATTTAATCCGGAGTAAGGGAAATCCATCACATGTTCAAATTCATTTTTTTAACCAAAACTTTAGACATTTTGACCTGATCAAGATCAGCATGACAATTCACCTCATTACCCTAGCTAGAATAGAACTTTGATGCATCACCACTGCAAAGGTACATTGTTATGCCTTTGCTTTATCCGAAATCGGGTTTAACTACCCTGGCTTCATTCATTTATTCATAACTGGGACAATTCGGAGAATTTGAAACTTAATTCTCAATTGAGAATTTCTTCACTTTATCCGGCTTCCAAACTTAACATGGAGTACAGATTTAACCTTAATTTACTCAGTTTATCTGGGTTCCAAACTTAACATGGAACACAGATTTAACTGTTCTTTCAATTTATCCAGGTTCCAAACTGAACATGGAATGCGGATTTAACTGTACTTTCAGTTTATTTGGGTTCCAAACTTAATATGGAACACAAATTTAACTATATTTTCCTTTCAAAGGTGGGCTCCTCCTTTCCTTTCTCGTAGAATTAGCTATTTCCATTTGTTCTACCTCCAGATATTTCTTTGATTTTGTTGACTTCTTCCAGTTTCTTTTAGAGTCTTTTGCCTCAATGAAGTTGTCATCATCTTTTGAATCAGAATGAATCAATTTATTTTAGGAGGAAGACATGTCTGGAATTTTGGCATTAACATGAAACACAGATTTAACTGTGATATACTTAGTTTATATGGGTTCTTAACATGGAACATGGATTTAACTAGGGATCAAAATTTCCCCTCGGTTCAAATCCTAGTTTTAAACAAACAAGTTAGATATGCAATAGCTATTATTTTTTTTCCGGTAGCCAAAAAGGTGAGAAAGTGAGAAAGAGAATGAAAGTGACCACAAAACCAATGAGAGCAATCGGCTTGGCAAGGATTATTGTAGACTCCACGACACACCAAAATTCCCCAAGTCTAATAACAAACATTATTATTTCATGAAGCATGAGACGTTCGTCCTTCTTGGCACTGCCTTATTCATTTTCTGTATATGTTTGCACAACTCACTTCTCATATTAGTCGTTGAAATGTTAGCAAAATTTGTCATATTACTTAATGCTTCCCCTAGGTAGCAGAGAATGTTTGCCTTCACCGACTTCCATATTTTCCATAGTGTTTCTCAACATGACTTGAAATGCTTGATGAGCACACGGGTGGAAAAAAGGCTTTTAAGACCGGACAAAAGAGGTACCGTTAGACCAGACCCACGTCAGGTCTTGTTCCAGGCGGTATTAAAAGTCTCCCTATTAAGACTGAACTTGAAACCGGTCTTAAATAGTTTGTTTTATACCGGACATTTTAAACCTTCGGTCTTAAAAGTTGTACTAAATAGATCTGAAATATTTTTTGTTCGGTCCTAAAACTCAACCTTTAAGACCGGACAAAAAATCGACCGCTCTTAAAAGATCTGAATATTAAGACCGGACAAAGATCAATCCTGTCCAAAAAATAGCAGATTCTAAGACCTGAAGACTAATTCCCCAGTCTTAAAAGACTAACTTTCAAGACCGGATGTTATATACATCCGGTCTTAAAAATTGAACTTTTACACCAGACTTATAATTTGACCGGTCTTAAAAGACCAACTTTTAAGACTGGCTTAATACCTTTAAGACCGGTCATAGAAATACATCCGGTCTTAACAGTTTTTTCCCTGTTCTGTTCTTCCTGATCATATATATATATATATACACAAATCCACCACCCAAAACAGCACATAAAAGTCGATACTTTAAGCTACAAGCTATGAACAATTATGAATAAATTGAATTGGGAAAAAGAATACAAATATTATCCACCATGAGTTATGTGGCCTCTTGAGACTACAACAGCTAAAGTAATTTATACAATAAGCTAAGATAACTTACAATCACAATGAGTTACAAATACAGCACGTAAATCAGCATACATGTCCAATATATTATTCACCATGCCTTCATCTGATTCCCACCCAACAACATAACATGCATCATCTTTTATAAATATGCCCCTTTGAATCGGATCCTGCCACAAAAACAAAACAAGAACAAATTCATAGTCAGGTGACATTGTTTAATTAAGAACATAGAAGGAATATAATATAGTAGTTAAAACCTTAAAGTTTTCAAAGAATTCTGCATATGAATATTACCTTATGAATTGACTCTTTTATAAAGTGATATCCTCCCATATCCCTTCTTGATGATCATTTCTTATGTCGGGTTCATTAGCCACTTCATCTTCTTCGTTCATGTCCGGTAGACCCCTTGAAAAACGAGTACTCTCAAGAAGACCATAATTTGAATGACTTTCCTCATCAATATCAATAACCCTATTTCCTTGGAGAGCTACAGACCACATTTTATTTTCTTGATCGGTGATATAGAACACTTGTTTCGCATGGTCTGCCATAATAAAAGGTTCATCTCCAAAACTTCTACTATTGACATCGACTAAAGTAAATCCTAGCCGATCGATCTGAACACCATTATTGACATTAACCCACTTGCATTTGAAGATGGGAAATCTAATTTTGACATAGTCCACCTCCCAGATCTCTTCAATAACCCCATAATATGACATGACTGCCAATTT
This sequence comes from Acacia pycnantha, assembly GCA_025563575.1. Taxonomy (NCBI): domain Eukaryota; kingdom Viridiplantae; phylum Streptophyta; class Magnoliopsida; order Fabales; family Fabaceae; genus Acacia; species Acacia pycnantha. The sequence continues at coordinate 68,127 of JAMWYP010000182.1, read as the reverse complement.
AGGCCTCTTGTCTTTCGAACTGGAGAAGTGCATAGATTCAGCCTCTAACATAACACCACTGTTCTGGACTGTGCTCCTATCATCTAGGGACTTCGTGTAAAATGTATAACCATTGATCACATACGACTTTCCACTTATGACATCAACCTCAAGACCACGTGCTATCCATTTCATTGTATCAGAAACACATTCAGATCCCTCGACCTTTTGTTTGAACCAGTTTGCAAAAGTTTTGTTATACTCCCTAATCAACCTTTGTTCGGTCATTCGATGGTTTTCTTTCCTTACAACTTCTTTATGTGCAGATATGCTGGCTTGAACTTCATCAACATTATTCAAGATGTATAAGTGGACTTGTGACAATTCATCAGGATCCACACTCTTTACCGAAGCCCCTCGTCTACCCCCTTCACATGCTGACGTTTTGGAAGCCCAATATGTCTTACTTTGGCCAAATAATTTTGACAGAATTCCATGGACTCTTCAGAAACATATTTCTGAACAATTGATGCTTATGGCCGGTATGCGTTCTTCACATACCCTTTTAGGAATTTCATAGATCTTTCAATAGGGTACATCCACCGTAAATGGATAGGGCCGCACAACCTTATCTCCCTCACTAGATGAACAATTAGATGAACCATGATGTCAAAAAATGAAGGAACAAAAAGCTTCTCAAGGTGGAACAAGATAAGATATCATTCATTCTCCAATTCATCCAACTTTTCAATCTCAAAAATTTTACTACAAACCGCATTGAAGAAGAAACAAAGTCTAGTCAAAACGACCCGACGATCATATTCGGCGATGCCTCGAATAGCTACTGGGAGTAGCTGTTGCATCAAGACATGACAATCATGAGACTTTTGGGCTACTAATTTCAAGTCCTTCATCGAGACAAGCCTCTTAAAATTTGAAGAATACCCCGAGGGAACTTTTGTGTGATGTAAACACTCACAAAAGCTTCGTTTCTCATCCTTAGACAAAGTATGAGAAGCCGGGGGGCAATAAGTTCTCTTCCCATATAGCCTTGGATGTAAGTCTTTGCGTATTCCCATTGCTTGCAAATTCAATCTTGCCTTCACACCATCCTTCGAACTACCTTGTATATTTAGAAGCGTGCCAACGATACTATCACATATGTTTTTCTCCACATGCATGACATCAATACAGTGTCTCACATCAAGATTGCACCAATATGGAAGATCAAAGAATACAGATCTCTTCTTCCATATATTTGTTTCTTTTCTACTCTTTCCAGTCTTACTGAAGATGACACTGATATTTTTAACCTTTTCATACACTTTCTCCCCAGTCAATGCCACCAGAGCTTCGTCATACTCTTGGCCACCAAAAAAGGCCTTCTTTAATCGACGATATGGGTGGCCCCGTCTTAGAAATCTCCTACGTCCAAGATACATCGTCTTTCTTCCATGTTGAAGTTGATGGTAGTGTGTACCTTCTTCACAAACCGGACATGCTTTATGGCCTTTTACACTATACCCTGACAAGTTCTCATATGCTTGGAAGTCGTTTATAGTAGAGAATATCATGGCTCTCATTTTAAAGACCTCCTTCTTGAAAGAGTCAAAAACATCGACACCTTCTTCCCACAACTCCTTCAAGTCTTCGATCAAGGTCTCAAGGTAAACATCTATGTCATTTCTGGGTTGTTTTGGTCCCGAAATCAACATAGACAGCATGATGTACTTTCATTTCATGCATAACATATGAGATAAGTTGTAAATAATCAGGAGTATAGGCCATGAACTATGTATGCTGCTAAGGCTTCCATAGGGATTCATGCCATCCATGCTAAGGGCAAGCCTGAGGTTCCTAGGTTCTTCGCCGAAGTTCGGGAATAATTGATCGATTTTCATCCATTGAGAAGAATCGGCCGAATGTCGAAGATGTCTATCCGAAATCCTCTCATCTGCATGCCACCTCAGATTTTTTGCATCATTTTCATTCGCAAACAACCGCTTGAATCTTGGTATGATTTGAGATACCACAACACTTTTGCAGGCCCCTTATTTGACTTGTACCGTGGGGTTTCACATATCGGACAACTCTGCTTCTCTTCAAACTCTTTTTTATACAGTACGCAATCATTCGGGCATGCATGGATCTTTTTGTACTCCATCCCTAGTCGACAAAGTATTTTCTTAGCATCATAGTAGCAATGCGGCAACACGTTATCATCCGGAAGCATGTCCTCAAAAGCTTCAAGCAATTCTAAAAAACGCTTGTCGCTCCATGCATGATGTGCCTTCAAGCTTACCAATTTCAATACAGCGTTCAACAATTGGTATTTTTTACACCCTGGGTATAGCAGCGTCTCTGCATCACTGCACATATTACCATATGGATGTGATCGCTCAAAAGCCTCTTCTCCTACATCACGGATAATGTCCTCTATGCGATCATCCATATCCGTGTCATTATCATCAAAGGCCACTTCCCCATGTTGAGACCCACTTGGCACTTTTTCACCATGCCATACCCATACTGTATAAGTCTTACAAAATCCGTGACAAATTAAATGTGTGTGTATAACTTCAGGACTTAGTCGACTATCATTCAAACATTTTACACAAGGGCAATAAAACTTCCCCCTATCATCATGGGCATTTTATTTAGCAAATTCTATAAATTCCCTCACCCCATTCTGATATTCAACACTCGTTCGTAAAGCATTTATCCAACTGTGATCCATAGTAGAATTCCTATATATAGACGGAAATCATTGATCATACATAATACGAATAATATGAAACTTGCATATAAAATAAGCCAACTCCAAATGTATATGCTCAAATAATCACTTTATGGAGGAACTTAACCATTAAATGCATAACAAAGAATCACTTTTGGTCATAAATGCATCACAGTGAATCCAAGAACCAAAATAAATGCATGACGAGGAAATTAAATCCATGGGACAGATGAAGGTATTGTGGACTCACCTGTAGCATATAAATTCAAATAAGTTTGCTGAGTCTTACTTCTCCGGCCACGAACGTTGATGTTGCAGACAAGACAACAAACGTAACCTAAAAACACTTGTTGGTCAGTTGGGTAGGTCTGAAGTGCAAATATAATCTTCAAAAAACAATATTCATTAACAACAGATAATACCCACAAGAACATTTCATCGATTTCGTTAAACCCATGAAAAAGCCAGAACGATAAGCTGGAAAATAATAAAGTTATATAACCGAAACACCTCTTACAGCTTCGTCTATAGACATTTAACTAAGGAACCAGATAGTGATTGTCGAGAGAGGTACGCGAAGCAGGGACGAAGCAACACACAAACATCGGAGTCGGAACTTGAGTAATCACTTTCGGCGCTACAAGAGATATTCAGAGAGGGAAATTTAATTTTTCGACACCTTATTTAGCTTTTTGGATTTTATTAATACCGGTTAATTATTAAATGTCTGTTCCTAAAGATATAACTAACTTTTTAAGACCGGAGTTCTAAGAGTATCCTGTCCTAAAGTTTTACTAGTCATTTAAGTTTAAGACCGGAGTTTTATGAAACATTCGGACCTAAAATTCAAATACTTTTTAGACCCGTTACTTATAAAATGTCCGGTCTTAACGGCCTTGGTGAATGAATAAAATAAAGGAATTTTTTTTTGGACAAAAAATAAAGGAAAATTGGAAAATAAGCTTCTTTAATTAATTACTGGAGAACAGCCAAAAAAAATATAGAAGCTTATGTTCTTAATGTGGTCTTACATTACTGGAGAATGCACGTACACAAGAAAAAAAACAAAAGAAAGAAAAGCTGAAAATTATCATCCACAAGAATCTGACTGAACATGCTTGGCGATATCGGCGTGAAGAGCATTAATTTCCATTGGATATCAGCAAGTTCCTGTCTTAGTTGCTCCAGCCTCAATATTAATGCTTCATTAGAGGAAAGCGGAGAGGGGTCAGAGCTAGGCGCGCTGGGGCCAACAGGTTGGAGTGGGGGAGCACGAACCTCTGCATGGTCTGAAGGCTGGAGGGGGCTGGCAATCTCTTCACCATCAAGAAGACGGAGGAACTCAGCAAGGGCAGGTTCGGCAGAAGGATCGAAGGGGGTGCGGAAATCTCTTCATCATCTGAAACAACAATGGGTCCAATGACTCGAGACCCTTCGACGACAATGGGACACACTCTCGCTAGAGGAGGCGCACCGTATAATGATCTAACCATGGCACGAGCTTCAGGTGTAAGAGTACCCCTACAAGCAGTTCTCTTGTATCTAACCATGGTTTCAGACATTGAGCAGTTGGGCAGAGAGTTAGGTAGTTAGGAGTTACGAGGTAGTGAGGAGTTAATAAGGACAGAGAGTTCGTGTGAGGAGTTAATAAGGACAGTGAGCAGCAGAGATACGCATCTGGTGATGATAAAGTCAATTGGTAAAAATGAATTTAGTGTTTCTACTTTAAGAGCGTATTTATATAAATATCCGGTCCTAAAAGTCATTTAGTTTTTTCAAATCAATTCAATTACTTTTAAGACCGACCTTTTATCTTGTATCCGGTCCTAAAACTCTTTTTTTTCAATTCAATTACTTTTAAGACCGAGCTTTTATCTTATATCCGGTCCTAAAAATCATTTCTTTTTCAATTCAATTTTTCATTCAAGTAAGAATTTTTGGTTAAAAAATATTTCTTTTAAGAACAGATCTTTTACAGTATTCGGTATTAAAAGTTCATTCTTTTCAAAATACTCAGATAGCAGAGTCTATCCTTACCCTATGTTGAAATGAATGATTCAGAGAGTCTCTTCGACTTCCACACAAACTTCCCAACTAGGTGTCTCCTCGTATTCTGAGGAACTATGCGTCTCCTCGTTAATGTTTCCGGTGTTTCACATTGTTCAGGATGGGTTCTCTATTTAAACCCGTTGTTACTTTACTTTCTTCACATTCATCACCATCTCCTCCTACAACCTCCACCGTAATGGCTCCTCCACCACCACGAGGTCCTCCTCAACGAAATCCTCAGCCACCTCCGTACCCTCCTCCGTTGCCTCACAACCCATCATTCTACCAGATGATGGAGCACCTGATAGCCCGCGTCTTTATCTTTATGTTCTTTTTTTTCCTAAAAAAGGAAACAAACAAAACATTGTCCTCTTCGTCGTGATCAACATTAAAAATTTGCAGAATACAGTTAACAGTTAAGACCATACAAAAAAAAACATTTTTTACCTTATTCGAATAAAAACAAACAAAGTGACGATTCTTCTCAAGGGTGGACCATCGTTGTCGTCGATTTGACCTCCCCTTCTTTGAACATTTTCAGTGTCCTTTTCATTATCACCTTCTTTTTCCGACAAAAAGAAGAAGGACAAAGAAAAGGGACACCGATGATGATCTTCAAAAAAGGAGAGGTAAAAATGAGGACAACGAAGCACAAAGCTTAAGAAGAACGCCAGAAACTCGGTTGTCTTGAACCCTAATGATTTGTCTGAAAATCGAGTCACCAATTCTATTAAAGGAAGACTATTAGGACCGGACATATATCAAATGAACGGTCCTAAAAGTTAAGCCATATTTTTAAAAATTAACGAAAGACTTTTAAGACCTAACTCCTAACAAATATACGGTCCTAAAAGTCTCGGCAAACTTTTAAAATAAACGAAGACTTGTAAGACCTGACTCCTAACAAATATACGGTCCTAAAAGTCTAGCCATATTCTTTAGAATTAGACGAAGACTTTTAGGACCGGCTATTTAATAAATACACGGTCCTAAAATTCTAGCCGCATTTTTTAGAGACTTTTAGGACCGGATATTTAACAAATATACATTCCTAAAAGTCTAGCCATATTTTTTAGAATAGACGAAGACTTTTAGGACCGGATATTTAACAAATATACGGTCCTAAAAGTCTAGACATATTTTTTTGAATAGATGAAGATATTTAGGACCATACTTTTAACAAATATACGTTCCTAAAAGTCGCGAATACTTTTCAGAGTCTCTTATGGCTCATTTACAACATCCGCCTGTACCTCAAATTTGAAGCACTAAATTGCTTTATCCACCATCCCATTCATTCAGAAACCCAAAATGGACACACAAAAATTGTTCAAAAAAATAAACAAATTTATTATTGAATTACATATCGTTATATTTACAAATGAATAATTGGTCGAAAAAATAAACAAATGTACAGAAGGCTATTTTTTCTACAGCATATATTTACAAATGAATTAATTTAGGACATTAATTATTGTCCTGACTTTTTAACTCATTATACAGATATTCACAAAACACATCGCGTATGTGCTCCATTTCATCATCAGAAAATGGCTAAGGACAGACAAACCTCTGTAACATCAAAGACAGAAACAGAAGTAACTTACGTGCATATTTCATATGTAACATTAAACCAGAGACTGAATTCAGCCATAACATTTACCTTTGCAGGGAATTTAGTCTTTCCTTCCGTCACAATATCATATATGTGTTTCATGACGTACGGGCCACATAAGTTCGATTGTTTTGGTTGCCGACGGGTCTAAAAATAACAATAAATATATATAAGAGCATATATAGCTTACTGACCAAGTTCACAAGGCAGTTATGCCAGTGTCCAAATATGTACTAACCTTTGGTTGGAACCATTTAGGATCTTTGAGCTCATACCCATGCTTTTTTTTACCTCCATTTGGAAGGTCCTCATGGCACTATCATCAAAATCACAAATTTATCAATAATGTTCACTGAAAATTCACAGAAGAGATTTCAGACAAGACAATCAAAATGACATGCATGCTTACTTGTTGATGGTCTCCTTCAATGTAGGCCCTGGATCGCCGTGAATGGAGCATAAGAAGATAACTATATGCATCTCTATGCACATGACGACCAACTACCAGTGGTGGCTGTAAATTCACAAAGAAGAAAGTACTCAGTGATATATATATGTAGCAGAATTAAGTGAATTGCAGACAAGAATTGTGATATGTACCCGAGGTAGTATGGAAACAAGTACACATTTCTTCTCACTTCACACACCCTCATTGATATGTACTGTTGTCTCAATTCCAAAGGTGTTGAACTTGCATAGACTGGGCAAAAGAATCCAAAATCATTGATTCTGCCCTCTTGAACCAATTTATCATGCATGCACCTACAAGAATGACATCGATCAGGGAATTAGTATATATGTATGTGTGGCTAAGTGATGCATTTAAATTATGTAATAAAGGAAGAAGATACTTACCTTATAAACATTTGAACAATTGGACTACTAACCTCCTGTCCAGGAAGCAGCATGGACTTTACATCGACATTGTCAATGTAAACTGGTTCAGGATGAGGGAGGCCTACTACTTCATTGGCAGGCCATGATTTATCTTTAAAATATCCGTTGGTTACCATATCGGATATTTTCTCCTTGGCCGTCAAGTTAGCAGTAGGGGATGTAACTTGAGGAGGGGATTGAGCTTGAGAAGGGGATGGAGCTTGAGAAGGAGATTCTGCTTGAGGAGGGGGTGGAGCTTGAGGAGGGGATGGAGCTTGAGGAGGGAGTGGAGCTTGAGGATGAGTAGAGACATCTACAAGCTTCACTGGCCAAGAGATGAAGGTTCCCTTGACATCACTCACAAGCTTCAGCTGATCAGTTGGGAGAGGGACAGGTGCGGCATCAATGATCACCTCTTCAACTGACACTCTGACTTCATCATCATCCATTTGTTGGTGGTGTACAATTGATCCCAAGTTGTGGACAGTCCCTTTAGCAACTAATTGTCTATAACTATCACGATCCTCCACATACAGGTGACAAGGTTGCTCTGACTGTCCAACAATGCAGCTCCCACTAGTGCTCTGCTGCATATGTGCAGCTGAAGGTGTCAAGGGAACACTAGTCTCGGCGCAGAGCTCAGGAGACACTTCATTTTCTGATCCATCTCCTCCTTCATCTTGCTCATCTCAGCTTAAAACATTGCCCTCAATGTAGCTTCTCTGGCCGCAAGCGTCTGATCCATCTCCTCCCGGGTAACCATACTTTGTCTATGGCGTTTGGATTTACCAAAGTATTAATTTAGGCCTACCCGTCCTCCAATCCCCCTTACACGCCCCGAGTGATCTGGTTTTCCGGTCGCAACGGTCAGAACATCATTCCTCCCGTCCGACGCAAAAGATCCCTCTGCTTCCTTCTTTTTAAGATCTTCCTGTAAGATACAGATAACGAGAAGCTTAGTAATGAAACATGTTTAGTAAGTAAAAAATGACAATATCGATACTTACAATTCTTTCAGCAACTACACCAGTTTGTTCACTCGTGTAGGCGCCGCTTGGCTTTTGCCGAATATAAAACCACAACTCTTCACGACGTAATGGAGATGGCTGGTCAACTACTGCAGAAGGCTTGGATTCAGCTTCATCTTCCAATCTCTTCCGCTTGGCTGCCATCAAATCTTTTTCGGCCTTTTCATATCCCCCGCGAGAAGCCCTGTGTGGACAATCATTTTTTCTCCCGATCTCCTGTGCTTTTTCCCTTCTTTTCTGTGAATCAGGATTGAAAACAACTACCAATTATCAAATCCAGCCATGTCACTAAAAGAAATTAGAGAACTTCTGCTTGATATGAACGTCAAACATTAGTCAAATTCACTTCATCAAGTTTCAACATTTTATTTAAGGAAGATGTAGCATTGTAGAAGAAATTGAGAGAAACAAAGGAAAGGGAGTTGCAAAATTGCTACTAACTCAGTCAATTCATTCATTCATCATAACTGATTCCAACATATATTAGAATAACTAACTAACTACTTGCACCGAAACCATTACATAGTTAACACACTAACTAACTAACAACAACGTCTAACCATTACACAGCTTACATATCAGACTTGCATGGAACTAGGACATGCTCCTCTGATGCAGGACAAAGGCAAGAAATGTATACTTCTATTCACACACCAAACCATTTAACTAACAGGATTAGATGAACACAATAACATTCACATATCCGCACAGGTCTTAAACTTCCTCCACCGATCAGCACAATAAGACAATGTTGAGTCTTTCAACTTCTCAGAGTCAGGGACGGTGTATGTAAGCCGGATAGTGTCCCAAATAGGATCCTTTACTGTGCTTTGGTCCACATTTTCCACTCAGCTGTCAAGATGCTAACCTTGCTGCGTACTAGACAGCCGACAAAACTAGTATATGTTCTTTTATTAGGACTGACAGGTTGCAAATTTTCATCAAACTGAATCTCGAGCTTCGTCCCAGAATTCCAACTAAGGGATACATCCATCATTCGTGTGCCGCTTCTACCACGGCGTGCATGGCGCTGAGGAGGCTCATTGTGAGATGAAGAGGGTTCATTCTGACCCACATCAATCATACCAGTACTTGGCGTTCCAAGAACACGACTGGAATCATTTTCACCGTCCATTTTCAAGATAGTAAGAGAGGAATGCCTGAGCAAATGAGGGAGTAACAGAGGCTAATGGTACATGGGCGAGGAAGAGAGGTAATGCAATAGGAAGGGTTTCGTAACGTGAACATGGGTTCTTCAGTGAGAGTGACAAAAGCTTCCGCGCGAAGAAACATATATTTGGTGCCTCATTTTTAAGACCGGACAAATTAGTATACACGGTCTTAAAAGTTAACCTTTAATACCGGTCTTTCTATAACTCCGGTCTTAAAATTAATTCATTTTTATTTAAACTTTAGTACCGGCCAGATTTTATGTCTGGTCTTAAAAGTCTAACTTTTAAGACCGGTCTTTCTGTAACTCCGGTCTTAAAATTAATTAATTTTTGGGTTAAGGTGCAAAAATAGACATGTACTTTTGTCAAAAGAGCGTCCAGTAGCAAATACTTTTTTAGGTGCAAAAGTGACAATGTGGTTATAAAAGTGGAGAAAAATTAGCATTGACCGTTAGTTGACTTTTTCGGAACTGAAAATGATGACATGGACGATGACATGGATGTTAATGCTTTGTAAATTACAGTTCAACCCCGGATGCATTTCAAAAAAATTCAATTTCGTCCCGCTATAAACTTTTAAAATTTTCTTTTAAGTCCTACCTTCTTCTTCCTCCCGAGACATAGAACCAGGCCATACCCAAATCAAAGCCATACCCATACCCATACCCAGAATTTGTCTTTTCATAAAAAGCAGATTTCTGTAACACTTCATAATCAGACATAGAACCAGGCCAAACACACAAACAGTGAACCTATTTTTCCGTTTAGCCTTCAGAACAGAAACGAATTCATGAACTCACAGATCTACTTTGGCTTTCTCTCCTTTCTCCCCTTCTGATTGAATTCCTTATTGGTAAAGCACGAGGCAGATCATGCTCCAGAAATTTCAAATTCTCATTGCTTCCCAATCTCTGATTTCAGATCTGACACAACGCAATAGGAGCTTTCAGTTCGCGACTCTACTCATCTGTTTCTGGGAAATAATGACATCTACCATGGCAAGATCGTACTTTCTTAATCCCTCGTGCTCTCATCTCAAAAAATTCGAACTCCCTTTTCAAGATTACAGATTGATTCCCTTGAGCTTCCGTAGTTCTGAACTTCCTTGCCTCGTCCTGAGACATAAACGCATTGCCACGACCCCGATTTTCCCCAAAATCAGAGCTCAGAGTCTTCCGGTACAAATTGAAAAGGGTTCGAATCTATAACTCTGTTTACTCTGCTACAGGGATATGTGAGGTGAACATGGACACCACCACATTGGGTATTCCTGGGATGGATTCAAATTCATATTTGAACTTCCTTATTTTGAAAGGGAAAAGGGTCATAGAGGGGAAAATTGTGAAGAGAGAGAATGTAACAGGTGGCAGTATTTTATTGGAGAAGTCAGATCCCACTGCCACGTCAGCGTCAGATAACGGTCAACTAACGGTCAATGCTAATTTTGCTCCACTTTTGTAACCACATTGTCACTTTTGCACCTAAAAAAAGTATTTGCTACTGGGCGCTCTTTTGACAAAAGTACATGTCTATTTTTGCACCTTAACCCTTAATTTTTTATTTAAACTTTAGTACCGGTCGTATTTTAAGTCCGGTCTTAAAAGTCTAACTTTTAAGACCGGCTTTTATATATGTTCGGTCTAAAAAATTTAATACCTTTATATTTAAATTTTTCCGTATTATTTTGGAGTGTAGAAAATATAAGTCTGCCTGTATGAGATTTCTCCATAAAGTAATTGATATTTCAATTTTTTTTAATAACATTTTTAAGACGGGTTGTTTTTTTAACAGGTCTGGATAAGACCTATGAACAAATGATTTGGTATAAGAAGTTCTTTATATTTACAAAACTGCCATCGGTCATACCTTTAAGACCGGGACATCGATAGTCCGGTCTAAATGAGGCGGTCTTAAAAGCCTTTTTCATATAAGAAGTTCTTTATATTTACAAAACTGCCACCGGTCATACCTTTAAGACTGGTGCGTCGATGATCCGGTCCAAATGAGGCGGTCTTAAAGCCCTTTTTTGCACTAGTGGCATGACATTTTAGAAGTGACAATGGAACATGCTTCTCTCCCCCAAATAGACAGAACCAATATATCAAATTCACAGCTGTTTGAAAAGAATATCCTTGAACTGCAACCTCAAGGAAAGATTCCAAAGAAGCAGAGGGATCTAAAGCAACACTCTTCCATCTTTGGCCACTAAACACAAAAACTATTGGGTAGCTTTTAAAGACTTAGCAATCCTGATTTCTTGAGTCAACAATAAAGACTCAATCTCACTCATAGTAAATTTGTGTTTTTGTGCTGTAATGATCATAACAGTAACATCAATTACATCAATATGCTCTTGAACAGATATAGCTTCACCAATAGAGATTAGATAGTCAAAAAAGTCTTTAAGATATTCAGAGATAGATTGAGAATGACCTTTCCTTGTATTACGCGAATCTGTTTTGAATTGTTGAATTTTTGCTCTGGTGTGTGCCTCAAAGAAATCACGAATTCAGCGCGGAACCTGGAAAGTCCTTGTCCAACCTAAACAAAAAGTCGGGTTCGTAACCGAGACTGGAGTCGGAGGCGAGGAACCATCCATCGGTTGAATCTACACAAAATTCAGAGCATCCACGAACCACTACCGCTCCAATCCCAATTTGGAAGACCCAAAACTAGGCCGAGCTAACGGAGCGAGGGGAAAAAGGAACAACCTCAACTGAACAGGCTTCACGAAGGCACGGTACAAGCGGTTGTTCTCAACCATCATGTGTTCTAGATCCTCATCGTTGGTGATGGCAATCAAAGCATCGAGATCCTCACCGGGAAGTTTGTATTTGAAGCAAACGTCGACGTCACAGAGGGAAGAGAGCTTTGACATGAGAGCCGAGAACTTGATGTTCCAATCAACCGCTAAGGTTTTGGAATCCCTGCCGACGTAAGCAAGCTGATTATCTTGAGGCCTGGGTTGGATTTTTCTGCCATAACTGCACATGAACTTGACTTTGTGAGAAGCTTTAAACACCCGAATTTTTTACAACATCAACATCACAATCCCTAACTATATAACTCCATGATTGTTTGTTTGGCAGTTGGGAATTGGAATCATTGACCATCTTTGGCCGCGGGAGTCAAGAATTTATTGATTCCCCATAATCGATGCCAATGTTCTATCTTGTTCAACAGAGATGTCTAACCCTATGGACTAGTGAATTGATATTGGATCAGATTACTCTCCTAGATATTTATGAATCAGATACCCAAGAGAATGATGGATCACTGTGCACGAAGAGGCGTTAGCCAAAAGGAGGCGGTGTGTGTGCACAGTAACAACAGTATTGTAAATTGAGAGAGCATGCTCATACTTTAGGGTTTACCATCTATTTATAGAGTGTACATTAGGGTTAGGGTTTGGACCCATGGGTCTCTATGTTGGAAATTATGCCCTAGGGGCAAGTCATTGTACTTATCAATGATCCCCATATGAATTGGGTAGTCGCAATGTCTTGCTAGAGGCCGCTTGCGACTTGTGGGCTGGTACAATATTGGCCCGCTACCAATCTCATGTGGGCCTACAGGGTCGCACACAAGAATGGCCCAACACGAGCAAGAGTGTCTAGATTCATTGAATCTTAAATGTGTTTAAGATTTAATGAATACTTATTTAATCTAGGATGTGTTTGTATATATATATATATATGCATATATAAATATATTAAATTCGAAAATAATAATGATATTATTTATTGACAATAATATTATTATATATAGTATTTAATTTATTTGATAAATTAAATAACTATAATAAATTGAGATATTGTATCTCAAAAGATATTGGATATCGATTTAATTTGAACTGAGATATCTGATCTCATTTTAAATTAAATATAACGATATCATATCTTGATTTAATTTATAAATATAAATTAAATCATAAGGCTTTTAATTCGGATTAAATAAATAGATTTGATTAGGTCTATCAGATAGATTTAATTAATATATTTATTTTTAATCCAGATTCAAAATTTGGTTTGAATATAATACGCCTACTAGGTTTAGAAAAACCTACGGGACTTTTGTCGAGCGTATTTTTGAAAAGCCGCGAGAAACCCTAGATAGAAAAGAGAGAGACGCAAGAATACTGAGGCGCTAGAACGCTGTCGTCAGTGTTGAAGGCCGTTCGTGTGGATACCGGTAGAGGTAGAGGACACCCATAGTCTGCTCCTGTCTGATCGAACAAGAAGGCGTTAGCCCACGTGATCAAGAAGCACGAGAAGGTAGCCTACCAGTTCAAATTGTCCGGCAAAGGTATGATTCGGAAACCCTAAACCTTGATTTAAACGCCGTTGAACGATCCGCCTAAGGGATCCGTAAATTTTTTTTACTCCGCTGCGTGTACGGATCCCAACAGTGGCATCAGAGCCAGATCAACCGTGCGTTTAAATTAGGTTTTACGTGTGTTTATATATGTGATATATATGCAATAACTGAATCCTATATGTGTTTAAATCGATATATGTTTACCGAAACATGTATGATTTAAAACATATTCTCCCTACGGATTGCTAGTCAGATTTAGGCGGCCGTTTCTGAATTGTTCAGATCAGACGTTCATCATCGCGAATGGCAGAATAACGTTCGGAACGTTAGGGTTTCAATTTTTGAAAATCACTTTTTTTTTTTGGAAATTACTTTCAAAAAAAAATTATAAAAAATAGTTCAGTACCAGAGTGATGCTATTTGAGTCATAACTCGTTGGTGGGTTGTTACCTTAATCCAAAAGCTACTTTTCAGTCTTAGAATAGCAGGAAGTGAGATTGATCACATTGGAGAAAGGGGTATGATGAACAATTTAATGAGAGAATCTTATAAATAAAGAGGGATATTCAAAATTGCACATTCTGAACCGTAGGGACCCTGACTGATTGTCAGTAGCGCGAGAATTAAATCATGAAATTATATTGTATATAGTATATAATATAATTTAAATTAGAGAACTTAAATCATGATATTATATTATATATAGGATATAATATAATTTAAATTAGAGAATTTAAATCATGATATTATATTATATATAGTATATAATATAATTTAAATTAGAGAATCTAAATCATGATAAGTTTAATCATAATATTTTATTTCATAAATGTATGAATTAATGTATATTGTGATTTACCTTTCAAATGTTGTTTGGGTATGGTGAACAACATGGCTCTAGAGTTTTACAATTGTTGTAAATTTTAAATATGGCTGCGAGCCATGCCTCTCTCTAAATACTCTTGATGTACATTCTTTTCTCATCCCATTCCCCTCGTATGTTGAAACGAGGTTTCTCCTGATGTATTTCCTTTTGTTTTTAGAGAAGTCCTCTCTTTGGCTTGAGAGGATTTTAGGTTAAGGTTGAGCCATGTTGTGTCACAATTTTAATTATGTCTTGATTTGATCATTGCATGATTAACTTATAATTTTAATTATGACTTGATTAGATCACTCATAATAAATTTAGAGTTTTAATTATGTTTTGATTAGATTACTCATAATTAATTTAGATATTATATGAGATACAATAGTGATTGCATTCATATAAGTAGAATTAATAGGATTAATTAAATTATACCCTCTAAATAAAATCTTAAGTCATAATGCCATCAATAAATGAATACTTGTCAAAACCTAGATCGCCCATTTGTATGTTCCACCAAAGTGGATGCATCTGAGTTATCTTGGTGAGATGAGAGTGAGTAATGGTGATACTCAATATTCATTAATTGTCTTGAATTAATTGAGATCATCAAAACGGTTTTGGATCTCAAGGCATTAGATGGGATTAAACGTGCCGGTCAAATGATGATCGAATCCCATAAAGATCTAAGAATTTCATGTGATGTAATTGGCAAATGTTTGCCTACCTAAATAACTTAAATTTAAGCGTCCTGCCAAAGCGGACTTAATTTTAAGCCAAATATGGGTCTTAGCCCACTAATTATAATGAGGGTTGTTAATTCAGTGGGAGGTTGCTACTTAAACTTTGCATATCTTTAGTTGTAGAATCATGTAGTCTAGTAACACTTCAACACCATCAATGCGATCAGTCCTTGAGAATGACGAACTCGATGAGACAAACTCTCTTGACATGTTTGGGAACTTAAGCGTTGATCCTAAACACGAAAGAAAAGAGTATCTCATCAATCAACCCATTCTTGACGAGCCTTCAGCTGCTGATCCAAGAGCTCAGACTGATGCTTATACGAAGCATAAAGATGACTCTGTGGATGCAGGATGCCAGATGCTTGCCACTATGCCTCTAGACCTCAATAGAGATCTAGAACATGTGGAGGCTTCTGAGATGATTGTTCATCATACGGAAATGTTCTATTAACAGGCAAGGCTTGAGAGGCTTGGATTCCCCATGTCCTAGGAGTTAGCTACAGATGTGATCTTGAACTCACTCCTAGGAAGTTATGATAACTTTGTCATGGATTACAACATGAACAACATGGAGGAATCAATTTATGAATTGCATGGGATGCTCAAAACTGCTAAGCTGAGCCTTAGAGAGGCCCAGTTCTGTTTTGTCTGTTCAAAAAGGAAGGGGTATGAAACCGAAAGCCAAGAAGGCAAAACCTCTGAAGGATAGAGTCTGCTTCTTTTACAATGAACTTGGTCATTTGAAAGGAATTGCAAACTCTACCTCGAAGATCTGGAGAAGAACAAGAAGGATAGTGGGGCTGTCGCTTCAAGTATCTATGTCATAGATATTCGCTTTTCTATTTCCTCAACATGGGTATTGTATACTACATGTGGATCTCACATTTGAATAAATGCAAGGGTCTCAAGGACAGTAGAAAATTGAATGGACAAATCTATGACATAACTACTAAGAGGATCAAGTCAAATGATTTGAATCCGACCTATCTATGGCATTGTCGTCTAGGCCATATAAATGAGAAACGCATTTTGAAACTCCATAAAGATGGATTTCTTAACTCATTTGATTTTAAATCATTTGATACATGCAAGTCTTGTTTATTGGGAAAGATGACAAAGGCACCTTTTACTGGACACAGTGAGGAGCCACCGATTTATTGGGCCTCATACATACTGATGTGTGTGGACCAATGAATACATCTGCCAGAGGCGGTCATTTGTACTTCATTACATTTATAGATGATTTCAGTAGATATGGGTATATCTATCTAATGAAACATAAGTCGGAATCTTTTAAAATGTTCAGAATATTCCAAAATGAAGTGCAAAATCAACTTGGCAAAACCATTAAGACACTTCGATCTGATCGGGGTGGTGAATATTTGAGCCAAGAGTTCATTGACCATCTTAGGAGTTGTGGGATCGTCTCGCAACTTACTCCTCCAGGAACACATCAATGGAATGGTGTTTCTGAGCAGAGGAATCGAACTCTATTAGATATGGTTCGATCTATGATGAGTCAAACAGATCTTCCACCTTCCTTTTGGGGCAATGCCCTAGAAACAGCTGCGTTCACACTAAACCGTGTTCCGTCAAAGGCAGTTGAAAAGACACCATATGAGATATGGATCGGGAAGAAACCCATTTGTCATTTCTCAAAATTTGGGGATGTGAGGTTTACGTTAAACAACAAACCTCTGATAAATTATCATCCAGATCATCAAAATGTCTTTTTTGGGGTATCCTAAGGAAACTAAAGGATACTATGTCTACAATCCTACTGATCACAAAGTGTTTGTTATCCGAATAGTGTCTTTTGGAAAAAGAGTTTATCTCTAAAAGAACCAGTGGGAGTAAGGTGAACCTCGAAGAAGTTCAAGAGTCACAAGACGACATAGAACCACAGATGGAAAACGGAGAAGACTCACAACAAGTTGTTGAGCCTACTCATGTAACACAAGACCCACGAAGGTCCGATAGAACATGACTACAGCCTCAGAGATATGGATTTCGACATCGAAGCCGTGATGATTTGCTCATTGAGCACAATGAGCCAACTACCTATCGCGAGGCCATAGTGGGACCTAACTCCGAAAGATGGCTTGGTGCCATGAAGTCTCGAAATGCAATCCATGTACGACAAATGAGGTATGGGCCTTAGTCGATCCACCTGAAGGTGTAAAAACCGTTGGGTGCAAGTGGGTTTTCAAAGAGAAAACTAACATGGAAGGCAAAGTAAATATCTTCGAGGCACGACTGGTTGCAAAAGGATTCACTCAAACTCATTGTGTGGACTATGATGAAACCTTTTCCCCAGTTGCAATGGCTAAATCAATTAGAATCCTTCTTGCCATATCATCATATTATGACTATGAAATATGACAGATGGACGTCAAAACAGCCTTCCTTAACGGAAAGCTCATTGAGGATGTGTACATGACACAACCTGAGGTTTTTGTGCGTCCAGAGGACTCTGGTAAAGTTTGCAAGCTTCGAAGGTCCATTTATGGATTGAAGCAAGCATCTCGGAGCTGGAATCATCGTTTTGATGAAGTAGTCAAAGAGTTTGGATTCATTCAAAATATAGATGAACCTTGTGTTTACAAGAAGGTTAGTGGGAGCGCAGTTGTATTTCTATTGCTTTATGTTGACGACATCCTACTCATTGGGAATGACATTTCTACCTTGCAGAGTGTCAAGTCTTGGTTAGGAAAGTCTTTCTCAATGAAAGATTTAGGTAAAGCCACTTACATCCTTGGGATTAGGATCTATAGAGATAGATCTAAGAGGCTGATAGGCCTAAGTCAGAGCACATACATAGACAAGATACTGCATAGATTCAGTATGCAGGATTCAAAAATGGGTAATATGCCCATGTCTCATGGCATCCATCTCGGTAAGAATCTGTGTCCTAGTACACAGGATCAAAGAGACCGCATGAGTAAGATTCCATATGCCTCCGCCATTGGATCTATCATGTATGCCATGTTATGTACTCGACCCGATGTGTCATTTGCCTTGAGTATGACCAGCAGATATCAACAAGATCCCGGTGAGGGTCACTGGACTGCTGTCAATAATATCCTTAAGTACTTGAAAAGGACTGAGGACTTATTCTTGGTATATGGTGGCTTGGAAGATGAGCTCTGTGTGACTAGTTACACAGATGCGAGTTTCCAAACTGACCAAGATGATTCAAGATCGCAATCAGGATATGTATTCTGTTGAATGGTGGTGCGGTGAGTGGAAGAGCTCTAAGCGAGCACTGTAGATGATTCTCGCAATGTAAGCTGAGTATATAGCAGCATCGGATGCAGCTAAGGAAGCCGTTTGGATCAGAAAGTTCATTACTGAATTGGGGGTGGTTCCTACCATCTCAGATCCAATAAACTTGCTCTGTGACAATAGCGGCGTTATTGCGCAGACCAAGGAGCCTAGGTCACATCAAAGGACCAACCATATACTCAAGCGATTTCATCTTATCAGAGAAATCAATGATAGAGGTGATACAAAAAAAAATTATTATGCAAAGTACCAGGAGAAAGAAAGTCATTGTACTTTAGACATTTATGTTATTTAAAGTATTCTCCTTTTAGTTATCATTTCGTTTACATGTTTACATTGATAACTGTATCCCTGGATATATCTAATAGATTATCCTAAATGTCCCTGGTCGGTCATCTACGCGGGAGCGAAGATGAGATAAGACCAGTGTGACTTTGATGAGGTATGGAGATACGAATCAAAGTCATAGGCACTTGTAAGAGTACAAGGTGCTGGACCGACCCACTATGAGAAAGCTGCATGGAATAAGTCATAAGCTTTTCTCATGTATAACCGCGTCGCAATGCCATTTGACCTCAGTGTTGAAGGCTGTTCGTGTGGATACCGGTAGACGGAGAGGACAAGCGTAGTCTGCTCCTGTCTGATCGAACAAGAAGGCGTTAGCCCACGTGATCAAGAAGCACGAGAAGGTAGCCCACCAGTTCAAATTGTCCGGCAAAGGTATGATTCGGAAACCCTAAACCTTGATTTAAACGCCATTGAACGAACCGCCTAAGGGATCCGTAAATTTTTTTTTACTCTGCTGCGTGTACGGATCCCAACACTCTATGCCTCCAAACCCAAGTAATGTGCCGCCTTATCCGTGTCACGTAGATTGCCCCTTATTGGGCCATAAAATAAATGGGCCTCATATTTGAGTCTATAACAAGTAACATTTTATATTATCTATTATCAAGATCAACCGATAGATGTTAATCATGATTCTGTGGAAGGAAATGGATATTATTTGAATTTCTTAAATCCATCTCTATTAATTTCTAGTCTCCTAATTAAAGTCCATAAAATACAGTTGAAGGTTGGTGTCCCAGCTCACAAATATGTAGAAGAGAAACATTGATAAGAAAATAGCATTTGCAATGTTTATATAATTTAAATGTGAGGCCAAACATGTGAGCGCCAAGTTCAAGTCCAAAACCTCATTCGAACGTAGTGAATGGCGTTGTCATTGGAGCAACTTACCTTTGAAATGAAGCATCGTCTTATTGAAGCAATGGAGATATCACATAGTGGGAGCAGGCTTTTAAAGGAAATTTCACTACTACAAAAAACCTGAAAAAACAACCTAAATAAGACCCAATTAACGTCCCTTTTCAGAGGGACGTCTAGGGGAAGGTAGTTATTTTTCGAACGTTTGGCGTCATGAATTAATTTCAGGACGCCTCATATGAAACTAATTCAGGACGCCTCATATGAGGAATACTAAAATGATTTAGGATCCTCATATGAGGCGTCCTGAATTGATTTCGGGACTCCTTAAATCATGTTTTGGTGTCCTGAATTTCATTTCAGGACGCCTTATATTAGTTTTTTTTTTAAATGACTGCTACATATTTATAATTCCCAAATTGTCTGCAAAACAGGAATACAATATTTACAAGCCATTAGCGGGCACAGTGCTCAAAATGGAAAACCTTCATTAACTAATCAGGCTGATTAAACAGTGAGACATAAACTAGTGCACTATACATTTGAAATACATGAAATACATGAGCATCAACAACAATGTCAAAATGAAATACATGAGCATGAACACAATGTCAAATTCGCACTATACATTTGAACTAGTGCACTACCAACAACAATGTCAAATTCCCTTTGTACCTTTTTCTCTCTGATGGGATCTTCCATTCTCGTCGCCATTCTTGCACCTGCAACACATGCTCACCCTTAATATTTATATATAGAGGGGTGGGACACATTAAGCAATCCGATTAAGGAGGGAAGGAATTAAAGCACAATCAAATCATATAACGAGGGATGATGCCTTTGGACTACTCGAGAGGAAACATCACAATTCCTATATTAACATTCATATTCTCCATTTTCAAACCCAATCAATCCACATATCAAGGAGAACCCTCAAATACATCTCCTTAATCACAATCCCAACAATTTGATGAAATTGCAACCAATAAAAAAGTAGTCTAGAAAACGCATCAGCAACATGACAAAATTCTCCTTAAAAGGATCCAATCTTTTCAAGCAGACAAACAGAAGCACAACAATTTGAAAACAATTACAGTCGATAAAAAACTACGGAAATAGCAACAAATAAAACGTCTATCAAAAGATTTATTTACATAGAGCAGATGATCACCTGATCCAACCAAAAAATGCGAAGTAAACTTTATATACCTATAGGTGTTGCAGAAAATGTCTAGCCAAAACGTCTCGAACCGTATCGATTTCTTCATCCGTGAACAAATCCACACTATCAAAAAATTGTAAATTGAAAAAAAGACATAAGATAAACCAATGAAGTGAATGAAATAATTAAAAACTCAAGTACATTCTACAAAAATATCATAATTTGAGAATCATGGAGCGATCACATACGTGTTGAAAACCTGTAAGACGTCCACTGGAAACGATGGATTATATGAAATGGATAACGTAGTATCCGCACTCGGTGTCCCTTGGTTGTCGAGGGCACTATAAATCAAGAGCAACTTGTTAAGACGAATAAAAGCATATCGAAAGTTACTGTGTCAATGAAAGAACTTGAATTGAAACTACTTACCTTCGGATAATACCACTTCGGTCCACCCTGCTCTCGTGCTCCAGTAAGCGTTCTAAATGTCTTGAGACCACTATCATTAAAACAGAAATTAACAGACATGAAAACAATTCATTTAAAAGAAAAATCAATGATTTAGACAAAAATTTACTTACTCGGTAAACATGGTTTTGAGGTCGTCGTTTGGCTTGCCACCTAAGGAATCCAACGAATAACATACGTTGTCAGCGGGACAAACAACAACCAGGGTCCAATGACCACTACAACATATACATATTAATATTAAATTAATACAAGAAAGCAATTTATTCTTAAAAATGTAATATAGACTAAACTAAAATACGTACCTTTCAATTATTGGCACTAGATAACAAGGCTATTCTCCGTCGCCCATTGTTAAACCAACATAAAGCGCCTTTCTGGCTAACTTATTCTTCTCCCTCGTCATGTTTGCAAGACATAAGAAGCCATATGAACCCGTTCGGGCATTCTGGAAGCATATGTCGTGGCAGACACTATGATCAAAATAAAATGATAACTATTGTTAAATATATAAAACATAAAAAATCATTGCAATAATTAAAGGGGGAAAAACTTACATGATTGCAAGTTGAAGAAACTCTGTATCTAAATACTCCAAATGCATAAACTCCTCCAAATCTTTATTGTCAATGGTAATGGGATATGTCTTTTCTGCACCGACAATGCCCGCACGCATCTCCAAGGATATCAAGTTGATGTCCCTGTACAGCTCTCGCAGCTGTGCTAAGTAGGGAAATCTGGTCGCAACTTTTTCATCCTATGAAAGCATACAAAACATATTATGTGAGTGGGTTAGCAATGAAAATCAATCAGGAACCTCCTCATCATCACTTGTCGTGGTAGACACTATGATCAAAATAAAATGATAACTATTGTTAAATACATAAAACATAAAAAATCATTGCAATAATTAAAGGGGGAAAAACTTACATGATTGCAAGTTGAAGAAACTCTATATCTAAACACTCCAAATGCATAAACTCCTCCAAATCTTTATTGTCAATGGTAATGGGATATGTCTTTTCTGCACTGACAATGCCCGCACGCATCTCCAAGGATATCAAGTTGATGTCCCTGCATGCCTCTCGCACTGCATTTCAAGTAGGGAAATCTAGTCGCAACTTTTTCATCCTATGAAAACATACAAAACATATTATGTGAGTGGGTTAGCAATGAAAATCAACCAGGAACCTCCTCATCATCACTAAGTAATGTATTTCCTACCATTGGAGGTGTCGTCACCATCTGAATAAGATGATTCGGCCAAAGGATAAACGATCATATGGCCTTGCCTAAATTAAGAACCTCCTCATCTGTAATCGGGATGGCTGTCCTTTCATCCCCCTCTCGCACACTTTTCACAGTCACCCTAAGTTGGTCTTGTGGAATTTGGTAGTTATGGTGGGAGGTTTGCTCTAAGTAAACATGACCATCGGCAACAATACGGCGGTGTGGGACATCCAAATATAGTGTGCAAGGTCGTCCTCCCTGTGGAGTGTGAGAAGGCTTGCCAATATCAACTTCTGGAGGCTGAAAACTGTCCTTGCTGCTAGGGAAGGCCGGGACTGGCTGGGTTGTATGTCCCGTATTTTCCTTCTCTTGTATCATAGACCACATTTCACCCCGTACTTGTGCCAAAATCTCATCTACGAGGGACGCTCGAATTTTTCCTACAAGCTGGGAACTAGGGTTGTCATCATCATGTGAACAATGTGAACATCGTCCAAAATATTTTGCGACACTAACTCCCCGTGTCTCCCCTCGAACAACATCAAGGTAATCTAGCTTCCCAATCGCCGTTGACAAAATGTCCATCCACGTAGCTAGCATGAATGAACCTTGGCTGCTCTGCTCCTCAAGTACATCCTGCATCAAAAGATTGTTTATAAATAATATATAAACTTGCATAATATGAAAAAACTGAGGATAGTTAATACGTCTAATTTAACTACTTACAATCTTTGAGGCGACCTCAGCTACATCTTTATTGATTTATTTGTCACCCTTCATTCTCGCAACTTTCCATTTTTGGTCACAAGGAGGACGAGCAGGGGCTTGGATAACAATCGAAGGATCGGCCTGGGTAGCTTCCTTCATTCGCTCTAACTCTTCTTCCATCATGTTCCGTTCCAGCTTTTTATAGCCACCTCTAGACATGCAATGCTGATACTTATTTATCGCTTGCCTCTCTCTATTGGCTTGACTTTTTTCCTGTGACACGAAAACAAATAATAATTAGCATACGATGTCAAGTAGATTCAACTAAAAGATAAGATATGAAAGAAATTTTACAAGAAATTCAGGATTTTTCCGAGACGCCACAAACTCCTGCCAGTCCTCTGGAGAAATGAAATCGTAGATCTTACACGGATCCTCGTTCCTCTTTGACCCTCGAATATACTTTCATGTTAGCTTGTTCTTACAATCCTTCCAACATAGACGAACTTCGCCCATCCAATGCTTGTTCATCGCCATATAGTCGGGGACATCGAACGTTTGCTGCAAGGTAAAAGAGAAGATCATTACATATCAAGTAATAAGACTAAAGATACAAATGCATTAATGTGGAAAGTGATATACCAAAATTTGTGCCCAAATCAACTACTTCGTTTTATAAAGAACCAACTTCCAATGAGAGTAGACAATGCAAACTTTGCTTCGAGCTAGATAGCCTAAATAGCTAATGAAATTGTCTTCCCCTTTACCCTTTGGATTCATATTGGCATCGAACTCCACATGCAGCCACTTCTTTTGACTATCACGACGTGCAATTAGCGCACCCATATGCATGCTACCTCTACCCTTTCTTTTAACAGTTTCATCAACTCTATCACCAGATGACTCATCTGAGCTGGACATATTCCTGTTCATTAAGGACAAATCAATGTTAGATAAGTTATTAAGTAATAAAGATTCAACTAAAATGAACTAACATGTTAAACCACTTAAAAAATAACATAGTACTATTTCATAACTGAAGATCTTACTTTATATGGTTTCCTATATTCCTTTACAATGATCCTTTCTTGCAGCATATGTAATACCCTAAAATTTGACTTAGGGAAAATATCATAAATTAAGAAATAATACCTATTGAAAATAGGTGAATAAGTGGTGTCAAGAAGAATGTTAAATTTATCTTATTTTCTAAAGGAAAAATTTCTTGGAAATTAGGAAAAAAAGTGATAATGTGCCAAAATGACCAAAATGCCCTTATGGAGCATATAATGACTTAGGAAAATAGTGAAAAATTCTGAGAGGTAGTAAAATAATTATTAAAATTAAGAGAATATATTCTCTCTAATTTTGGTAATTTAATAAATTATAAGCTTGGAAAAATTGTAAAATAACAATTATAAAGTATTTGGAGATCATAACTAACTCCATAATTATTGATATTTTACATGGGAGATAAAATAGCAATGTTAGTTCATATTTTGAGAGGAAGTAATTAGTTCTAGATAAGAAAATTATCAACAAATAATAAGTGATTGATTAAATAATTATTAGTTAATTATTTAAGCTTGAACAATGAAATAATTGTGATAAATTATGTAAAACCCTATAATTAGTGAATTATGGCTAAAAATTATCATAAATATATTTGCTAATTAATTGGAAAATATTGAGAAAAATAAATGAGATTAAGTAATTTTGAGCCTAAATACAAGTATGGGCCAATAGGAAAATTTTGTAAAAAATTATGTAAAAAATAATTATTAAATTATATAATAATTAATAAATAAAATAAAATAAAAAATATATATAAATTGTGTGTGTGTGCCGACATCAAGGGGGAAAAAGAAAGAAAAAAGAAAAAAATGATGGTGGAGTGTAATTGTAAAACACTTAATTTAAAATTAATTAAAGTAAAAAGTAAATAAACACCGATAGGAATTGGATCCTATCTAGAAAACCATGAAAAAGGTTTCTAGAGTCAGAGTATAATATTAATGAGTGGATTTTTATCTCTGACTGGGCTGTTACAGAAGTCGTTTCCGAGATCGGTAGGATACTTTAGTAATAAGACTAAATAGGGAAAATTTGAGAAAAAGGTAGATAGTCATAAAATTAGAATTTGAACAAAATAAAGTGTAAATCAACATCTGGGGATGAGTTTAAGATTATCTGGACATTTTTGGAATCAGTGAATTTTTGTCCAGAAGTTGATGATTCCAGAATTTAATTCCGTAACCGAGCACATTTTTCGAGAAACTTCGGCTGGACCGTTGAAACCCTGTATAGGATCAAAATTTAAGATTACTTAGATACTTCTAATGAGAAAGAGAAGATCTTCAAAGTTATCATTCCGGATTTCTAAGAGTTTGCCCGATTACGCAATTCGGACACCGATCGGAGACTTTGTCGGTAGAAGGCTTCTAGATGAAAGCAAGGTGGCACCACATTGATTGTTTTTGTTGACTATGGGGCATGGTGCAGGTCGGCCAAGATGGTTTTGTGATGGAGAAATGAGTTCTAAATTGTGTGATAAAGATAGGGGAAAATTACCAAGTTGTGCCCAATTTTTCCCTATAAATAGGCCTCTCCTCATTTTCATTTTTCACACCATTCTCTCTTGAGAATTTCGAAAGTAGAGAGAGGTTAGAGAGAAGGAGGAGTTCGGGGAATTTTGCAGCGAAGCTCTGAGTAAGTTTTTCGGAACTTAAGATTTCGTAGTTCTTTCAGTAGCTAGAGTAGAAATGCTAGTATAGTCTTTAATCTTCCAAGTATGATTAGATATCATATGTTAGGGGTATTTTAGTCATTATTTTGAAAATCCTGGTGGGGTCGAAGTTCTGGCAAAATTTTGGAAGATTAGAGTTAAAATAGCGAAGCTCTGGCGAAATTCCGCCAACTAGTAAGGATAGGGGCAAAATGGTAATTTGTACCTAAAATTCCTGTTATGAAGTGAATCACTAATCAATATGATATATATTTTGAAATTATGTTGGAGTAGGAGTGATGTTGAAATTTTGGAAGATTAGGGTCAAAGTAACGAAGTGCTGGTGAAATTCCGCCGATTAGGGGGTCAAGGGTAAAATGGTCATTATGACTAAAAATGTCCGTCGTAATGGTAGATTCTTAACAAGTACGTTGTTATATTGATAGGATATCCCTGATTACGTTCTGACCAACTATCGTACCGTATTCCAACGGAAGTACCGTCTACCGTCAACGAAGGTACGTTCACGTACTGTAACACTAACTCTGATGGTTATTGTATGCATATATGTGTTTCCACTGTCATGCCTGTACTCTGACTGTACTATTTTCTGTCATTCCTGTACTTTGACTGTACTATTGTCTGTCATACCGGTACTCTGACTGTACTATTGCCTGTACTCTGACTGTACTATTGTCTGTACTCCGATTGTACTATTGTATATACTCTGACTGTACTATTATCTGTACTCCGACTGTACTACTGTCTGTCATCCGACTGTATTGTTTTTGCCATACATATCTGATATGTATACCCTATGTCTGACCGTAGTAAATGTTGCCAAAATTCTATGAATGTCTGTCGTACATATATGGTGTATATAAACATGAGGTTAACCAATACCTGGGGTTCGATGCATGGACCTCAGCCCTTAATATAGCTTCAGGGTCGGGTGGACCGAGGATCGAGGAGAAGGACAAGCAGCACGCCTAGGAGTCGCGGCTGAAGACTTCTTTCTGTATTACTTTTGAAACACTCTTGTACCGCTGTTTAAACAGCAAGACATGCTACCATGGGTATTTTAATATATATATCAGTTACTCAATCGCTCCGGTGCTCTACTCTGATGTTTACAAATGATGTTTTAAAGAAAAAAAATTTATACTGCTTGTGAAAACGGGATGTTATAGCATATTATTCATCATCTATTAATTCTACTTCACGTGTTGTAGGTGGATTTGTTGAGAAAGGGAGTGTATCGTCAAGGTTCAAGGATTCCTCACCATACTATTTTGCATAGAACTTCTGTCATCTTGGTCTTTGGTGTAGAAAGAATATCCGTTTATATCATAACTGCTCCATGTGATGACCTGAAAAGAAGGCCCCCAGGCTAAACACTCAATTGTATCCGACACACCGGTCTCATGCAATACCTTCTTCTCGAACCACTTTATGAATGTCTTCTTTTGCTCATTAACTATCTGCATGTCGTTCTTCCTTGGATTCATATTTTTCAAACTCTTTCTGTGTTCATCAATGTATGGTTGAACTACTTCCATATTATTCAGGATGTACAAGTGTGCTTCAACACCTCTTCACGAGGCATATTCTTCAGTTTGATTCCTCGAGTTCCCTCGCTTATCCCCTCGTCATGCTGAGATTGTATCGTCGCCCCTGATAGATAATCTTTGCAGAATTCCATAGCCTCTTCAACTACATATCTCTCAACTATTGAGGCTTCCGGTCGATAAGGATTTTTAGAATACCCTTTTAAGATCTTAATGTATCACTCGAAAGGGTACATCCACCTTAGGTAAACTGGACCGCAGAGCCTTACCTCCCTTACCAAGTGCACTATCAGATGCGCCATTATATCAAAAAATGCAAGAGGAAAATGCATCTCTAGTTAGGACAAAATAATAGAACCCTCATTTTCCAATTCATCCAGCTTTCAATGTCAATGACTTTTTTACAGATAGCATTAAAGAACATACTCAATCTTGTTATAGTGGTTCACACTTCATCTTTCATAATGCCTCTAATAACTATTGGTAATAGTTGTTGCATCAACACATGATAATCGTGGGACTTCATTCCCACTAACTTCAAATCGTCCATTGAAACACACCTTCTCAAATTAGAAGAATATCCTTGTGGAACCTTAATGTCATATAGACACCACACAAACTTTTTTTCTCCGCTTTTGATAGTGTATGAGCTGCTGGCTCCATGCATGCCCTCTTACCATCTTCCATTACTTGTGGATGTAACCGTTCGCTTATTCCCCTATCAACCAGGTCTAGTCTCGCATTAATTCCATCATTAGTCTTCCTTGGTATGTGCAAAAGAGTACTGACAAGGCTATCGCAAACGTTTTTCTCCACATGCATCACATCGAGACTGTGTCTCATCAAGACTACGCCAATATGGAAGATCAAAGAAAATTCATCTCTTCTTCCATATATTATTCTCACCCGCATTCCTTTGTTGTTTACCCAATATGACATTGATATGTTTCACCCGACTATAAACTTCCTCTCCGGTCAATGCCTTAGGAGCCGTTCTATGCTCCGGTAAGCCGTTAAAACACTTTCTTAACTGACGATATGGGTGGAACCGAGGAAGAAACCTCCTGTGACCGAGGTAGACCATTTTTTTTCTATGCTTTAGTTGATGGAAATTTGTGTCAGCTTCACATATTGGACATGCTTTATGCCCTTTCACACTGTACCCTAACAAATTTCCGTATGCAGGAAAGTCGTTTATCGTGGTAAATATCATTGCATGCAACTTGAAGGACTCCTTCTTATATGCATCAAACACATCTACGCCTTCGTCCCACAACTTCTTCAAATCCTCAACTAAAAGCGCCAAGTACACATCGATATTGTTCCCGGGCTGTTTTGGTCTAGAAATCATCATATAAAACATCACGTACTTGCGTTTCATACATAGCCAGGGAGGTAAGTTGTATATTACAAGGAGAACCGGCCATGCACTATGGGTGCTACTAAGAGTTCGATACGGATTGAAGCCATCTGTACAAAGCCCCAGCGGAAGATTTCTTGGCTCACTGCCAAATTGAGGGAACATTTCGTCTATTTTCTTCCATTGCAGAGAGTTAGCCGGGTGCCAAAGATATTTTCCATTGGATACTCTCTCATCAGAATGCCATCTCAACTTCTTCGCCGTTGCCTCACTAGTAAAAAGACGCTTAAACCGCGGTATTAATGGAAGATACCACAATGCCTTCAAAGGTTTCCTTTTTGTTGTCTTATCTCCATAACCACCACCTTTCTTCACTTTGTATCGTGAAGTTTTACACTTCGGACAACTACTAAGGCCTTCATACTCATTTCTGTACAATATGCAGTCATTAGGGCAGCTGTGAATGTTTTTAAACTCCATACCCATCGTAGACAAGCTTTTTTTGGCCTCATACATACGATTTGGAAGTACATTATCATCTGGCAACATATCACACAACAATTCAAGTAACGACGTGAAACTACTATCGGTCCACCCACAAGTTGCCTTTAAGTTGACCAAATGCAAGGTCCCAGTCAACCGTGTATAGTTAGTACACCCAAGGAACAAAGGTGTATCTGCATCGCTCTGGACACTATCTTATTCATGCGATTGTGCAAAAGATTCTACCTCAACATCATGAATCATTCTCTCCATTCCATCATCATCTACCTCTAGTTCATTTTCGTGGGACGCACTGGTACTTACTTCCTCACCATGCCATACCCACGTTGTGTATCGAAGGTTTATTCCATCACAAATTAGGTGATCCCTTATATCAAAAATATCCCTTCAAATCCCATTTAAACAATTAACACATGGACAATAATACATCCCATTTTTTGTACCGACATTCCTTCTAGGAAATTCAATAAACTCTTCAACCCCATTCTCATATTCTTCACTAGTTCTCAAAGCATTCATCTAACTATGACCCATTTTATTATCACCTAAGACATTTCCAACAACAGTCAAGTTCATAACAACTTCAAGAACGACATATTTTTTTCTCAATCTTGTAAAAAAATTTCGGCAGCATTTCCCCTCAACAGTAAGACATCCCAAAATTTCAACAACAAACCATTTCAACTAATTCAAGAAAAGTTACTAACTAAGGCAATTTAGAAAATATCAGCTATTAAATCTAATAATTTCATCAATACAAAAAACTAACATATATCTAAGTTGTCTAATTCATAAACTATAAATTATGGACATCTAAGCATCCTTATTCATACTACAAAGTTTACCTCAACTTTAAATCCCGGTCCTTGATGTTTATTTGCTCTATTCAACCTAAAGACAACAACAATAGAGACAACATAAGAATTATTCAAACGGGAATAATTGTATGACAAAAGGAACATGATTAAAAATACCTACCCTAGGACCCCTCAAGCTCTTGTGGGTTGTTGTCGTGGCCAAGTCACTAACAAGTAGTCGGTATAAGATCAATATTTATCAACTAAATCCCCCAACACTGATCTATGCATAAGCATTAGAAGAAAGCATCAATAATTGCTCTATGCATCTATATACAGCTTTCATTTACAGTGCCTTAACATGTTTGATGGAATTACATGCCCTTCTTGACATAAAAAAGTGATGGCATCTAACATGAAAATATTGAAATAGATTTAAGGAAAAAAAATTAAAAAATTCTAATGCCTCGTTCATGAGATTCTAAATAAACAAATAAGATAATAAAAGACAACATATCTCTTTGACATGGTAGAGAGGGCAAGCTATAGCTATTGTTTGTCAACAAATCTTACCCTCTAACAATCGAGAAAGCAATCCCATACACAATGCTTATTTTGAACTTAGCCAGTGAATGCAAAAGGCGTAGATATGTAGAAGTTTTAAATGCATACATATTTATATGTGCTCATGAAAGTAAGTCTAGGAAAAACCCCCTCTCCCTCCAAAATACCAAGCCCAGACATACATACCTCGCCAGTATTGACTGTGATGATATGAGGCATGAAGTTTGTACCAAGGGAGCAGGCATTCAAATCACCTACAAACATAACAGCAATATATGTTAATAGAACTGAGTTGAAATTTAAAATAGCTACAAAGAGCATTCTTGTCTTCCTCCCAAGAAACACATGCCTTGGCACATGGGTAGGTTTGAGAAATTTAAAATAGAGATTGATTAGTGCATTGATTATTTTGTAAATCTGTCAGTTAAGCAGTGCGCAAAAGATTCATAAGAGGAATATTCCACGACAAGCAAAATCCATCTAAGTCATGTCTCAGGAATCAAGGAAAAACTAATTTTCAACCTCCAGTACCTTTGATGATGCAAGTGCATGTAACTTCATCAGAAAATCATTGATCATTGATCTTGTCACATGGAAAACAAGCCTCAAAATATTACAGTTAATAGTTTTGTTCTTTCCCGGTAAAATTTTTTGATTATGTCTTCTTTTCTTTTTAACGATTATTTATTGTTAATTAGATCTACCATCAGTTACAGTAAAGTTTTCATGCCATTTCAAGTCAAAAGTAAAAAAACAGAGATTTTGCCTAGTTGTTATGGTCATCGACAATAATCCCATCAAATCTTCACATTAAAAAGTAAAAAAGTTAATTCCCCAAATATCTTATGCTTGGAACATCATTTATAAAATAAGCTCGATAATTAACCATCTTAAGCTAGCTTGACGTTATTGGTTGTATAAGTCATGCCCTTCCTCACAAGCATTTAGTCTCTAACAAGACTATACATCTTAATATGCTTCTTAACTAATACCAAAAGATAAGATTAAAAAAAGGGAAGAAATGTGCAAAGAATGAAAAACCCAAGAGAAAAATTATACAGCCACCACTAAAGTTCCACCTTTTCTTTCATGGAAATAGCATCATACTTGCAAATTAATAAAATGCATTTTAATCAGCAATCTATTTTCCACACAAGTTCCTCCTCCAGATAAGGTACTTGGAATTGAAAGTTGAATTTACCAAGCATTCAAGTAAAGCTCAGCATTTTCAATGCATGTAAGCCCGAAGTCAGCTGCAATTTCATTATCAAAAACAGATAAATACTATAAATAGTCTTTTAAATCATTTGGGTTTCCATGAAAATGAAAACAACTCAGTAACCTATATTTCACACATTATTTTGATATCAACAGCAAAAAGCAATCCAATATGAGAATTATAAGCATCTAAGATAATAACCCAAATGCTCCAATCCAAGTTTCTTATGTTTCTTGTACTCCATTCCAGCTGATTCTTAAGGAAGGAGGGAAACACACTTGAATTGATGACGAGGTAACGCGGAGGGGAACGCACACAGAGACACTGCAGGAGAGGCGACTATGGAGATGGAGTGGAGGTCGACTGGAAGACCGAATCTAAGGTGGAGTGGAGTTGGAAGCACACAAAGACGCCGCAGGAGAGGCGACTATGGAGATGGAGTGGAGGTCGACTGGAAGACCGAATCTGATGTGGAGTGGAGTTGGAAGCACACAGTCGATTTGCACCGCGTGGTGGAGGTCGAGATGGAGGAGACGCCTGAGAAAAGGGAAATGACAGGGTCGGATTTGGGGAACGAGGTGGAGATGTGAAGTGTGTGCGGGAGAGGGAAATGACGAATGGTTTCTCTATCGGGTGAGGAGTGTGCGTGGAGACAGAACGTCCGAGTGAGTATTATGGTAAAAAAATGAATATTGTCGTCCTGATTGGTGTTCAATACGCCACTTTTCGACAAGTGGCGACCTGATCATATTTTCAAGACGCCAATTTTCAAAAATTAGCGTCCTGCCAATATTCAAGACGCCAATTTTTGAAAATTGGCGCCCTGATTATTTTCAGGTCGACAATTTTCACAAAATTGACGTCTTGAGTTATAATCAGGACGCCAATATTTAAATATTGGCGTTCTGATTATTGTTTCAGGACGCCAAACTTCTGGTGCCAAACAAAAAATTCCAATATTTTTCCATATTTCCCTGGCGCCAAGCAATTGTTTGTAAGATTTTAGGCGTCTTGAAATATATTCAGGATGCCCAAAAAGAATTTTATTCCAAAAAAAAATTAAATACCATTCGCCAAACAGTGGGAAACATTTAAAGCGTCCTGAAACAATGTTAGAACGCCAAAAATCAATTTTACAAGTCCTAAACTATTATTCAGGACGCTGAAGGATCATTTTCCTTTTATATCACTACAAGAATGTCACTGCCTTCATTTTTTACTTCCTATTTCCAAATAAGGACGTCTTTGAAGGTAGTAATACCCAATTGTTGTAGTAGTGTTTGGGTCATACCCAAATTTTACGGGAAATTTCCAAAATTTTTATTACTTTAGTCTATAAAGGTTGGTTCAATCGGTAATAAGTTGGCTTATAACATATGAGATTGTGAATCCAAATATCGTTGCTAATGTCAAAACTTTGTTGGTATCGTAGACAATATATAATTACCTGAGTGAGCGATCTTTGAGCCTAGAGGCATGCCCTGACACTAGTGAGCCCTTTACTATAAGATTTAGAAAACTAATTTCAGAACATTAAGGAAATTAGTTAATTTAGTTACTACTAGAAAATTCGCAATTTGCGACGGAAAAAAATCCGTCGCAAATTTGAGCAAATTTGCGACCGGAACAAAAATCCGTCGCAAAAAAAAAAAATTTTCTATGGATTGTATTTTCCTTCGCAAAATCGCGACGAAAAATATATTTCCGTCGCAAATTTGCGACGGATGGAGGTGTCCGTCGAAATTTTGCGACGGACTGTGGGAGTCCGTCGCAATTTTGCGACGGACCGTGGGAGTCCGTTGCAAACTGGCGGACTCCAAAGTCTGCCAGTTTGCGACGGACTGCCCAGGTCCGTCACAAATTTTGCGACGGACGGGGCAGTCCGTCGCAAAAAGCCCGTTTTGCCACGGACTTGTCCATCGCAAATCGCGTTTTTACCCCGAATTTTCATTTCTCATTCTTGTTTCAGCTTCTTGCATCCGTTTCTCTCTTCTTCTCTGGTGGACTCTTGGTGCTCCGGTCAACGAATTTCCGGCGGCATCCCCTCTCCTCCGGCCGATCATTTTCCGGCGACATTCCCTCCTGTTCCGACTTATCAGTTTCAGGATTCCTTTCCTTCTCCTCTTCCAAGCTGCACTTCTATTCCAAGTAACCTATCTCTTCTCCATTTGTTTTCACTATAGTATATATGGATGGATTTGATAATTGTTTTTGTATTTTCTTAAGTATTATGTTGATATATGATAAAATGATTATGTGTGATAATATTTTTGTTATTTCTTTAATGTTGATTAAATTATTTATTATTGGTTCTTGATTTTTTATTTGTGACCATTTGTGAGAATATTAATGTTGCATTATTTGTTTATAGTCTGTTTGTATAGTTGAAAAATTATGTGTCAAAATTATGATTTTGCATTAGTAGGTAATGATACATAAGTCTATAAATAGGATGATGTTGAAATGAGAAAAATGAAATGTTAAGAAATGATGTTTAAGGATACGAGAATTAATTAATTAATATAAAGTAGGAGGAATGTGTGACTCTAAGGATTCATTAAATTTTTATGTATTAGAAAAATTAATGATATTAACTAGTTATACAATAAACAGTGATGATAACTTGACAAAACAAATTATAAAGTGATATTTAGGGATAAGATAATTAATTAATTAATTAATTAAAAATAGAAAGAAGATGTGAGTTTAGGGAATAATGAAATTTATATGTCTTATAAAAATTAGTTAAATTAGTTAGTTCAGTAAATGTCTTACAAAAATTACTATTAAGTTTTTTTTTTAAAAATAAAATATCTCATTTAAATGTTTTATTTGAATCTTTCTTTAACGTAACGTAGAAAAAATATGTGAGTTTAGGGAATAATGAAATTCGTATGTATTATAAAAATTAGTTAAATTAGTTAGTTGAGTTAAATTAGCTAGTTTAGCCCTTATATCTTATAAAATCCAAAATACTTATATAGATTTCTGCATCGAATTACATGTTAATTATGTTGGTAAATTAACTAGTTAGGAAATATGGAAGGCAATCATGATAGAAGTTGGATGTACAATCGTCTAACTGAAAAAAGACAACTAACTCAAGAATTCTTGGGAGGGTTTGAAAGAGTTCATCCAATTTGCTTTGACACATTCAACTAATTCAAGCAGGGCGATCAGTTGTCCGTATGTCAAATGTAGGTGTTTAAGATTTAAAAATCCTGGCACGGTGTGAAAACGAAAGGAAATCACCAAGAGGGGGGTGAATTGGGGATTTTAAAAACTTTTAATCTAACTTTGCACCCAAGCTGAAGCTAAACGTAAAGAGATAGGGAAGAAGAGCTTGACACAGAAAGTTTATCCTGGTTCGGTCTAAACTCTTGACCTACGTCCAGTCCCCAGACTCTCTAGGTTTTTCTACTATCACTCAACTCAGATACACACTCTGTACTCAAGGATTATCCTCTCTCTAGGATACACTCCCCCTTACAAGTTGTAATCTAAAATCCCAATCTCCAAGTCCCCTTGACTTGAGATTTTTACAATGGATGAATAATTTGTATAAAAGCTCTCTCACAGAGAAGATATTGATAAACACTGAGGCTCTTTGTATATCAAAATACAATACAGAAAGAAAACTGAATGTATAAGTAACTCTTGAGCTTGCTTTTCGTTTCTGCTTAATCTTTCGTATCTTTCGAAGTTTGTAATCAGCTCCTTATATAGTGGTGAGTTGCTATGTGACCGTTACTTCTCAACTTTGCATGTTCTTCATTTGAATTCAGTTTGATGAGGATTATAGCCGTTGGGTTCTGAATTTTCGGCTGATTAAATTCCTGGACGCGTGAAATCATTATGCTTTCTGATTCTTCGCGCTAATTCAATGGTTCGTTTGATCCAACTTAATACCTGAAACATTCTCAATATAGAGTGTTTAAATATACATTTGAATATACTAAATGAATGCAATCAATTCGTATAAACATGGTAAGTTTGTAGTTTAAAACAATCAGGATGAAACTAGTAACGATCATTTTTGCTTTCGTCTTAAACTCGAGTTCTCCAAGTCAGGCTCGAGTTCGTAAGGCATTTTTAGAGTATCTGGTTTATCTTCTGTGAGAGCAAACTCTGGAGTTTGATGTAAACTCTGGAGTTTGTATTTTGTTTCACCATGTGAACTCGAGTTCACGAAGGTAGGCTCGAGTTCGAATGCTCTCTAAGCTTTTTGTCGTATGAGCACCTGAAGTAATATCTCACAAGCTAAGCAGGCCCGAGTCCATTAGTGATTAGGCTCGAGTTTAACACTATTCATGCCTAAGAGTTTTGGTTACTAGAAAGAGTGGACTGGAGCACGAATACAAACTCTGGAGTTTGTACACTTGCTTTTCTTTCTTCAGATGAAGGGCTCGAGTTCATATTCTTAGGCTCGAGTTCAGCTTAGTTTATTCCATGGCTTATTGAAGTGAACTGGAGGTTTGAACTTAAACTCGGAGTTTGTAAAGAAGGAAAACTTGGGAGCTCTCTCCAAGGGAAAACTCGAGCTTGCAATAACGAGCTCGAGTTTACCTATTTTGTAAACTCTTCTTCGTTTGTCAAACCATAGAGTAAACTCTACAAAAAGTATTAGGCTCGAGTCCATATACTTGGGCTCGAGTGTTCATCAATTTATAGCCATAGAAACAAGTGAACTCTACTCAAAAAGGATAAACTCTGAAGTTTAAAGAGATACATTTTAATTAGAAAATCTTCCCGCCATGGGCAAACTCGAGCTTGTCTATACAGGCTCGAGTTTACTCATTTGTAAACTCTTTATTATTATATCATGAGGGTTTAGGCTCGAGTCTATTTACTCAGGCTCGAGTTCGTTATGCTGAAAATATCCTGATGAGCTCTCTGTTTGCAGAAAACTCGAGCTTGCTTAGTTAGGCTCGAGTTTTGCGGTGACAGAATGATTTTGACTCTTTTGTCATTTTAAAACATTCGTACTTGTTTACAATTGTTATTAATCATCAAAATACATAGATAACTAACATTCTCCCCCTTTTTGATGATGACAACACTTGTAAACAATTAACTCCTTTAAAAACATTGTTTTGATCATTTGAAATCATTGAAGCATAAGTGTTCGGTGTAAATGCATCGAATTAGATTTTAACATTTAAACATTGATTCGATGATCGAGTTAGCAGCTTGACATAAAGCATAATTCATATTGTCATATTGCATAAGCTAAAGCATTCAATGGTTTACAAAATGACATTAGAGTTTCAAATATACATATATCTCAAAAAAAAATTGAAACATTAACAACTACATTAACAACTTGACGCCTTCTTCACTTCAACTCTTCTCCCCCTTTGTCATCATCGAACAATGGAGGATTAGATGGGATAGAGGTTGGCTGAAGAGTAGGATCATGGGTAGATGGTTCAGGGGCTATGGAGGTTGGGATTGGTTCAGAAGTTGGTGGAGGGTCCGAAGAGCTAGCTCCAGCAGAATTGATGGATTGATTTTGTAAAATTTTGTCCATTTTGTCATGGAGGCTAGACATAGACACCAAAAGAGTGGAGATGCTTACTGAGTGATCTCCAATTTGATCCCTGAGACCTTGCACTTTCTCTTTGATAATCTCATGTTCAAGAATGAGATCTTCTTGTGCATCAGAGAACTCCTCATATCCTTTCTTGACTTGAGTAAAACCTGATTCTATCTTTGAAGAAAGATCAGAAACAACTTGGGCAATGTAATTATTGATTCTTTCATCCAAATCAGAGGGAAAGGATTGTGGTGAAGGTGGTGCACTCTGAGCCTCTTGAACTCTGGATTGAGTAGCTCTGGTTCTAGCAGGTCTTGATGGTGCTCTGGAATGATCACTTCCTTGATCAAAGCTTATCCTCATTAAGTTTAGGATATCTTTGGCCAAACTTTCTTTGGTTTTTCGGGTTTCTCATTGGCGGTAAATACCATACCCTTTCATGGAACATAATCACCGAAATGAGGCTGGCAAAGGGTATACGGGATGTTTTTCTTCCATGGAAACGAAACTTGAACATCTCTTTAAAGATCCAATCTCCTATGTTATGAGGGACTTGATCTATGATAGAGGCAAAAATAGGGAAGTCCTTTTTGGCAAAGTGAGTGAAATTGCCTCCCTTTTGGACTAGGTTTCTAGTGTATATATACCAAGCACTCTTTGCTTAGGGGCATTGATATTGGAGTGAAATCCGAGTCTCTAAAGCATCGTGCAGGCTCATCGGGTCCGAGGAGTGAAAATATTTGCCTATTTGTATAATTTGGAGAAGCAACGGGAGGGGATTTTGGATTTGGAGGAGGAATTAAGGTATGCAGCAGTGATGGTTATCTGTTTTCCTCTAATGGTTGTGGTAATCCTTTCCTCAACCAAATTTCTATCCTCATCCAATAAATTATCACTTTGCATACAATAGTAAAAGGTTTTAACAAAATATGGACTATATGAAGCTCTAATGAATATGAGAGGTTCAAATTGTCTAAGCCAGTGGGTAAGATCAAGGTTACATTCCTCTTTTAAAGCATCTAAATTGACATACACAGAGGGGCAAAAACTCTTAGCCTCATAATTTTCTTGGAATCGTATGGCATCCTCACCATATAGAGTGACATCCTCACTAGAGAATCCTTTAGGTATGGAGGAATGATTGTAAATTTCAAATAAGGCTGGGTTTTCTCTAGATACCTGAGGAAGAGTGTTGTTGGTGATGGGAGGATGATTGAGCTTGAGAGCTAGTTTGACTCGTTGTGGTCTTTCGAGACTTGTATATCTGTTCTTTGCCCCTTCGAGGTGGTGTGTCAGCAGTTGAAGCTTTCTTTGAGGTATCCATCTTGACTGTGGTTATTGGAGTGGCTTGGGTAACGGGAATACCAGGAATTTGCTTGTCAATTCCATGCTTGAATTGTTTGGGAAACGATTTTACCCTTTGTAGGCTCGAGTCTGTCAGATTCTCTGAGCTAAGTTGCTCTCTGTCTCCCGCGAACTCGAGGTTTTTAACTAATAGGCTCGAGTGCATGCGGTTCTCACGAGGTGGATTGCTCTCTGTCTCCCTCGAACTCGAGTTCGTTTACTTATAGGCTCGAGTCTGTCAAAATCTCTGAGATGAGTTGCTCTTTGTCTCCCGCGAACTCGAGTCCGTTCACTAATAGGCTCGAGTTTGGCGACCTGATAGTTGCATTTTTTTCTGGTTCTTTCGAGCTCGAGTCTATCTTTGGTAGGCTCGAGTTTGTGACAGCTTTACTTGCAGTCGATTGTTTGGGATTTTGATTTCAATATACATCCTGCACAAAACATATCTACATACTCCGATGCTTAAGTTAGTAGACAATAATCATTAAAAAACATAACTAACATTTGGATTACTCACAACTCATTGGGATTTACCATTCCCAATTCTCTTCTTATGAATACAAATTGTTCTTTTGCTAGTGGTTTGGTGAAGATATCAGCGAGTTGCAAGTGAGTTGGGATGAACATGACTTTGACATCCTTCTTTTGAACATGATCTCTTATGAAGTGATGTCTGACATCAATATGTTTGGTTCTAGTGTGTTGAACATGATTTTTTGCTAGACTTATTGTGCTTGTGTTGTCACAAAGAATTGGGATTTCTTTGAGATGAACTCCCAAATCACACAATTGTTGTTTGAGCCAAAGAACTTGAGCACAGCAACTTGAGGCAGCAACATACTCAGCTTCAGTGGATGACACAGGATCTGAATCGGTATAGGCTACTAAGTGTTCAGTTGATCTTTGGGAAACCATAATCCAAGAGTCTTTGTATCAAGAAGATATCTAAAAATTCTTTTAACATGTTCAAGGCATGAGACTCCTTGGGGGCGGATTGGAATCTAGCACACATTCCAACACCGAATTGAATATCTGGGCGACTTGTTTGTAAGATAGAGTAATGATCCAATCATTCCTCTATATTTAGTGATGTTGAAGTTAGTCCCCTTTTCATCAAGCATCCGAGTTGCAGTTGAACTCATTGAGTATCTGCTCCATTATAGTCAACTAGACCATATTTTTTCAATAGATCTTTCAAATACTTGGTCTGGGAAATGAAGATTCCATCATGGCGTTGCTTGATTTGAAGTCCAAGGAAGTAATTAAGTTCTCCCATCATGGACATTTCAAATTCTCCCTGCATTGTCTTGGCAAATTCTTCACACATAGTATCATTAGTAGCACCAAAAATAATGTCATCAACATAAATTTGAACTATTAAGACATCACCAAGTTTATTCTTCTTTATAAAGAGAGTTGTATCTGCTTTTCCTCTAACAAATCCTTGATCAAGAAGGAAAGTGCTTAACCTGTCATACCAAGCTCTAGGAGCTTGTTTAAGACCATATAATGCTTTTTTGAGGTGATAAATATGATCTGGATGATGTTCATTTTGAAAACCTGGAGGTTGTTCAACATAAACTTCCTCCTGTATAAAACCATTTAAAAAGGCGGATTTTACATCCATTTGAAAAATTTTGAATCCTTTAACACAAGCAAAGGCTAGAAGAACTCTTATAGCTTCCAATATTGCTACTGGAGCATAAGTTTCTTCATAATCAATTCCTTCTTCTTGATTATAGCCTTTTGCAACTAGCCTTGCCTTATTACGAATGATTATGGCGGATTCATCACATTTATTCTTGAATACCCATTTAGTACCAATGACCGGATGGTCTTTAGGTCTGCGTACCAAGTCCCAAACTTGGTTTCTTTCAAATTGATGTAACTCCTC
Source organism: Acacia pycnantha (assembly GCA_025563575.1). Lineage (NCBI taxonomy): Eukaryota > Viridiplantae > Streptophyta > Magnoliopsida > Fabales > Fabaceae > Acacia > Acacia pycnantha. The sequence continues at coordinate 27,170 of JAMWYP010000182.1, read as the reverse complement.
TTGCATTGCTATAACCCAATCATTGTCTGAAAGGGCTTCATCAATTTTAGAGGGTTCAATTTTCGAAATGAAAGCTGAAAAAGTAACTTCATTCAAAGTGCTTTTTCTCGGTTCTTACTCCTTGATTTGCATCACCTATCACTTGATCCAGAGGATGACTCCTCCGTATCTCCATGACTTTGGTTGAGTTTGAACATTGTTTTCACAAGCATTTTCACAATGTTTTTCGCTTTAATCATCTTGCAAATCTTTTCAGTAGTTGTTGAAACAGAAGTTTGGTTTGTTACAGGAAAATCATCATCATCCAAGGACTTGTTAGATTTGGTTTCACGTAAAACAACATGCATAGATTCTTCAACAGTGTGATTACTGGTGTTATAAACTCTATATGCTTTACTTCTACTTGAATAACCCAAGAATATACCTTCATCGACTTTGGAATCAAATTTTCCCAAGTCAGTCCTTACCATTATTGTGGATGAAGCATTTACATCCAAAGATATGTAAGTGAGCTAAGTTGGGTTTTCTTCCTTTGTAGAGTTCATAGGGAGTTTTGTCCAATTTCTTTCGAGATATGCCTGTTTGATATGTAACAAGCGGTGCTCATAGCATCACCCAAAACACTTGAGATGTTTGGTTCTCATTTAGCATTGATCTTGCCATTTCGGTAAGCACTCTATTCTTTCTTTCAACAACTCCATTTCTTTGTGGGGTTCTTGGGGCCGAGAAGTTATGGTTGATTCCCATACTATCACATAATTCTCCAAAGGCATGATTCTCAAATTCTCCACCATGATGCATACGAATACCGCAATAGAGAATCCTTTCGTTTTGGACCTTCTTGGCAAACACAATAAATTGATCAAATGTTTTATCTTTTGATGATAAAAGAATGACCCATGTAAATCTTGAGAAATCATCTACTATAACCAATGTATAAAGATTGCCGCCAAGACTTTTTACTCTAGCCGGTCCAACTAAATCCATATGGAGTAATTGGAGAGGTCTATTAGTTGATATTTATGTTTTCGACTTGAAAGAAGATTTGGTTTGTTTACCTTTTTGACATGCATCACAAATCATATCAATTTTAAAAGAAAGTTTTGGTAAACCAATAACCAATTCCTTTTTCCGTAGTTTATCAAGTTGAATCATATTGACATGTCCTAAACGTTTATGCCATAACCAACTTTCATCTAAGTTACCAACAAAACATTTTTCAATCGAAATTGTTTTTAGACAGTTAAGAGTATAACAATTACCTTCTCTTGGAGCTCGAATAATGCTTTGGATTTAATACTATCTAAAGAGAGCATCCTTACTTACAATCAAACATTCTTGAATCAAAGATGACTAGGTTTCCTTTGTCCGTGCTTTGACTCACACTTGAGGAGGTTGTGACATAATCCATCCACAAGATAAACATCTTTGATTTGAGGTCCATTGCTATTTCCAATTTTGCCAATGCCAAAGAATTCTTCGGACTCATTTCCACCAAATGTGACCTTGCCACCTTCCTTATGTTTGATTGAAGCAAATTTGGATTGGTCTCCAGTCATATGTCTTGAGCATCCACTGTGTATATGTTCCACTTATTGGGATTTGATGCTCTAAGACAAATCTGCATAAGAAGAGATATCATCTTTTAGGTACCCAATATTCTTTGGGTCCTTTTGGGTTAGTTTGTGTCTTAGGAATCATATAGGATCCCTTAGGCACCCATTGATAGTTTCCTACGGGTTTAATTGATCTATCTTTCTTATGAAAACATGAAGAAGTGGTATGACCTTTTCTATTACAATAGTTGCAATGTGCAAAAGGATTTGAGGTATGGACAGATTTTGAAAATAATTCATGTAAGATCTTTGTCCATGTTTCTTTTGCCTTTCTTTTGTCATAATCGGGCTTGTAACCAATTCTGATTTGTCATTTGTAAATCTTTCTTTGTTTCAAAATTACCTCAAGCATTTCACTTCCTCTAGTGAATTTTTCAAGAGTCTTTGTAAGGTATTCATTTTTCTTTTGAGAATAGAACATTCATCACATATGATATTTTCGAGGCTGAAAGATTTTCTACTTGTTGTTCAAGTGTTGTATTCTTCCTTTTTAAAACAAAATATTTTTCAGCAAGTTCATCAAATTCATTTTGAACAAGTTTGTATTCGATAGACAATTCATTATAAGTTGGTTTTGCATCATGATTAGAACAAGTAGAGTTTTCCTTTTCACAGCGAGAGATAGGTGTAGGAATCGTTTGAACTTGTTCTTCTAATAGTTTGATTTTTCTTTTTGAAAATAAGAGCTCTTTTGCGGTTTTCTTAAATTCGGTATAAAGAGAATCATATGTTGAAGATAATTCATCATAAGGTAAATCGGAATTACTTACCTCTTCGTTGTCGATTCCTCTTGAGCCACAAGGCGAGATTGACACTTTGTTCCTCTTCTCGCCTCATCTTCATCAGATGAGTTGTTGCCCATATAGGCGATACATAAGCTCTTTTCTTGAACTTATTGAATTTCTTCTCTTTGTTTTTCAGTTGAGGACATTCGATTTGATGTGGCTGGTTTCTCACATTCATAGCATATAATTGGTTTCTTAGTTTACGTGCTAGAATTTCCTTTGTGAAACCTTACGTGAGATTGGTCCTTTTTGTAGAATTTCTTGAATCTTCGGACCATCATTCCTAGCTCACCATCTTCATCTTCATCTTCTTCATCGTCATCTGATTTTACCTCTTTGATGGTTTTAAGAGCTATTCCCTTGTTCTTGACATTGATGTCATTTAGTCCTTTCTTGAATTTGATCTTCCCCTCATACTCAGAAAGGCTGCCAAATAATGCTGCTACGGAGGCCATTGATTCGCCTCGAGATTCTTCAATTGCAGTGACCTTGGCTTCCCATTCCTTGGTGAGAATATTTAGTATTTTCCTCACTTGGGCAGGTTGTTCATATTCTTTTCCCAAGGCAATGAGTTGATTGATCGGGTGAGTGAACTGAGTTGAAATTCACCAATAGACTCTCAGGGCTTCATCGCAATAAATCATATTCGATCATGAGAGTATTGATACGATTTTCTTTGATCGCATTGTTCCTTCATGAGCTATTTCAATAGCATCCCACATTTGCTTAGCAGATGGCAAAGTGCAGATTTTGAAATACTCTTTTTGGCCAAGAGCACTTTGCAGCATGTGGATTGCCTTCATGTTGAGAGTAACTTGCTTTTTATCATTGTCATCGTACTCTTCTTCTTTCTTGGGAGTTCTGACATCAGCTACAACTGAGGAAGGAACATAGTTTCCTTTCTCAAAGACCCTCCACAAACCAAACTCGAGAGGCCATTACATAGACCACGAACTTAGCCTTCGAGAATGAGTAGTGTTCTCCATTGAAACACAGGGGTCGGTTGATTGAGGCTCCATCGGGTAGAATTCCTTCCATTGGATCTTTTGTCTAGGATGTTAATCCTTCAAATTGACAACCGAGGCTCGATACCAAATGAAAACGAAGGAAATCACCAAGAGGGGGTGAATTGGGGATTTTAAAAACTTTTAATCTAACTTTGCACCCAAGCTGAAGCTAAACGTAAAGAGATAGGGAAGAAGAGCTTGACACGAAAGTTTATCTGGTTCGGTCTAAACTCTTGACCTACGTCCGGTCCCAGACTCTGGGTTTTTCTACTATCACTTAACTCGGATACACACTCTGTACTCAAGGATTATCCTCTCTCTAGGATACACTCCCCTTACAAGTTGTAATCACGAAATCCCAATCTCAAGTCCCCTTGACTTGAGATTTTTACAATGAATGAATAATTTGTATAAAAGCTCTCTCACAGAGAAGATATTGATAAACACTGAGGCTCTTTGTATATCAAAATACAATACAGAAAGAAAACTGAATGTATAAGTAACTCTTGAGCTTGCTTTTCGTTTATGCTTAATCTTTCGTATCTTTCGAAGTTTGTAATCAGCTCCTTATATAGTGGTGAGTTGCTATGTGACCGTTACTTCTCAACTTTGCATGTTCTTCATTTGAAATTCAGTTTGATGAGGATTATAGCCGTTGGGTTCTGAATTTTGGTGATTAAATTCACGAACGCGTGAAATCATTATGCTTTCGATTCTTGCGCTAATTCAATGGTTCGTTTGATCCAACTTAATACGAAACATTCTCAATATAGAGTGTTTAAATATACATTTGAATATACTAAATGAATGCAATCAATTCGTATAAACATGGTAAGTTTGTAGTTTAAAACAATCAGGATGAAACTAGTAACGATCATTTTTGCTTTCGTCTTAAACTCGAGTTCTCCAAGTCAGGCTCGAGTTCGTAAGGCATTTTTAGAGTATCGGTTTATCTTACGTGAGCAAACTGCGAGTTTGATGTAAACTCTGGAGTTTGTATTTTGTTTCACCATGTGAACTCGAGTTCACGAAGGTAGGCTCGAGTTCGAATGCTCTCTAAGCTTTTGTCGTATGAGCACACAAGTAATATCTCACAAGCTAAGCGGAGCTCGAGTCCATTAGTGATTAGGCTCGAGTTTAACACTATTCATGCCTAAGAGTTTTGGTTACTAGAAAGAGTGGTGGAGCACGAATACAAACTCGGAGTTTGTACACTTTTCTTTCTTCGGATGAAGGGCTCGAGTTCATATTCTTAGACTCGAGTTCAGCTTAGTTTATTCCATGGCTTATTGAAGTGAGCTGAGGTTTGAACTTAAACTCTGGAGTTTGTAAAGAAGGAAAACTTGGGAGCTCTCGCAAGGGAAAACTCGAGCTTGCAATAACGAGGCTCGAGTTTACCTATTTTGTAAACTCTTCTTCGTTTGTCAAACCATAGAGTAAACTCTACAAAAAAGTATTAGGCTCGAGTCCATATACTTGGGCTCGAGTGTTCATCAATTTATAGCCATAGAAACAAGTGAACTCTACTCAAAAAGGATAAACTCTGAAGTTTAAAGAGATACATTTTAATTAGAAAATCTTCCCGCCATGGGCAAACTCGAGCTTGTCTATACAGGCTCGAGTTTACTCATTTGTAAACTCTTTATTATTATATCATGAGGGTTTAGGCTCGAGTCTATTTACTCGAGCTCGAGTTCGTTATCTTGAAAATATCCCGATGAGCTCTGTTTGCAGAAAACTCGAGCTTGCTTAGTTAGGCTCGAGTTTTGCGGTGACAGAATGATTTTGACTCTTTTGTCATTTTAAAACATTCGTACTTGTTTACAATTGTTATTAATCATCAAAATACATAGAGAACTAACACGGTGAAAATCCATTTATGTAAAAAGGGATTCATGAAGGATTATGAATGTTAGGAATGTCATGGCGAAGTCAGAGTCCAGAACCTTAGAGTGGTTATTCTTACGGGGACAATAGTCATCGAGACAACCTTAATCAATATGAGCAGTTGGTTATGGATGCCGCGGGACCGTCGATCGGCCAATATTTTGATCCCGTTACTCATGCCGAACCGTCATACATTGGAAAGGAGAACGATACACATACTCAACCACAAATACATGAGAGAGGATCCTCATCCGGAAGCTGATAGGTTCTATAAAATGCTTTAAGAAGCGCAACGTCCGTTATGGGAAGGTTGCAAACACTTTGAAAATAGTGAATATTCATCGCTATCGGCTACCCTGGCAACACTAAGCTTGAAGACTTATCACCATATGAGTGAGAGGAATTACAATGAAATGATGCAGATCATGAGTAAGATTGTTCCCAAAGACAGTTTGACGAGGCAAATCCGTTATTTGCTATGGATCCCCAGTAATGTCCGTCTTGGTCTATGCTCGGATGGGTTCGCTCCTTTCAATAATACGGGGCGGGAATTATTTCTGTTAGCTGTGTCATTGTGACTCAATTGCAACCTCCCCACCTTCTATGTGCATGAGAAGATAATTTTTGTTTCTGAACGCGTTAATCCCTAGACCATCCAACCTAAAAAAGAAGATAGATGTGTACCTCAGGCCTCTGATAGACGAGTTGAAGATGTTGTGGAGTGAAGGCATTCTTACGTATGATGTATCATTGAGTCAGAATTTCACCATGCGGGCTGCCTTAATGTGGACGATAAATGATTTCCCTGCATATGGGATGTTGAGTGGCTCGCAAATGTCGGGGAAGCTTGTATGCCTGGTACGTCTTGAACAAAATATGGGTTTTAGCTTGGAACACAGTCGCAAGGTGTGTTGGTTTGACAGGCACTGGCGATTCCTTCCCCCAGAGCATCAGTTTAGGAGAAATAAAAAAGACTTCTACATGCAGGAATATGGTCGAACAGACGATCAACCTCATCGTTTAAGTGAGTCAAGAAATATGGGACGAGTGTCAAGTACATTCAAAGTGTCGAAGAAGGGGCTGGTTTAAGCGAACTAAGGGATACGGTGTTGATCATCATTGGAACAAACGCACCATCTTTTGGGAACTACGCCATCTTTTGGGGAATGTGTTTTGCAATATTACATGTACTTGTGATGGACACCAAGGGCAAGACGAAGGATACGGTGCGAGCAAAGACAGGACATAGAAGTGATTTGCGTAAGGCCCGATTTGCATTTGGTGGAGGATGCCACGGAGACTGACTTCCAAACTTAAAGCACCGTACACATTCAACAAACAAATGAGAATATAGAATTGTTGCAGTGGGTTAAAGATCTCGAAACTCCTAGACTGTTATGCGTCAAACTTGAGAAGATGTGTTGTTACGCGAGGCGAAGTTATTCGGGATGAAAAGTCACGATTGCCATGTTTTTTTCCAGAGATTGTTGTCGTGGGCCTACAAAGCACTTCCGAAGCATATATGGTCTATTCTGACGGAATTTTCCATGTTCTTTAGAGAAATTTGTGCTTCTGAACTTCATGTTGAAAAGTTACGCCACTTAGAGGCGAGCATACCAATAACGCTATGCAAGTTAGAGATGGTGTTTCCTCCTAGCATGTTTGACTCAATGGAACATTTGCTGTTCACTTGGCCTACGAAGCAAATGTGAAAGTGCAACAATATAGGTGGATGTATCCGTTTGAGAGGTAATATATATATTTCTTTTCTATGGTTGTTAATTGACTGACATGGTACTTTATTTTATAAATACCTCTCATTGTCCATTGTAGGTTTTTACGCACACTTAAGAAGAATATCAAAATCCAAGGTACGTCGAAGGATCTATCATTGACGTTTCTAGTCGAAGAGGCCACTAAGTTTGCGTCATACTATTATGCCCCTGAAATGATATCAAGATGGAGAGGGGTACCTACGCAACGATGATGGCGGAGATACTTGCAATCAAAATTCAATATTTAATTTTCCGGGCGGAGCGGTGGGAAAACGTTGGAGGTCAACTCTAGAAGGAAGAGAATCGCAAGTAGCGGAGCGGTACATTCTAAAAAATTGTGAAGAGGTCGCCAGATACTTAAAGTAAGATTTCTTTTTTCTTTCGCATTACATGAAGTATTAAAGTATTAACTTCATCTTTTTGTTACGGTTACTTCTCTAACTGGGTCCGATCGACAAATCCTTCGATGTCGGATTCCGAAGTTGAGCAAATCACGAACTCTAAGTTTCCTCAATGGTTTCGATCCTACTTCGTGCAAAATCCATCAGATCGCAATGAAGTTGCGTGGAGTTTATCTTATGGAGCTGCAATAGTTGTTACCCGGTGTAACAAATACGTAATCAATGGGTATCGTTTTTCAAGCACATTTCAAGTGAACGCAAATACACTATGTTGCAATTACGGTGTATGTTGTCGAGGTGACCAAGTTGATGGGGTCGAGGCCTACTACGAGAAGTTAATCGAGATAATTCGGTTGTATTACCCGATGGGACAAGGTGGTGACTCTATTTAAGTGTGAGTGGTTTGATAATAGTCCGCGCGGGACAAAAGTGGACAAATATGGTAATGTTGAGATCCTTTGGACAAGGAGATATACGATTGGTTATGACCCATTCATCCTTACTCAACAAGGCGGAACAAGTTTACTATACCTTATACCCCGCGTCACTGTCAAGGGTGGAGGGGGAGTTATCAAAACCAAAGCACAAGCATATTTTACCCAACTCAAAGAGTCGAAACAAATGACGGTATGCAAGAACCGTTGCGGGCTGATGTGGAACATGTCACGCCACAACATTGCCAGCGGACGATGTTGCCAAGCAATCGTTTAATTTGGGTACGAGGTTAGAGTTTATTCCTATCAAATTGACGATGAAGAGAATCGGACGATGAGCGTGATTTACTCGGGTAGTGAATCGAGTTAAAATGATTATAAGACTCCCGGAGGAGCGTGCAAGAAGATGACGAAGAACAAAGAATCGTCAGGTTGATGTGTGTTAGTTCTTTTTATGACGATCTATTATACTACATACTTCGTTATATACTTCGCTACTGTCATATTTAGTAAATATCCTTTTTATATATATATTTTGATATAATGTTTATAAGTGTTCAGAGATGGAGCATCAAGGAGGACGTTCCGGTAGTGGACGTAGTAGTGGTCGAGCCCGACCCCGTCCTATCAGAGGGGGTAGGGCGACGCCATCTGGTGCCTCTGTAGGCAGAGGGCTCAGCGCTTCCCCAGATGTTCCGCTATTTGAGATGTCATCTTCACCGTCACTTTATATGTCATCGTCACCGTCTCTTTATATGTCATCGTCGTCGTCTACTACCGACTCTTTTATGGATGGTACGGAGTGGGCCAAGACCTTCCCATAGTCCACGACGGGAGCGAGCGGGTTTACTTTACCGTTTCTAATTGATTTACATATGTTTAGTTTTGTAAAACCACCTATGTACAAGCATCTTCAATAGTTGACATTCCTTCCTTGGCCGCAACCGTCGCCTCGAGGCCACGTCGAGGAAGGAGGTAGTTCTTCGAGCAACCAATGCGGGGATCGGTAGATCCTACAATAGGAAAGATTTGGATGTGTCCATTGGCACCACGAGTAAGTCACGTAAAGTTAGCAATAATAATGTTACGATTTTCTACCTTTAGTTTCTATAATATTTCCATCATATCCTCTTTGTTCAAATTTCTACCAAATAATGAGGTGAAAAGTATCATCTCAAACCAAATATTTCGTAACTTCAATCTGCCTTACAGCACTTGGTCAGAGATTCCTAAGGATCATCGGGATGCTTGGTTCAATGAGTTCTTGGTAAGTTATGTGTTTTATGGTTATTAATTTCTTATCCAAATGCAAAATGATTAAGTACTTTTAAAATTTGGACCACTGATTGTTTGTCATTGATTTTCAGGATAAGTTTAAGACGTTGCCTCAACATCAGGGCGACATTAAAAAAGCTTATAACTACAGGGCTGGCCGGTGGTTGACTGAGAAGTTCTTTAAATTGAGAAGAGAAGGCAGACAAGATTGGATTCAACCTGAGACTGCTGACCAATTACTTCAAAATTGGGCGTCCTATATTGCATTCTTTGTTTCAAACATCGGCATATATTTATTTCATTTCACATGGCTTATACGTGATGTATTTTTGATTCTAGGAAACCTATAAGAAGGCGACGGAGGAGAGAGACTCGCGAGTACGAGCGACCCCACATCCTCTCGGTCGATAACGAGAGTCTATTCATTCGGGCTGCGGGGAATGAACAACAAAGGTAGAATCTTCGGATTACGGTGCCTCTGCCCGGCCGATTTAAGCAAACGAAGCGCACCTCATCCGACCATGAACGTGTTTCAGGAGTAAACGTAATACATTTGATATTGATTGTTACATTTTCATTCCCTATTCTATTTGAATAAAGTACAAAAAATAAACGTAGTTCCTACTTTTTTTGCAAATGAGATGAAGAAGATGAAGGCGTTGGTCCAGTCGCAGGCAGACGAGCTACATGAGACACGCGAGATGATAAGGCGAGATGCGAGCTTCAACTCATGTACCTAATGAAAAACAAGGGGGCGCTTACGTGATGGTAGTGATGACAATGCGATGATGGTGGTGACAATGCTTGATGATGGTGGTGGTGATGATGATTATAATCTTTTTGCTTTATACTACTTTTATTACATGTTATTCGGGACAATATTATTTATATATTTTTTCTCTCTATGTAAAAACTATTTATGCTTGATTCTTATTATATATATATATATATATATATATATATATATATATATATATATATATATATATATATATATATATATTTATGGAACACAGTTAGTTTTCAACAAAAAAAAATTTAATTCTAAAAAAAATTAATTTTTTTTAAAAAAAATTATTTGCGACGGATATTAAAATCCGTCGCAAACATAAAAATTTTGTGACGGATTTTGATATCCGTCGCAATGTGCGACGGATACCAAAATCCGTCGCAATTGCGACGGATTTTCAAAATCCGTCGCAATTGCGACAAGGGATTTTGCGACGGACAAAATCCGTCGCAAAATGCGTTTTGCGACGGAAAAGCCCTTTTTTGCGACGGATTTTGTCCGTCGCAAAAACTGCTTTTTTTTTAGTACAAATATATTATTTAATCATGTATATTAGATCATACCCTATGATGGAAACCTCCTTAACATGTACAACAAATAGGGATAGTACTTTGGAGAAAAATTATAAATTAATTTGGAGAACAAAGTAGGTTAAGGTCTTGTAATTATAACTAATAACGCAAACCCCTTGTTTAGGTCTTATAGTTCAGACCAAAGGTAGTACTATTGTTTGCTACTCCCTCTAGTCTTTAATCAATGAATGATATATTTGAAGAGCTTATTTTAATTCTAAATATAAGATATATCTTTCATATTTTTTTCGAATTTACCCCTATTAATACTCTATGAACAATAATCAAGGATGACATGAATGAGGAAATTAGGAAAGATAATTAAGGTATTTTGCAAAATATATGTCATATTAATTAAATTCATTAACATAACAAAATTAAGTAAATATGCTTCATATTAAAGACAGGCCGGGGTATTTGCTATTACCATAAATAAAAGTCAGAGTCAAATTAAAGTCTACATATATACGGTTATATCTTTTGAGCATTATGTTTACCCATGGTCATTTGTATATTGGTGCATTTTGTGTATGGGATAGAAAACGCTTGGAAATCATTATTCTTGATAACAGTATATTTCACTATGCTATCTCTATGTTTTATAATAATAGGATATAAACACTGTGGGAAATTAAAGTAAATTGATCACTTTACTAAAGAATTCCCCATTTATTGCGCGAATGCAAAATCCAATTTTCTTAGTGGAAAAGGCGTATATTATTTACAAAATAACAAATATTTACATGGGATAGATTTCATAATAAAGCTGGAAGCTTATCAAACAGTGAACTTAACTAATATTCTCAAACGATCGCCCGACTTCACCAAAAGTGAGAGGCGTTCTTAGTTTTAAAAGTTGGGCTATTATTTTGGGTGCCAACCAAGTTGAGTCCTTAAAACTTGGATCCGTAGTAATCATGCTGAGTTGTGATCTTGTAAGCTAGCTTTAAAAGAAAGGTGCCGACATTTAATGTTTGACGGTGCCTCGAACAGGATTGCATCTAATAAGAGGATACATGTGCCTAGGGAATGAAAAACAAAACAAAACCAAGTTCTGCGCCTCTAGCTACTTGAGTTCACACCCCCATTCTCGTTCAGTTGACAAACATCATTCCACTTCATTAAGTACGTGTTTGCCTCGATGGCTCTCTGTTGTACCACAGTTGAAGTTCCGAGAAAGAGCTTGAGGTCTGTGACAAGTAGAGATTGGTATTCTAGTGGATTATATTGCATAGATGGGTATGGTTCATTGCATTGCAAAATCCAATTTTTTTAAAAGTGTGAGAAACATATAACTGTTTCTTATATTTAAATTAAAAAGCACATGAAAAATATCTCATTAAAAAAAATTATTATCTAAAATTAGGCGTATGCCACATATAACTGTTTCTTATAACTGTTTCTTATATTGGTATTCTTTGGTAAAAGGCGAAAGAATAGTTACTCTGTGCTCACAGCACAGCACGGCTTCGTGACTAACATCAAGCTAACAAGTGGCTTTATATATAGAATAGGACATAGGTGGGTGACGCTCATGTATATTTCTCGATGTGAGACTGTTTAATGACTCTTAATTTACGGGTGGAAAAAAGCTTTTAAAACCGGACAAAGCAGGTACATTAGGACCCAGGACCTGTTGGCCGTCTTGTTCAGGCGATATTAAAAGTCTACCTTTAAGATCGGACTTTTAAACGGTCTTAAAGAGTTTCTTTCAGACCAGACATTTTAAACATTCGGTCTTAAAAGTCGTACTAAATAAATCTGAATTATTTTTGGTTCGGTCCTAAAACTCAAACTTTAAGACCAGGACATAAGCTCAATCCAGCTCTTAAAAGATCCAAATATTAAGACCGGACAAATATCAATCCGGTCCAAAGATAGCGGACTCTAAGACCGAGAGGACTAATTACCGGTCTTAAAAGGCTGACTTTCAAGACAGGATGTTTTAAATGGACAGTCTTAAAGACCAACTTTTAAGAGCAGGTTTTAATACCTTTAAGAGCGGTCATAGAAATACATCGGGTCTTAATATTTGAACATTTAAGACCGTTTTTTATTATTTGCGGTCTAAATTTTCCCAAATTGTTTCCCTATTCTGTTCTTCCTGATCATATATATATACACAAATCCACCATCCAAAACAGCACATAAAAGTCAATATACTTTAAGCTACAAGCTATGAACATGAATAAATTGAATTTGGAAAAGAATACAAATATTATCCACCATGAGTTATGTGGCCTCTTAAGTCTACAACAACTAAAGTAATTTATACAATAAGCTAAGATATAACTAATTACAATCACAATGAGTTACAAAACATACGGAACGTAAATCAACATATATAGTCAATATAATATATTATTCACCATGCCTTCATCTGATTCCCACCCAACAACGTAACATGCATCCTCTTTTATAACATGCCCCTTTGAATCGGATCACATACAAAAAACAAAACAAGAACAAATTCATATAGTCAATGATGACATTGTTTAATTAAGAACATAGAAGGAATATAATATAGTTAAACCTTAAAGTTTTCTAAGAATGCATATGAATATTACATATGATGAATTGACTCTTTTATAAAGTGATATCCTCCGTATCCCTTCTTGATGATCATTTCTTATGCGGGTTCATTATCCGCTTCATCTTCTTCGTTCATGTCAGGTAGACCCGTTGTAAAGGGAGTACTCTCGGGAAGACCATAATTTGAATGACTTTCCTCATCAATATCAATGACCCTCTTTCCTTGGAGAGCTATCAGACCACATTTTATTTTCTTGATCGGTGATATAGAACGCACTTGTTTTGCATGATCTTCCATAATAAAGGTTCATCTCAAAACTTCTACTATTGACATCGACTAAAGTGAATCCTAGTCGATCGATCTGATTACCATTATTGACATTAATCCACTTGCATTTGAAGATGGGAAATCTAACTTTGACATAGTCCACCTCCCAAATCTCTTCAATAACCCATAATATGGCATGAGCGCAATTTAGGCCTCTTGTCTTTGAATGAAGAAGTGCATAGATTCAACGATCTAATAACACATATTGATAGGCTTTGTGCTCATATCATCTAGGGACTTCGTGTAAAATGTATAACCATTGATCACATCACAATTCCAACTTATGACATCAACCTCGGGACCACGTGCTAACCATTTCATTGTATCGAAACACATTCGAGATCCTCGACCTTTTGTTTGAACCGGTTTTGCAAAAGTTACATTATTGCTCCTAATCAACCTTTGTTCGGTCATTCGATGGTTCTCTTTTCCTTACAGCTTCTTTATGTGCGCAGATATCTTGGCTTGAGACTTCATCAACATTATTCAAGATGTATAAGTGGACTTGTGACAATTCATCCACGATCCACACTCTTTATCAAAGCCCCTGCGTCTACCCCCTTCGACCCGTGACGTTTTGGAAGCCCAATATGTCTTACTTTGGCCAAATAATTTTGACAAAATTCCATGGCCTCTTTAGAAATATATTTCTGAACAAGGTGATAACTTCGCTGATGCAGCGTTCTTCACGTACCCTTTTAGGAATTTCATAGATCTTTCAATAGGGTACATCCACGTAAATGGATAGGGCCGCACAACTTTATCTCCTCACTAGATGAACAATCGATGATGAACCATGATGTCAAAAATGTAGGAACAAATAGCTTCTCAAGTGGCACAAGATAAGATATCCTTCATTCTCCAATTCATCAAAATTTTCAATCTCGAAGACTTTACTACAAACCACATTGAAGAAGAAACAAAGTCTAGTCAAACCGACCCGAAGATCATATTCGGCGATGCCTCGAAAGCTCTTGGGAGTAGTTTGTTGCATCAAGACATGACAATCATGAGACTTTTGGCCTACTAATTTCAAGTCCTTCATCGAGACAAGCCTCTTAAAATTTGAAGAATACCCTGAGGGAACTTTTGTGCCATGTAAACACTCACAAAAGCTTCGTTTCTCATCCTTAGACAAAGTATGAGAAGCGGGGGACAATAAGTTCTCTTCCCATATGGCCTTGGATGCAAGTCTTCGTGTATTCCACATTGCTTGCAAATCCAATCTTGCCTTCACACCATCCTTGGAACTACCTTGTATGTTGAGAAGCGTGCCAACAATACTATCACATACGTTCTTCTCCACATGCATGACATCAATACGAGTGTCTCACATCAAGATTGCGCCAATATGGAAGATCGAAGAATACGAGATCTCTTCTTCCATATATTTGTTTCTTTTCTATTCTTTCGAGTCTTCTTGAAGATGACAACGATATTTTTAACCTTTTCATACACTTGCTCCCGAGATCAATGCCACCGGAGCTTCTTCATACTCTTGGCCACCAAAAATGCCTTCTTTAATCGACGATATGGATGGCCCCGTCTAAGAAATCTCCTATGTCCAAGATACTGTAGTCTTTCTTCCATGTTGAAGTTGATGGTAGCGTGTGCCTTCTTCACAAAACGGACATGCTTTATGGCCTTTTACACTATACGACAAGTTCCCATATCTTTGGGAAGTCGTTTATAGTACAAAATATCATGGCTCTCATTCTAAAGACCTCCTTCTTGAAAGAGTCAAAAACATCGACACCTTCTTCCTGAACTCCTTCAAGTCTTCGATCAAGGGCTCAAGGTAAACATCTATGTCATTTCTGGGTTGTTTTGGTCCCGAAATCAACATAGACAACATGATGTACTTTCGTTTCATGCATAACATAGGAGATAAGTTGTAAACAATCAGGAGTACGGGCCATGAGCTATGTATGCTGCTAAGGCTTCCATAAGGATTCATGCCATCCGTGCTAAGGGCAAGCCTGAGGTTCCTAGGTTCTTCACCGAAGTTCGGAAATAATTGATCGATTTTCTTCCATTGAGAAGAATCGGCCGGATGTCGAAGCTGTCCATCCGAAATCCTCTCATCTGCATGCCACCTCAGATTTTTTGCATCATTTTCATTCGCAAACAACCGCTTGAACCTTGGTATGATTGGAAGATACCACAACACTTTTGCGAGGCCCCTTATCGACTTGTGCGAGTGGGGTTTCACATATCGGACAACTCTGCTTCTCTTCAAACTCTTTTCTATACAGTACGCAATCATTCGGGCATGCATGGATCTTTTTGTACTCCATCCCGAGTGGACAAAGTATTTTCTTAGCATCATAGTAGCGATGCGGCAACACATTACGATCGGAAGCATGTCCTTCAAAGCCTCAAGCAATTACGAAAAACTCTTGTCGCTCCATCCATGACGTGCCTTCAAGCTTACCAATTTCAATACGACGTTCAACAATTGGTATTTTTACACCCGGGGTATAGCGGCGTCTACTGCATCACGCACATATTACCATATGTGCGTGATCGCTCAAAAGCCTCTTCTCCTACATCACGGATAATGTCCTCTATGCGATCATCCATATCCGTGTCATTATCATCAAAGGCCACTTCCCCATGTTGAGACCCGCTTGGCATTTTTCACCATGCCATACCCATACGTATAAGTCTTACAAAATCCGTGACAAATTAAATGTGTGTGTATAACTTCGGGACTTAGTCGACTCTCATTCAAACATTCTACACAAGGACAATAAAACTTCCCCCTATCATCATGGGCATTTTGTTTAGCAAATTCTATAAATTCCCTCACCCCATTCGATATTCAACACTCGTTCGTAAGTAAGCATTTATCCAAGCGTGATCCATAGTAGAATTCCTATATATAGACGAAAATCATTGATCATTCATAATCCGAAAAAATTGAAACTTGCATATAAAATAAGCCAACATCCAAATGCAAATATATGTGCTCAAAGAATCACTTTTACGGAGGAACTTGCCCATTAAATGCATAACAAAGAATCACTTTTGGTCATAAATGCATCAAAGTGAATCTAAGAACCAAAATAAATGCAAGGCGAGGAAATTAAATGCATGGGATGAAGGTCTTGTGGACTCACACAAGCATATAAATTCAAATGCGATTCTTGAGTCTTACTTCTCCGGCAACGAACGGTGATATTGCGAACAAGGCAGACAAGAGTAACCTAAAACACACACGTTGAGTCGGAGTTGGGTAGGTCTAAAGTGCAAATATAATCTTCAAAAAACAATATTCATTAACAACAGAGAATACCCATAAGAACATTACATCGATTTCGGCGTGAAGAGCATTAATTTCCCGCCGGAGATCAGAAACTTCTTGTCTTATTTGCTCCACCCGCAATATTAATGGATCAATTCTGGCCAATCTTTGAGAGGGGTCGAAGGTAGGCGTCTTTGGGGCCAACAGGTTGGGTAGGGGGAGCACGAACATCTGCATGTTGTGAAGGTTGGTGGGGAGCACGAACATCAGGGGGTGCGGCATGCGCAATCTCTTCATCATCCGAAGAAATAACAATGGGTCCAACGACCCGAGAGTCTTCAGAAACAATTGGACACACTCTCTACATTTGGAGGAGGCGCCGGCACAACGTTCTAACCATGGCACGAGCTTGAGGTGTGTATGCAGTTTGCTTGTATCTAACCATGGTTTGAGGCTTTGAGAGGTTGGGGCAGAGAGATAGGTAGTGAGGAGTTAACAAGGACAAGAGAGGTAGTGTGTGGAGTTAATAAGGACGAGAGAGCAGGAGAGATAAACATCGATGATGATTAAGTCGATTGGTATAAATGATGTTTCTACTTTAAGAGCGTATTTGTTTAAATATCTGGTCCTAATAGTCAATTATTTTTAACAATTACTTTTAAGACCAACCTTTTATATTTTATCCGGTCCTAAAACACTTTTAAGACCGTCTTTTTATATTGTATCCGGTCCTAAAACTCATTTATTTTTATATTTTTCAAATTTATTTTTTTCAAGTAAGAATGTTTGGCTAAAAAATATTACGTTTAAGAACGGATCTTTTACAGTATCCGGTATTGAAAGTTCATTCTTTTCAAAATCTGAGTCCCCTTCCCTATGTTGAAATGAATGATTGAGTCTCTTCGGCTTCCACATAAACTTCCCAACTAGGCGTCTCCTCGTATTCTGAGTAACTATGCGTCTCCTCGTTAATGTTTCCGGCGTTTCACATTGTTCAGGATGGGTTCTCTATTTAAACCCGTTGTTACTTTACTTTCTTCACATTCATCTCCATCTCCTCCTACAACCTCCACCGTAATGGCTCCTCCACCACGACGAGGTCCTCTGGCTGGCGAAAGCTGAGGCACCTCCATATCCTCCTCCGTTGCCTCCGAACCCAAACTTATGGCGAGATCTTTGGAGCACTGATAGCCGCGTCGATCATATAGACCGACGCTTGGGCCAAGCTGTTTCGGAGTCTATCACGCGAGTCAACAACAAGGCTGACGCGGTACTCGACGCCAATGACGTTGAGTACCATACCTCGATGACGACGTCTCGACCCTTCCCTCCCTCTCCAGACAACGATGGGGAGGATTAGAAATTTTATGTTTTTTTGTACTCACTGTCACCTCACACGGCGGCAAAAAAAATAATAAATAAAATAAAAATTTTAGATCCCAATCGCTTTCCTTGTACTTCCTTTATCGTGATGTTCTTTTCTTTTTCCGACAAAAGGAAACAAACAAAACATTGTCCTCTTCGTGGTGATCAACATTAAAAATTTGCATAATAAAGTTACTTGATTCTGACCATACAAAACAAAAACAAAAAAACATTGTTTACCTTATTCGAACTAAAACAAACGAGTGACGATTCTTCTCAAGTTTGGACCATCGTTGTCGTCCTCCTTACTTAACTGATGTGAACATTTTCGAGTGTCCTTTTCGTTATCTTCTTTCTTTTTCCGACAAAAGAAAAGGGACACGATGATGATCTTCACATCCGAGGTCAAGTAACGAGGACAACGAAGCACAAAACTTGAGAAGAATGCCGAAAACAGTTGTCTTGAACCTAACAATTTGTCACGAAAGAGTCAGAACTCTATTTAAAGGAAGAATATTAGGACCGGACATATAACAAATCCACAGTCCTTAAAGTTAAGCCTTATTTTAAAAATTTGAAGTTAGGAGCGGACAAATAAAAAATATACCGTCCTAAAAGTCTACCCATACTTTTTAGAATTAGACGAAGACTTTTAGGACCGGATATTTGTTAAATATATGGTCTTAAAATGGACGAAGACCTTTAGGATCGTTCTTATAACAAATATACGGTCCTAAAAAGTAAGCCTTATTTTAAAAATTTGAAGTTAGGAGCGGACAAATAAAAAATATACGGTCCTAAAAGTCTACCCATACTTTTTAGAATTAGACGAAGACTTTTAGGACCGGATATTTGTTAAATATACGGTCTTAAAATGGACAAAGACCTTTAGGACCGTTCTTTTAACAAATATACGGTCCTAAAAATTAAGCCTTATTTTAAAAATTTGAAGTTAGGAGCGGACAAATAAACAATATACGGTCCTAAAAGTCTACCCATACTTTTTAGAATTAGACGAAGACTTTTAGGACCGGATTTTTGTTAAATATACGGTCTTAAAATGGACGAAGAACTTTAGGATCCTTCTTTTAACAAACGTACGGTCCTAAAAGTCACGAATACTTGAAACTCTTATGGCTCATTTACAACATCCGCCTGTATCTCAAATTTCAAGCACTAATTAAATAGCTTTATCCACCAATCCATTCATTCAGAAACCCAAAATGGACACACACAAATTGTTCGAAAAAATAAACAAATTTATTATTGAATTGCATTGCGTTATATTTACAAAAGAATGAATTAGCTAGTCGAAAAAATAAACAAATGTATGTACAGAAGGCTATTGTTGCTACAACATATATTATTTACAAATGAATTAATTTAGGACATTAATTATTGTCTGACTTTGATTTTCTAAGACCAGTTTATACAGATATTCACAAAACACATCGCGTATGTGCTCCACTTCATCATCATCAAATGGCTCTTCACGGGCAAACTCTTTGTAACATCAAAGACGAAGCAGAAATAACATATTACGTGCATATTTCATATGTAACATTAAGCCATCGATGGTAATTCAGCCATAACATTTTACCTTTGCAGGGAATTTAGTCTTTCCCTCTGTCACAATATCATATATGTGTTTGATGACGTAAGGGCCACATAAGTTCAATTCTGGCGGTTGCCGACGGGTCTAAAAAGAACAATAAATATATAAGAGCATATATAGCTTATTGACCAAGTTCACAAGATAGTTATGCCATGTCCAAATATGTACTAACCTTTGGTTGGTACCATTTAGGAGTTGAGATCAAACCCATCACGCCTTTTTTACCGTTCTTTGGAAGGTCTTCATGCCACTATCATCAAAATCACAAATTTATCGGTAATGTTCACCGAAAATTCACAACGGATTTCAGGACAAGACAATCAAAATGACATTCTTACTTGTTGATGATCGCTTCAACGTAGGCGATGGATCCAAGTGAATGGAGCATAAGAAGATAACATAATGCGACTCCATGTTCATGACGACCAGCTGATAGTGGTTGCTGAAATTTCAATACAGCAATAAAGTACTGGATGATATATATATATATATATATATATATATATATATATATATATATATATGTAGCGAGAATTAAGTGAATTGCGAGACAAGAAATGTGATATATATATACCCGAGCCAGTTTGGAAACAAGTACACCTTTCTTGGCACTTCACACACCCTCTTTGATATGTACTCTGTCTCAATTCCTTGGATGTTGTACTTGCATACCTTTGGGCACAAGAATCCAAAATCCTCGATTCGCACTGTTGAACAAGTTTCTCATGCATGCACCTACAAGAATGACATCGATCAGGGAATTAGTATATATGTATGTGTGTCTAAACGGTGCATTTAAATTATGTAATCAAGGAAGAAGATACTTTATAAATACTTGAACACATGCACTAGTAACTTTCTTTGTCCGAGAACGGCATGGACTCTACATCTTCATTATCAATGTAAGCGGTTGAGGATGAGGAGGCCTACTACTTCATTGACGGGCCACGATTTATCTTTAAACCATTTGTTGGCTACCGAATCGGATATTTTTTCCTTGGCCGTCAAGTTAGCGGTAGGGGATGGCACTTGGGAGGGGTGCAACTTGAGAAGGACGAAGCTTGATGAGGGGATGGAACTTGAGGAGGGTGGAACTTGAGGAGGACAAAGCTTGATGAGGGGATGAAACTTGAGGGGGGTGAAGCTTGATGAGGGGATGGAGCTTGACGAGGAGTAGAGACATCTACAAGCTTCACTGGCCAAGAGATGAAGGTTCCCTTGACATCACTCACAAGCTTCGGCTCATCGGTTGAGAGAGGGACAGGTGCATCATTGATCACCTCTTCAACTGACACTCTGACTTCATCATCATCCATTTGTTCGTGGTGTACAATTGATCCGTAGTTGTGGACAGTCCCTTTAGCAACCAATTGTCTAAGACTATCACGATCCTCCACATATAGATGACAAGTTGCTCTGACTGTCCAACAATGCAGGCTCCCTCTAGTGCTCTCTTCTTTGCATAGGTGCGGTGAAGGTGTCAAGGGATCCACAATGGTCTCGGCCGAGAGCTCGGGAGACACTTGCATTTTCTGATCCATCTCCTCCTTCATCTGTTTCAAGCGAGCTTGAAACATTTCTCTCAATGTAGCCTCTCGCGCTGATTCCTCATTTAATTTGGCAACCGTCGATCCATCTCCTCCAGGGTAATCATACTTTGTCTGTGGCATTTGGATTTACCAAAGTATTGCTTTAGGCCTACCCATCCTCCAATCCCCCTTACACGCCCCGAGTGATCTGCTTTTCCGGTCGCAACGGTTAGAACATCATTCCTCCCGTCAGACGCAAAAGATCCCTCTGCCGCTTTCTTTTTAAGATCTTCCTGTAAGATACAGATAACGAGAAGCTTAGTAATGAAACATGTTTAATTAGTAAGTAAAACGTCACAATATCGATACTTACAATTCGTTCAGTAACTACGAGTTTGTTCACTCGTGTGAGGCGCCGCTTGGCTTTGCCGAATATACAACCACAACTCCTCGCGACGTATTGGAGATGGCGGTGGTCAACTACCGCGGAAGGATTGGATTCAGCTTCATCTTCCAATCTCTTAAACTTGGCTGCCATCAAATCTTTTCGGCCTTTTCATATCCGTCGCCGAAGCCACTGTGTGGGCAATCATTCTTTCTCCGATCTCTTGGTATTTTTCCCTTCTTTTCTGTGAATCAAGATTGAAAACAACTATCAATTATGAATTCCAGACATGTCACTAACAGAAATTAGAGAACTTCTGCTTGATATGAACGTCAAACATTAGTCAAATTCACTTCATCAAGTTTAAACATTTTACTTAAGGAAGATGTAGCATTGTAGAAGAAATTGGGAGAACAAAAGGAAAGGGAAGGTGAACAAATTGTTGCCAAGTTTGTTCATCAAGAAATTTGTACTTGTGCCAGGGTTTATGGTCAGGCTTCACCTCGGCAAAAATATACGTGTTAGCAAGAAAGGTCTTAAACTTCCTGAACCGCTCAGCACAATAAGACAATGTTGAGTCTTTCAACTTCTCAGAGTCAGGGACGGTGCATGTAAGCCGGATAGTGTCCCAAATAGGATCCTTTATTGTGCTTTGGTCCACATTTTTCCACTCATCAATCAAGATGCTAACCTTGCTTCGTCTAGAGCGCCGACAAAACTAGTATATGTGGTTTTATTAGGACCGAAAGGTTGCAAATTTTCATCAAGCTGAATCTCGAGCTTCGTCCGGATTTCCGACTAAAACCTCCTCATTCGTGTGCCTTCTACCACGTGCTGCCGGAGGGTGCTCAGAGAGGAGGTGAGATGAAGAGGGTTCTTTAGGACCACACCGGTCAAAGCGGTATCTGGAGTTCCGGGAACACGAGTGGAATCGTTTTCACCGTTCATTTTCAAGAAAGTGATAGGAATGCACGAGCAAATGAGGGAGTAACGAGGCTAACGGTACGTGGGGGCGGAAGAGGTAATGCAACAGGGAAGGGTTTCGCAACGTGAACGGGTTCGTTCTTCGGTGAGTGTCAAAAGCTTCCGCGGAAGAAACTATATTTGGCGCTTCATTTTTAAGACCAGGATAAATGAGTATATACGGTCTTAAAGGTTAACCATTAAGACCAGACTTCCTAAAACTCCGGTCTTAAAATTAATTATTTTTATTTAAACTTTAGTATGGCCGATTTTACGTCGGTCTTAAAATTCTAACTTTTAAGACCAGGTCATTCCTAACTCGGTCTTAACATTAATTAATTTTTATTTAAACTTTAGTACAGAGTCGTGATTTATGTCCGGCCTTAAAGGTCTAACTTTTAAGACCGTCTTTTATAAATGTTCGGTCTTAAAACTTTAATACATTTATATTATTTTTCCGTATTAATTTTGGAGTGTAGAAAATATAAGTTTGGCTGTATGAGATTTCTCCAAAAGTAATTGATATTTCAATTTTTTTAATAACATTTTTTAAACCTAGGTTGTTATTTTAATAGTGCGGATAAGACCTATGAAAAAATGATCCAGTGTAAGTTCTTTATATTTACAAATATGCCACGGTCATAGTTTTAGGAGCGGTGGTTCCTTAGTCCGGTCTTAATGAGGCGGTCTTAAAGCACTTTAGCGTGTAAGAAGTTCTTTTATTTACAAAGCGCCACGGTCACACCTTTAAGAGCGGGCCGTCGATGATTTGCTCTAAATGAGGCGGTGATAAATCCCTTTTTTGCACTAGTGTTATGTTTCTAATGTTCCAGTGCATCACAATACAATATAATATTGTGCTCCAATCTAACTAATTTGATTAGATTAATGGAGGTAATTAAGTAAACTAATTATATATAACAAATAATATTTGTTCCTAAAATTAAAATTCTCAAAGTGTCCTCAATGATTTCTAATAAAGAGTAAATACCCTTTTTGATCCCTGAAATAACACGCGCTACCCATTTTGGTCCCTGAGTAAAAAAAATGTCATTTTTAGTCCTTAAACAGTAAAAAAAAAAAAAAAAAAAAGGTCTCTTTTAGTCCTTTTAGTCATTTTTTGTGGGCATTTTAATCCATCACAAATTCCCAAAAAATCCTTTTTAGTCCCTAAAAAGGACCGAAAATGACATTTTTTTACTCGGGGACCAAAATGGGTAAACGTGTTTTCAAGGGCCTAAAGGGTATTTACTCTTCTAATGCGTGTGATGCTAATTTATAAAACTGTTTTAAAATGATTTTCTTATAAATTCATAATGTTTTTTAACGATAGTTTATAGATTTAAATGAATTTTTAACGTGTAAAATTCTTATTTTGTTTATATTTTACTTTATTTTCTTGCATAAATGAATTTTTATTAAGTAAACATGTATTTGATTGGATGAAACTCCAAATGGAAGTTTCAGATTTCTAAAGAGATTGATATTGTACTGGACTCATTTTCGGAAGGGGAAAAAAAAAACTCAGTCACTTTGAACCAGTACTTGCTTGAAAATATTTTTTAAAATGCTTACAATTATATATTAAATACATAAAATAGACTTTCTGTATGTATATGTGTGTGTATACATATGTGTGTATGTGTATATATACATTTGTGTGTATGTGTATCTATGTATATGTGTGTATGTATACACACACACGGACACATACATACATACATACATACATACATACATACATATACATACATACACTCCTTTTGGTCCTTTTTATAATGAACCATCTAGCAAGTATATATAAGCCACTGAAATGTTTATTCATAAATCATTTCTTATTAATTACTATCTCTAGTATTAAATATAAGATAAAGTTTGTAGTGCAATTTATACTACAAACTTTATCATATATTTAAGATCGGAAGAGTATTACTTTCCTCTATTGTTAAATATATGAGCTAACCAGAGGTTCACTATAATCCCAAATATTAAATTTATATATAAAATTTAAATTCAGCCAACACGCTGAATTGTTCTTTCATACATGGAGGAGCCCCCTCTCCAAAAATAGATCGACATGGAGGCTGCGTGACTAATATTAGGCCACATGTTACATAACACGTGGCTTGAATTTATACCTTAATGGTATGAAAGCTTCTTTATAAATATAGGCCACCTGTTAGATCCTATTTATAACCTCATGCTTTTGGAATTTACTATTCTATTTTTTTTTTTTTTTTTAAATCTTCACATGATTATATGCATAATTATTCCGTTTTTTAAAAGAAAAACTTGCCCGTAGCTACCTGCTCCAAGTCCTAACTCCATCGCTTCAGCCTTTTCATTCTTATTGGCGCCAGATAAAAGACATGTTATACCTCTTGTAATTAAATTAACAAAATGGAAGAAGTGATTATTAGTGGAGAGTCGTGTTGGAGTCACTAATAACTTAATATTGTATAAGTGATGATTATATTTGGGAAAATGATATATAAATACCAGTTCAAACTGTAAAACCCCAAAATGTCTATAAAATTAGAAAAAGGGTTAAGGTGCAGATTTGTCAATGAACTATATTACTTGAGGACCATCTGACACAAACATTAATTGAGGCTAGCAAAATTACCAATCAACAATTAAAAAATGTAAAAAAGTACCAAATAATTATTATAAAAAACAACTATCACAATTACGTTAAAATATGAGCCACTGGAGTATGATGGTGGCGGAGACACCGGAGAAAAGAGCGGTTAAGCCTTCTTGTTGGATAAGGCAAAAACCAACAGAGATACGGGACCCATGTGAGTAGGCGCGCTGTGTGGGGTGGCGACTCCGCTTGTGGCATCGGAGGGATGGAACAGGGGTGCAAGGTGTGTGCCAGTCGAAAGCTGTGGACTGCTGGATTTGGTTTCGGTGCGTGATTCTCGTCCTGAAGCTGCATACGGACCTTGATGAGTTCAAGATTGTGAGCGGAACACCTATCAACAATGGAAGCTTTGGAGACGCCGACGTCACCAACACTGTCATAGTCAATGGAAGATGGAGGCACCAAGACAATGACGGGGTAATAGTTGAAAGACTTGGCTATCACCCAAGAGGGGGGTGAATTGGGTGTCTGATTAAAACTTAGAACTTTAAAAATCTTTTCGCAACTTACTGAAAGTAGTTTGAATGACAATAATAATTTATAAAGTGATAAACAATAATTCAAACATATATGCTGGGAATGTAAGAGAGAAGGAAGAGAATATGCAAGCTTATTATTTATCTTTGGTTCGGCCCAATCCTTGACCTACGTCCGCTCCTCAAGCTCACTTGAGATTTTCAATCCACTATCTTCTTCCAACTTGATTACACATTCAGCTTGGAGTAATCCTCTCACTAGGATTCATCCCCCTCACAAATTGTAATCAATACACCCGTTTGATTACACACTATGTACTCGAAGTAATCCTCTCACTAGGATTCACTCCCCTTACAAGTTGTAATCACTACAATGGGTTTCCCACTCAAGATCACCCAATCTTGAGTAACTCTCAGATAGAAAGATAGGATGTTTAAAAATAAATCTCCTCTCTTAGAAGTGAATGGATAAACATTGAAGTACAGTACAAAACATTTCACTCTCTATGATAGGCTATGTAAACATTGAAAACCAGAGAATAAATGATAAGAATATCAGAGTATTAGCATGTTGAAGATGTAAGCTTGTTTCTCTGCATTTTCTTCATTTGTATTCTCTTATCCGTTGTAGACTTCAAACCTCAGGGTATTTATGCTGATTGAAGCTTGATGACAAGTTGAAGAGATTTGAATTCGTGGAGAATATAGGTTTGTTGGGAATATAGGCTGTTTGAGAATATTTTAATGTTGCTTTTCGATTGTCTCCCATGTGGTTATGAAGAAGATATCTTAAAATAATGATATCCAGATGCTTTAGCATGATATGGACTTGTTGTACGCTTGAAGAATGGTTGAACTTCTTTTCAAGTCATGTCATCCATTTGCTTTTGTCCATAAGATATCTTAAAATAATATTTGTGATCTTTGGAAATAGTGACTGTCATAACGAAATTTTGAATGTTTGAATCCGTTGAGGCTTCTATCCGTTGGAGCATTCACGGGTGGAAAAAAAGGCTTTTAAGACCGGACAAAAGAGGTATCGTCTAAATTTTCCCAAATTTTTCCCTGTTCATTCTTCACGATCATATATATATACACAAATCCACCATCCAAAACAGACATAAAAGTCGATATACTTTAAGCTACAAGCTATGAACATGAATAAATTGAATTGGGAAAAAGAGTACAAATATTATCCACCGGAGTTATGTGGCCTCTTAAGTCTACAACGGCTAAAGTAATTTATACAATAAGCTAAGATAACTAATTACAATCACAATGAGTTACAAATACTGACACGTAAATCAACATACATGTAGTCCAATATATTACTCACCATGCCTTCATCTGATTCCCACCCAACAACGTAACATGCATCCTCTTTTATAACATGCCCCTTTGAATCGGATCCACCTTACAAAAACAAAACAATAACAAATTCATAGTCAATGATAACAATGTTTAATTAAGAACATAGAAGGAATATAATATAGTTAAAACATTAAAGTTTTCTAAGAATTCTGCATATGAATATTACCTTA